>OY970770.1:3651672-4260284 GCA_963853795.1 Xestia rhomboidea
CATAAACAAAGATTGTATCGATGCACGTCTCCGTTCTTTGCATTTCATTGGTATCTTTAGTCAGAACAACAGAGAGAATTTTGCGTCAGATATGAATGCGAAACCATACGTGGAACATATCCTCCACCCCGACTCGTCACTGTTCCTACTCGTCATCAAAAAACAAAAGATCACGATTCACAACTGTATCAACAATTTTTGTTTTTGTAGTAGCGATTCGTCATCGATGCAAAAGTACCCAATGATGTCATATATAATACTGAGGTAGATACGTTTTACTGACGTCAGCGTGGCAATGCAAACACAAGCTGATCAGCTTGTGTGACCTCAGTCCGTCCTGTGCGACGCTAACTGACGTTAAAGCGGGAGTTTGGTGTAGGAAAATAAACAAATAAGGCAAATTGTGTGTTCAGAAAGTGCAATACTTTTACTGGGCCAGCTGTAAAAATCAAGAAGGACGTATCTTTTCATTTGTTTGTACTGTTTAGTCTATTTAAAATGGAAAATCATTAATTTAATTTTACTCAAAAATCACTGCCGTGCTGTTGCCGCTTTGACACCTACACGAACGAGACAAGTAGTGCGTTGCATATGAGTCACAGAGAACACGAGATAATGGCGAATGTGTTGTCAGTCGCCATGTTTTTATTTCTTTTTAATGTGTATGACGTCTCTATTGGTAAAATCTCATTGTTTTTACCCGTCTGCCAAGGAAGGGTTAACATCACAATTGTTATTACTTGGAGGTGATTTTTTTTTGGTATTTCCGTCATGGGTGTCGTTTTCATGGTTCTCCGGGTTGCTGAGTATGAAAATGAGGTCAAAATGAAAATCTAAGATGGCACCGACGAAAATTTTCGGTTTTTTTTTCATCGTCTAAAATTCATTTGTTTTCTTATGGTGACCAATCGGGACAGTGACGAGTCGGGCATAACTCAATAAAGGACTGTTCGACATAACATCACGGCTGCATTCCCCAAAGCAGAAGGCAGAGAGGTCTGTAGACAAAGTATATTTTGCGATTAATTATCAATCTTGTGGAATTGGAATCGATGCTATTGCCATGAATCGGGCAGGAATACTATTCTTGGTAGTAGTTGAGAGACTATTCAAATTCAAACTCTTTTTATTGACATAATAGGTTACGTAAATTGTTTCAAGCCTGTGGATCCCGAACTAGGTGTACCTGTATGTAAGGAATCGGCGCCCCATTTATCGGTTCCATTGGTCCTATTTTATTTGGCTTAGATACTAATGTCAACATAGGAGTAGACAAACATATGTGCTACAAAAAAGTATTTTAGAAAAAATAATAACAGGTAATATAAAATATAATTACAGAAATGAAGATGTATGAATAAAAAAATATGAAAAAGCATCAAAAATATAATTTATTCTTTAATTAAATCGCCTTGTGTGTGTGTGGGAGGTGGACTATGACCTCCAAATTTAGATTTTCCATTGAAAAATGCAAATAGAGCTCAATGCGCGTATAACATCACTTTACCTCAAACTGTTGGCAATTCTTTCTCTGAAACGCCATACTGCAACGCACACTTAGAGGCAGCTTTTTATGCGCTTTTGATTGGGGTCAGCTAGTCAAAATGAGGTGACGTGTACTATGAGACTAACACTGCCCAACCAGAGTATAGCGCAGCGTATTACGTTGTTGCGCGGTCCCCAATTGTGGTAATCTGTTGGCTTGGTATGGTCACACCAGGCCATCCGTTTACCACACAACTTTTCATTCACTGGCGAAACTAGTACTTAGTAAGTTAGAAAAATGTTTATTTAACGTCAGTACATTAAGCATACACACAATAATATTTAAAAAAAAGCTACAAAAAAAGAGAAAATACATAGTATGTGCTGTGTGCCTCACGGCTGCGCCAAAAAGGTCAATTTCAGCATTCATGCCAGACAGGTGATTCTGTCTGACGCTGGTCTTCCAATGAAGCTTCTTTTATTCTTCTTATAATTATGTTTGAAACTGTTTTCTGTCTGTCACTAACCGGGGTAGGTTAGTTAGAAAACAGTTTCAAACATAATATATAAAAATAAATGGTTACAATAAGTAGATATCGAGTAAATTAATGAAATGTGTATGTAGGTACGAGTTCGGATAAAGAAAAATGCAAGTAATACGTATTTTATTGTGTACGAAAGTAATACTGGTAACAATAAATAACATAAATGTACTACTAAAAAAAACACACACTTCGCTTTCCTGTATATTAGCAATAGTGTTGTAATTGTTATCGGTGACTCCACTACAACCTAATAAATAGTATCTTTATCTTATCAGTTTTCCGATACAGCACACAAATGATTGATGAATCTGATCAGCTCATTATGGGCTCTTGATACTTATTTGATGGATCAAATAAATCTGGTGACGATTCAATGTTAACATTCGAGTTTGTAAAGAGTGGAAGCGATAGGGTGCTTGCATAAAGATTCACATTAGGGACCAGTCGATTGGTACGGGTAAAACAGTCCCATAATTTTGTGGATTGTCCCATAATGGTGCATAAAAACAGGAAAAGTTACACGTACAGGACCCGTAGTAATCAGAAGTAACTAGAGGATATTATAAAACATATGCAAACGGGTATTTTTCGCTAATTTTACCTTTAATATAAACCCGACGTTTCGACCGGATTGCACCAGCCGTGGTCGCGGGAAGACTGAAGTATATTCACAGCAAAGTGAAGGTGTTTATTCAACTAAATCAAACTAAAGGATAACTAGAGGATAACTAGAGGATAACTAGAGGATAACTAGAGGATTACTGGAGGATAACTAGAGGATAACTAGAGGATATCTAGAGGATAACTAGAGGATATCTACAGGATAACTAGAGGATAACTAGAGGATAACTAGAGGATATCGTACCCTTTTAAATTTTAAACGACTATTGTATAATTGAAAAGTTGCTAGAAGCTTCAGTGGTTTTTTTTGGTTAACCCATTCTGTCCCACTGCTGGGCAAAGGCCTCACCGATGCCTTTTCAGTTCTCTCGCCATTTTGCCTTCTCTGGCCAAATCGTCACCAAACCCTTTGAGAATTACGGGCGTGATGTTATGTTAATGTGATACCAAAGATAACTTATTACAATCAGCGATATGTTTAAACGCAAAAGAAGAACAAATTGTTTATTGTTAGTGAGCGTGAACGATTTAGGATTAGGTTAGGTTAGGTTGTCACCCAAAAATAACCCGGTTTCGATCGCTGTAATTCTATGTTTATAAACGAATTAATCAACTCCCACGCAGTAACTATCTGTGCGTCGATTACATCAGGTAGGCATTTTGACAATTTTAGTTTAATGGGATTATAACTAGCTCTAGTGTAGTTTGAGACTGAAAGGTATTTTTACTTGTGACAAATAAGAAGTATATAAATTCAATCCTTTTTTATAAAAAAACTAGCTGATGCCCGCGGCTTTGCCCGCCCGCAAATTATATATTAAAACCTTCCTCTTGAATCACTCTATCTATTAAAAAAACCGCATCAAAATCCGTTGCGTAGTTTTAAAGATAAAAGCATACATAGGGATATAGGGACAGAGAAAGCGACTTTGTTTTATACTATGTAGTGAGGAGAATGGAAACCATGTTATCGTCTCAAAAGAGCAACATTTACGTTGTAATCTGCTTAGCCCTTTTGCAACTGTGTCGGAATCGCTTTCCACCCAAATAATTTGCAGCTTAATACCAGTACTTACATAAAATGACTGCTGATCTGCCCGTTTCAACCCAGATACTGGGTAATACGATACCCCTTGGTAAGACTGGTTAATCTGTAAGTCTTCGATTCAGACATAGACTAGGATATCGATCGAAAGATTCCTCACACCTACAGCAGAGTGGCTAACACCTTATCTCCTCTGTAAAGTGTAGGTACATAGTTCCCACGACAGTTTCAAATCCTTCTCAATCATAAGGCATTTACACACCAGAGGACGTTGTCAATCCCACGTCGCTGTCGTCGTGTGAACTTAGCCTAATCCTATTTTTAGCTGTGAATGTGTACCTTGTCATCTTAGGTTTAGGTTTAATTTCCACTTAATAAAAATCTTAAATTCACTCACGAACAGATAACGTACAGCCTAAATGTTTATTAGAAACATGATTTACACAAGAGTTTGTTAAATTTAATTAATTCTACCGAGTACGAGGTCCTGGGTTTGATTCCCGGGTCGGTCAAGTGCAATTGGGTTTTTCTACCCGTAATTTGTCAATAGCAGCCACGGAGTCGAGGTTTGTGCCCGGTTGATGGCAGTAGGCTCGCCCCCTTTTTCATGGGCATAAATATAACTTGCGAAATGGGTGTACTATTAGGTACAACTCTGCCTAAACCAACGGAGATTACAGGCGTGATGTATTAAGGAAGGTTTTTTTTTTAATTAATCCCAAAGTGGTTTAACCCAAGGCAAACGGCTTTCCAAATCACTTATTACTATTCTGTAGAATTAATTTCGATTTCTTTCGCCTATTTTAAAAGCGAATGGATTTGTTTTTAACATAAATCACTGCTGATTCTCACTCCGTAATCTTACGAATTCAATCACTTTGAATTACGATTTACAAGAATAACCTTACAATTAACAATGAAGCTTTGCCATTTCCTGCGCATTCTTCAGATTCCGGGATGGTATTGTTAATTTCAGAACCGGAAATGTTTTGGCACTTTTCCTGTTTCGGCGATAACCAAAGAAAGAAAAAAGAAATACTTAGACGGAGAATTTTATCAAGTTTAGTGAGTGATTGGGCAAATGTTTGATGTTATTCTGTTACTTATTACATTTGTAATGCATCAGAGCTCATGACTAAATAATAATGGCCTTTCGGTTCGTTCATCTGGTTAAGGGGACTACAGAAGCTAAACGCATATGATTCACTGCAATAAACAAAACCAGAAAAATATATGATATTCTTCAGGATATATGCTAGTGCAGGATATATGCCAGCTAGGATATAGATAGTGTTTTGAAATCATAATACAACAACACTTAAAGTACCCCGTAAGTATCCCGTAAGTACTTTAAGTGTAGTGAAAAACCGTGAAAGTCTAAAACAGTGCATAATACAACAAATTTTACTCGATAAAAAAAAAACACGAACTTATCTCTAAGTAAAAACCATACTAAAATACATGCGATCATTCTGATTTTTTGTGCAAATAATTCTACAAGCAACATATTAGCATGATAGTGTTTTATTTTTTTAGTTCAATCAATAAATTTTTTGTAAATCGCAAAAAAAAAACACTCATTCCGCACTATTCGGCCCGCGGTGACTGACGTAACAACCACTTTGTAGTGAAAGCTGATTAAAACTTTATTCTAACAGTATTTTAAACGCAGTTTGATCCACCACAAATAGAGTTGCTAATTTAGCTCCTGTAGTCGCCTTAAGCCGCGCTTGCCGAGGTTGGTCCGTGGATGGGTATATCCACGGGTATACCCATTATATACCGAGTTTTCTCCGTGAATCGGAAAGCACGTTAAGCTGTTGGTCCATTCTGTCAATTGTAGATCTTTGACAGACATTAAGTATTCCACTGAATACTTAATGACTGTCAAAGATCTGACATCTCAGATCCGAAAGTCTGACAACCAGTCTTACCAAGGGGTATCAAATTACCCAGTACTTCCTACCTGACCTCCACAACCTAGTTACAGATGCAGAGGTCAGATAGGCAGTCGCTCCATGTCGAAAACTGGTATTCAGCTGCATCTGGTAAGACTGGAAGCCGATCCCAAGTCAGTGGGGAAAAGGCTCGGCAAATGATGATGATGGTACTTTAGGTCTTGTCCACCTACAATATTCTAGAATATGATACTCAAGGCTTTCATGCTCTCCGCGGGAGACGCCCCGGCCAACGTAGGCGCGGGCCTGTGGACGGCGAGCTATGGGCTAGCTCGCCGTCCGTCGGTCTCATTACGACAGGCCGTGTCGACGGCGCGTTCGTGTTCCACGCGCGCCTCAAAGAGAGTCAGCAAAAAGGAAGGGGTCCGCAAGGGCCGATGCCTGCCGGAGCTGCGGGACTGTTCGAAAGAGATACCATGGCCCCGGAACACAAAGGGCGATGAAGGAACATGGATGGGTTTTAGTCAGTAAAAGTCTGACACTCCCTCCCGCTCCGTCCAAAGCGGGCAAATGACTCCTGTCATTAGAAGATATCCCATCCGAAAAAAAAAAGAAAAAAAAGGCTTTCATGCTCTGTACACAATATATTATACCTTATAGCATTCACCTAGAAACCAACTGAAAAAGTTCATGCCCTTTTAATTTTATCCCTTTGATCCCGACAAGCGACTTTGTGTCATACGTAAAGGGTTCTCTCACCTTTCAATACGATTTTAATTATAGAGTAAAGATCGTTGGTATGTTAATCTAAAGTTATTTAGCCGTTAACTTTTCTAATTATTTCATTATTAAGGTAAGGAAAGCCTAAACAAAATTGTGAATTATAAACCTTTCATTTTAGAAGGATTAGTTAATTAAGTCTATTCATTAACACTATTATTAATCTTATTAATTTAGCTTTCATTTAATCGGTTAACTAAAAGAAAATAGTTTGAAGAAGCAAAGGATTTTTGTAATACAAGACTTGGTAGTTTAGAGTTTCAAAGTCGTAGCAAACAAATCACTGCTACGCCGTAGCCCGTAGCTGAAGTCCAGCAGGCCTAGCCAAGTTACAAACGATTCGTATCGATTCTCTTTCTACAATCGTAAACGTTAAGTCACGTGGTCAAAACAAGCGAATATAAACTTTCGTAGACAAGTTTACATCGATCAAGATGATAGAATGAAATGTATTCGTTTCTACAATCGTGATCCCTACATCCCATATAAATCGTAGCCAACTTACAGTTTTGACTAAAGTTTAAAGTTTCCATTCGTTTGTTTTGACCACGTGACTTATCGTTGATAGATGTCATTCCCATACATTGGGTTAGTTTTCTATTAGCGTTAACCTACTGAGCGTACGTAAGCCTACTGTTCCGCCGTAGCTCGTAGCCGTCGGCCTGCTACGCACAATGTCATTCGTGAACTAAAATTTCGTGTTTGGTATTCTTTCTATTCAAACCTTCTTTTAAAAATACAGGGTGTAAACAGAGGTGCTATCATTGTGAGGATAGGCCGGAGGACACGGTGGAGCACACTGTGGAGGTGTGCCCCGCTTGGGTGGAGCACCGCCGTGTCCTCGAGGTGGCGATCGGCGGCGGCGACCTCTCGCTCCCGGCCCTGGTTCGTGCCATGGTCCGGAGCGAGACGGAATGGGACGCCGTCACCTCCTTCTGCGAAGCAGTCATGCTAGCGAAGGAGGTGGCGGAACAGGACAGGGAGAGATCCTCACGTCCCGGCCGCCGCGGGAGACGCCCCGGGCGTCGGGGGCCACGTGGTGGCTTCCGGCCACCGTAGACGCGGGCCTGTGGACGGGGAGCTATGGGCTAGCTCGCCGTCCGTACGTCTCATGACGACAGGCCGTGTCGACGGCGCGTTCGTGTTCCACGCGCGCCTCAAAGAGAGTCAGCATCAGTGAAGGGGTCCGCAAGGGCCGAAGCCTGCCGGGGCTGCGGGACTATTCGAAAGAGATACCGTGGCCCCGGAACACAAAGGGCGATGAAGGAACATGGATGGGTTTTAGTCAGTAAAAGTCTGACACTCCCTCCTGCTCAGCCCAGAGCGGGAGAAGTCATTTGATGATTTCCCATCCGAAAAAAAAAAAAAAAAAAAAAAAGGGTGTAAACAGACCCTACATGAAGCCCTCAACCTAGCATTCTGTAGGTACAACAAAGTAAGTAACTCTACGCAAAAATTATTGCTGGTAAACGACTTTTTTTTGCGGTGAAAAAATAAGTTTTACGGTAGGATTCAATGTAACGCACTCAAAACATTGTGCTGATGGATACATTGAATATTACGGGGGTCGTGGTCTTCAAAGTAAAGTTTAACATTAAAATAACTTACGAAAAATTTGAAACTTTGACCTTCAATTTCTAAGAGAACAAACAAAATATCCCAATGACAGGGTGAAAAAGTCCCTTTCGGCTTTGTTAAGGATTTTCTACACGCATTATAATAATAAAAAAAAGTTGTACGTACAGATTATGTAAATAGCTCAAAAGCTTTTTGTGAATTATTCATTCCAGCTTGAAAATAAACTGGTAACCAGTTAACGAGCCATGCATATTTGATAAGATTAATTTCATGTCCATTAAAACCAGGATTTAATTACTTATTTAGTTTGTGAAACAGACCACAATTTAACACAATTTGTGGTTTAACTGCCTCGTGTTGGTCTAGTCGAAGAGCCCGACAGCTTTAGCATTGGTTATTAGGTTATTGGGTTTTTGTGTTAGGACTTGCTCAGCAGCAATTCGGCGGAAACCGAAGGTTTAATAAACCTAAGGGATATAGTTCAAGATTGGCAAAATAGAAAATTATAAATTGATCCAATAGGGTAGTGCCCTAAAAGCTGGCAACATTGCCAACGCTGATTCTTTCACCTGAAGCCAAACCTAATAGGCGAGCCCTCTGCTCATGTGAAGAGTCGTCCAGCCGTCTGAAATAGAGACAAATGTCCCGAAAAAACAAATGAGCACTACCCCTAACCGCTATGACTCAAAATACAACTCGAAAGTCGAAATGGGTTTTTATATGGAGACAATTTATCAGAAAGGATTAAGATAAATAAGATAATACAAGAAAGAAAGAAAGAAAAAGCATTTATTAGCCCGCACAGGACAAAACACATAAACAAAATGGTGAAATTATCAACTAATAAAAATTAAACATAAAAAAGAAAATAAAAAGAAAACGAAGTTGGTCCTGTACAAGGCCAAAAGGCCCCTATCTCAGCATAGACCAGTTAAACATACTTATATTAGAAGTCCCATAGTGTAAAAAGTCCCGTCACTTAGCCGTCACCCTGTACATCAAACCTAGTAACAAGAAGGTTCCTAGGTATGATCCATTACAAAAAAATATCGCAGGGACTGAGAGATAAGTGACTTTCGGCTTTATCACACGTCTTTTGACACCCATTATTAATTTATTTACCTATATTTTGGTTTATTTGTCTATTTGCTGCTAGATTTCAGTATATGAATGGCACTGATAATAAAGAGTGCTTTGCAGTGTTCCACTCGCATTGATAACATTAATATGTGACTATGTCAATTGTTACTAAAATAAAGCATTCTTTGTTAAATAGCCAATACTGATAAATTCTATTTCTGGTTAGAGAAAAATCGTTGACCTTCAAATTGTTTTATCAGTTCCTATTTAAGTTGTAAACGTAGTTTCGGAATTGATATTCTTCATTATCATAATCTTGAACCTCGGCTTAGCTGCTGGTAAGCCAGGCTAGAAGGTATTCTAGACTTAGTCCGTCAAGCCCCCGTCTCATGCTAATGATATCCTGTTATGTCCTCTATCCTTACAACTGTGATAAGCAAGTGATTATTTATTTAGTAGCTTAGGGTTTTGTTTCTATAAAGTATGGGTATATTATGGCTTTAATGTTTGTTTATTTGTTAAAAGTTTGACTTTAATCTTGCTTCTTAACCATTATTTAGGATAAAAAAACCTCCATTATCCATCCTTCCGTCCGTCTGATGGTCTGTAATAGGTAGACAATTGAAATAATCACAGAATATGTTGTATTTCTGTTGCCGCTATAAGAACAAATAATGAAAATTAAAGGGGGCTCTACTACTACTGTGGTATGGATGGTACGGTTTTTTTTCCGCATTGACCACTATGTTAGCAGGCTCTAATGTTTTTAGAATAGCTAAAATAACGAATCGCCTTTTCACTTTTATTGAAAGGCTTGCTTTTAATATTATGCAAATCAAAGTTTGTGCATGGTTATTCCGTACCAAAACCAACGCATCTAAAAAAAGTGTTATGTTTATAGCATTATACACGATGGCATAATGACAGTAAAAACATGGATTTCAAAAGACTTCTTTGCCAGATTCCCAATGATCATTAATTTGGTATTCCTCTCCCGTCTCTCTCACTTACACAAACAGTATTGAGTGGCGCCATCCCTGAATATCCATGTTTCAGCTTAAGACATGCAAATTCGCATAAAAAGCACTCTTGTACAAGTTTCGCATAATTATTTGGAATTTTCAGGAAGTCCTCAAAGACGTTATTAGACCCGGGAATCGAATAATCTGATTGGAATACGTTCAGCCATTTATGCATCATTAATTCATAGAGGTATACATACTATTTACATGAGCAATTTAGCATTATATACTCAAACTTATAGCACCAAACATTTGCATGTAAAACGATTCGTTTGTTATTTTTGGATATTAGGCGAATCCGCTTATTGGTAATTCAGCATAAAAGAAAAAATAAATGTTTTCTTTCATTTCAAATTAATTCAATATTTTTATTCCAAATTGGCTCAGACACTTGACTTAAGGAGGTCCTTTTAAAGATGAAAGAGAACTGACACGTTAGTCCGACAAAGTGATATAAAAATAAACATTTTTGTATATTCATAATGACAACACACTGACTAAACTACTGGGTCTGAGATTTTCCACAAGATATAACGAAAGTAACATAAGGAAGAATTTTTGGAAATTAAATCCTTATATGGGTTAACAGTAGGTAAAAAATTCTTATCGTAATTTTTGCTGACGGGAAATGCCATCGGATTATATTGTTTGACTAAGTTTAAATTTTACAATTAAGGCTTTCACGGCCAAAACTGCGAGCTTTTCTGAATTTCAAAATATTAGAAGTTGTAAGAAAATCTAAAACTTAATATTTTAATTATAAAATTTTATATCACATCACACTTAAACTCATGATGAGAATATATCAGAACCCGCGGCGCGAGATATTAAAATTAAGACATATACTCGTGGGTAGGCCCGCGGCGAATATTACGAACATTTTCAAGGAATCATTAAACAACATAGTTTTAAGCTCATAATGTGTTTAGTTTGAAAGCCTTCTCGTTGCCTCGTTTAGCTTGCTGTTAGGTTAATTGACTTTTACGTGGGATATTTCAATTACAGATGATCAGACGTAATTGGTTGAAACCTTTTTCCTTTTGTTTTTTCTTATGAATCGGATATGAGTTTTGTAACTAAAGTTGCCATGCTTATAGTATAACGGGTACCCGGTAACCCTTCTCATCTGCCTAGCCTTTTCCTAACTATGTTGGGGTCAGCTCCCAGTCTAACCAGATGCAGCTGGATACCAGTATTTCACAAGGATTGACTGCCTATCTGACCTACCAACCCAATTCTCTTTCTGGCGACCCAAATGGCGCAGCGGTAGAGCCTTACGTTGTTAGAGTCCCGGGTTCGAATCCCAGTAGGAGAAAATGTTTGTGTGATGAGCATGGACATTTGTTTCCAAGTCATGGATGTTTATATGAATATTTAGTATGTATTTACAAACAAAAATGTATCTATGTAGTATATCAACCATCTGGTGTCCACGACACAAGCCTCGTTGCTTAGTGTGGCACTAGATAGCGCTGTGTGTAAAGTCCAGCGATATTTATATTTATTTAGTTAGTACTGGGTAATACGATACCCCTTGCTAAGACTGGTTGTCAGACTTTCGGGCTACTGACTACCTGTAACGACTGTCAAAGATCTACAAATATTACTAAGGTACTCTGAGGTTGTCACGGGGAATAATAATTATGCCAAGTTTATATCAAACATGTCACAACTACTTAATTAAATGTACATAATTGTGTGAAATAATTAGCTGTTACTCCTAACTGTATTTAATTAGACCCCGGGTTTAACCTTAATCTTCATGTATCCCTTAAGCAAACAGTTGTTACATAATGTTGTAAATCTTAGGCCGTCTGTGAAATGTACAATGTGTTTCTTATCATAATGAGCTTGTTATAAGCTTTTATTTTGGTTTATGTACCAGTTCTTCTTGAATTTGCTTATTTCAAGACATTTGAATCGTCTATTGTTTTTTACGGGAAACATGGGCCCTACTCTTTAACGTTTTGTCCGTATATTCGAATCTATCCGTCTCACTCACTCGCACTCATCTGCAGACGTGCGCGAGAGAGAAAGATAGGGCCTCAGTTTCCGTGACTATATTACTGTATTTAAATTCGCCATATTTAAGTGTTATAGCCAATTCTTTCAAAAAATAAATAAATCTGTGAAATTAATACACAGACAGTATAATACAATTAATTTCCACGAAATTACATTAAACTCTAAAAAAACAAGATCCATAGCATAGCCACAATATTAAAATTCCTTAAATTAAGAATTAGCCTGAAAGTTCATTCATTCTTATTTAATATTGCACACAAAAAAAAACAAATAAACTCAAAAAATTGCAATAATTGCAGAATTGGGTTTTCTTACAGCAAACTTAATTTTGATAGCGAGATTTACAGAAACACTCAGGATACACATAAGAATGTGAAAGTTGAAATAAATTATAAATTAAATGAAAAATCGACCAAGTCCATAATGATGGTATTATGTAAATAGACAACGTACACCACAAACTTTAACCCTGTATGTGCAATCAGGGAAAATGTAGGGCGCTTGTAAATTATATCGCGATAAGGAAGAATTATGAATAACATTGAGATACCTTTTAGTTTCTACATGAATAATGTTAAGGTGTATTGCTCGAAATGGGAGAAGGATTTTCTTTGGTTATAGGGTTGATGTTATCTTAAGGAAATCTAAAAACTGCTTATCCTTCATTGCACACATATTTATTAGTTGGTCTATTCCCAGGACATTCAAAGTGTAAATGGGTTTTTCCATCAGGAATTTCTTAGTTGCACCCACGGAGTCTGGATCTGTTCCCGGTTGATGGCAATAGGTTCGCCCTTACATGGGACTTATAACATAACTGGCGAAATGTGGGTGTACTAATAGATACACCTCTGCCTAACTCTTCGGGATTACAGGCGTGATTTTGTATAGATGTTGGCCATACAAATGTTTTGAGGAACAGGGATCAAACACGTTAATCAGCAGTATATGTTAATTATGCAATCATTTTGTTTATTTAGGAAACTAAACTTTATACCTTCATACATACGACGACGCCTTTTTCTCGAAAGGGTAGGCAGAGCCAATAAGTTGAAGTATTCATAGACAACTTTTGACCTTTTACCTATTGTCAAATGCCAATGAGGAGCGATTTATTCTTCGTTCGTCCCACTGAGTTTCGGCCCACATAGCAAAATCCTGTTTCGTTCCAAACAATATGCTTCTTTCGTCCCAAAACATAGTTTTATTATTTTATTGCTGCTTCGCCCCATTTTACATTCCTTCTTCTTTTTTTGTATCGGCCAATTGTACAATCAGCAAAGAAAGCTTACGTATTAGAGTCTAAGGTGGCACGGAAAAAGAGCACATGGAAGGAATGTGGGGAGGCCTTTGCCCAGCAGTCGGCCAATACAGGCTAAAAAAAACAAAAAAGAGCAACAGTGGACTTGGACTTGGACGTGGATTCGCAACTCGTGGTTAAAAAATAACAGCGGCTCGAGTCGATCTTCAGGCTAAGCCACGATTGCGTAGTTGGATGTGTGACCACATAGGTACATACCGAATGTCCTCCGTGTTGGTCCCGGCTGTCAATTGTAAATCTTTGACAGTCGTTACAGCTATTCAGTAGCCTAAAAGTCTGAGAACCAGTCTGACCAAGGGGTAACGTATTACCCAGTACTAACTGGGTTGTGAAGGTCAGATAGGCAGTCACTCCATGTAAAATACTGGTATTCAGTTGCATCCGGTTAGACTGGAAGCCGACCCTAACATAGTTGGCAAAGGCTAAGCAGTCTAAATGATAACCATCATGCACAATGTCCCATCTACATCTAAACTATGACCTCATAACGTATTCCTGGACGCACGCATTGCGTGTGCGTTATTTGCATAGACACATTAATTGTACTGAAACTACACAATAGAAACAAATTGGAACTGCGTTCGTATGCAGATTTTATCTAAAAATATTGCTTTGTTCCGACATTTTGTATGGCGTTGTGATTTTAGTTGCCACTTTGCAAAGGCACTATGATTCAATGATGATTTCGACATATTTCAAAACTTTAAAATAGACTCAAAAATGGGCGATACATATTTTATTACATTTATTTGTTATTTAAAGGGAAATACCTTAGAATATTAAATAGTCTGGAACTATCAAAAGCGCATTTTGGAAGTATTTTTGTGATCCGTTCCCGACTTTTTCGATTGGAAAAAGAAGTCTTGGTTCTTCATTAACACAATTACAAGACGATTTAATTGATACCTGCACATGATACTAGACCCCGAGAGAAATTTCCCGTAGGTCATTTAAAAAATTTGCAGTTTACTTATTTATTTTACTATTTAGGCACACACCAGTAGACAACGCAGGAAAATAACACATAATATTTGAGTACATAGATACTCTTTCTGGTTCGAACCCAAGCAGGCGCATTACTTTGTGGAATTTATTTCATCACCGCTGCTCTCAAAACGGCGAAGGAAAACATCGTGAGGAAACCGGCATGTCCTAGAACCAAAAAATTCGAAGACATGTGACATCTACCAATGCGCACTGGGCCCGCGTCGTGGATTATAGCCCATTCCTTCTCATTGCGAGGAGGCCTGTGTCCCAGCAGTGGGAACATTAATACGCTGACGATGATGATGATGACATACATACTGCTAACAGTTTCATACAAAAATGCAATACCGTTATTGTAACAGCACATTATGTAAAAGCCAATGTGAACCTTGGCAGCCCCAGAGATTTTCTAACGTTATAATACATCAATCTTAATTTAATTCCCTAAGGGTTAGGCTGAGGTTAAATCATAGTACACCCACATTTCACCAGTTATGTTTAAGTCACATGTAATAGCGGGCTAGCCTATTGCCATCAACCCGGCACAAATCCTGACTCCGTGGCTGCTACTGAGAAATTCTTGATGTTAACTATAACTTACCACTCACATAAACCACTACATAATCCACACTTCAACCGTCTTAAAAAAACATGTGCCGACAGACATCCCACACACATGTCATATCAATTCAATCCACGAAAAACAAACCTTTAAAAAAACATCGCCGTAACAGAAAGAGTATCACGTCGTCAACTTGTAAAAGTGTTACGTTATCAAAGCCTTTACGTTTCCTTCACTAAAAGCCTTATTTGTAACGGTTATATCTAGAAGCACGTAACACGCAGAACTAACGTTAACGTGAGTACGGAATAAGTGCTTCAAAGACGTTTTTTTTGGAGTTACAGGCTTTTATTGAAGTTTGTTTTCTATTTGTAAAGTAGTTACAAATCTACGTGTTCTTGTGACTTTGCTGTCGTTTTTCGAAACTTAGTCTTGGCTTATGTATTCGGCATCCTACCTAGACATAATAAATGTGAAAGTTTGTTACTCAATCACGCAAAAACGGCTCAACAGATTTGAATGAAATTTCGCACACATATTCGTTTATTAGACCAGAATTAACATATAGGATACAATTTTTTCCCCAGTAAATGATATGGTGCAGGCAGAATATAGTAATTTGATATAGTTTGGTCAATTACTGATCAAAGTGCACCGGATATCGATTTCTAAAAACATATAAAAAAATGTTCTCACCTCTATGTTGCACATTTAATTCGACAGACTTTTGATTTGTGCGACAGTGGTTGGACTAACCCTAGCCAAACTACGTGCTTAATATTGTGTCCTTAGTTTCGCCAAGTTTAACTTTGCCAAATCTTTACCAAATGAAGTGGGCTGTTTAAAAGTACTGTCCGATCACAGTCTTACCGACACTATTTTATTTACAAAGTCACTTCTATACCAACGCTAAAGAAGAAATATAATAAATATCGCTGGACACTACACACAGCGCTATCTTGTGCCACATTAAGCAACGAGGCTTGTGTCGTGGACACCAGATAGTTGATATACTACATAGATACTTTTTTGTTTGGAAATATATACTTATTATACATATTATAAACACCCATGACTCGGAAACAAATGTCCATACTCATCACACGAACATTTGCTCCTACTGGGATTCGAAACCGGGACCCTAAGAACGTTGGGCAAAAATAATAAAGAAAACCTCTAAAAGATCAACTGTCACCCTCCCCTTGGATTACAAAATAAAAATATTCTTCGAACCACTTAATTTGATCCCCTAATTTGCCAACCACCATTATAAAAATAAAATTTAAAACAAAAATATCTTTGACATTTTACATTTAAATAAAGTTTAAAACAATACGCCAGACCATCTCGAGTACCTCTTGAAACTTGAGATATTTCTGTAATATCTTAGGACAATGAGTATCAGAAAACATAAACTATTTTGGAAAGTTCATAGTGCTGAGTGACTAGCCAAGTCTGTTTGTCTTCGAGGGTTTAAAACTATGCTTAACTTTGAAATTTGTTGTATCTGAAATGTAGATCTGTAGGTGTTCATTAGCAACGCTTTTATGTTTCAAGTTTAGTTGAGTATTCTTGAAGTAATGATTTAAACAGTGGTTTGTGCTTGTGCCCAATTCAGGGCAATAGGGCCATCCCTATTACTTGACACTTAAAAATAATTGACAAAACTTGGGTGTACTCTATGGCTCGACTCTACTCTACGCCTCTGCCTAAACCTTTTGGGATTACTAGCGTGATTTTATGTTAAGTTACACCACGTAAAGTGCGTGCCTTGGTCGTGGGTACGTACCCACGACCAATACCTACCCACCTAGTTATAAAGAAAAGAAAGATAGAAAAATACTGATTTGACGTCAGTTATTAAAGCACACATTAAAAAAAAAATCAAAATAAGGAGGAAAACATAGTATGTGCTGTGTGCCTCACGGCTGCGCCAAAAAGGTCCATTTCAGCATTCATGCCAGACAGGTGGTGCTGTGCTGTGTGTGTGTGTGTGTGTGTGCTGGTGGTGATGGTGATGGTTCTAAAGGGTGTAAATAGAACGAAGCCGAAATACACTTGTTCTCCCCGTCATTGCGATCATTTTATTATTCTCGACCATACCTGGGAACCTACTACTTACAGAGATATTGGAGGTCAAACTACCAACATTTTGGTTTGGTTTTTTTTTTAAATACTAGTTTTTAAGGTCATAACTTTACTTTAAATACCTTCATAACCCGTTGACTATTAAATGCGTCCTTATACACAACGTTTTGATTGCGTTACATTGAGTTTTACCGTGAAACTTGATTTATCACCCAGGAAAAAAAAGTCGTTTCCCAGCAAAAAAATTTGCGTAGGGATACTTAGTTTGATGTATAGAATGCTTGGTTGACGGCTTCGTGAAGGGTCTGTTTACACCATGTATGTAATAGAGGGCGAGCTAGTTACCAATCCTATGTATCTTCTTATGTAAATTCGCGTTCGAGCCATGGACCGCCAAGGTTACAAACAATCCGCTCCAAGGAAGCTTGTGTCGCTTCCTGGCAGGCAGTTCCTATCGAGAAATTCCGATATCCGTCGAGAATTCACTACCGATTCAATTACTGCTTTATTTTTGAAATATAATCTAGATTTGTTGATAAATTCTTACGTTTCTGTTGCTATGCGAGGGGAATACACGGTGTAATGGATAATACATAATTATGGAACCCCACGACAAAATAATTCATTAGCATTGGTTATTTTATAAAAAATCTATTGTTTCATACAGAGGTGTCAAAACATGGGCAATTTTTTTTTTCAAAACTTAAAAAATTACACCGTCTGTCTTTACAGGTTTAATTCAAATAAGACCATGTTACCGTTTTAACACAATTATCCATACTAACTGAAGTTTAGTTAAATGTGATCGAGTAGATTTTGACTGTCATAAAAATTCGCCCTAACCCAAAAGTACTTAGAGTCGTCGTAATGACTTAGTTGATAGTCATGCTGAATACCAAAGACCCCCGAACATATTCATAGTTTCATAAGATCGAGACTCCTGTTCGTATATTTGCTCACATCCGGTCAAGTCAAACTGACCTCTTCTCACATAAAATAACGGCTGTGCCACAAACTACGCGTTCAATGGACACGTTTTGCGCAACAGCGGAGATAGCTAATGAACGAAAGAAATAAAAGAAAGAGTATATTTGTTTGTCGCAGGGACATGACACCGTGCATACAAATGACAAATATAATTGCAATCCAACGTGGCAATGATGCCAGCCATCTGGTCACTTTTCCTGTTGACAGCGATGTGGACGAATTTTTTGACGCCCTGTAACTCTTTTGATACTTGTACATAATTATTTTTCTTACCATTATAGAGTTGTAGTTTGTAAATAATGCAAATAATACTGTTATAGCTTGAACTTGGCTTGACACGCTACCGCGTGTCTAGATTTTGCAATTTAAAAAAAAAAAAACAAAGATACAACGCATGATCAATATTTATAAATACAACAGGACGGAACAAAAAACTGCTAACTGGGGACAAGCAGGTTACTCGGCATGATGCAGTGCTATGGAGGCCCATAGCACAGTGCTAGTTTTCAGTGGTCGCCCGATCGAAATACGTACGGAAGCCAAGATTGTTTAGAGCTTGAGTGGGACGCAACGGTACTCGCGATGAAGACAAGTGAAGCAAGGGCTTGTCGCTTCACACAAGTCGCTGAGGTCGTGTAGGGGCGTTACGTCTCGGATAACACGATACCATTCATCCCGCCTCTATGTCAGTCAAGTCCGACTGGGTCTAACCTTAGGATCTGGGCTGCATAGTAATTAGGTTTAGATTATATAACAGTCTCTTTCGGAAAACCATTGATATATCTACAAGCATACGGTGGAAGGCACACCGACGCATAAACGGTTACCTACTTAAACATTTTTCATCGGTAATTAATAAAAAAAATAGCAGTTTCCTACAAAAGTTGCAGTTTACACAGGTATTGCACTTTCGTCAGATATTACTGTTTTTAATAGCTTTGAAATATCGGGAGCTCACAATAGTTCAAAACCACGGAAGATATCCCGTAAGTGTAAGATTAGTTATAAACCGGGAAGCTTAAAACAGTATCCTTGTAAAACTATAACATCCAGTGAGTTACAATGTCAGAAACATTAAAAATTGTTTCTTACAAACTCAAAACTCTCCATACGCCACGACTTCACCAAAGTAACCTCATAAGAGGTAGTTAAGAAGTAAAAGGACGTATGTTGATTGCTATGCCCGCGACAAGAGGCCTATTACATTCTCAACCCTTTTCAACCCTTGCTTTTTACATTGTCCCGTATTGTCCACCCCTTCAACCCGAAGTCAGACATGTATTTACCTTTAACCGATTTTGGCTACCTTATTTGGTAGTGAAATGTTGGGTTGTGTGGGTCAAAGTGGTTTTTTTTATTGACTTACTACTTCAGAAGTTCGATAATATTATTTTGGTTAGGTATTTCTAAATTTTGTACCTAAGCTTATTTTGTAGTTGCGGTCAGAGTAAATGTGACGTAAATACGTCAATTTTTTAATCGAAAATATAGTATCATTTTAGTTCAATTATTTGTAACAAGCGCAAATCAAATCAAATCATTTATTCGCATATATTGTACAATAGTTGTTGTAAAATATAGTGAGCCGGGTACATTCTGCCTGAGTTTTGGTTTGCAAAATATTTAACAAATAATGGCAGTTTCACAATCTGTGTCATCCTTATAAAGAGTGTAAAACTTAACGAAGCCGAAGAGCTCTTGTTCTACTCATCATTGCGATCATTTTTTTGTTCTACACCATACCTGGGAACCTTCTAGTTACGGAGATATTGGGGGTCAAAGTTCCAACTTTTTGACACCTTTTTTTTTTAATACAAGTTTTTAATGTTTCTTTTTCACTTAAAGCACCTCCATGACCCCCGTACTATTCAATCCACCCATTAGCACAATGTTTTGAGTGCGTTACATTGAGTTCTACCACAGAACATGATTTTACACCCCAAAAAAAGTTTCCCAGCAATAACTTTTGCGTAAATTAACTTAGTTTGATGTACAGAATGCTTGGTTGACGGCTTCGTGATGAGGTGGTTTACACCCTTTTCTTTTTTTTTTTTCGGATGGATAATCATCAAATGACTCCTCCCGCTCTGGGCGGAGCAGGAGGGAGTATCAAACTTTTACTGACTAAAACCCATCCATGTTCCTTTATCGCCCTTTGTGTTCCGGGGCCACGGTATCTCTTTCGAATAGTCCCGCAGCCCCGGCAGGCTTCGGCCCTTGCGGACCCCTTCTCTATTGCTGATTCTCTTTGAGGCGCGCGTGGAACACGGCCTGTCGTCATGAGACGGACGGACGGCGAGCTAGCCCATAGCTCCCCGTCCACAGGCCCGCGCCTACGGTGGCCGGAAGCCACCACGTGGGCCCCGACGCCCGGGGCGTCTCCCGCGGCGGCCGGGACGTGAGGATCTCTCCCTCTCACGTTCCGCCACCTCCTTCGCTAGCATGACTGCTTCGCAGAAGGAGGTGACGGCGTCCCATTCCGTCTCGCTCCAGACCATGGCTTGGACCAGGGCCGGAAGCGAGAGGTCGCCGCCACCGATCGTCACCTCGAGGACACGGCAGTGCTCCACCCAAGCGGGGCACACCTCCACAGTGTGCTCCACCGTGTCCTCCGGTCGATCCTCGCAATGGAAACACCCGGGCGTCTCCTCCCGCCCGATTCGGTGCAGGAACTTACCGAAACATCCGTGTCCGGTAAGAACCTGCGTCAGACGGAAGGTGAGGACGCCGTGGCGTCTCTCCAGCCACTCCTCAAAGAGGGGACTTACCGCCACTATTGTGGCATGCCCTGCCCTGTGGTTTACACCCTGTATATGAATATGATTATGTAACATGAGTATCGACGTATGTATTGTTTACACCGCGCGCTAGTGCTAGACGGCCACAGATTTTTTTTCTGATGCTGTATACCTCTACACAACCTTAGCCAAAGGAAGAATCTTTCTATGACTAAAAATAAAAAATCACATGAATCGGAATCGTAGTTTTCGTTTCAAACATTAACGAATAGATGAAGAAAGAGACTTTGCTTTTATTGTTATAAAAGGAAGTTACTATTGTAAACTTTATTAAAAACAGGTGCTTTAAATTGGATTCAATGTCAACAGTGCCAACTCTAATTAAAAACATTTATAGTATGACCACTTTAAGTGTGCAGTTCAAGGTTACGTTACTTGTCAAAAAAAATCGCATCGATATGTCAAACTTATTACATTTATTTTAGTTCTGTGTTTTCCCACTTGCACGGATAAGTTGGTTGAAGTGTAAGTGAACCAAATTTGTCTATTTTGCCGTGAATTTTTAATGGTCTCAAAATAACCAAGACGAATACAGAAATATTACAAAAGAGTGCACAAAGGTTGTCTTGCTTATTTCATGTCGAAACTTCTTACAGACGATCGGAATTAAAAAAGAACTGGCGGTAATAAGTCTTCGATTATAAAAATAAAAAGGGTCACAATGGTTTCCTGCCCTTATCCCAATTTAATTTGCGTCGGCGTAGTAGCTTTGTCTAATTCTTTCATAAAAAGGGGATAATCTTTGGAACCACTGATCCGATTCCGAAAATTCTTTCACTAACGGGAAGCTACATTATCCCCGAGTGTCTTATGAAACATTTAAAACGTTATTCTGGGTTAATTTCCGTACATAACGGGGGTGAATCCGCGAGCAAAAGCCAGTCTTTTATAAAATCTTTGCACCTTCTCTTTAGTGTCTATTTAGATGTGCATTTCTTGTCCCCCTACATTCCCCCATCATCAGTAACTTTTTCAATCACAGACACTACTTTGGAACTTCCTCTTAGTTGTGCAAGGACCTGAGGCCATACTCCCTAACGCTTCGTCCGTATATTCGGATCTATCTGTCTCTTTCACTCGCACTCATCTGTCAGACGTGCGCGAGAGAAGCACGAAGCGTTAGAGAGTAGGGCCCCTGATCGAGCAGGGCGGAAATTAGAACTAAACAATTTCAATAATGAATGTCTCAAATGTTTACCAACAACGTCCCTCTGTCTATGGCATGCAATACCCAAAAGATCAAGCCCTGTATACACAATTTCTTTCCTGATATTCTCGTCACACCACACATGCCTCCAGACATTCTCATCCCAACTGCACACAATTGCCTTTCATTCATCTCTTTTGTCGCCAACATTCCAATCAAAACAAAAACGCGGTATTTTCCCCGGAATTCTCTTAAGGTAACTTTTAATCAAGCTTTCAGTGGCATTGAGTGGTATGTTACTTTCTAAGGCACTCACTTGTGCCCATGGCTATAATAATAATAAATTCGTTTATTTCAGGTAAGTAAATAACACCCATTGCCAAATAAAAATAAAAGATAAAAACATCATTACAAAAAATAATTAAAAATAAAATCAGACTCAATCAACTAGAATTAAATTAAATTATAGAATCAAATCAAATTAAATTAAACAAATTAAATAAAATAAAATCAAAAATAAATGCTAAGGCTAGGCTAGGCTAGGGGAGGCTAGGGGGATTACGTTAATGCTAATAAGTGCTATGGTTGCGTGGAGGTCTGAAATTGTCCCGCAGGAATTCACTACCGGGATAAAAAGTATCCTATGGAAACTATAATTTATATTGACATTATGTAAAAAATACAGGGGCGAAGCCGCGTGCGGACACTAGTTTATAGTATTAATGTTGTTGATGGATATGTTCTCGCAGGATCAGGTATTTCGCCAACAACACAGTATTTTTCTTTGTTTTAACCAAACGAGCTAATGAACTACCTAATGTTGCTTCATACATCAAGTTTAATGGATAAATAAATTGCCTGATGGTTGACAAAGCTAAAAAGGGTGTGACTACTGAAATGACGAGTAATAGAGATGTATCGACGATTTAGACATGCTGTGCTGACCCCAAATTAATTGGGACAGACGGATGATCTATATTTATCTATCGCTATATTAAAATCTCGTGTCACAGTGTTTGTTATGGAACTCCTCCGCTTGACCGATTTATATGATTTTTTTATTTATAATTTGGCAGATCTGAGAATTAGTCGTAAGCAATTTTTTTAGTCCCACTTCAAAATTTCCACGCGAACGAAGTGCAACAGCTAGTCTCTCTATAAAAATCGCCAACATGACTATCTGCGTGACCGTTTAGATCTTCTGAACAATAGGTTTTGATAGTGTTTTCACAATAAAGTTAGAGAATATACTCCGAAAGGGTTATTTGTATAATACAAACCCAACAATTTTTCCCAACTTGGACATCGAACCCAGGGGGGTATGCTCAGGGCACGCCACGATAGTGGCGGTAAGTCCCCTCTTTGAGGAGTGGCTGGAGAGACGCCACGGCGTCCTCACCTTCCGCCTGACGCAGGTTCTTACCGGACACGGATGTTTCGGTAAGTTCCTGCACCGAATCGGGCGGGAGGAGACGCCCGGGTGTTTCCATTGTGAGGATCGACCGGAGGACACGGTGGAGCACACGGTGGAGGTGTGCCCTGCTTGGGTGGAGCACCGCCGTGTCCTCGAGGTGTCGATCGGCGGCGGCGACCTCTCGCTTCCGGCCCTGGTTCGTGCCATGGTCCGGAGCGAGACGGAATGGGACGCCGTCACCTCCTTCTGCGAAGCAGTCATGCTAGCGAAGGAGGTGGCGGAACGTGAGAGGGAGATATCCTCACGTCCCGGCCGCCGCGGGAGACGCCCCGGGCGTCGGGGGCCACGTGGTGGCTTCCGGCCACCGTAGGCGCGGGCCTGTGGACGGGGAGCTATGGGCTAGCTCGCCGTCCGTCCGTCTCATGACGACAGGCCGTGTCGACGGCGCGTTCGTGTTCCACGCGCGCCTCAAAGAGAGTCAGCAACCGTGAAGGGGTCCGCAAGGGCCGAAGCCTGCCGGGGCTGCGGGACTATTCGAAAGAGATACCGTGGTCCCGGAACACAAAGGGCGATGAAGGAACATGGATGGGTTTTAGTCAGTAAAAGTCTGACACTCCCTCCCGCTCCGCCCAGAGCGGGAGAAGTCATTTGATGATTTCCCATCCGAAAAAAAAAAAAAAAAAAAAAGGGGGGTATGCTCAGTAGTGGCGGTTGCGACCACGAGGCAGGCTTACTTGAAATGGTTGGTAAACGCTATTTGACCTAACCATGCGTCGTGGTAAACATTCGTTCCTTTTAATACCGTGGGTGTCTTAAGAGGCGACTTAACCAGAAGAAATACCAGAGAATGGGCAGCAGCTTTCTCTGTGCTTTTGTAACAAACGTACTGCGATCGCCAACCCGCCTGCCAAACGTGGCAAGGAAGGCCCATGCCCAGCAGTGGACATGTTTCGGCTGAAATGATGATGAATGACGAATACCCGAAGTCCTGCAAAAAGACAATTACAAATCTCAGTAGATAATCGACAATTTCGATTATCCTACCCTATTACCTCACTGATGAGACATATTATTCGAAAATAATCAATCGAAGCAAAAATCGAATCAATTCCCCAAATACGTGACACATATTAAAAGAAAACAACTCTTTCAGAATTAAAATCCAATCATACGATACTGTTTTATTTCGATTCAATTGTTAAATGTTGATTTAATTCGAATATTAATTTAGTAACAGGGTGTTCTTAATTAGTGATTGCAGCTCTCATAGATGTTCTTTCATTAAAGTGTGGGTGTTGATTTAAAAGTTTCATTGTTTCAGTTTAAGTTTTTGTGTAGATTTCATGAATTCGTTAGTTTTGTTTTGAATTTAAAGTTTATTAAGCGTAGGTACTTAGTTGATTTCCACTGTTGCAATTTCTTTTCTTTCGACTGAACCTAAAAAATATTTCTCACTGACAATTATCTCTACACTAACAGCTAATTAATTACCTTGACATAAAATCACTAATAATTAATATCTAAACTAGATATACTATTTATTTATTTAGGATCTCCAACAAAGGATGTACACAAACACATGAAATAAGTAATGGACGACAAACGTATCTCGTAGGTGCACTCCTTCACTTACAGGAGACCACAGCATGCACAATAAAATGTATAACTAAGCTAACAAAGATAGAGTAGCATTTAAAAAATCTAAATTATAATCAAAATCAAACACAATATGTTACAAAATTGGAAAAATAAAATAAAATTAACAATGTCATAGTAGCAATTGGGAAAATTAAAATCATACACATTAGGTAACTAAATTGGAAAAATAAAATTAAAATCAAAATGAATTAAAATTGGACACATAAAATTAGAAATAATAAAAATAATATTGAAGTAATTAACAACTAGATAATTATTTGAGGCTATTTTTCTAAATTGCAAGAGAATCACAGATGTCAAAATTGGTGGTCTTAGATAATGTGTTATATTGCCTACAAAGTCTTGGCACAGCGGCGTAATGACCTAAGTTGGTTTTTGAGCCAGGAATGTAGAGTAACTCATATGTATTATGCCTGGGAGTCCGAGTTGGAATCTTAATCTCTAATGAGCTTAAAAGTTGACACTATGAGATGGCTTCATCGCAATTGTCCGTACTCACACTGGGTCCGGACAATTGCGTGGAAGACATCTTCGCAAATGATACAAGCACGAAAGGACATTTCCAAGAAAGAGCTTTAGCACTAATGGACGGAAATGTTTTAATGTACACACGCGACACACCGAGCTTTACATTTCCAGTGAAAGGCCGCGTTCACACCATGTCGTGAAGATTAATTTATCGTTGGTTTTTAGTTGGCAAAAGTCGTGGACGACAGTAATCGCGTCGTCATATATGTGAACACCTCCATTTAAATATACAAGCCACAACACTTTAAACTACACGATTATATGTCGTCACGACAAAGTGCGAACCTGTAAGGCCTTACTTGTAATTTAAATTAAAAAGATGTACGAGAAAATAAAAGTTTTAATAGCCACTTACAAAAATCTGGCTAATAAACTAGACGCATAAAGAAAATGGCTAACAAATTCAATAGCTTCCCATTACTTTCCAAGATAACGTGTTAAAATTCAGAACTTATTGTCATTAACCTATTCAGACAAAATAAGCTCTTTCAGACATGATCTTAGGGCTCCTAACACAGATTATATACTTTTCTAAACACATTGGAAAAGAAACTGTATAACTTGTTCATTAAGTGCAAACTCGTACAAAAATCGACACAGACATCAAACGGTTCCTCAAACGTCCTCAAGCGAAAGCTTCTGTACTTTAAATCACAGAACATAAGGTTGATTATTCAATGCCAGATAAAACGATAGTCTTTTGTCTGCACTGAGCCTTCAAAGTCTTTTTAACGTCTATGAACAGTATCATTGAATATTTATTTTATCGTCAACCGAAGTTTTATCAAAAAAAAATTTTATATGTGTGAAATACGAGTATGTAGGATTATTGGCAATACATAATATGGGTATTAAAACGAGTCAACAAGACTTTATATTCATTCAATAAAAATTCAAAATAAAACTGATTCAAAAAAATTATTACATATTTTCGAATTTCATTCGGCTCATGTAAACCGGCATCTACTTTAATTTTTGCTAAACCGACCAGTTTTTCCTACGGGTTTATCTAAAGTACATGTTATATTCGATTTAGCTGAATAAGGGTCAAGCACCTGAGGAGCACGTGGCTAAATAATAACAGCCGCTCGGGTTGATATAAAGGTTAAGCCGCGCTTGCCTAGGTTGGTCCGTGGATGGGTCACCGGCCGTTAGATACCGAGTTTCCTCCGTGCCTCGGAAAGCACGCTGGCACGGCTGTTGTTTGTAGGTCTTAGACAGTTGTTACAGGTAGTCATTGGCCAGAAATTCTGACAACCAGTTTTACTAAGGGGTATTGAGTTACCCAGTATTAACTGGGTTATGGAGGTCAGATACGCAGTCGCTCCATGTATAATAAATAATAATAAATATCGCTGGACATTAATTAACACACAGCGCCATCTAGTGCCACACTAAGCAACGAGGCTTGTGTCGTGGACACCAGATAGTTGATATACTACATATATAATTTTTGTTTGTAAATACATACTTATTATACATATAAACATCCATGACTCGGAAAACAAATGTCCATGCTCATCACACAAACATTTGCTCCAACCGGGATTCGAACCCGGCGACCCTAAGAACGTAAGGCAGCCTCACTACCGCTGCGCCATTCGGGTCGTCAAACGTATAATACTGAATAATACTAATAATGTATAATACTGGTGTTCAGCTGCGTCCGGTTAGACTGAAAGCCGATCCCGACATAGTTGGGAAAAGACTAGGCAGGTGATGATGATGAAATGTCAAGCACCTCTAACATATTAATACCATCATTTCACTTTTCAAAAGCAAGATTTGCAAGCTACTAAATTTCTTAAGAATTGGTAATATTATTGAAAAAGTTGTCAAACTTTAAATAATTAGTGCTGACGCCAAAAAAGCTCAAAATTGTGAAACAATTGTTAATAAATTATTGTTTCAAACTTTTAGAACTTTGAAGTCACTTATTAAGATCCTTACTTAATTAAAATTGCGAAATCAAAGTTTAAGAAAATAAATAGTTTTCGAAAGAAGTTAGAGTAGAGCTATGCAGTGAATTAGGTAATCGGCGTGTGGATATGACTGTCAACTTATAAAGGGTGTAACAAGACCCTTAACGAAGCCGAAAGGCACTTGTTCTCCTCATCATTGCGATCATTTTTTGTTCTACACCATACCTGGGAACCTTCTAGTTACGGAGATATTGGGGGTCAAAGTTCCAACTTTTTCACAACTTTGTATGTAAAATTTCTACTTTAAAGAAACACCTCCACGGCCCCCGCGCTATTCAATCCATCCAACAGCACTATTTTGAGTGCGTTACATTGAATCCTACCGCAAAATCGTGATTTTTCACCCAAAAAAAAAAGTCGTTTCCCAGCAATAATTTTTGCTTTAGGTTACATACACACACAATTATACATGTACATAATGCTTGGGTTGACGGCTTCGTGAAGGGGCTGTTTACACCCTGTGTGTAGGGGACTGTACTTCCATTCCATAAACGTCAGATAGATTTGCCATGCAACAATGACCTTTCACAATTACATCAACAAAAAAGCTGAACTAAAAATAAACTCACCTTCCTCCTGAAGGGTTTATTATGATTTACAAGAGGTAACTAAACACAATAGTACCCTAATTTAAATTCCCTGTTATAAACGAAATAACACCGTTGCTATTGTTCACGACGAGAACAATTGGGTGTAAGCAGTATCATAGACTGACGTATTTGTGGTGCCTTGGCGCTTGAAAGAAAAGGTAAAGTCGTTAATTTAAAAAAATGTTGTTATATATAGACAAAAGGTTTTAATGAAGATGGATTTGATATTTTTTGTAAAGAAAGTTAAATACAGGAAAAATAAGATTTTGGAATCTTGATTGATCGTTCAAATAACTTACGTTGTACCCCGTGTTCTAACGAATAATAAAATATCGCTTGACATTAAAACACAGCGCCATCTAATGCCACACTAAGCAACGAGGCTCGTGTCGTGGACACCAGATAGTTGATATACTACATAGATACTTTTTGTTTGTAAATACAGACTTATTATACATATAAACATCCATGACTCGGAAACAAATGTCCATATTCAACACATAAACATTTGCTCCTACCGGGATTCGCACCCGGGACCCTAAGAACGTAAGGCAACCTCACTACCGCTGCGCCATTTGGGTCGTCAAACAAACGAAAATTAACGGCCGCATGAATGTTGTGTTTATATGACTCAGTTGTCTGGAAAGCTGGGAGGCGCTCTGTGTCATAACATCACCTTCGGGTTCGTCAAACAAACGACAGTCGCGGGTACGCGGGACGATTGCTTGATTAGGAAGTCGCCCCAAGGAGAACAACCTTATAATGAAAAAACATCAATAAAAACAAGCTTTTAAAAACATAGGTAGAAAAAGAATTCGTATTTATATCAGCAAACAAAATGCGCAAAATGGGGGTGCAAAAAAAAAACATTTTTTCCGCCATTTTAGGGAGTCCGTCATTATTACATTTAGAATGACGTCACTTAGGTAACCATGCAATAAGAAAGGGTTTGATCACTGGTTACATAGCTTATTTACGGTGTGTGTAGATAATTTTAATAACAATGATAAATTGAAACACAGAGTTGTAAAATATAAAAATAAGCGTTATCTACACACACACGATATTTGGCTTTTTTTGCCACAAAAACTCTAAAGTATAAACCCAAGCATTCATAAAATATTTGACAGTTACGAAAAAATATTTCAATATCCGGTTTCTCTATGAACACAGCGCGCTGTATTGCCCTTGCAGTATTTTAAAACATTTCACTCATCCTAACTAACATTATAAATGGGAAAGTTAGTTTGTTTGTTACCTCGCCATGCCTAAACCACTGAACTGATCATCCTGAAATTTTGCATTTACTTTTTCAGGTGTACAGAAACGAACAAATCGTTGGCTTTGATTTTTCTTCCATTCTCCTCTGTCAACCGTCACGCTATCATTTACCGACCGAAAGCCGACCCTCTCATAGTTGGTGAAAAGCTATACCTAAGTAAATAATAATAATAACTTTATTTTGAGACCAGAAATCCATAACAAAAATAAAACAAACTTGGCACTTCACTACATAGTATAAAACAAAGTCGCTTTCTCTCTCCCTATATCCCTATGTATGCTTATATCTTTAAAACTACGCAACGGATTTTAATGCGGGTTTTTTTAATAGATAGAGTGATTCAAGAGGAAGGTTTTAGTATATAATTTGCGGGCGGGCGAAGCCGCGGGCATCAGCTAGTACTAACTAAAACACGTTAAACAAACCAACTATAGCACATATTTGAATGACGGTCTGTGTGCCGCCACCCAGCGACCCATTATTTGGCCATCCACCCTGCCGGCTACAGCAGCCACGAGGCTGTTGTAAATGAGTGAGACGTGTTGAAGATCCTCAGGTCAAAGCCAGAACAGTACTCTGTGTTAATAGTATATTCTCTATGCCGCCTTGTTGCCGTCGTTGGAGTCATAAAATGACTCGTAAACTCCAATCATCCGTTGCAGAATGGCATGGTATTTATAAATATGTATTGCTTCGTTTATAACCTCACAGTTGCTGGATAAACATCTCATTGGATATAGATTTGGTCTACTGATTCGCTTTTGTTAAGTTTTCTTGAAAATAACTCAAGAACTAAGTACTCAGTCGAGTGGTCGCCAGCATGAGGGCCTAGGTTCGATTTCCGGGTCGGGCAAAGTGTTAATGGATTTTTCCAACAGGAATATCTCAGTAGCAGCCACGGAGTCCGAATTTGTGCCCAGTTGATGAAAATAGGTTCGCCCCATATAAAATGGAATTTAAAACATAACTGGCGAAATGTAGGTGTTTTATAGTCAAGCGCTTAAATACTATAACAATAACACAATCATATTACTGTCCCACTGCTGGTCAAAGACCTCTCGCACAGAGCAGGCACACAATTAAATCAGCTGTTTTAAAATTCACATCACCATCTGCGTAGCCTTTTCCCAAATATGTTGGGGTCGGCTTCCAGTCTAACCAGATGCTGCTAAATACCAGTTTAGATGGAGCGACTGCCTTACCGACCTTCACAACCTAGTTAGTACTGTATAATACGATACGCCTTGGTAAGACTGGTTGTCAGACGTTTCGGGCCACTGACTTCATGTAACGACTGTCAAACATCTGTACTTGACAGCCGGGACCAACGGCTTAACATGCTTTCCGAGACACGGCGGAAACTCGGTATGTAAAGGGTGGTCACCCATCCACGAACCAAATTAGGTAAGCACGGCTTACCCTAAAGATCAACCCGAGCGGCTATTATTATTTAGCCACGAGCTTCGACAGTTCTAAAATACACGTTACCTGAAATCTGATTTCCCTGTCGAAATAAGCCAACCGCGTCCTAATCAACGAAATTATAGAAACTGGTAACCCAATTTTATACGTACATCAATTTGCGTGCGTTTGACAGTTTCGTCCAACAATGTGTGATGTGGCACACTGTGCATTGTGTTGCCCCACATAGTAGTTAGTTAATAGTTTAGCGTGCCATTCAACGTGGTGGCTTTTTGGGACACGTTGCCCGTTAAATGGGCATGAGTATTTTGGTGGCCACGTTTTTCGTTTTTCATTTGTTTTTTCTTTTATTTTATTTTTGTTTTATTTATTTGGCTCACCAACAATTGAATACACTAAAAGATACATTATACATTCAAGACACATACACAGACAAGTGTATCAACCTCTTACAGGTAAGCACATCATGCACTACTTATTTGACGCTGAGTGTCTACTTAGAATCAGATGAGTACCTAAGTACTCACCACACTCAGCTATGGTTTTTAAATTCATAATTAAATCAAAATCAAAAACATTTTCAAAATCAAAATTACAATCAAATTAAGATAAGATCAAAATCAAAATTACAATCAAATCAAAATTAAAATTAAAATCAAAATTAAAATCAAAATTAAAATTAAAATTAAAATCAAAATCATTTTATCATTTTATTTTTTTTGTCTATTGTGTAAAATGATAATACAGATGACGAAATATGTGTGTACTATTAGGTACACCTCTGGCTAGCCCTTCGGGGAGTACAGGCGTGATGTTGTTTCATAATACAGATATTTTACAACAGAGTGGCATCTAAATGACTTTTCTCTTTTATTTAACCGACTTCCAAAAAGAGGAGGTTTCGACGCTTCTATTGAATAATATATGTAACTAGCTGACTGCCTGGTTAGTCGAGTGGCCGCAAACGCGACTGCTGAGCTTGAGGTCCTGGGTTCGATTCTCAGGCCGGGCAAAGTGATATTGGGTTATTCCATCAGGACTTTCTTAATAGCAGCCACGGTAATTTGTGCCCAGTTGATGGCATTAGGCTCGCCACTTATTAAATGGGACTTAAACATAAAGCTGGTGAAATGTGGGTGTACTATTATGGTGCATCCACTACGCATGATGAGGTAACACTCTCTAACAATGTTATTAATTATTACCACGTGTTGACTGTTTTCAAAAGGCAACATTACCTAATATATACTAACACGGCAACTTATACTAACAATAAATAACACTTGGAAACGTAGCTCTACAAAAAGTAACTGCGGTGTGGATGCACCACTAGGTACACCTCTGGCTAACCCTTTAGAGATTACAGGCGCGATGTTATGTTATGTAAAACTAGCTTTTATCCGCAGTGTCAACCGCGTAAAAGAGCGACATTATCCCACGGGGACGTACTACCCAGATATAAATAACTTAGGAAAAACCTAGGTCACGGTCTACAGTGTGCCAAATTTCAGCGTAATCCATTTATCCGTTAAGGTCAGACAGAGTAACGTCCATAGTCACAATGTTAGTTATTGATGGATTAAATAATGTAGTTTTTGACGTGATAACGTCTTATAAATCGATGAACACCGGCTGCACGCACGAAAAAGTGTCACACCGTTCCGCGCGCCAGTCGATCAACGCACAGCCCAAACCCTTGGACCTAGAAAACTGAAATTTTGCACAGTGGTTCCTTTTATAATGTAGACAAGGAGTAAGGAAGGATTTTGCCCCTAAGGGAGTTTAATTAGGGGATGAAAGTTTGTATGAAAGTCCGTTAGTTTTAAAGTTGGGATCTTAAAATTAAAATGCTGACGATTGAAAATTAATTTATACGTGTCTCAGCGTTTTTGTTAATTCTAGCCCCAAAGGATTAAAAAACGGGGATGAAGTTGTGTATAGAAATTTCTTAATTTTCGAAGTAGTAATCTCATTTTTTTATCTAGTCGTATGGTTGGAAGCTAACGCAACGGTGTTGTTGGAATTACAATTCTTAAGGGGGTGAAAAGGGGGATGAAATATTGTTTTTTAAGTTGAAATCACTAATATCATGAAAATTTGTATTTAGTCTATGGTTGGTAATTGATAAGTACATGTATCAGCGTTTTTGAAAAATCATCCTAGAAGAGAAATAATGATAATTCAGTGATAATAATTAAATTCATAAAAGTACCTATGCTATTTTTCATCAATGTTTTCTTATGACGTTATCACGTAAAATTATCGTCACACGAGAAAATAGAACCTTTTGTAGCATCATCCAAATAGGATAAAGGTAGTGTAAGAAATTATTTTACTATATAAAAAAACAAATAACCCTCCTTTAGGGCTTCGCCACAGTCGGGTAAAAAATAAAAGAACGACCTACTACGAATTCCGTAGACAGCGTAGCTCGTAGCAGAGTACTAAGAGCTGACTACGCTGTCGTAGACTTAATCTGCTACGGCGTAGCACTTGGCCGATTAACTGTGGACAAGACGTATTTATATACGTCCGAGGCAATTATGTCTACTAACGTAGTTTCTGTTCAGTATTAGGAAAATATTAGCTGTCCGTATAACGGTGATCCAGGGATACTGAGGATAGGCAGAAACTGTCGTCTGTGAATGTTTGGCTAATAGCAAAAAAAAACATTACAGTTCCGAACCGCAAGCAATTAAAAACTACAACTGTTTGCTCATTCGAAACCTACACAAAATTATATTCAATCAGTGCTCACAATTACGGAAATGTCTGAATTGTATTGACAAAAAAAAAGCTCATTTCAATCCTAATCGTAAGTCGTAATAAAAAATTCTGCAACGAGTTATTCGTTGCAGAAATTGAAAGCGATTCTGCATTCCCTTTCAGAAAATACTAGCGCGATGTCATATTTATAGGGAATATGCACGTAATTTTTTCTTCATTTAAATCAATAAAATACAGTACTATCAACCCAAAAAAAAAGTATTAAAAGCTAAGTTCAACTACTGCTTGTTGCACAAAAATAAATATTAAACTCCTGCAATTTTCTACGACAGTTCAAACGTCCGTAGCTGTCGCGGCCATGATGTGACGTCATTATCCACATTCTGCCTTGTTTACATCTAATTTTTTTGGCCTTAAAAAAAATATTTTGCCAATTGTATGTGCTTTATTCAAGTAAAAATTGCAATAACAATATTATAATAAAATTTTAGTGAAACCTTTAGCACTTTTCAAATAAAAGTGTTTTTTGACACAATGAACTTTCGACGTCAATTCCGGCGTTATCAAAGACGGTGTGTTTTGACAGTGCGTTTCGTTTCATCAAAAACATGCTACATAAAACAGTAAATTGTAAAATAAGTGATGTATTAGAAACTAAAACAAGTGTACCACAATGTTTATAAGCGCCAATACAAGGCATTTTTCAAACATATAAATAGTTTTGTATTTCATGCATATTCCCTATTACTCCTACAATCACTTTAAAATAGCAGAATAAAAAAGTAATAAACCGTATACAAGATCTAAATCTAGTTAGTACCCTCTAGCTCGCAAACTAGTAAACATGAAGCCGTTTGTCGCTCGTATCATAAAGTTTTATGCGTTAACTTTCAATCTCCAATCTGAAGACTAGTTTAAAAGTATAATGTACTGCGCCTTAAGAAGAATGTTCTAAGTTGAAAGAAGATTGAGTTTGTTGTTGTTGCAGTATGCTGTTACTTGGAATTACTTGTGCAAGTATTAGAAATAAAAAACAATTAGTGTTCGTAACTAAGTCTAGAAAAGCTGGGTGCTAAATAACAGCCGCTCGGTTGTTCGATCTTCAGATTAAGTTGCGCTTTCCTAGGTTGGTCCGTAGATGGGTGACCACCCAGTCTTTCCAAGGGGTATTGTATTACCCAGCGCTAACTGGGTTGTGGAAGTCAGATAGGCAGCCGCTCCAAAATACTGGTATTCAGCTGAATCCGGTTAGACTGGAAGCGGACTCCAACATGATTTGGAAAAGGCTAGGCAGATGATGAACTAAGTCTAGGAAAGCTTAGGGTCTATACTAGTGGAAATCGCTTTCAGAACTTTTTGCATGTCAACGATGATTTTCAACGGGTACAACATAAGCTTTACGGTGGATAATGTCAATGCTTTTGACTTTTTACAAACTTATTTTTTTAACTTGCAATGTTTGTTTGGTTAGATAAAATTTCGCAACTGAATTTTAATTTAATTTAACCGATTGAGCTGAATTTTGGCATACATGTTTAGTTTAGATGACAGTGCATGGTTAGCTAAGTGATGTCATTCAAAATCCAGAGAGATAGACGCACTCTGCTTATGTAAAAAAGTAAGGCTCACTTACTTAACCTGAAAGTTTAACACGAAATTATCATTTCATAATAATTGGACTTGAAAATCAAAATCAATCAATTAAAGTATTTATTTCAAATATGGCCAGTTACAGGCACTTTTGAATTGGTGAAACAAAGACAACAATGAAATGTAGCTACAGTCCCAGTCACAAGGCATAATAACTGTGTAAGTAATGTAGTTGTACATGAGTTCAAATATTCATGTTTTACATAAATTAACGTAAGTGGTGTTAAGAGACATCAATTAAACAACATTTAAGTCTAGTTCCAATAAAAATTCATACTAACAGTCAATTTAGAAAGAAACACTAATTATTCTCATTGAATTTTTCAAAGCAATTTGACCAAACGGTGATCACGTAAATTCGTCGGGAGACAATCTCATAAAATTTAACGTTTTAATCTCGTTACGAATATCAGTAACTGTTATCGTTGCTGCAAATAACGTTATGAGATGAAACGGTATTAGATGTTTGTAGTGATCGTTTTTGTTTTGTTTTTGTGAGATACATACTCATGCTCACGTGTTTTCCTTGCTTCCTTGAAATCATGTACATTCATGACTTAACCTCACGCCTGTAATCAAGAAAGAAAGAAAGAAGAAGCATTTATTAGCTACTACAACAAATTATCAACTAAAATGAAACATAAGAAAAGTTAAAAATAAAAAGAAAACGAAATCGGTCCTGTACAAGGCCACAAGGCCCCTATCTCAGGATGGTCCTATAACATTAAAAAAACGTCACAGTGCTGGTATTCTGATAGAGCCCAAAGTGAGAGTGATGCTACGGTCAGTTACGGATAAGGTAAATAAATAAAAATAAATTGTAGACGAATAAACAATACATATATGTGAAGTATAATAAATACGAGCAGACGAGTAATATTCGAGTAATAATGAGAGCAGCGGTGGCCCAGTAGTGGCGGCCCCGACTTACGAACAGTAAGACGTGGGTTCGAACCCAGGCAGGCGCATTACTTTGTGTAACTTATTTCATAACCACTGCTCTCAAAACAGTGAGATAAAACATCGTGAAGAAACCGGCATGTCCTAGAACCAAAAAAATCGAAGACATGTGACATCTACCAATCCGCACTGGGCGCGTGTGGTAGATTATAGCCCATTCCCTCTCATAGAGAGGAGGCCTGTCTCCCAGCAGTGGGAACATAAATAGGCTGATGATGGTGTTGATGATAATAAAAACGAAGAAAATAATGATTACATCTACACCTCACGTAACCATACTAATCAGAGGTGTTCCTAATAGTAGGTACACCCACATTTCGCCAGCTATATTTAAGTCCCATATAAAAGGGGGCGGGCCTATTGCAATCAACCGGGCACAAATCCAGACTCCGTGGCTGCTACTGAGAAATTCCTGAAGGAAATACCCAATAACACTTTGCCCGACCCGGGAATCGAACCCAGGACCTTATGCTCAGCAGTCGCGCTCACGACCACTAGACCAGCATCAAGTACAAGTACCATGGGCTCGAACGAAATCTGCTCATATTTAAGGTGGAAGCTCCACGGTAGCCCGCGAAATTTAAATTTTCTGACGTTTTTTGCAATTTGCAGGTCAGTATCAGGTTGTATGTTGATTAAAATATGATTCGCGGCTGTAAGACAGAATTATAATCATTAAAAACATCAAACATATTCAGTTCATGTAACTGTCTAGAATGACTTTTTCATGAAATAGTCATTATTGACAGTTACATGAACTTAGAGGGTTGTATTGATGATTTTCAGCAGATTTTCAGATTTTTAGCATCCACCTTAAAATAAAATCCCGAGCACACGATGTCCCAATCTGTTTACCAGCCTTAACGAATCATCAACAGGAAGAAGAAGAAGAACTACTATTGGTCCGCACAAAGAGTGTGCGGACCAATAGTAGTAAAATGAAAAATAATATGCGACCCTTTTTTACGTTATCCTTTGTTTTACAAAAATGCTCAGGCTCTGTTAATGATCACAGATATTTAACCACCTTTTTTTGACTAATAGGAATAAAACAAAAAAAATACAATTTTTAATATTTTATTTATAATAGCGGCCGGATGCTGCAAACAAAAATAGCCGTATTTGTGGTGAGATTTCGTCCGTTGAGTGTACATACATACGGATGAAAAGTATCCTATATCTATCCAATCTAGCTCATAGTCTACCTGAGCGTATTTTATTTAAATCCATTCAGCCGTTAAACCATGATTGAGTAATAAATACTCATCACCTGCCTCGCATTTTCCCAACTATGTTATATTCGGCTTCCAGTCTAACCGGATGCAGCTGAATACCAGTTTATAGTAATAAATACTAGTAGACAATATTTTATGAACTTGACTTCTTGATATATTTCAGCATTTCTTCTAACCCACTCCTAGTCAGCTAGGAAATACCGACGCCATCTGAAAAATTACCCGTAAAAGTGTTTTAATACAAGATCTACTGTTAGAAATATAATGATATCATTTTATTTCAACATATATAATCCTACGCGACTTAAAAACTCCCATCTCTGAAATCAGACTTGATTGATCTGAGGTTAAGCCAATCACATCAATTTATGCTTCAGAGAACACAAATTCGGATGTCCGACTACCGTTCTAAATTCAAACACTGATATTGTCCAAAGTGTGGCTAGGTCCTATCGCACGGGTCGATGGATCAAGGTTAGGCTGCGTTAGCCGAGGTCAATCCGTGGATGCGTGATCATCCATTAAATGTGTTAAGATATTGTTTTAATTTGATTTAATTTTATAATTATTTTAATTGTGATGTTGATTTTAATTTGATTTTAGTTTAATTTGATTTAATTTTGTTAATAATTTTAATTGTGATTTTAATTGTTATTTTGATTTTATTTGTGTTTGCTGATTTTATAATTTTTAATTCTGTTTAATTGTACCTATGATCCAAAGTTGATGGAAGTAAATAAATAATAATAATAAATACTGAAACTAATGAATGAAATAATTTGGTAAATATTGACTGCCTCATTGGTCGGGAAAAGTGTTGGAGTGGAGTTTCTTGCCCGTTCTTCTCCATAGAGATCTACGTTAGGGAATGGGCAACTACAGTACTTTCTCAAGTTATTATGCCTTGTGACTGTGACTGTAGCTTTGCTTTTTTTGTATTTTCGACATTCAAAAGTGCCGTAATGGTCTAATTGAAATAAATGATTTGAGTTGAATTTGAGTTTGAGTTTGTTATTGGTATTTTTTTTGCATCAGGAATTTTTCAGTGGTACCCCCGAAGTCTGTATTTGCGCTCAGTTAATGCCAATAGGCTTGGCCCCTATTAGATGTGATTTAAATATTACTGGCGAAATGTGGGTGCAATATTATCTGATTAAACCCTTCGGCGAAAAAATAATAAATGTTATGTAATATAACATATAATGACGTCGTTGGATATATGTAGGTACTTACGATTAGTTTTATTTTTGTAATAAATAAATAAATTCATTTAATTCAGATATCACAAGATCCATAGAATTAGGTACATTAATAATTATCACACGTTCACAAAATTATTTCACAATGTTAGTAAAAATACAGAACTTACTTAACTATGTTAGTATTTAAACTTACATGTAGGTTGCTCCAAAACCTATGTAACTGACTGTCCAGTCTGTTACTAAATATCGCCAGGATGCTGTTAGGGCTGGCGCGGACTCTGCAGCGCAAGGCGGCGCAGCGCTTGCGCAAGATGGCATGAAAACCGTCCACCTGTGCATCCGCAAACATCCCTGATGCGCTGCATGCCCGCGGCAACCGCAACAACAACCTAGACGCGTTATTGTATTGGACGCGTAAAGCATTGAACGATCTTTGCGAATAGTTACTCCAGAGATTGCAGGTGTACAGCGATGTACAGTAGGCTCGAAAAAGTGTAACTTTGACTTGAGCTGTACACCGATTGAATCTACTGGAGATCATATTCGCTCTTATCGCCAATGCTCTACGCTCCCGTTCAATATCCGGATCATCACGTAAATCCTCTGTTATCAAGTGTCCAAGGTATTTAAACATTTTAACCCTTTTGAGAGGTGTCCCATTAAGTGATACGGTGGGTACATACGATGGACACTTGGTACCAGACTTAAAAACCATCACCTCACTTTTACCGGCATTATATAATTATGTAATTACGCATTGGCATTATGTAATTATATAGAGTTCTAGTTGTAGTATGTATATAATGTAAATATGGGAACAAAATAAATAAATATATACATATATAAATAACTGATTCTGGTTAGGTTGGATGCCACAACAAGTCATAAAACCATAATCTCCAGCTCAAAGCTTCAATAAAGAAATCGTAAGACTTTAGTACCTGTTCGTGCGCGGAGATTGTTATGCAGAAAAGATTTAAACTAACATTTACCCTACAGCGTCAAAAGATGGCCGTGATTTTGTTACGTGCTCACACCCTAACACACCACATAACATGCTGCCTTGAAAATGCCATACAGGGTGTAAAACACTGTTTATGAAGCCGAGAGGCACTTGTTTTCTCCTCATCGTTCCTTTTTTTGTTCCTGACCATAGTAGAGAACCTTCTAGTTACGGAGATATTGAAGATCAAAGTTCCAACGTTTAAGTGCACTACTACTATTCAATTCGTACTATTCAATTCATCTATTAGCACTATGTCTTGAGTGTGTTACAAAAAAAAAGTCGTTTACCAGCAATATTTTTTGCGAAGAGTTACGTAGTTTGATGTACATAATGCTTCGTGAAGGGTCCGTTTACTAAACACGCGGTATATAAATAAGATGATTGAGCTTACTCTTCAATTTCCGCACGACATAGTATGGTGAGGGCAGATCTAACTGCTTTCTCTTCTAGTCTACAAAACCCCTCAAATTATCATCGAAATTATCTACAACGTTCTACAAATAAATATATCACTTCTTAAACAGTCTCAGATTCTCCACAATGAATAAATTAATCATTGTGTTTGCGGTCTCAGTAAACGAACTAATAAAAGTCCGATAACTGAGACCACTTACTAACAAGAATCTCCTTACTGCCCCCACTTTGTTTCTATCCGGGGTGAATGTAGAATCAAAGACTTAGGGACGGAACGACTGGTGGAGTTCCATCCTTATTAAATAAAATTACAGTGGTCAAACAGTCGGTTTGAAATGTAACCAGTTGAGTTTGAGTGCTTACTTATTAATCAGGTTATAATGTTCCAGCTAGGACACAGGCCTCCATTCTATGACAGGGCCTCCAACCTAAGTCTTTGTCGAGGCCCCTAGACGTGATTTTTATCACAACCCCGCCTGATGTAAAACCTTCATTGTTTGTACGTAATCTTATCCTACTTTACTATTATAAATACGAAGGTTTGGATGGATGTACATATGTTTGTTACTCAATCACGCCAGAATGGCTGAACAAATCTGGATGTGAATTGGTACAGAGATAGATATACACCACTTTTTTTAATTAGTACAAATATTTAAAGGGCTTATTAAAGAAGGTCTTTTTATTATATATGTAAAGTCTCAATACATAATATTGATGAACAGCAAAAGTTATTAGCGTTTGTTTATATCCCAAAATGTCACTCAATTTATGGAAATATTGTACAGGCCATTCATTTCGCGTTCGCGTAATCATTTTCTAGTAGCAATTGTTATGAAGGATTGATTCAGTTAAGAGTTTACCAATTTGCGGTAGTCCATAATTAACCTTATGTTCTTAGGGTCCCGAGTTCGAATCCCGGTAGGAGCAAATATTTATGTGATGAGCATGGACATTTGTTTCCGAGTTATGGATGTTTATATGTATGATAAGTATGTATATTTTTTTTGATATGACCACTCTCAGTTGCAACTCGCTAAGGTTGCTTGACTGCTTAACCGGACTATCCTGTGGTGGCCAAAAATTACTTTAAGGCCCCCAGCCAGGGCTTCAAACAAATAGTATCTATGTAGTATATCAACTATCTGGTGTCCACAACACAAGCCTCGTTGCTTAGTGTGGCACTAGGTGGCGCTGTGTGTAGGTAATGTCCAGCAAATTATGACAAATTTTCAGACAGTTATGGGATTTCATTTTTTTTTACTTTTGACTACATAAATATGATCAGTAAAGGGTACGGACAGAGCCCCATTTTTTTGTACTAATTAAAAATTAGTGGTGTATAGTCTGGAATAGCACATAGGCTTTGTAGGGTTTTATTTTCTGACACCTACATTAAAATTTCCACGCAAACGAAGTTGCGGGCAACACCTAGTATACTCTATAAAATTAGGCATAGAATGTTGATTTTACCAACAACGAATGATCTTGTATTTACAACTATTACTAAAACTATTGTTTACTGTATTTTGACAGTCGCTGTTCAAACGTGATAAGTACCGTAAATCATTCTGTAATAATATATAATTTTGTTATATCAGGAGATATGTAATTTTGTCCCCATAAACCATAATTTACGTTGCATGGATAACTGATAATCTCTATAATTACGTTATCATGCATGGTTCCAGTAATTGATAGTCATATTTTATAGTTGAGTGGAGGGGAAATACATATTTATTGCAACAGCACTGAGATAATGTATGTATTACATACAGACAGATACCTTAGAACGCTTTACATACAACTTTTGTTTCGTACACGTTCTTAAGTGCAATTGTAAGTTGAATGATTTCGAATGAGTTAAAAGCAATATGTCGAAAATATAGCTTTACGGTTTGTCGTTAACGATTGAACAATTATTTTAAAAATAAATGGATAAAATTCACAATTACTGTCAAAACTACTGTGGTTTGGACAATAGGCATGACGACAGTATCGAAAAAATGCAAATCTATTTAATCTGTCAGTTAGAGTATTGGAAATTAATGGACACGTATTTTGTTTTTGTAAATCAATGAATATTGACAAAAGATAAAACGCATCAAAACTCGGGAGTGGGGGCTCGTGACGTCAGAACTAGCTAAAAATTATACCTAGGCGTGACGTATTGAGAATTTTAAAAGCGTCATATCTTCGTCAATTTTGGTTTAAATAGAAAAAACACGGGTCAAATATTTTTTGATAATCTACTAATTTGATTTTTTTTTGTCGTCTCGGCTATTATTATGTTTTTAATCTTTAAAAATGTAATGAATAAGAATAATAGAAATAACTACAAAGTTTTGACAATAATGACATTGAAACGTAACGAATTGTAACAATATTGTACAATTTATCATTAGTTTTTAGTATTTATGTGTCTGACCTACGTAGTTTTGGGGCTTACTAAATATTCTTAACCAATTCTAGTCATTATCTGCTACAATTAAAGTCATCATCTGCCTGGCATTTTCCCAATCCAACCGGATGCAGCTGAATACCAGTATTTTACATAGAGCGACTGCCTATCTGACCTCCACAATCCAGCTAGTACTGGGTCAGACTTTCGGGCCACTGACTAACTGTAACGACTGTCACAGATCTACAGATGACAGCCGGGATTAACGGCTTAACGTGCTTACCGAGGTACGGCAGAAACTCGGTATGTAATGGGTGATCACCAATCCGCAGGCCAAGCTTAGCAAGCGCGGCTTAACCTGTAGATCGACCTAAACGATTGTTATTATTTAGCCACGACCTAAAACCACCTCTAAACAGTTCTAAGATTGACGTACAACAAATAGTTCGGTATTAATTATTATTTGTAAAGGTTAGTCAGTTCCCCTTAGGGTATCTCAATTTACCTTGAAATAACGGAAAAATTACAAACTTCCTGCTCTTTTACGTTGTAACAACAAAGAAATAAGACCCGGGAATAATGAAGAAGAAGTTGTTAAATATCATGAGAAGCTGAAAGTTAAGATCACGTTACCGGTTACCTACTTTAAAATGTTTTTGTAACTCGTTACCGAAGATTATATCAGAAAATATGGATCTAAAAAGGGGGATACGAAAAAGGAGATACCAAGGGTTAATAATTGGATTATAGTACTAACTGCTTGTTTTGTAATTGATTGCATGAGGTTTTTGGTTCAATTTCCAGGTTGGGTGACTATTATAAGGGATGTAAATAGACAGAAAGGCACTTGTTCCCGTCATTACGATCGTTTTCTTTGTTATAGACCATACCTTTTATAGATAGGGAGATATTGGAGGTCGAAGTTTCAACTTTTTCACAAGTTTTTTTTTTTAAACCTCCATGACCCGTTTGCTACTGAATACATTCATCAGCACAATGTTTTGAGTGCGTTACTTGAGTTTTACCGTAAAACATGATTTTGAAACCCCAACAAAAAAAGTTGATTCCCAGTCATATTTTTTGCGTACTTTGTTAGTTTGGTGTATAAAATGTTTAGTTGATGGTTTCGTGAAGGATCCGTTTACAAATATAACATTCGCATATACGAAGGATTAAAATCCCTATCCAACGCGAAAATGTGAGGTAACCTTTGAAGGTTTTTAACCCTTTATTACCGAGTAAGTTATAACTCAATTATCAAACGAAATTGCCAAGTGCATAGCATACGTATCTGCTTCATTAATACTCTTAGTACTTTAGCTAATTAAGAACCAACATTAATCAAAGTGTGAACGGGTCTTTACGACCCTCATGGGCTGTGGTAGGGTTGGTATTTTAGCCACGAATGTACGAACTGTTCACTTGTTGCATTTTAGGCGTTGCGCAACTTAAGGTGCGCACCTTTTTTTTTCAAAATGAAATAAAATCGCGTGCGCGAGGACTCTTGCGCAAAATCTCATACTCCTAAATCCATCGCGAACCTGTTTACACATTGCGTTGTCTTACAGCAAAATTGTTTTTTTTTTTTTTGAATTTCATAAAGTAGTTACATATTGCTCAATTCACAATATTTTACCTCTCCGAAAACAAATTGCTAGATGCTGTCGTTTGTTTAGATGAGCCATATTGCCCAATAAACATAGATTAAATTAAATTGACCCGGTTGACCATAGGCATCACAATATTTCTGGTATTTCAAAGCTCGCAGCGTTGAATAGATTCGGTATTCAAAGTATCATACAACCCTATTTTTTCGGATAGGAAATCATCAAATGACTGATGCAAAGTCTGGCACCATCCATGTTCCTTCTTCGCCCTTTGTGTTCCGGGGTCACGGTATCTCTTTCGAACAGTCCCACAGCCCCGGCAGGATCATACAACCCTATTGTCAGGTTCAATTACTTAACTAAAGCAACTATGGCAGACATTCTTAACCATAGTTTATTTTTAAATTATAGTTTCTCCTGAGAAATCTTGCTACGTGAAGTTACAAACTTACCCTTATTCTATGTAGTCCAAGTTAACTTACCCTTTGACGAAATTATCTAAATTTTTAAGAAGGATACTTGGAATACAGAATGTTTGGTAGGGTCCACCAACAATTCTCTTAGGGATACAGGGTAACATATTAGTTTTCAACTATGTATTGGTTATTGAGATAATAAATATTTTACTTTATTTCGTGACATATCACCTCCGTACAAGTCATCAAAACTTTTTTTTTACGCTTGTAATAGAACGCAATAAGTTTTGGTATAATCTATAGTACACATTAATAATAATAAAGCCATTTATTTCCCAAAGTATAACATTATTATTACACTTTTATAACATTTCTTCAATAACTATGTCATGCAGTATTAAAATCTCATGCAACATAAAGAAAAGAACTAAATTAAACAAATATTAACATAATAGAGTTGCTTAATTTAGGTCTTGGTAGCATTCCTGATATTAATGTTTCAATACCCAATTATATGTATAGTTTCACATTTTATTTCATCGTGCACTGTAGTACCTCTAGAAAATTATGTGTGTGCTTCCAAAATCTAAAAAATAATTGAGACATATTTTTTCTCCCTTTACTTTTCTGTTTTATCAAAATGACACCCCAAATCCCTACCAAACCATCCTGTATACGAGCGGTCACCAATACGAGAAACCAACTTATTTATCTTCAAAGTATGGCGTCAGATAAATTTCATATTCGAATTTGTGTCTCTTTCTGTATTTTTTTATTCGTTCCGCCTTTGAGGGGAAATTGAAAAAAAGTTAATGCATTGATGCATGAACATCACAGATATGAAGAGGATCAGATACCGCACGTGGAACTACGTAGGGTCGAATTGCGTAATAATTTATGGGAAAGGAAAAAAAAGCAATACAGGAAAAATAAAGCGTATTCGAATAACGACAGTTTGGAAATACTATTAATAAAAAATCCCTGTTGTAGGTATAGTAAAAAAAAGCAATTTTGCTTAAAACAAGTCGTGTGTCCGACTGTCCGGTGGGATTTTAGCACAACATGAATATCCCCAAACTTTCATTTAGGGGATGAATTTCCAGAAATCATTACTTTACTGCTCAATTTCTTTACTTATCTTAATCCAAATTTCATGCTTCTTTTCAGCACAGTTCTTTTCTTATACCTCGTTGTTCAGCACTGTTCATAGTCTGGCAGTGAATTTATTTTAAACAATAGCTTCTGCCAGCGACTTCGCCCGCGTGAAGTTCGATAATTGTCCCATGGGATCTTACTACCGGGATAAAAAGTATCCTATGTTTTAATCCAGGTTAAAAACTATCTGTGTGCAAAATTTCATCCAAATTCAATACAAACATCCATACTCACAAACTTTCATAATAGGATTTTTATTAAGTACAGTAACTTATAAATAGATTATTTTCGCCAAACGAAGCTATATTGACCATGACTTAAGGTACAAATTTGCGTAATTATACTTGAATTAAAGGTAGAAGTTCCTAATATTGGCCTTTTCATAACCCAAAACAAAACATGATAAAACTTCAGTCGCATCAAATACATTTACGAACAACGGAAAGTTAATTTCAACGTATTATGCATCCATTAGCATATTACTAAAAAGGAAATAAACGTGGTTTCAAAAGTGCATCCACCATCACCCTCCCCCATTTTCGACGATTTGAAAACAAAACAGTGAATATTAAGTACTCAGACAGACAAATCAACTAAATTAACTGGTTCGCATTTGACTAGTTTTTATTCAGGACTTCGTCCGCATGGATTTCAGAATTTTCTAAAACACGAAGAGTCATCAAGGGTGTAAAGGGGTACCCCTTTACACCCTTGATGACTCTATCCATCGGGGGTTGTTTTACCAAATAAATACGTATTATCTTCCTCATACTTGGAGCTATTTCGATACAGAATTTTACGAAAATCGGTTCCGCGATTTAACCGTGCAAATGAACAGACAAAGAGACAAACTTTCTTTAGTTTTTTCGCTGTAATGATTAATTAATTAAAAGTCTCGTGTTTTCATATTTTTGTTTAGGCCTGTTTCGGTCCCTGAAGACGTGAAACGGATACAATGAAATGGTTACAATTACCATTAATTATGTACTTAATTCATTATTATCTTGTAAGTATTTTAACTGTTTTACAGGTGATCACGATAATACCCTTTTTGGACCCTTAATTTTGTTTAATTGCCTGTTGAACAATGTTTACATGCTAATATAATATTCATCTTTTGTTTTTCCGAATATTACGTTCACGATTACGATTCATGCGGTTGAATTTAGAAAAATGTTTTCCACATTACGTCACATGAGTAAATTCATTTTAAAAATCTTAAACTCATTCATAGACATGGTACGGGCTAAATTGCTGGTTCTAAAAGTATGAAACTTTGCATTAGAGTTTCTCGTATTACGAAGGTGGTGTAAGGATTACCTGTAGTACGAAATGGTCAGACATTACCTAAGTTCAGTTTATGTATAGGTGTAAGAATAATTATGTTTTATAATTTTATCCTAAAGCATTAATTATTATTAAACGTTTATTTCAGACTAAAAACTAAAAAAAAATCGTCCATAGCATTTTACATGTCAATTAAAATAAAAATCATAACAAAATTTTACATTAAAATCATAGAAAATTACACATTTATTTAAACTTCATGTACAAGAGTGGTACATAGGCGGACTTCATGCCACAAGGCATTCTCTACCAGTCAACCTTTGGGTCAAATAAGACATTATTAATCATTAAAATAAATAATTCTAAAATAACATAAAATAAATAACAAAACAATCAATTTAAAATATATATATATATATATATATTTATATGAAATAAATAACCTTATAAATTAAATTATATAAAACAATGATCAATCGGCGAGCGATGTTCATCCATCTCTGTTGGATGGAGCAATCATCTTCAAGATACCGTTACAATTATAGAAACAAAATCCACGTTTCATAGTATTTTGGCTAAATCATGTCTACAGTTTGGCCGCTGAGAGAATGCGTTTCTGACGTCTGTCAATTGGTACATACATTTAGCGCGAAATTATAACATTTATTGTTACTTGATTTAATGATATCGTTTTGATAATAATATTATTTGTTAATAGGGCAAAAATCTATAGTTATATGTTTATCGTAAATTCTTCGCCACTTCAAAGTTACATCGTCCTTTCGCTCACGAGTCACGACCTGTCAGGAACGCATTCTCTCAGCAGCCAAACAGTAGTAGATAAAGACTGTGATTTTCTCTAAAGCGGTTACCACACGATACCGCTCGTCCGCGCGGTCGGGCGGTGAAGCGGATCTCACGTTGCATTGCTAACACACGTATACCGCCGGCGCACCCCCTTATAAACCTTCGCCGCCTCTGTCCGACCGCATGGATGAGCGGTGTCGTTAGATAATCCAATAAGTTACAAACATTTTTCTATTAAAAAAAAAAAACTATAAAAAGAAACCCTTATTCATTGATGTCTTGCCACCACATACCTACACACTTGAATGTACTCTTTACTTTAATCTCCTTAACACATCGCCATAGACAACTGATTGGTCTGAGACAACATCATTTGCATGTTAATCGCCAAGCAATGACGTCACTTAGGGTGAATGGGGTAAAAATAGATCACATACAAAGTAAATAATAGACAAAATGGAACATGTGTTATTGTGGAAAAAAATAAACACAAATTTCGATACTTTAGGGTGAATGGGGTAAAAATAGATCACTTGCAAAATAAATAACACACAAAATGGAACATGTGTTATTATTGTGGAAAAAATAAACACAAATTTCGATACTTTAGGGTGAATGGGGTAAAAATAGATCACTTGCAAAATAAATAACACACAAAATGGAACATGTGTTATTGTGGAAAACAATAAACATAAAATTCGAAAACATATTAGTTACACATGTTTTTTGACAGGTCCTGTTACCGGTGGGGCTCTTGGGACTTTAGTGATATCACGCAAAATCAACAAGCTAGGTACCTATTTAAAATATTTTGTACAGATACAAAGACACTACATATTAGAGCAAGCGGTGGCCCTCATGGTGGATTATAGCCCATTCCCTGTCATAGAGAGGACGCCTGAGTCCCAGCAGTGGGAACATGAATAGGCTGATGATGATGACATATTATTTCGTTGTTTCAATTATAAATCCATACATTATTATTTAGGTCTAATTGTAATGGTTTGAATTTCAATTCAAATGAAAGACTACTTCGAGTTTGTCATTAACTGTCAAGGTAGTAGTCGGCTTCGTCAATTTTTACTGAATGCGCGTAGGTTATAATTTTTTATGCTTAATAAAATATATGTATTTTAAATATCACTTTTAATTTTTTTATTACGTTTTTTTTTTTCAATTCAAGTTCACCATTCACCATGATCAACAATGCGATATTTCATTGTTAATTTATAAGTTAGCTAAAACCTCGAAATATTTGTCAATTATTGGCAACGTTGCCAACTTCCAAGATAAGTACACTCCTTACAGGAGCTAAACGCGAGTTTTATAATGCAAAAAATCATATGATTCACTGCAATAAACAAAACCAGAAAAATATAATTATGCTAGTATGATAGTGTTTTGAAAACATAATACAACTAATTTTACTCGATAAAAAAAAACACGGACTTATCTCTAAAAAAATTCTTTTATCGAGTAAAAACCATACTAAAAACCATACTAAAATACATGCGATAATTCTGATTTTTGGGCAATTATTTCTACAAGCAACATATTAGCATGATAGTGTTTTATTTTATTAGTCGAATCAATTATAGATCTTTTGTAAATCGCAAAAAATCACTCATTTCGCACTATTCGGTCCGCAGTGACTGACGTAACAACCACTTTGTAGTGCAAGCTGATTAGAACTTTCTTCCAACAGTATTTCAAACGAAGTTTGAACCACCACAAATAGAGTTGTTAATTTAGCTCCTGTAGTCGCCTAAAGCCTCAAATATTTTCTTCCTACAAAAAAAATCTTGCTTTAAATACAATTAATTACTTTACCTTTTACAAAACCGACCCGCATCGCGAGAACAAACAATTATTTGCACATTCTTAGTTAATTCGTTAACCACACAGTAGCTTAGATTCTGCAGCGGGGCGAGATAAGACACGAGCGGTAATTACTGTGACATGAGCGGGATGAGACTGAACCAAGTCTGTTTTTCTCTTAAACCTCTTAATAGGAATTGACTTGATGGCATTGCCGAGCGTGGGCTTTGTGAATCTTCGACAGATTTGTAAGAAGGAGACATACGTTTATTTCGACATGACCAACACATCATTTATTGGTAAAGAAGAACAATATCTTCAGAGGAGCCAGTGGGTCAATAATAACAGCCGCTCGGTTCAATCTTCAGGTTAAGCCGCGCTTGTCTAGGTTGGTCTGTGGATGGGCGAGCACCCATTACATACCGAGTTTTCTGCGTGCCTCGGAAAGCACGTTAAGCCGTTGGTTAGCTGTCATTTGTAGAATTTTGACAGTCGTTACCAGGTAGTCAATGGCCCGAAAGTCTCGCCATGGGGTATCGTATGAGTTACTACCCAATAATAACTAGTTATACATGGACGTATTAAGCTGCATCCGGTTAGACTGAAAGCGGACCCCAACTTAGTTGGGAAAAGTCTAAGCATGAATGATGAATAACAATATCTTCTGAATGGTTACATACTGTCGAATATTACTGAATTCTTGAACACATACCTACTCATAGGATAGTTAAATAATTATACGACATTTATTTATGTAGTGCCTTGTTTAAACTATTTATTTTTATATGCAAGCATCTCATCACTGTTTTCCTTTCACGTAGGACCGCAGGCATATTAATTTCTTGAGCAAAAATATAAAAGAAAAGAATTATAATAACAGTGTATGAAGTTGACATTAGACAAGTGGATATTACATGTCATGATGTCATCATCATGACATGTAATATCCTGGAATTGATCACATTATAATTCAAAACAGTTATGAACCAGTTATTAGGAACATTCTAATTGGTACCTAGTTTATCAAAACCTCTCCAAATGTAAACAAAATAGCAGTGCCCCATCCAAAGAGTTGACCGCAATTAAAGTGGCTTAAGGGGACTACAGAAGCTAAACGCGAGTTTTATAATACAAAAAAGCATATGATTCACTGCAATAAACAAAACCAGAAAAATATATGATATTCTTCAGGATATATGCTAGTATGATAGTGTTTTGAAAACATGATACAACTAATTTTACTCGTTAAAAAAATCACGAACTTATCTCTAAAAATTTATTTTAACGAGTAAAAACCATACTCAAATACATGCGATCATTCTGATTTTTGGGCAATTAATTCTACAAGCAACATATTAGCTTGATAGTGTTTTATTTTTTAGTCCAATCAATAGGTTTTTGTAAATCGCAAAAAAAAAAACACTATTTTCGCACTATTTGGAGCGCGGTGACTGACGTAACAACCACTTTGTAGTGCAAGCTGATTAAAACTTTATTCTAACAGAATTTCAAACAAAGTTTGAACCACCACAATTAGAGTTGCTAATTTAGCTCCTGTAGTCGCCTTAACCCCAACTCACGTGAAAGCAACATAGCATCAAACTTCCCTAAAACCCCATAGATGCGTAATAATAACATAATACCTACTACAGCCTTTTGTAACCTCTGTTTTTGTATACCCTACCGTTTGTTATTTTTACTTTGGGACTCAACATGAACTTTGTTAGCGATATCTCTTTGTCCGCTAAAACTGTTTCACACGAATAACAGTTAAAATGCTTTATTTTGGAATTTATCTGTTCTGTATAAAAAAATTGAGCTTTTATCACAAAATATTAATTATTACAGGAAAAAAAATATACTACCCAAAGTGACATATGGTTTGTCGCATTTGGTTTGTACTTTTTACCTTTGTCAAGTGTTATAAAACATTGTGTGAGTAGGAAAAAACCGTCACAAAATAGAAACCACATGGCATGTACCTTTTAAACATCCATGTCAAAAGTATTTGGGCCTACTCAGCGTCCTTGTTATATGACTTTGAAAGTGTATTTATTTTGAAGCAGTAAGTACTTTTTTCGTAGCTCAAAAGAGAAAGTTCTAAAAAGAAATAAGAATTTACAACAATGTTTTCTTAGGTTTGATTTTAGTTTTAACCAGTATTAGGTACCAAGGGGTATCGTTTAACACATTACTAACGGGGTTGTGGTCAGATAGGGAATCGCTCCATGTAAAATACTAGTATTCAGTTGCATCCGGTTAGATTGAAAGCCGACCCCAACGTTGGGAAATGGCTAGGCAGATGATGACTGAACACAAACCCACAGTGCAGTGACCAAAAAAGAAACAAAAAACTGATTGACACTTATGATACATTTTATTCCGGTAATGCGATTGCGTGGGTCAATTATCGAACTTCAAGCGAGGCAGGGCATAAGCCAGTCTATTACTGGGCAACTACAGTACTTTCTCAAGTTATTATGCCTTGTGACTGTGACTGTAGCTTTGCTTTTTTTTTGTATTTTCGACATTCAAAAGTGCCGTCATGGTCTAATTGAAATAAATGATTCGAGTTTGAGTTTGAGTTATTATAAATAACAACTCTTTGAGTTCTTTACGATAGCTCGAGAAAAATCTAAAAAAATAACACATCTACAATACCAGCTACTTTTCCGATTACATGAAACTATATTCTTAATTTTTCCTTATGCACGGCATTTTCCGATACACAGCCAATTCACCTGGTCTCGAGTCTCGACCGAGCAAGATCACAGATAAAACATGTTTCGAGTAGATTTCAGCGATAAAAGCGACATTGTGGACTTAACTTGTTATAAACCTGATGTTCTGGAACATTTTAAAGTTATTTTGTTGGTTTAAAATGTTGAGTAAACCCTGTTTCGATGATTTATCGTTTTTAAAGTAGACTGATGTAAGCTGTTTTGATATTGAATTTTGAAAATCAAATAGGATGAACTACTGCTACCTTTGCTATAATATAACAATTTATTATGACATTAAGTTGCTTTGCTGCCTTGTTAGTCTAGTAGTCGCACGACTGAGTATGACGTCCTGGGTTCGGTTCCCAGATCGAACAAAGTGTAGTGTGGAGTTTTTCTATCAGGAATTTCTCAGTAGCAGTTACGGAGTCTGGATTTGCGCCCGGCTGATGGTAATTGTCTTTTTTAAACTTTCACGATCAGAACATATTATAAAACATATATGGAAACGGGTATTTGCGGCTGGTGCAATCCGGTCGAAACGTCGGGCTTATATTTAAGTTAAAATTCGCGATAAATACCCGTTTCATATGTTTTAAAATGTGTCGGCTGATGGTAACAGGCTCGCCCCCTACTATATGGGACTTAAACGTAACTGGCGAAATGTTGGTGTACAATTAGGTACACTTCTGCGTGGGGTTATCAGCTTTCTTCGTTTTTATGGAAGAATAATAGCCTTGCGCAGCTTTAACAGTGTGCCGTTTGAAATACGAAGTCAATTTCACCATCTATCCGACAAAATGAAATACAACTATCTCATAAACAAGTTGTTCAACAAAAAACTACTTACAACGGAAACAGCGGTCACATTTTATTATCAAGCATAATATGCAAACCGGGACGTTCTCCATTGTATGTTCTGTATTAATTTAAATTTTACATTGTTAACACAACAAAACCTTAGGAAAGCTATTTTAAGTTCTAAAAGTATTTTAAAACTTATGAGATGGTCTGTGTTTTAAATAAGTGCATTATAGTATTTTTAAACCTAATTATTTAAAACTGGTAAAGTTGGATGTTCCTTTTTCCCGACTCTACTCTGACAGTTGAAATTAAAATTGTTTTATTTCTTTGTCGGTTTCTTGTATAAATATGCTTTTGAGACCCGAATTTAACTTTTTTTTAAATAGAATTTAACTTGTTAACTTGAATGCCTCGTTGTTTGTATTTTTTGTCAAACACATAGGTACACATTTTCGCTTAGAAAATTCTTTTTTTTCCGGAAAAATATACACAAACACGACATTTTGAAGAACAGGTGGGTAATTCTATGAAAGGTCGGTATGTGTACATTTTTCACAGGTTTTTTAAACATAAATAAACATAGGGAAACATTTAGTATTGTTTTTACCTTTTTTACAGAAGTAAACATTATTGTACTTTATGACTTAAAAAAATTGGTAAATATTTTCTTTACACCTTGAACCCTAGCAAACCTTTTGCATTTTAATTAAAAACAAACTCGTGGACAAAGGGCAATATTTGTTTTACTTATCTAGATAAAATAAAAATTGGTCGAGTGTGTGTCGAACTCGCGCAACAATGGGTCCGTACCACATTTTATGAGGATTAATTACCCCGCGACTTTCGTAAATTATTATAAAAATACAACTTTCCTCTTTTTTGCAATATTTTTCATTGATGCACCACTCCTATTGGTCGTAGCGTGATGATATTTATATTCTATAGCCTTTTTCGATAAATGGGCTATCCAACACTAAAATAATTTTTCAATTCGAACCAGTGGTTCTTAAGATTAGCGCGTTCAACCTAACAAACTCTTCAGCTTCATAATATTATATTATTAGTATAGATTACAATATTAGTATAGATTAAGCACTACTCATATTTCATTTGTCATTGTTATTAGCAGCAATAATTACTTAAACAGCTAGCTATTGCAGTTCGAAAGATGCAATCTTATGACAATAAAAAAAACAGAGGGACGGACGCCATCGGCGTAAGCTGTAAGAAGACAGGGTCCCTGATAGGTTCCGTAGTAGTTGGCACCTTAAACTTGAGTGGCAAGCAAGTAAGTACTTGGAGTTAGGTGAGTTGACGTAGACACACAGATTTGGTAAAACTAAAAGTTTAGATCTACCGATCACAACTAAGTTAGAGTAGGTTGGATACTAATCCGCGGTGTTCGCGTAAGTGTTAGTCAACTAACTTAAAATTATTACTAAACATTGTTATAAATACGAAAGAGAAAAGTAGGTGGCTGCGTTTACAGCCTGATGGTGTGTACGTAAACCTTACAGTCCCGTTTTCATCCTTTGGCTACGGAACCCAAAAAAAAAGACAATTATGGTTTGAAAGTCGCCATGACACTTAATATTCTATTAGCAGTTAACCTATAACAGGCTGTTAAAGTACAGTGAATGGAGATTAAATGACCGTTTAAAAGCTGTGTGATGTCCGCTTAAAGCGCTTTGAAGCGATTGAGCGTTTTGTTACGATCGCTGTGAAGAAATGACGTCAAAGATTTTTATTCTTGTTTGTTGGAGACAGATTGTCGTTTATTTTATTTTTATGCTACCTTACACGTGTAGTTCGACCATAAAATCCGCCTCGCCTCGCATTAAAAGTATGTTTTGCGTGATTGAGAGTACTTATAACATACATGTGGCAGAAACCGCAGGACGCCACCTGCTACAATCCTTACATACTCCTTTCGCCTCGTCCACGTTCATACACCTGGTCATACTGCACGCCGGTTGCGAGTACTACGCACCCTTACAGAAGAACCTCACCAATAAGGCCAGTGTATGTCATTATAGGGCGTCCACTCCTGGCGTTGCCACTCACATCTGCTTGGAAATACCCTTTGCTATAGTTGCTGCGAGTTAAGATCGCAATAGCGGTCATTACCCTGTCCCTAATATCTCTTCGTACGAACCAAAACAAATGAACCATGTATCGTTATTTTCATTAGAAAAAATGTTGAAGATCACGATAGATGACGATTCAAGACTTGACAGGCTTATTTTTGGATTTCAAAGTTAAGAACTTTTATAAATGTAGGTGGGACAATGACCGCTATTGCGATCTTAACTGGCACCAACTATAATCGCCTTTCACTCATCCTACATATTTGAGAGTAGTAAGTTTATTTTCGCAAATGGGCGTCGAGCTTCATAATAAAAAGTTCCAGTAAAAGCCTTACAAATGTAAAGGTGGCAGAACACCAACACGTAACTAACGTTCCACTTCGTGCGAACATTCCTTTAAATGGAGTGAAACTTTGTGGGTCTTGAAACAATGTGCAGTGAGCTACTGCAGGCAGTTTGTTTCTGAACACTATTGTCGACACAAGACTATTGAAGAGTTATTGAGATAGAAATACTGTTTTGTTAGGCATACAACAGGCAGTTTATGTAAAAGCTGAAATCGTCATCTGCCTAGCCTTTTCCCAACTATGTTGGACTCGACTTCCAGTCCAACCGGATGCAGCTGAATACCAGTATTTTACATGTAGCGACTGCCTATCTGACCTCCACAACCCAGTTAGTACTGGGTAATATGATACCCCTTGGTAAGACTGCTTGTCAGAATTTTAGTTCCACTGACCTGTTACGACTGTCAATTATCTACAAATGACAGCCGGGACCAACAGCTTAACGTGTTTTCCGAGGCACGGAGGACACTCGGTATGTTAGGGTGGTCACCCATCTACAGAACAACCTACGCAAGCACGGCTTAACCTAAAGATCGATCCGAGTGGCTGTTATTATTTGGCCACGAGCTCCTCAGGTTAAAACTCAGTCAGTTTGTCTTTTTGAGCTGAGTCAAAATTTGACACTGGCCTGCAAATATAAGTATTACACTTTTAAAATTGCAATAACTTTTTAAGCACACAAGATAGACTTTCGAAACAAAAAGGACTCAAAAACGAGTTAAATTTTGTACATAAAAACTTCATAGTCGGTAACCTAAATTGCTATAAAACGTTTTTTTTATTTTAAATCTTTAACTTCTATGGTTAAGAAAAAAATTAAATTTTTAAATGTGTAGTACTTAGTTTTGCAGGCCAGTGTAGTATAGTATCACTATATTGGCAAGACCAACTTTCTTTCTTTATCGTGTGGTTAGTGCCTAACCTGGTGTCAGAGTTTTTATGCCGCCCGTGGGCCTCTAGCTTGGCTTCAAACATTCCGTCGAGAAATATCTCTCATGCAAGCTGGTTTCCTCACAATGTTTTCCTTCACCGAAGCCAGTGATAATTATCTTGTATTATGACGGGTGAAAGCTATGTAGTGTTTAATAAACTCAAGGTGAGGGCTTATCTTAACAAACGGCTTAGTAGCTGGACGGATTTCTTAGCGTAGGGTTCAATCCCTAATAAATCTCTATTTGCGTAGAATGATTAGATAACCTAACCTATATACTGGAATTTCAGTGTTTATACAAAGAAACACACAAAGCTATATAGATAGTTAGGTGCTGCGAAGCCTGTTCCATCAATAAGGTTGAATAGGATGGAATGGTTTTCGGGTAATATTTTAGAAACCCTACCGTATTGTGAAACTTAGTAGCTTAAGTAAAACAGTGTAATCTCTAAAAACAATTAAATATACTTACTTTAAATACCTCAATGGTCCAGAGGTCAATACAGGTACTATTCAATGCATTCATCAGCACAATGTTGTGAGTGCGTTACATTGAGTCCTGCCGTAAAACGTGAGTGGAAAATAAAATGGCGTTTCCCAGCAATATTTTTTGCGCAGAGTTACTTAATTTGATGCACAGAATGCTTGGTTAGCGGCTTCGTAAAGGGTTCGGTTACACCTTGTATATGTAGTGCTGCTTAGGGCGTCAAGTGACACTTGTAAGAGTGTTTCCTACAAGACGCAAGGTTGAATTCATTAAACCTTGCAAGGTTGACCTTTTCCTCTGCCAATGAAGTTAATAACTTATTTAACAGACCCAAGGAAGAATCCTAAGTGAAAAAAGGAATATACAAAAACACCAAAATAGGCATGACGACAGAATCAAAAAATTGCAAATCTATTTAGTCCGTCAGTTAGAGTATTGGAAATTAATGGACACGTATTTTTTGTTTTTGTAAATCAATAATTATTGACAAAAGATAAAACGCATCAAAACTCGGGAGTGGGGGCTCGTGACGTCAGAACTAGCTAAAAATTATACCAAGACTTGACGTATTGAGAATTTTAAAAGCGTCATATCTTTGTCTTTTTGGTTTACGTAACAAAAGAAAAAACACGGGTCAAATATTTTTTGATCATCTAACTGACGGACTAATTAGTACTTTAATTACTTTTTTGTCGTCGGTCGTTAGGTGTGTTGGTATCCTAAAGATTGAATACAGTTACAAATAAAATAAACATAACATCACGCCTAAAATCATCGATGGGATGTGCAGAGGTGTACCCAATAGTACGTCAAAACTTCGCCAGTTATATTTAAGTCTGCTAAGTCTGCTGCTACTGAGAAATTCCTAGTAGAAAAACTCAATAACACTTCCTCAATAAAACAGGGAATCAAACCCACGAACTCATGCTGAGCAGTTGCGCTTCGAGCCTTCAACCACTAAAACGAGGCACTCACACACACACATACAGTTACATACATGGTTCCAAATATTGATGGTCGGAGAGCAAAGGAAGACGAAAAGATGGATGGAAAAACAAAAATGTGTGAAAAATCACAATATCCTTTACATACATAACATTGGCAGCGGTGGCCCAGTGGTGGCGGCCCCGACTTACGAACAGTAAGTCGTGGGTTCGAACCCAGGCAGGCGCATTACTTTGTCTAATTTATTTCATCACCGCTGCTCTCAAAACGGTGAATGAAAACATCGTGAGGAAACCGGCATGTCCTAGAACCAAAAAATTCGAAGACATGTGACATCTATCAACCCGCACTGGGCCCGCGTGGTGGATTATAGCCCATTCCCTCTCATAGAGAGAAGGCCTGTGTCCCAGCAGTGGGAACATTAATAGGCTTATGATGACATAACATTATGGTATATCACACTAGCCATTCTACTTAACCAATTTAAAATACCAAGCGTTAAGGCCATATCACAAATCAATTTGTCTGTAGTTTGACTGAAACTTTAACACTCCTAATCAATAAACTTGACATTAATAATGACGCTCGACAAACCTTATCCTTTCATTTCAATAAAACTAAACGGTCTTTTTAGAACTTTATTTGAAAGGTTCATGAAGTTAACTGGTTTTTAGTTTAATTTTTAGATCTTTTGAGTAAAGAAAACTCGATTAGATTTTGAAATGAAGTTTTGGTTACCGACGTTTTAAAACTCAAGCAACACGCCTTTAGGGTTAGGCAGAGATGTATCTATTAGTACACCTACATAATAATATCGTCAGTTATGTTTAGTCCCATGTTAGCCTATAGCCATCAACTAGGCACAAATCCATACTCCGACTAACTATATATCTGTGCATAAAACATATTTTTTCGACCACATCTGCTGAATTATGGACCAACTGCCCAACATCTAAAACAAACATACATATTATCGGGAAATTGGTCCTTCCAGTATTTTTACGCAAAGGAAGAAAATCTCCAAAGAAAATAATATAAACTAGCGACCCGGATTTTACGACTTCATAAAACAGTGAATTTTTTTATACCTTTCCGGAACAAATTCCTTTAATAATAGTAAAATCATGTCAAAGGTTTAGAAGAAAATGCGGCCTCACATGCGGTCACGACAAGTCCCAAACATGTATGTGTTTGTGTGTTAAAGATGATAGATTCTTGTCCCTTCTGCCGCATCAAAACATCACGCGTGTATAACCTCGTAAGGTTAGGCAGACGTGTATCAGAAGTAGTAACAGGCAAATGAACTGAAGCGTGTAAGCATCGTCGAAAAGACTTTTATTTAAATTACATCTCGTCACTTCTTTTATTTATAGGGGTACAAATAACATAAACTAAACAGACAAACACAGAGACGATACAATTTGAATTTGAGCGATCTAGGTCACAAGTAAGTCTAGATTTTCAGAACAAAGAGCGTGCAGATTCACTTTAAAGTCAGAAAGAATATTCATTGCCGCTAGAAATGTTTAAAAAAAGCTTGTCAGTAAAGTCGGTTTACGGACTTAAATTTTTCGTGATAACGTAATTTTTCATGATATTAGTGATTTTAACTTAAAAAACATATTATCCTTTTCACCCCCTAAAGGATTTAAATTCTAACAACACCGTTGCGTTAGCTTCCAACCATACGCCTAAATCATAAATTTAGTGATTTTTACTTCAAAAATTAAGGACTTTCCATACACAACTTCATCCCCTTTTTAACCCTTTGTGGGTGGAATTATCAAAAACGCTGAGACACGTGTAAATCGTCAGCAGTCGTCAGTCTAAACACAAAATTTTAAGATCCTAACTTTTAAACCGACGGACTTTCATACAAACTTTCATCCCCTATTTAACTCCTTTAAGGGTTGAATTTAGAAAAATCCTTCCTTATTCATTGTCTACATTATAAAGGAAACCACTGTGCAAAATTTCTAGGTCCAAGTTGATCGCCGGATCGGAACGGTGTGACACTTTTTCGTGCATGCAGCCGGTGTTCATCGATTTATAAGACGTTATCACGTCAAAAAAGATGTGTGTTATAATCTTCTTCAAAGTTAACAGGAACTTAAGAAACCAGAAGTCAAGATAAACAGGCAAATATCCTGTAAACAAAACTATCCATGTAATTTAAAAACTACAATATTCTAATGTCACCAACTTCTCAGAGACAGTATTCCAATAAAAGTTCCGGGAATAGCCCAGTTTGTTTGCAAAACCATACGATTGAATTTTAAACGAGCCATGCATTCCTTTTGAAACGAACCCCTAAAATAGCTTGAGCTTTGCCATGGGATTACAGACTTTAACACTTCGAAATAAGAGTGAGTTAAAGGTCAAAGATATTGGTTGGACTACATAGAGGTTCGGAGTCGCATTAAAGGCTCATTTACACGGAGAGAGTTTCTTGCTTGACGAGAAACCATAGTGCCCAAGTGAGTTCCGTAAGCAAGACTCGATTATTGCATTAATGTGTGCACTAAAGAGCAAAACGAAACATAGCATAACATTTTAAAAAGTGATACGAGGCCAATGATATAAAAGTGACATACTGCTTGAGTTTAGCTTTAAATAAGTTGAAAGAAGATGTGCTCCTGATATCTGCCGGTAGATTGTTATAAAGTTGAACACCTTCGTAGTTTCTATTTTTCCTGCCATATTGCGTTCGCGGGGGGCGCGTCAGTATTTGGTTAGGATTTCTTTGGCTGTATATTGATGCTTGTTGAAGGATAACTGTGTGTGTATGGTTTTGTTAAGAATTTTTCTTATGAGAACGCAGGAATTGAATGTGTGAAGTGGATGAATGCTCATTAGTTTGGTATTTTTGTATAGTTCGGATGTGGGTGTGTCATAATCGTAGTTGAATAGAAGTTTGATTATTTTATTTTGTGCTATTTGTAAATCTGTAATTGTAGATTTTGTGGCGCATCCCCAGATTTCGATAAGATAATTTATGTGCGAGCGAGTTAATGAGTTGTAGATGTTGTAGCGGATTTTTTTTGGGATATTGTTTAGCGTAGCACATTAGCGATGTTATTTTTGATTTTATGTAATCAATGTTTGGAACAAAGATCATTCTTTCCTCCTTCTCAACTAGTTACGAACCAGCAGTTTCGATGGCGACCGAAGGGATCCCAATATTTTTTGAATGAGACGCATACATACATGTGGGAATGTAAGGTAGGTTAAGTGGCAACACTGATTGAATGAGGTAATGTAAGATGATGGAGTGACAACACTGGATGTCAAGGAAGGATGCGCAGAGAGCTTTATTATAAGCACGACGGACGACGAATAAGAAAGATGGAAGACGTAAGATTTTTAGAAGATTATATTATTTAAGAAAGTAACGTTTGCTTGCTGTTTCATTTTGGAATCCCACAACACTACTACATACATAAACTCACGTCTATTTCCCATGATAGCTAGACACTTCGGACTGTCACCACTACAATCCTCACCATAATCCTTTGGTTTGGTCTGCATTCATAATATAAGAAATACAATACCAGGCTATTTTCGCGAACCACATTCAAAACTCGGAATTCAAATTAATTTTCACGTACTTCTCCAATTTCCATTGGCAAGGTGGATTCCGCTAGACGTACTGATTAGAAAGAAAGAAAAAATATTTATTTGTCGCAGAGACGTGACATGTATCATACAAAAGGACAAAAAACAATAAACATACAACGCATAACAAGTATTTATACATTGAACAGCCCGCGTAGCATAACCGCCGTGGAAACGGGTTTTGTCGACGAAGAATCGACAAAATGACAGATGAACAAAGAAATCTGTCATTTTGTCGATTCTTTCTTTGAAGAAACCCGTGTTTCCTATGGTGGTAATGCTACGCGGGCTGGGCAGAACATAAAAAGTTAACCACTTGCACATCGTGACTGCGACAAGCAGGTTACCACTCAACATGATGCTGTGCTATGAGAGCAGCACAGCGCTGGTTTTCAGTGGTCATCATTCATCATCATCATTTCAGCCGAAAGACGTCCACTGCTGGACATAGGCCTCCCCCAAGTGTCGCCACATTGACCGGTCCCGTGCGACTAGCATCCAGCGGATTCCCACAACCTTCACCAGGTCATCCGTCCACCTAGTGGGAGGTCTACCAACGCAACGTCTTCCGGTTCGCGGTCGCCACTCCAGAACTTTTCGACCCCATCAGCCATCCGTTCTGCGCGCAATGTGCCCTGCCCACTGCCACTTAAGTTTGGCAAATCTTCGGGCTACGTCGGTAACCTTGGTTCTCTTGCGGATGTCTTCATTTCTGATTCGATCGCGCAAGGAAACTCCGAGCATAGCCCTCACTATTGCCATTTGGGTGACTTCAGTGGTCACCCGTGATAAAACGTTTTTACACGAGTTAACTTTTCTATCAAGGCTAAAATCTTTCCTCATGTAAATGCACCATTATAGAAGGCGGCTCGATTTGAACCGTGTAACGTTTTGACTACAAAGTTACAAAGTTTGGTAATAAGTGCTAATCCCTTTTAATCCACCAACGGTAGCCTAGCTTACAGAACGCTGCAAATTTTCTCGTTTGCTTGTAAAAGGAATTTTTAATGCTGCTAATGAAATTTGCTAGCGGTTTGGTATCTTTCAGTGGTTATTTAGTGAAGATTTTAAGTAGTTTGAAATTTTAGTTACTGAAAGGCTAAGTATATTTATTTTAGCAGTTATAGAGACCAATTACTGTGTTTACTTTTTTACCATACTTGTTTAAATTAAATTCACCCTCTCTTCGCGAAATTTTTCATCATCTGTCTTTATGGTAAAATCATGATCTGTCAAATGACCAATTTGTTCGAGACACCATTGTTTAACTATTGTGTCTAGTTCGTGGACAGATCAAGGGTTAATAGCGGGAACATTGATTTTTATTCGTGATTCAGAGTTTGGTCCTATAGTAAAAGTTGTTCATAATGATGAGTATCTAGTGTAAGAGTTTTTATACCGCCCATAGGCCTCTGACTTATATTAAAGAAGTCTAAATAATGGTATTCAGCTGCATCCTATAACAGCTGTTCCAGGCCACGGTATCTCTTTCGTACAGTCCCGCAGCCCCGGCAGGCATCGGACCTTGCGGACCCCTTCCTTTTTGCTGACTCTCTTTGAGGCGCGCGTGGAACCCTCCTGCGCCGTCGACACGGCCTGTCGTTATAAGACGGACGGACGGCGAGCTAGCCCATAGCTCACCGTCCACAGGCCTGCTAGTGCAATGGCCTCTGAATTCAATCTTATTTTTGGAAATTCTAGTGGTGGCTGTTAGTCTCGATTTGTACCCAGTTAATAGCAAGCTCGCCCCTTGTTTTAACCTGTACCTCGTCTGACAAGATGAATGGTTTGTCTGGCATGTGTCAGTCATTAGGGTCTCATTGGTCGAAGTAAGGACCTATTCTTTCTTGCCGTGCTGACGTTTGAGGAGTTAGTTTGTGTTCCGTAGCTACCCCAATTGATATTAATAACCTTTTGCGAACAGGTAAAAAACTAAACATGTATTAAGGCGACTACAGGAGCTAAATTAGCAACTCTAATTGTGGTGGTTCAAACTTCGTTTGAAATATTGTTAGAATAAAGTTCTAATCAGCTTGCACTATAAAGTGGTTGTTACGTCAGTCACTGCGGGTCGAATAGTGCAAATGAGTGGTTTTTTTGCGATTTACAAAAAATCTATTGATTGGACTAAAAAAAAAAACACTATCATGCTAACATGTTGCTTGTAGAATTATTGGTCAAAAAATCAGAATGATCGCATGTATTTGAGTGTTGTTGGTTGGTTTTTACTTGTTAAAAGAAATTTTTAGAGATAAGTTCGTGATTTTTTTTATCGAGTAAAATTAGTTGTGAGATGTTTCAAACAACTAATGCAAAAAAGCAAATGATTCACTGCAATAATCAAAACACTATCAAACTAACATATATCCTGAAGAATATCATATATTTTTCTGGTTTTGTTTATTGCAGTGAATCATTTGCTTTTTTGCATTATAAAACTCGCGTTTAGCTTCAGTAGTCCCCTTAAATAAACATGGGACTTAAAACATAACTGGCGAAATGTGGGTGTACTATTAAGTACACCTCTACCTAACCCTTCGGGAATTACATGCGTGATGTTATGTATGTACTACCTACCTACCTCAAGAATGATAAATACAATTTTTGATGTACAACCTCTCATAAAATACATGTGATGTTTGATTAGACTAGCTAGAACGATGCTTCGGAGACTAAATTCAATTATTAAATTAGTATCTACTAATATTTTGGGCCAAACATATTTAATAAATATTTGCCATCGACACGCTAAGAAGAATATACCTACAGATGACAAAAGGTAGCTATGTCCAGAATCACGTAATTTCACCGTCAACGAAATAAACAGAAGTTCGATGTAGTTTGATTTATAAACTTAATACATACTAATCAAGTTCCAAAGTCGTCAGCTAACTAATTGGAACTTAGTCGAGCTGGACAAAGGTCGGTAAGCAAGCTCTCACAGTAAGCGGAGCGGGGTTCGAAAGGATCCTACTTGAATAGCAACAATGAGAAAGCAAAGCGAACTCGACGAACAAAGCCACAATCATTTTAATATCGAAAGTGTAATTTAAGCTCATGGCTAAATAATAACAGACGCACGTTTCGTCTTTCCAGGTTAAGCCAGCTTGCCTAGGTCGGTCCACGGATGGGTGACCATCCATTACATACCGAGTTTCCTCCGTGCCTCAGATAACACGTTATGCGTTTGGTCACGGCAGTCATTTTTGTAGAGCTTTGATAATTGTTACAGGGAGTCAGCGGCCCGAAAGTCTGACAACCAGTCTTACCAAAGAGTAATTACCCGGTACTAACTGGGTTTTGGAGTTCAGATAGGCAGTCGCTCCATGTATGCATGTAACACTGTTATTGTCAATAACAAATATAATAGGCACGACGACAGTATCAAAAAATTGCAAATCTATTTAGTCCGTCAGTTAGAGTATTGGAAATTAATGGAAACGTATTTTTTTTTTTTGTAAATCAATGAATATTGACAAAGATAAAACGCATCAAATCTCGGGAGTCGTGGGGGATCGTGACGTCAGAACTAGCTGAAAATTATACCATCGCGTGACGTATTGAGAATTTTAAAAGCGTCGTATCTTCGTCAATTTTGGTTTACGTAACAAAAGAAAAAACACGGGTCAAATATTTTTTGATAATCTAAGTGACGGACTAATTAGATTTTTTTTTGTCGTCTCGCCTATTATGAAGTTTGAAGCCACAAGTCATTCCAACCATAAAAGAACTGTGGTAAAGTTGCTGTAACTATGTTGTGATCGGCTTACAGTCTAACCGGATGCAACTGAATACTAGTATTTTACATTGAGTACCCGCCTATCTCCCATTGACCCAGTGTACGCTTGTATAACCTATTTACCAAAACTTCGAAACCTATTTCACTCCATTTCGCTCACAGTAGAAGGTCAGCCTTATTGTTGAATACGGAGCAACCAGCGAATATTCGGACCTTAAGGAGTTGAGCATTGATTTATAGTGTTAGTTGTATTTCTACAAATACGATACACATTTGTATTAATCTGTACATAATTGTAATAATATTAGCTATTGCACACAGCTTTACTCTAAGACTCTAGAGGGATCTTTATAAATAAATAAATAAATGAATATCGCTGGACATTACACACAGCGCCATTTAGGGCCACACTAAGCAACGAGGCTTGTGTCATGGACACCAGATAGTTGATATACTACATAGATACTTTTTGTTTGTAAATACATACTTATTATACATAACATACAAGACATAACATATAAGAGGATCCTAGAAGTCTAAAACTCAGGACATAGTCTATTTCTGCGCCTTTGTTCTGTCAATTGGTAATTAAGTTACTAATAGTCTCTTAATATTATTAATGCGAAAGTTTGTGAAGATGAATGGATGTATGGACGTTTATTACTATTTCACGCGAAAACTACTGAACGGATTTGAATGAAATTTTGCACACAGATAGTTTATTACCTGGACTAACTTTTTATCTCAGTAGTATGATTTCGTGGGACAGTGACCGACCTGCATAACCAAGCCACGAGCATAAGCTAGTTGAGTTATAATTATTTTCATTCCTTTTATTGATAATTGAATGAGATCTTCTCTTCTACGTTATAAAAAATCTTCATTATTACATTATCACTAATAGAAAATACAAAGTGATACCTTTTGAAACTATGTGAATGGAACTAACAACTGATGGTAAGCTAACCAATCAATAACCGGTCGTAAACCTTCAAGCCATAAATACTTTTAAATTGAAACATTGAGACATTTAAGTACCAAATTACACTTAAAATACACCAGTTAAACTATCAACTGTTTACAAACTAACTGAAACTGTCCCCAATTAAGACTTATTTCGTTATTAACACAATTAAGAAGAACTTTCCTGGAACACAGTTCATGTTAATCATTCTTTGAGAGTCGTTCTCAGAAAGAAGTTTGCAGTTTTGGAAGTACGATTAATAAAAGCGTTGCAGGGTGTGAACTCGAGGCCAATGAAATACACGTGACTGAGATTATGAAGAAATTCAATAAGTTGTTAAGAATACTGAGGCCCTAGCAAGAGCGCGCGTTCTAAACGTAACGTAAATACGTCGATTTTTTAATGCGAAAATACAATTATCCTATAGGATTTTAGTTAAATTGTTTGCAACAAGCACAATCAGTAACATCCATAGCTCGAAACAGCTCTCGCGGCCGGCGACCCCGCGTAGCATTACCACCGTAGACACGAAAGAGAATCGACAAATCTTTTGTTCATCTGTGATTTTGTATGTTTTTCTCGGCGGTGGCGTCCGTCTTCCGGCAACCATCGTGTGGAGACTTTTGCCCAGCGGTCATTGTCAAAGTCAAAGATTTATTTCCCTATAAATATGGTTACAAAAGTTCTTAGAATGGTATAATATAATAGTAGCTTAACATATTCAACAACATATTAATGACATGCAAATTTTTGGTACAATTAGATCATTTAAATTTGAACTGGAGGAATTCTTTTATATTATAGAAGGGATTCTCAATTAACCGTCTATGTATAGCCCTTCTGAAGCGGACCATTGGAAGTTCTTAAATTTGGTTAGGAATCTTGTTGTATATCTAAATACACATAGGATAGCAACTCCGCCTATATAGCAACTCCGCCTATATAGTTCAGTTTTCGCTCCAGGAATAATTAATCTATTAGGGTATCTAGTTTTGTGCATACGGCTGACCTGACCCATCCAATCCCAATCCCAATATCGCTTAAAGAATGTAATTTTACCCGTATGACATTTGCTACGTTTTTTGCCTATAAAATGTCTTTATTTATTTATTAAAACTTTATGCACAAGTAAAAACTGTACAAAGGCGGACATAATGCCTTTGAAATATGCTGTCTTAAATTTCGTCATACTAATCCTGAAACTTCCGTACCTCATTTATTGTTGGCACAAACCCGTTTTGTTTCACGCTGAACTCTGCCTCAAGATGGCGCCCAATTTATTAAATATTGTTTTTTTAGGACAAAACCTGACCCTGTTATGGTTTTTGTTTAACTTTACGTTACAATGTCGACACTTAGTTATTAAGTGTTTTGTGTTCGGATTTAATTAAAAGAATAATTTTAACACGAGTAGGTTGTATAGGATTTAACCCTTTTTTGCTGTACTGATTATGAAAAGCTGTTAGGTTTAGTAAAACAGGACAATTTCTGTTTTTTTTTTTAGGAATTAACCTTTGTATTGAAAACACAAAAAATAAACAACTTGAGTGGCAAAATATTGGTTACTGTGGGTAATATTTTTGTTCGGTTGCTAGTTTGTTTAGTGGTCGCAAACGTGACTGCTGATCACTGGCGGGTGCGGTCCTGGGTTCGATTCAAAGGTCGGGCTTAGTGTTATTTTTCTATCTGCAGGAATTTCTCAGTATCAGTCACGTAGTCAGAATTTGTTCCCGGTTGATGGCAATAAGCGGGCCCACTATTACCAGGGACAAACATTACTAGCGAAATGTAGGTGTGCTATTATTTTAGACTTTAAAATGTGTTTGTTTATGTTGGCGAGGGGATTACATTCGTGGGCTGCAGCTGAAAATCAGTGTCAGGTGGTACACCTTGTGTTGCCTTCTGGCATTATGCTGAGCTGAGGCCCTTTTGGCATTATCAGTTTAGTTTGTTTATTTATTATGTGAAATTTTGTAAATGTTTTTAATGCCAAATAAATACAATTTTCTTTCTTTCTTTCTTTATTACGCACATCTCTTAACCCTTTGGAGATTATAGGCGTAATGATGTAGTTGTTTTCTCTTTTAAACAACTCTCTTTTTTCAATACTGCAGTAAGGGTTAAGGGTATAGGGATAAACAAAATTAAACGAGCAAGGAAAGAAAGTGATCGAATGAGGAAGGAAGGCTGGATACGTCCCACTTAAAAGACCGCAGTTAGTTGAATTATCTACTTTACGACACAGCGGAAAAGGCAGAAATATAACTTATTATTGACTTTGAATGGTGAAACAGTATACATATCATCACTAACGCTAAAAAAAAAAAACCAGCCAAGTGCGAGCCGGACTCGCGCACGAAGGGTTCCGTACCATTATCTGAAAAAATCACGATTGTTGTATGGGAACCACTTAAATATTTTTTTCTGTTTTTAGTATTTTTTTTTAGAAATACATCTGTCATTCTGTGAAAATTTCAGCTGTCTAGCTATCACGGTTTATGAGATACAGCCTGGTGACAGATAGACAGACGGACAGTGGAGTCTTAGTTATAGGGTCCCGTTTTTACCCTTTGGGTACGAAACCCTGAAAACGGGATATTAACCTTGTTTAATATCCCGTTTTTAGAGTTAGTGATAAAGTTAGTGACTATGTCAGTTTAAAAACTTATAGTACAAATGTCGCTTTTAGGGCTGGCACAGACGACGGACTTTTGTCCGCTGTATAGAAATGACCGTTCCTGTTCACTGGCTGTTGTGTTGTTTTTCATCTATTGGTTGACATCCATTGTTGTGTGTTACAAATTGTCCCTCGTCTGCGCTCTCCCTTAGTGCCTGTGAGACTGCTTAGTTTATAATATGATGTATAAACTCTTTGCGTTTAGGGTTCTTATTTCGGAAGATATTTAACTTCGATTATAACCTTAAATATATCCTTAGAGAGGGCCTTTGTCGAAAGACAAGCTGTTAAGAGGGGAGACAAGCCGAATGCCGAGAATATGTTTTAGTTTAAGTTAATTTATAGTTTTCTTACCTCTATTGTTATATTTTTTTAAAGCAATGTGTGGTCAAAACCTATACAAACAGCAATAAAGGCTTATTTTATTTTATTTATTTTTGTAACCCCTATAATTGTATGAGGTCTTGGGTCGATTCTCGAGTCGGGCAAAGTGTTATTGGGTTTTTCCATTAGGAGTTTCTTTGTAGCAACCAAGGAATCTGAATTTGTGCTTGGGGTCGTTCCTAAATAGTACTCATGTCGATGAACCACTTCTACCCTGGAATAATAATGCTGTTTTAATTTTAACATAGAAAAACAAATATAAAACTGCAGATTTATGTTTGAAGTTGCACTTCTGCATAAACTTGTATGACGTCACACATTAGCGGTACTCTCGAATGTTCTGGGGTAATGTCGGGACCAGTTAACCAATTGGTGTATACGTTTCTTTTTGTTTTTGTTGACTCAACGCAAAGTTACTGTTGTCGGTTAGGATTTCGGAGAGTTTGTTTTGAAGCAGCCGTGGCCCAGTGGTGGCGGCCCCGACTTACGACAGACAGGCAGGCACGATACTTTGTGTAATTTATTTCATCACCACTGCTCTCAAAAGGATGAAGGAAAACATCGCGAGGAAACCGGCACGTCCTAGAACCAAAAACATGTGACATTCGAAGACATGTGACATCTACCAATCCGCACTGGGCCCGCGTGGTGGATTATAGCCCATTCCCTCTCATAGAGAGGAGGCCTGCGTCCCAGCAGTGGGAACATTAATAGGCGGATGATGATGATTGTTTTGAAGACCATGAAAGAAAATGTGGTATAAAGTTGGTAGGGAAACGATTGAGAAAAAAAAAAACCGGATATAAAATTTGCATCATTCTCTTGAAGAATCGATTATTAACTTAAAATAATTAAACTCTTTTACACGTTGTCTACTATTTACCAACCAACACCAGTATATTCCACCACACCGGTGTAAACTGTGAATCATTTATGGCGCAAATTAAACAAATCTTCTTATTTCACTGAATTTATTTATTTAAATATTTATTGCAAACAAACGGGGTGAAACGTTTTTAATACTAGTGTGCAACGGGCGGTCCTATTGTACAAGGCGATCTCCTAATGACAACTTTTGATGGGTGGGCTGAGACAAGAGAGAGACATTGTGGGTCCAAAAATAATATACACCGTACTAATAAGACATAATCATATAAAATACAAACCAAAGTAACATCATCGTTTAGCTTTAATTAAAACCAACAGCATTTATAAAGGGTGTAAAACACCTCCTAACGAAGCCGAAAGGCACTTGTTTTCCACGTCATTGCGATCATTTTTTTGTTCTACACCATACCTGGGAACCTTCTAGTAACGGAGATATTGGGGGTCAAAGTTCCAACTTTTTGACAACTTTTTTTTAATACAAGTTTTTAATGTAAATTTTTACTTAAAACACCTCCACGACCCCCGTACTATTCAATCCATCCATCAGCACAATGTTTTGCTACATTGAGTTCTACCACAAAACATGATTTTACACCCCAAAACAAAATTTTTGCGTAAAGTTACTTATTTTGATGTACAGAATACGTGGTTGACGGTTTCGTGATGAGTTGGTTTACACCCTGTATACGCCGTACTAACAATACATAATCATTCAAAATACAAACGAAAGTAACATCATCGTACAGCTTTAACTAAAACCAACAGCATTTATATTTATATCTTGAGACAAATAACCACTTACATATCTTCGGTATACATGGTGTTCTGACCTAGATTAACTAAGACACGTCCATGATTCTTGGAAAACTTATACTAATACTCCGAGTGTATGTCAGAAGTTTACAGCAATATGTAAATGCATATAACCTACGAGTATATCAGTATAATATAGAGTCAGCAATGCAAATAAATGCAAGCGTGTACATGTTAATTACCACGTGAAGCGCGAAATATGACGAAGACTAGCTTTACACGTGTATCTTGCTAGGTGAACTCCACAAACAATCTTCAGCCCTGTTACGTGGGATGATTTAACTATAACTGGAGATATTATGTGGGTGTTCTATGTGGATTGTATTCATCTACCTAATCCTTCGGGTACTGTGAACTTTTTTAAAGCAAGCGAACTTCAACAATTTTGCTCAATAATTTAGCTTTTTAGATAAGGTGATAAGGTTTAGTGGAGCGTCATGTTTGAGAAAGCTATTTAAATAAAGTTTTTGTTATTAAATCCTTCGTGGATCACATAGTGGTGTTATATTGAACTCCAGTAGATTATGTAAAAGATATAAGAACTGTAATTCTTAATAAACATGTATTGTGGTATTAAAGGTGTTTATTTTTCGAATATTCTGATTTCTACGAAGAGATATGTCTTTGTCATTTTTTCTATGTAAGGTTTTTCTATCAGTTTCTCGGTATAAACCCGGATCAGCCCTGATTTGGGCCCGATTAAACCCCGACGAAATGTTGATATTACGCCTTTGGCTACTCCGTCGACTTAATGTTATTTTACATAATCGTATTTACGGCTACAAAAAAATCCAACGTATATCTGAGCATAAGACTCAAAATCTCTCTCTTGTTCCAGAATGATGTACACATCTCTACCGATCTACTTCCTCGTGATTGGAGCAGCGCTCTGCGCTCCCGAGAGGATGCAGAATGAACCCGACCCCCATGACCCCACGGCGCATGAGGGATCTGACCCCCATAGTGACCACGTCGCACCCCTGGCGAAAAGGTCTCCTCACTACGACTTTGGCCTGGGCAAGAGGGCCTACAGCTACGTGTCGGAGTACAAACGCTTGCCTGTCTATAACTTTGGATTGGGCAAGAGGTAAGATATTAGATAAATTGCCAAATTAAATTCTAATAGGTATCATTATGCTGTGTTCCATGGAATGCGGGCATTCATTTCATATCTTTTGGTAACAATTTGAGTTCAACTTGCTAAAACTTGCTCCTTAATGACAGTGCAAGTTTCATAAAACTAGTCTGGATTTACAGTTATGTTTATTCAAAAAAAAGCCTGTACGTTTCATGTTTAAGACACTACAGTAGTCGATCTTTTTGGGTCAGTCTGACCAATCATGTCTGTTAATTTTATAAACAATGCTCTCAAAATAATAAACTAAAACATGGTGTCAAATGTGTGCATGTCGTAGGATCAAAAAATTGAACACATGTGACATCCACCAATCCACAGTGTGTCCACGTGGTGGATTACGTAAAATTTGACCCAAAATATGTCCATTGATTGACCCAAATTATCTGTCTCCCTAGGTCCAGGCCCTACTCCTTCGGTCTCGGCAAGCGCTCAGTAGACGAGGACCAGACCAATGATGACCAGCAACAAATGATGAACAACGACCTGGACCAAGCTGCTTTAACCGAGTTCTTCGACCAATATGATGATGCAGGTAAAGAATTTTTGGAAACTAAACCTTAAGAATTAACAATATGTTTATTTTGGCATTTAAATTACATTGTCGGAAGGGCGCTGTTACACACACTTGTGAGATTGTATCCAAAAATAAGATACCGATAACAGCAGCACTATAGTAACATCAAATGTCGAATCGTTGTTAGATACCACAGAGCAGGAAGACGCCTTGGCGGCTGACACTAATGACGAATAGAAATGGATGGCTTTGTATAAAATGACAGATGGAATGCTCTAGAAGCATTTTTGGCGTCAGCAAAATTATTAGTACTAGCATCTGTAGACTATTTATGTCATTTTTGTGTTACCTAAGTACATAGATACTTTTTAAGTCGAAATGATGTCTTAGTATACAAGTCGGAAGTTTATATTTTATGTCTAAACAAAACATTGTTTTTTCTTAATTATTTTAAAGATACTACGTTTGAAATAACGGACAAGTACTTTCTGAGAACTCCCTTTAATAGAATGTTCCTATTGTTCGTCTCAAATAGGTACTAATAATAATATTCAAAACGGAAATACTGTATAACATTAGAAAACGCTTGCCTTCATCATTAAAGGATATTTATAAAGGGTACCAATTAAGTTAATAATTTACTACCAATATTGTGTTAAAATTTATCGTTTTTCCCACAGGTTATGAAAAACGCGCTCGGCCTTACAGCTTCGGCCTCGGCAAACGCTTCGCCGACGACGAGACTTCCGAAGAAAAACGAGCTAGGGCGTACGACTTTGGCCTGGGCAAACGACTACCTTTGTACAACTTTGGATTAGGCAAGCGGGCAAGGAGCTATAACTTTGGACTGGGCAAACGCCTAGCGAGCAAATTCAACTTCGGTTTGGGCAAAAGAGAGAGGGACATGCATCGGTTCAGTTTCGGCCTGGGCAAACGGTCGGCCGATGAAGCTTTGCCCGAGGACAGTGACAATTATTATGACGTTTAAATAATTTTGTTAGTTAGTGATATCGGTCTTGAGAATTTGCGTGGGACTTGTTTTTCATGTACCAAAGAATTATTTACTAGTCATGGCTTGTGTTAGACCATTATTTTGATTTATTTTTAATGTTAAGACTACCTCAACCATAAGAAGATTTTCATGTGAAAAAACCAGCCAGTTTTCACAAGGAAATCTCGAAAATGTTTTTTACTTAACACAATTTGCCATAGTTTTTTATTAATTTAATTAAATATTTTTGTCATATTTCCACGTAAGTTTTCATAAAGAAAAACAGTTAATTAATAATATTAAGATTTTTGACTGCATAATTCAGATACTTTAGGCATTTCGGATATTTAACATGTATTAGAAGGCGTGACTTGAAAAGAGAATGTATTTTACGATGTTTTTTAAATATTTAATTTAATTTTTAAATATGTATTTTATGTACGGTTAATTTTATTGGTTTAAAACCATTTTAATTTGATTATTTGTAAATTATTGTTAAATATAATATGTAGTTACTTGTAAAAGATAAAAATCATTGTAAATCATAGTCACTGTGGAGTTACGATTGCGGAGTAAGTTATCGTATAAACTTAAACTCGCATTTATGTTGTTAAATAAATAATGAAGCGAAAAAAAGAGTTTTAATTTCCTCAAGGACCGGACCATTGAAATAAAACTATTTAATTTGAATATTTTGTGTCAAATCTTGAAACATCATAGCTGGCATTTTTAACATTAATTCTTAAAAATGAATTATTTATACTACTCTCACATTCATAAACACTTTCGATATTAATTTTTTTCTTGAAATATGAAAACAAAAAAAAGCCTTAGATATCTTTCAAGTATAAATATTACACTTTTTAACCTACCCAAAGATTTTATTTTAGTTATTTTAAAATAGATTGTCATTTATTTTTCTTATACCTCTCTACTTATGCATCGTAGCTCTACAAATAGTAATACAATTAAAATTAAATAATTAAACTTATATGTAAGACTTCATAATATTGTTTTGAATATAATCATACAAATGAAAATCAAATTATACAAATAATAGAGAAATTGCATCTGCGATTGTTTATTTATTTATCCCTACATACAAATAAGACACAACATAAGCTCACGCCTGTCTTCCCCGAAGGGATGAGCAGAAGCGAATCCACTACACCCCCATTTCTCTTTTCCTGCATACAAATACTTGTATGATAGCGTTTATGACACAAGCAAAAAACTCCATTAGCATCCGTATATATAAAGTATTTACTTGAGTAATATCAATTGATAAGAATTTCAATGAAATAAGAACCGTCAAAGAAAGCAAAGCTGAGAATTCTAACTTTTAACGGTTCTAACTTCAAGCAATTACTAAACTACGAAAAGTCAGAAATTTGTCTTGGGTTCGAACTCGAGACCTATCAGTCCGAAGTTCACATCGCTAGGCTATCGATACATACTAACTATCAATCATTTCAGTACTGCTATTTGCACTTTTACTTCATGTTGCAAATTGTTTGCGCTGCACCGTGACAAGTGTGACAAAGTTTGGGTTCAAATACCACAAAAAAGAAATATTTCGTATGTCCTACGGGTATTGGTCTAAAGAGTTACCAAACACGGAATCTTATTGGTGATCCGAGTTAGAAACTGATTACTTTTGAGTAGTATCGTGGGTGGCGGACCTTAGTCGTACCTATATGATTTTTAACCGACTTCAATAAGGAGGAGGTTCTCAATTCGTCGGAACATTTTTTATTATTTTTTTATGTATATTCCCCGGTTACTCGAAGATGGCTGGACCGATTTGGATTTTTTTGTTTTGTTGGAAAGAATATACTTCCCAGGTGGTCCCAAAATCATCAAGTCAGGATCTGATGATGGGATCCTGGAGAAATAGAGAGAATTCTTCAAATTTCATGGGCACACTCGAAGCGATTTGGGTAGTTTCTGGAAGAGTACTTTCTCGGAGTGGTCCCATTTCAATTTGGTGAAGATCTAATGAAGAACTTCGGAGATAGGCAACGGAACTCCTCAATAAATGATAGCAAATGGACTGCGATTACTGAAATCTGTCTATTGCTTACACCAGTTCATAACATAACATCACGCCGGTACGCTGTAAAGGGGTAAGCACATTTGAACCACTAAAAAGTTAAAAATAAAAACCTTTTTTGCAAAAAATAAAACCGACTCCAAAAAATCACGAAAAAGTGAAAAATAACTTCAGCTTCGAGAGTCGGTGACAAAAAAACTAAATCAATCAAACAAAGGTCACCGACTTCTGGAACTAAAGTTATTTTTCACGTTTTTGTGATTTTTTGGAGTCGGTTTTTTTACTAGGAGGAGTTTTAGCTGAGTCTGTACTTTCTGTTGGTATTATTACTAATCGCTACTGCCCGTCTAGCTTATTTACTAACATGACAAAAAATAGCATGTTTACTAAACAACAATACACATGAATAAATGAATAATAAAATACAAAAAATGGTAGTCAGCTTATGTATATGGCCAATAACTCTTTATCAGAAGCCAGCAGACTTCATCAGCATATAATATTATGACCCTATACCACGTGTAGTTAAACCTTTGCATGTATTCAGTTAAATATGGTACTTATTTAATGGTGGTATTTTTTCAAAATGGTTGAATTGAATGGTGCTGTTCTATGCGTCATGTTCGTGAACAGGCGCTGTCAGTTGTGACTGGTCATCTCTTAAGGCCGTTTTCTATAACTTAGTTAATATGCCTACTCTCGTAGCTATCGGTGTTTCTATAAACAAAGTTAGTTCTTTATTCATAGAAAAATCAAAGAAAGTTTTTCTGTGACGTTTTGTTTCTACCGGTCGGTAAAATAAATGTCAAACATGCAGACAGAGATACCTACCGATACCTGTTGGTAAGTTATTGAAAATGGCCGTTATTTGCTACAGCTTACTTGAATTTATTATTTATTTTTGAACTGCCGTCTTCTATGGACACTTTTAACGTACACATCTTGCTACATCGTTCTCACATAATATACCATCTCAACATGAATGATGTAACCAAGGTTTTAGGAAGGACAGAAACAAACACACACACCTATCCTACCTTTTAAACAAAGGGTCAAACGCAATGAATTCAAATAACTTTTTAAAGCTCATTTTCAAGCAGATATTTGGATATTATGTAAAACAAAGTACTACAATTATTTATAATTAGGATCATCACATTTTAGTACTAAGGCTTCATTAACTTAAGGTAAACCCTTTAAAAGTAGGTTGGTAACATTTTCTCTTAGAAAAATGTTTTAACAGTAATGTGTAGGAAAGAAGAAATAGTACATTACTGCAGCGGCCAGCAACAGAAGCATTGATAGACGAACGTGTAAATGTGGGCCGAGGCACACATACGTAAGTCCATCCAGCCTAGTTGTGGCCAAGGCTTGTATAGTACTTTTCTCAAATAATGTGAGGAAATTAATACAATTACTTTTCAAAATCAATGATGCACACAAACAACTATAATTTTTTAGGCGTTGAAGAGTTCATTTGTTTTTTTTTTTCAGTAAACTGCTTTCTATTTGCAAGCCTATTCGAAATTTAAATAAAACCTTTGATAAGTTACCTTCTTGGTTGCCATGTTTCAGAGTAAAAGATCGCTCCATTTTTAAATGACGCGACAGATATGAGTTTACTATGTAATTTTTTTTTTGTTTCTTTTTCTGGCTTCGCACGGTTTGTGCATTTAGCCAATGTCATGTTATTCTATGTAATTTATTTGGCCGCTAAACACGACAGATCTGGATTTTCATACAACTTTTGCCGGGCGCTGGTCGCATGTATCTGGCCAGTACAGCAATTTCTATTTATCTCGAAGAAGGTTGTTAAAATAATGCACAAATTTGCATGCATGTTTGAAAAATGGCTATTTTCATGCTGGGTTTTTTACGAGATAATTATAGGTAACTAGTACACAATGCACACAGTGGGTGCCTGAAGACGGCCGTCGTAACCGAGTCACACTTTGATCTCGATCTGGACTCGTTCTTAACGGATACCTGGTCGGAGAAGACAAATTGTAAACAAAATTAGAAAGCTATGGGAAATTCCTTTTCCCAGCAGTGGGTCAGAGTAGGTTGACAAAAAAAAAAACAGTACTTCGATAAGCAAGAATTTAAACGAAGTAAAAGAAAGCAAAACTAAGAATTCTAAGCTTTGTCAGTTCTAACTTCAAGCAATTACTAAAATATACGATAAAAATCGTATCATATATTTTATAATATTACTTTTTACTTAAGTAATCACTTTGACTTGTTTATAGAGTTTATAGATACGGGTATACTTCTAGTTCTCGCAAAAATATTCCAAAGAGGGTATTCCACTGGGCACATGATTTGTACTTTTTAAAAGCCCCGTTCCGTACCTAAAATAGACTAGTATTTTATTTTTAAAGGTAATTGAAGATTCTAAAACATAAACTAACGTTACGCCTACAATTCCCTTAGGGTTAGGTTACTTCTCGGTACCTGGAACTAGGTACTCTGGTCCTCCTCCTACCTATTATTGAACACCAACATTTCGTCAGATATGTACCCATTTAATGGGCTCGTGCCTATTGCCATCAACCTGGACGGGACAGGACAGACCTATAGGAGAGCTGTACATGAAAATTCTATGTAGCATACCATTTATGTTTCTGTATTTTTGAAGCACATAAATCCCACAAAAATATAGCATCCATTAGCATGTGTGAAACATATAAAATGCCACTTCAGCAGTAAAAGTGTCGCGTTTGTCACAGCGAATGCAAAACACATTTGTTACATAGTTATGTGACCAAAGCTTTTTACACTGAGTGAATTTATCAAGCGCGCCTGGATGGCCAAATTCGAAACTTTGAGGAATAGTGAAAAATACTCAAACCTCACACACAGCTAGCGACAGATGTACTATCGAGGACACTCCCGCCTGATCACCACTAAGCTAATTTTTGCTTGCACTCGCAACCTAGAAAAATCTCTCTAGCCCCGCCCCGTTTACTTTGTATAGAAATAATGAATGAAAAGATACCGATCGGCCGAGCGCACTGACGACACACGCCAAACTAGAGTTATTGTTATTTTGCGCGCCAAATTGACGCTTTCCTAATAGGCCTAAACTTTAAGTGGGCGTGTCTCGGCGCCTCCGCAAGACTTAAGCGAAGAAAAAAATTAACTGATCAGGCGGAAAAGACCACGATTGTACCTAATGGTACACCATTTCACTAGTAATAATTAAGTCACATGTAACAAGAAGCGAGTCTATTGCTAACAACCAGTTTCAAATCCAGACTCCCTGGCTGCTACTATGAAAATACAGATGGAAAAACTCCATAACACTGCTCGACCTGGGAACCAAACCCAGGACCTCGGGCTCAGCAGTCGCACTTGCAACTACTAGACCAACGAGGCAGTTCTAAACTCGATAAGAACAAGATATTTCAAGCTTGTTTCTGAAAGGTGCAATAAACATTAAATGTAGGATATTTGTCGTCGAGTATAAAGGGTGAATTTAAGACTCTTAACCGACTGAATACCCGACAACGTATGCCTAAATCACTGAAAAACTCCAGCCCGAAATAACGCCAACCCAAATCACTCTATATCTAATGAACGCTATCCGTTAAAAATGGGTTTTGTGTATGGATCTTAAAATTGATATTGTAGCCCCTACATACTCAGCACGTTCAATTTTTGCTAGTCGTCAAAATGTAACTCAAGCTCCAGGCGTCTATAATAAAGTAATCGCATACCTACTTAACATTTACCCTATGCAGCTGTACGAGTGTAAGAAGACATTAACTGAATGACTCTTCACACTTAATTATGATGCTGTTGAAGACATTTTGGCGACTCTGGGTTGAGCGTCATGCATACTGACACACACACACACACACACCAACACACACACACACTCCAACACACTTCCACACTCATTCACACATACACACGCCCACTCACACACGCACCCACTCTTACACACACAAAATATACATCCACACACTCATGAACACACTTATAAACACACATTTATACTAAACACACTGCCATAAACACCATTCTCATTTTTTCTTTTATTCATTTTTCTTTTTATTGTTTTTTTCTTTTTTCTCTTTTTTTAAAATGTGTAACTTATACCTAATTAGCACAGATAAACAATTGTTAATTAATTCGAGGAAGAGCGAGGTTTATCCCATCACAAGTATCTTCGGATTACTTTCTGGGAAGCCCCGGCAACTTAACTGTATAGATTTAAGATAATAAACTATTTTTTTTTTTAAACATAACTTCTTTTCTATAATCCCCGAATGGTTAAGCAAAGGTGTGCCTCCGTAGCTACACTCACATTTCACGACCCGAACGGCGCAGCGGTAGTGAGGCTGCCTTACGTTCTTACGGTCCCGGGTTCGAACCCGGCGGAGCAAATGTTTGTGTGATGAGCATGGGCATTTGTTTCCGAGTCATGGATGTTTATATGTATAATAAGTATGTATTTACAAACAAAACGTATCTATGTAGTATATCAACTATCTGGTGTTCACGACACAAGCCTCGTTGCTTAGTGTGGCACTAGATGGCGCTGTATGTAATGTCCAACGATATTTATTTATTTATTTCGCTAGTTAGGGGCTAGCTTATTGCCATCAACCGGGTACAAATCTAGAGTTCGTAGGTGTTATTCAGTTTCCTGGTGGAAAAACCCAATAACACTTTTCGCGATCTGGGAATCGAACCCTGGACTTCACGCTCAGAAGTCGCGCTTGCAACCACTAGACCAAGGAGACAGCGTTTTCAATATATACATAAAAATCGGTCAATTGCATTATGTGATACAGCACAATTTCAGTTTTGGTAAAAATATGTAACCTACTTATATTGTATCATAATAGTCCTGACTGAGTTTTGGTCATGGCGAAGACAAGCTAGTCATCGAAATATTAAAGAGCACGTGTGTGCGCACACCCACACCAGCAGGACTATTACGTATCTTTCAAATATCCAGTGATTATTCAGCTTCGGTTGTACACCGAACTTTGATGACAACCGTGAATGTCCTAATATTTGTATTATACGTATCACAGTGAGTGGATATCATTTTACGGTGACTAACAGGGTCATACATAATACGAAACTAACCTTTTGACCGTTAATTGATGGACACTGAGCCCAGTTACTATCATTTCGAGCTGTCAACAGAGATACGTAATAGCCGTACTGAAGTGCATATTCTCTCTTCTCTAACTCTTGTTATCCGAAGGGACGGCAAAATGACACGACAGCGGGAACGAGCACGGGTGACAACAATTTAAAGGGCTTTCCAAAACACGGGGATCACAAGGATATCAAACTTCCAAACTTGCTTGGCTGCTACTGAAAAATATCCTATTAAGAAACCAATCGTCATCTTGAAATCTAGATAGGACGTGTACAGTTTTAAATAAAACTTATTCGCTTCCTTTTTAATATCACTTCACGCATAAGACCATATTTTCGGTTATTATCTATAAACTATGGTTTCATAGAGGTCGTACAAAAATGCTGTACCTAACACGTTACATATTTGGCATTTCAACTAAACATGATTACTTACGCTATCGTAAGGTATCTGCCGTAATCCAGGATTATAAGATTATATTCTGAATAAAATATTTCTTGTACCGTAGAACACGTTACACACTGCCTAGACTTACGCCGTGGCCACGACAATCACGCACAAGCGACAGCAGCGAATGCGGAGGAAACAAATGGAAGAACGTGCTTAGAGCATGCATCGAGTTACCACAACACGGATCAAGAAGTCATGCACGTATGACTTCTTGTTTCGCGACTCGCGAGGCAGTGAATAAAGCCTCGAGGGCACACGGTGCGTTGCGGCGGCGGCGCGACGCCGGAGCAATGTCGCAGCGACGTCCTGCATATATAAAACCATAGTTATGCCACACGACGCCGTTCAACGCGCTCCGGCGCTGCGCCGCACGCACTCCGGACATGCTACCCGCAAGACGAGGTGGGGAAATGTGTCTGCGTTGCGACGCCGGACCGGCACCGCTCAGTTGTTTATGCGGCCAAACCTCTGTTTGTCTGTCAGCTATTTTATTTATTCTTGGTGAAAGAACTGTCGATCACTGTGTCTAATGTGAAAAAGGGCCTATCCAATATCCCTTGATTTGTCTACGAAGTAGACACAATAGTTAAACAATGGTGTCTCGAACAAATTGGTCATTTGACAGATCATGATATATTGTCGTGCTTCTACGTCGATTTCGGTGATCGCGTAGTAATATAATAGTAGTGTAGTAATAGGAGCAACAACACCTGTCTTTTCCGATCCATTTTTATTAAACATTTCTGATTGTATAATTCAGAACGAAGCGTCGCAGGATCGCTGCGGCACTGTAGCAACGCCGCGACGCTGCACCTTCACCAAAATACTCCGTAATACGACTTGTACAAAGAGACACGGGCGTGTGTCACTTGTTTTTTTCGTGTGAGTATCTAAAGTTGCGTCGCGCCGAGTCGTGGCGTACCCTGACCAACTTTTTCATTTAATTTCTCGAAAAAGTTGTCGCAAGTCGCGTGTCGCTTGAGCCAGTAGGTCGTGGCCAAGCAGTTAAGACGGCATTACTAAGGAATGCTATTTTTATGATTACCTACGAGAAAAACGGATGCTTTTACCGTTGCTTCTGAGAAAATAAGACTACTTAGGAACGGTAAAACGTAGGCAAATAAACTATCTGCGTAACTATGGTTAGCATTTGCAGAACCTTTACGAACGATGATGTTTACGTGCGTCTGACGCATCCTGGATATCAAGCTTATCATCTCTAAAAATATTTAGGAACGTAGGTACAATGGGTAATACCTACACACATACAACATTATTACATTAAATTAATGTAAAAATTCTTGACATAATAAGAAGTTCCTAGAACGAACACAATTTATCACCATCTGCCTAACGTTTTCCAAACTATGTTAGGTTCGACTTCCAGTCTAACCGGATGCAGCTGAATACTAGTATTTTACATGGAGCGACTGCCTATCTGTCCTCCACAACCCAGTACTGGGAACTTCAATACCCTTTGGTACGACTAGTTGTCAGATTTTCGGGTCACTGACTACGTGAAACTGACTGACTGACTGACTGTGACTGTCAAAGATCTACAAAGCAAAGCCGTGACCAACCTGCTTTCTGAGACACGGAGGAAAAGATATATAACTATGTATAATGGATAGTCACCTATCCGCGGACCAACTTTAGCAAGAGTGGCTTAACCTTTGATCGGTCCGTACGACTGTTATTATTTAGCCACGAGTACTTGAGAAAAACTTGGCCTTGCTTGAAAAACTGCCCTAAGTGATATTTAATTGGAATAATCAGTAAGTAATAGTTAGAATAATCAGTAACAAGCAACGCGATTGATTGATACGACGGTGAAAATTAAGTCTCCTGACAAACCATGGATGGACATAACCATAGAGATATCATTCATAGCATAGCATAATCAGCCTATATCGCTCCCACTGCTGGGACACAGGCCTCCTCTCTATTAGACGGAACAGGCTATAATCCAGCACGCTGGCTGTGCTGTGTGGGTTGGTGGATCACATGTCTTTGAATTTTTGCTTCTAGGTCATGCCGGTTCCCTCCCGATATTTTCCTTCACCGTTTTTGAGAGCAGTGGTGATGAAATAAACTAAACAAAGTAACACGCATGCCTCGGATTGAACCCACGACTTATTGCTCGTAAGTCGGGGCCGCCACCACTTGGCCACCGCTGCTCTCTATCATGTCTTACAATAAGCATGAAAAAAAAACACAAATAAAAACTATACCCGCTAGTTACGAGTTAGGTCGCAGGTTCGTACCCAGAAAGACAATTTATTTGGTGTTAGTAATTATTATAAAGACATTACATTAACAACAAATTAAATTAACAAAACATCACGAATTCAGAAAACAGCTATAAATAAAATTACGAACGTAACTTAGGAACTCGTCAAATCACATTTATTATACTTCATAGGCTGCGGGAATCCGCTGGATGTGAGTCGCACGGGACCGGTCAATGTGGCGACACTTGGGGGAGGTTTATGTCCAGCAGTGGACGTCTTTTGGCTGAAATGATGATGATGATACCTCATAGAAATCTGGGGTAGCGCCAGTAAAACAATGCTATAGGAACTGCAAAGAATGCAAAACAGGATTATTTAAACCCTCAAAACTGATGAATATTAAACAACTTTTTATGTACTTGTGTCTTCTTTAGAAAAATAATGGATCGTACCATTCACACAAACGTAATATTCACAAAAAAAATCCCAAATATCTAAACGCGGTCTTCGATGACCCAGTCTACTTGTCCTGCCAAAGACACAAACAAATTACGCTGGAAAAAATATCACCTATGAAGGAGCACAACTTTATAATTTACCATCCTGTATAAAAAATGACCGGTTTCAAATCAAAACTATCAAAATACATTATTGAAAGCACCCACATATAATGTTACTAGCCTACCAGTTAAGAATAAAAGTGTTGAAATTGTATCCCAATTAATTTTTTATATAATTTCAAGACTAAGAATTAAGAATATTTTAAGATTAAGAATATCGGTGACCGTTACCTAGAATAAATTTATTACATTATGTTATCATAAAGTCTCATGCTGCATGCATGAGGAGCAGCGGTGGCCCAGTGGTGGCGGCCCCGACTTACGAACAGTAAGTCGTGGGTTCGAACCCAGACAGGCGCATTACTTTGTGTAATTTATTTCGTCACCACTGCTCTCAAAACGGTGAAGGAAAACATCGTAAAGAAACCGGCATGTACTAGAACCAAAAAATTCGAAGACATGTGACATCGACCAATCCGCACTGGGCCCGCGTGGTGGATTACAACCCATTCCCTCTCATAAAGAGGAGGCCTGTGTCCCAGCAGTGGGAACATTAATAGGCTGATAATTATGATGATAAGAATATCGGTGCCCGTTACCTAGAATAAGTTTATTACATTATCTTATCATAAAGTCTCATCATGTCAGTGGGTCTTTGTCTTTTTGAGAATAAAGTATATTAAACATCAACTTTGTGTTCCCTCAGAGGTTCGACAAAGATACATATGATGCGACCTTTTCTCATTAATTTTAATTATCTTAGAACGTTACTTCCATACTAAGGTACCGAATATATCCATCTCAATATTACTAAGCGCAGTATTAAGTATGTGGTCGTGAATAAGCAGTCAAACCATTTTTTTTTAAAACTGAAACTCTTATGGGTCTACTCCATTCTCTATTGTCTTTTAGTCGCAATTATGAAAAACTTTTACTATGGATGGAATGCTGGAATTGTGAAAAGAAACAGCTGTGTGACACATTGTTACATTTCAACAACTTAGCAAATTAATGCTAAGACACTAGCTCGGGACTCGGGCGGCCGGCAGTGTTCTCCTAGCTAGAGTAGAATTAGGTCGTGCTATAACCATATCCATATGTATCGTGAAATATCAACACAAACTTTTACCTACTACCTTTTTTGCCTTCTAATTTATATACTAACTACCCAAGAAAGAACTACCAAACAGCTATTTCCTACATTTTGACGACTTTAATGTATGTTAGAGCTATTCATAATTTTCCAAGTTTCAGGATCAGACACGCGAACAGAATGACTGTTACAATATAACACAGAAAAAAGTCCTATAAACGTACTGTTCCTCAAGTAAAGTGGTTGTATGTATACATATTGGTGTAGGCAGCAAACGTCCTCGTACAGGGCATGGTGATGCACAAAAGAGACGGCCCAATCATACAAGCATTGTTGCATACGACGCGAATATTAAACTGCAACGTTGGAGCAATTTACACACTCAGGGTTCCGTATCGCCTAGCTCGCCGTCCGTACGTCTCATGACGACAGGCCGTGTCGACGGCGCGTTCGTGTTCCACGCGCGCCTCAAAGAGAGTCAGCAATAGGGAAGCGGTCCGCAAGGGCCGAAGCCTGCCGGAACTGCCCGGAACACAAAGGGCGAGGAAGGAACATGGATGGGTTTTAGTCAGTAAAAGTCTGACACTCCCTCCTGCTCCGCCCAGAGCGGGAGGAGTTATTTGATGATTTCCCATCTTAAAAAAAAAAAAAAAAGGGTTTCCGTACCGCGCAGCTAATGATGATAAAATACTGGTAATCGAATGAAGCGTACTCGTACTCGAAGCCGACCCCAACATAGTTAGGGAAAAGGCTAAGGAGATGATGATGAGGTATTGTAGTTTAGTAGGGGTCTACTATACAGCATATACCCCACTGTGAAAGTGATTTGAGATTTCATGGCAAATCGATAGTGACTAGGGTAGACCTTAAAGGCAACAAAACGTGCGTGTACCAGCGGTCTAAGGCCGCGTTCGCACTTTTGTCGTGACGACAGATAATCGTGTAGTTTTAAGTGTCGTGGCTTGTGTATTTAAATGGAGGTGTTCACATATAGGACGACGCGATTACTGTCGTCCACGACTTTTGCCAACTAAAAACCAACGATAAATTAATGTCACGACATAGTGAGAACGCGGTCCTTAGGTGTTAACGCAGGGTTAGTTTAACGCTACTCATGCGGAACTCTGAGTTTTCAAGCAATTGACATGCGTATCGCGTTCCATTTTCAAATTGCTAGCCATAGAGAAGCGATAAATGGACCAACATCCCAACATGCTGGTATTTTTGTAATTTATTTGTTGCTGCAACGCTATTGAGTGGTTAAGGGTAAATATTTATTTATTAATTACAAAGGTTATACACCAGTAACAGTAATTAATTTATTTCTTATGTATTTTATAAACTACAATTTCATCTAGATAGGTACAGCATTAACTTCCGTGATTGTTTATTATTTTAATATAAATAATAAACAATCACGGAAGATGTCCCGTAAGTGGCAGAATAAGTTTAGTTATAAACCGTGAAAGCTTAAAACAGTATAAGCATAATCAGCCTATAATGTTCCCACTGCTGGGACACAGGCCTCCTCTCTATGAGAGGGAATGGGCTATAATCCACCACGCGGTGGTAGATGTCACATGTCTTTGAATTTTTGTTCCTAGGACGTTCCGGATGTTTTTCTTCAACGTTTTTGAGAGCAGTGATGATGAAATAAATTATACAAAGTAATGCGCCTGCCTGGGTTCAAACCCACGACTTCCTACTCGTAAATCGGGGCCGCCACCACAGGGCGACTTTCAATAACAAGCTTAAAAAAATATACACGCAAAGCCAAGACTAACGGCATGCGTAGCGGCTATTTGCTACGAAAGCTTAGCAGCTACGTGCTACGTAGGATTAACCGTCGTAGCAAAACGGTCGCTACGGCGTAGCAACGATCGCTACGCCGCGCGTCGTAGCATGTGTATGTTATTCTGAAAAATACGCAAACTGTTATATTCGACACAAGGCAAAATACAAGGTGTAAATTTGCGCGCTTTTCCATATCTCTATAACTAATTTACCAGTTATTAACAATAAATATTATGATGTATTATAAAAGTACATACGTTACTGCTATTCGTGTGTACAATCATGTACCGCCAGCAATTAAGCAATTCAATGAAAATATAAATAGATTTTTTTTTTTTATTAATAAAAATGTATTTTATAATATGCTTGAGTTTTTTTCACCTAATTCCATAAAATACTATTGCATATCCGATTTGGGTAGACTTTTGAACCTAAAAATGTAATGTTTATTAATAAGAACTTAATGTACACAGTTATGCAATAAATATATCTTTATCTTTAACTAGAAGGTTCCCAGATAATTATGGTCTAGAACACTAGAACAAAAAACATATCGAAATGACCGGGAGAATGCGGGGCCTTTCGGCTTTGTTATAGGTATTTTTATACCTTTTAATCAACACAAGTCAAAGCATTCATTAACCTCATCACGAAGCTGTCAACCAAGCATTCTGTACATCAAAATAAGTAACTTAACGCAAAAATTATTGCTGGGAAACGATTTTTTTTTGGGGTGAAAAATATTTTTTTGTGGTAAAACTCAATGTAACGAACTCAAAACATTGTGCTGATGGATGGATTGAATAGTACGGAGGTCGTGGAGGTGTTTAAAGTAAAAATCTTACATTAAAAACTTGTAATTAAAACAAAACTTGTCAGAAAGTTGGAACTTTGACCCCCAATATCTCCATAACTTAAAGGTTCCCAGGTATGTGTACAACAAAAAAATGATCACAATGACGGAGAGAACAAGTGCCTTTCGGCTTCGTTAAAGGGTGTAAAAAACACCCTTTATACCATCTTACTTAACTACATATTAGAGGAACATGTTGAACCGTGTGGCATAATTTTAAGTTAACACAATTAAGATTGCCATCGAGACACTAGAAATAATATGAAAAACAAGGAAGAGGGTGGTCTTCCTTGTTTCTTCATATTTTTTCTCTGTGTGTGTGTAAATTTGTATGTAGTTGTTATGTAGTCCTGAAATAAATTACACAATAGCTGTTTATTCACCAAGGGGAGTAAGGCACAGAATCGAGTGTGCTTTTGAGCCGTGAACCACATTAGTTTAGTAATCTGTCACTCGAGGTTACCCAGAGTGACAGATTACTAATATATAATACTGCTTTATACTACACTTGCTTAAAACGTCATCAAGACTTTAAAAAAAAAACAAAACGCATTAGTAATGGATTACATTACTACCCTGATTTTCAGGGCAGTAATGAAATTCCATACAATATAACTGCCTAAAAAGAAATCTGAAAGGCTTGAAAGCTGTTCATTAAATGAACAGCTTTCAAGCCTTTCAGTGGGGTAGTATTGGTACACTTACTAAGCAAGTGTAGTAAAAAGTAAATTGCCGTCTGGGATCGAAGTTTGAACCCTCGACACGAAACGATTCTACAAGTCGGAACTACTATTGCTCCCTGAAAACACGGACCTCATTGGTTCAAAAACACTTAGTACCTCGAGCCACGAATACTTTCTAAACAATACGTAGAAAATATTTCCCTATTTAAAAAATAATTAATTAGCATTTAATAATAAAAGTTGTGGCTGCAGAAGACGTACAATGAACGCTCAGCAATTAGGCGACGCCTTCGAATCAAATGGAAATTAAAAAATAAAAGTCAACTCCCATTGACTTTGTTCAGAAACTTCAGTTTTAATTAGTTTTCGTTGGTATTTTTTATTTTGTCGGGCTTTTTTGTGTGTAGGTGCTTTTATTTGCCATTTGATTAGGCTTTGAGTACTTTTGTGTTGAGGTGGACACAAATCGAAGCAGTGAAAACATGTTCTTCCCGACATTGTGTTTTTGACGTGAAACGTCTTTAAAATCAGTACCATACGGGGTACCATGTCAGAAAACCCGACAGTAACGTAACGAATTGACATGTTGGCCAAAACGCGTAAGTGACGCGTATTCCACGGCGCTTACGACCTTTGGGTCGCGAAGTTTTAAGCGAGACGCATTACACCGCTTCCATTGCTTTATTCTACTTGGCACCGCTAGGTGCCGCATGCTTGGTGCTCCGCTGAAAGCGCTTTATTATCTTAAGCCGTATGAATTGTACTGACAAAAATTTCAACAAAGTGTCAATGTCAGCCGCATTATACCACTTCTCAGTGCTTTAAGAATTCTATCGCTTTATTCTACTTAGCACCGCTAGACGCCGCCGCCGATGCTTGGTGCTCCGCTGAAAGCGGTTTATTATCCTAAGCCGTTTGAATTGTACTGACAATTTTTTTTACTGGACCTTACCTGATGAGAATTTTCCGTTTACGGAGATTTATTGAAAGTTATGGTTCCTACTTCTTTAGGTTTTTTTTACGAATACTAGTTTTGAATGTAATAACTTAGGTTTAATTACCTCCACGACATCAGAAGCGTAAACGTAACGTAAATACGTCGAATTTTCAATCGAAATTACAATTTTCCCATAGCATTTTAGTTAAATTGTTTGCAACAAGCACAACCAGTATCATCCTATAGGATGATACTGGTTGTGTATTGTAATGTATATATACATTACAATTGTGTCGTGTGTGGCTTCGTCGTAAAAAATGAAGGTAAAATTTGAAGTGTGGCGCTCTCGCCGCCCGTGCGCCGCCGACGCCCGAAGCTGCTGCCACAGCCCGCGCGCATCTTCAGCCTTCGGGCGCCTCCAGCCGGTTGTAGGCATGCCATGCATAGACATTGAAGTAATACTTTTGAAATTTAAAAAATCGGTATATTCAATAGAATCTAAAAATTAGAGGTCCCAAATTCGGGTTTCCGTGAGTTTTTGCCTAAACATGCATCGGGAGGTTTTTTGTAATAAGCCTCTTAATGCTGCCTCTGACAATAGGGTATTACACCCATTTTTAAAAAGTGTCTCAATTAGATTCTATAGTGACTAAAAAATCCCAAAAAATTTATTCAATCGTTAAGTGCCCTAAAAATGCATTTAAATTTTGCAATTTCAAATTTCGCGCGTAATTTGACGAAAACACTGGACGCAATGGACGCCATATTGCTCTGTGGTCATGACGTTAGTTGGCTGTGTAAACAAATGCAGTGATATTTGAAGTTGTAAGTTGACACTTCTAAGTTTACACAGCCGTATGACGTAATAACATGGCGACTACTATAATGGTGTTATGAAACAGATTAAAAAAGCTGAAAACGTAGAATTGAATTTAAAAAAATATTTTGCTATTTTATGAACTAAAACTAACGTTTTCCGAATGCTTTTTGCATAAGCTATCTCAATAATATATTTATAGTTTTTTTCTCTTAAAGAGTAAAATTCCCTATTCTGCCACAATAATAGTGATTTTTATTTGTCTTACAATAAGGATACTTTTGAATTGCTGCCGAGTGCTGTAGCAGGGTAAAGTGAACGTGCAGCCACAAATCCCCGAGAAAGTCCTTTGTAAAAGAGAGGCGTATCCGACCCAATTTCGGACCAAACAGTGTCGTTCCTAAACTGACCGTTCCGAATAATCTGTTGCCTTAACTACGAGTCGACCAATTTTCAACCTTATTACTTAGAGCATAAGGGTGAAAACTGGCAGACCTTTAAACCGGCCATGTCCTTAATTAGAGAATGTAGATTTTAAATCGTTAGTTTAGAAAAGAATTGTTCGAAGTTTTAGTGCCCGTTTGGCATTTAGAAAAACATGATTAAGGCGGAGTTCGGTAGTTTAGGTTCGGTTAAATTGAGTAATATTTAAATAGCTGCATCTTGTTGGAAGCCGACTCTAATTTATTTGGGAAAAACCTAAGCAGTGATTTTCAAACATTTTTATTAACTCGTTGAAACAGACTGTACAGTCCCAAAAAACATGGACCCAATCCTGCATAATAAGTGAAATTCGTTAAACCTATGCTTTAGTAAGATGTTATGCTGTAAGGTCAAAATTAAGTCCCTAAATTTTCATTGGTCTTATCTTTTTTTTAAACTCAGAAGTTCTGTATCGTGGGTGCGGTTACAAACATTTTAAGTCACATATACACAAACAGCCAGACAAAAATAACACCCGTAGGCCATACAAGATCCGCCTAAACGGGGGGAGAAGGGGGGAAAGGGGGACAACTTTGAAAACTGGTTTTGTTCCGTGCGGAATTCAAACCCACGACACGCAGCGCAGCAGTCAATCGCTCAGCCACTGCGCCACAGCGTGACTACTGAGCATGAGGATCTGGGTTCGATTCCCGGGTCGGGTATTGTATATTGTATAGCGGGCTGGTGTCCACAACTCTACGTCAAAGCGCGTATTTTGCGTGCGGGTGGGAAATTATTCGATCCATCCCAATTCCCCGAGAAAGGCCAGCAGCGCCTTGATGTTGCTGACAATCTCGCGGAGAGTACCTGGGTTACCGAAGTACTTTGCCCTGTATGTTGCAACTACTGGGCAGTGCAGAAGCACGTGGGTAAAGTTTTATTGGGTTTTTGCATCAGGATTTTCTCAGTAGCAGCCACGAAATCTGGATTTATGCTCGGTTGATGGCAATAGGCTCGCCCCCTATTAAATGAGAGTTAAAACATAACTGGCGAAATGTGGGTGTATACTATTAGGTACACTTCTGCCTAACTCTTCGGGGATTACAGGTGTGATGTTATGTTATGTGATTCATAAAGGTCTTAAGCGTGACTGCTACTCTTAAAATAAAATAAAATTGCGAAAGTTAGGCAAACGCTGCTGGATACAAAAATATTCAAACCTCTTTTTCAAAACTCTAAAAATACACTAATTGTCTTTCTGTTTACGTAAAAACTAGTTTTGACTATGAATGCAAAGAGCCTAATAAAAACTATTTGAAAACTCAAAGTGCAAGGGCACGAGGGAGAAGAATGCTTGTTTTCGGTAACACTGTCGGAATTTCAACTCTTACTTCAGAGCCGAAGGTTCAGATTCGTGCAATAATATTTCGGCCAGTGTTCCGTGTTCGTGTAAACGAGAATAAGACTTTGTTCAGGTAACAGTTACTAATTGTATTAGTTAGTTCCGGACGCCCTCTGAGAGTATATTGCAGGTAATTGAACCTTGTAAGACTATTTTATTACAGTTTTTTTTACTTTTGAGAGAGCTGAATTGTCTGTGATTGTGTTACAAAGAAATTAGCTAGGTGCAATTAGTATGAAGTGACTTTATGCAGTACTAGCGGACGTCACGCGGTTTCACCCGCGTAGTTCCCGTTCCCGTGAAGTATGGGGATAAAATATAGCCTATGTTACTCAGTAAAGACGTGGCTTTCTAATAGTGTTTTGAAAACGGCGCGGTAAAAAAATACAAACCTTTCCTCTTTATAATATTAGTGTAGATAAAGTCTATTTTTGTAGTAGTTTTTGAGTGGCATGAGTATAAACATAATGAAGCTGCCCTACTGCTACAATCCTTCTATATGTGGAATGAAGTGTCATAAATATAGACCGGATGAGACCCTTAAGTTTCTTTGAAGTTTTTGGTCTGTTCTAGGATATGCCTGTTTCCTTACGATGTTTTCCTTCGCCGTTTGTGTGTGAGCATTACTGATAAAATTAAAATAAAATGTCATTCTAGATTCGAACCCAACAACCCTACACGCGGTCTACACTCCAGCCCATCAACTGTTGGTCCTTCGACAGACATGCCAGCCAACTGCCACTTCAGCTTGCTTGCTTTGCAATCTTCCCGGTAACTCGCAATTCTTTTCTGGACAATCTCAAAGAAACTGTATGTGCCATCAACCTTTTGAAATTAGAAATTGAGAGTAGTGTTCACAAAATCTAATAAATAAAACACAAAAATAACAAAATTATCATTATTTATTCATAAAAAAAAACCTTAACAGAAAATAACAAATACAATATTATAATATAGTTAATTTACAATAACAACCAACTACAATGATTAACAACCGTTATAGAATAGATTAAAAGATAACACACAGCCTTCCAGAGTAATTGTAGTAGGCCTTGACTAGGTAACTTTCAACGTCACAACACAACTTTATATTAACAGAGTGACAAGGGTCTTTTGGCTCTCGATCGACGAAGGGCGCTATGTATACAAGTGTCAATTGTTTTCTTTTTTAACTAAATGTAACTTGCGTTTGGCCGCAACTCGTCTGATGTGAAGCGATGACTTGGCCTAGGATGAAGCACGCTTGCCTAGAAGAAACCGATTCACTCGAACTTGAAGAGATCCAGATTATAATGATCATGGAACAGAGAAGCCGGCAGTGAATTCCACAGACTGGTCTGCACAATAAATGTGGAAGCATAGCGTTTTGCTCGGGTCCGTGGAACTTCAACCATAATAACATATAACGGTGACGCTTCGCTGTATATCATGATCTGTCAAAGGACCGATTTGTTCGAGACACCATTGCTTAACTGTTGTGTCTACTTCGTGGACAGATCAAGGGACCTCTGTTCGTCCGATATAGAATGGGGATGGGGAATAGGGTAGATGTCAAAATAATAGATTTTTTCACGTAAGCAAAAAATTAAGACGATACAGTGCGTCGAAAACTCATGACGTCACATTTAAGTACATTTCTTACTCAAATGTGACGTCACAAGCCCCCACTCATGATCTTTGACACGTTTTATGTTCAACAATCTTTATTAATTTGATAAAACAAAAAACACCTATCCAATATTTTTTCATAATCTAACTGACGGACTAAACAGTATCATATTTTTTGGCCAGTCATCATCCCTGTTAGATTGTGTAATTCCAAAGCCCTTCCCCCCAATTGTTTTGAAAAAACAAGATAGTAATCATAATTCAGATTTTGTCACTATAGTTGGTGCCAGTTAAGATCGCAAAAGAGGTCATTGACCCACCTACATTTATTAAAGTTCTTAACTTTGAAATCCTAATAAGCCTGTTGTAGTCTTGAATCGTCATCTATCGTGATCTTCAACATTTTTTCTAATGAAAAAGATACATGGTTCATTTGTTTTGTTTCGTAGGAAGAGATATTAGGGAAAGGGCAATGACCGCTATTACGATCTTAACTGGCACCAACTATAGCCGAAAGATTCTTGTACAAGTGAATGTCTGCCCTTGTCATTCTTATTCCAATAGTTAGTGCGCTAATTCTGAATCCCAGCAATGGTTGGTGAGGTTATGGTGCAAAGCGAGAGTTTATGCATGTGTGTTCTTCTGATCGAGAGAAGTGTAAGTAAGTGTAAGTCCCATCCCAGCAGTGGAAACATTATAAGGGGATAACGGCGGCAAAGCTTTATTGTGTAGTCAGTCGTATGGATGACAAGATGGATGGATTGTGTGAGGAATGATGAAGGAAAAGGGAGTAAATGATAGCGTGACGACTGACAGGGGAGAATGGAAGAAAAACGTGTTGCGAAACGACCCCAAATAGAATGGGATAGTGGCAGGAAGGTGCAGATGAATCAATTTCAGTCGTATCACCTTAAAACTCACCCACATATGAACCGAAACACGCCTTCTTTGTGTTGTCATGTCAAAAAGTCAGACAAGTCTGAATAGGCGAGACGACAAAAAAATCTAATTAGTCCGTCACTTAGATTATCAAAAAATATTGGACCCGTGTTTTTTCTTTTGTTACGTAAACCAAAATTGACGAAGATACGACGCTTTTAAAATTCTTAATACGTCACGCCATGGTATAATTTTTAGCTAGTTCTGACGTCACGAACCCCTGAGTTTTGATGCGTTTTATCTTTGTCAAAAGTCATTGATTTACAAAAACAAAAAATACGTGTCCATTAATTTCCAATACTCTAACTGACGGACCAAATAGATTTGCATTTTTTTGATACTGTCGTCATGCTCATTTATACCCAACCAGCACTTCAACCGCGACTTCGTCCGCAAAAATTTTGATACCTCAGCTATTTGCATGATACCTATCAATTTAATTTATAGCCTATGTTACTCGGTAGAGATGGAGCTTTCTAATGGTGAAAGAATTTTTAAAATCGGTTGAGTAGTTCTCGAGTTAAATCGTAACAAACAAACAAACAAACAAAAAATCAAATATTTCGTCTTAATAAAATTAAGTTTAAATTGATGGCAAATAGGCTCACCCCGAATAACAAGGGACTATAGGTATACTACCTAAACTTTCGTGGTTTACAGACATGATTTTAGAGTTAATAATCAAGCGCACAGAACAGCGCAACGCCTCTCTTGATCCAGTGGCTCTGCGGCTTGTGTGTGGGCAGCTCGATGGTCATGACGTAGTTGGTGGAGTGGCCGGTGGTGGACAACGTGCCCGCGCGCAGTAACGTCTTGTACGTGGGGCACTCGTACAGGCCCGCCTGTAGCTTGTGGTTCTGCTCCGGCTTCATGTATAGAATCGCCATTTCTGGGGGAGCGAATAATGGTAAGTTACATTAAATAAATAATAAATACCGCTGGACATTACACACAGCGCCATCTAGTGCCACACTAAGCAACGAGGCTTGTGTCGTGGACACCACATAGTTGATATACTACATATATACTTTTTGTTTGTAAATACATACTTATTATTGATATAAACATCCATGACTCGGAAACACATGTCCATGCTCATCACACAAACATTTGCTCCTACCAGGATTCGAACCCGGGACCCTAAGAACGTAAGGCAGCCTCACTACCGCTGTGCCGTTCGGGTCGTCAAAATTCAATAAATCAATTGAAAGTTATTTAGTCATATCAGCGGCGGCGACCTCTCGCTCCCGGCCCTGGTTCGTGCCATGGTCCGGAGCGAGACGGAATGGGACGCCGTCACCTCCTTCTGCGAAGCAGTCATGCTAGCGAAGGAGGTGGCGGAACAGGACAGGGAGAGATCCTCACGTCCCGGCCGCCGCGGGAGACGCCCCGGGCGTCGGGGGCCACGTGGTGGCTTCCGGCCACCGTAGGCGCGGGCCTGTGGACGGGGAGCTATGGGCTAGCTCGCCGTCCGTCCGTCTCATGACGACAGGCCGTGTCGACGGCGCAGGAGTGTTCAACGCGCGCCTCAAAGAGAGTCAGCAATAGGGAAGGGGTCCGCAAGGACCGAAGCCTGCCGGGGCTGCGGGACTATTCGAAAGAGATACCGTGGCCCCGGAACACAAAGGGCGAGGAAGGAACATGGATGGGTTTTAGTCAGTAAAAGTCTGACACTCCCTCCTGCTCAGCCCAGAGCGGGAGAAGTCATTTGATGATTTCCCATCCAAAAAAAAAAAAAAAAAAGTTATTTAGTCATAAGAAGTTTTGTGCAGTTATTTAGTTTAAAAAAATTAGTTCCAAGGAGTCGTATTACCCAGTCCTAACTGGGTTGTCGAAGTCAGATAGGCAGCAGCTCCATGTAAAATACTGGTATTCAGCTGCATCCGGTTAGACTGGAAGCCGAAGACTAGGCAGATGATGACATTAAAAGTAATTTAGTCATCTATGAGGGGATCGTGGCTAAGTAATAGTTAGCTAGTTGCTTAAATTTGAAGGCTAAGCAACGCTTAACAGGGTCGAATCGTGGATGGGTGACCGTTTATTACGTAAAATTACCTCCGCCTCAGAAAGTACGTTAAAAAGTTGATGGGCTATCATTTGTAGATCTTTGACGGTAGTTACAGGTAGTTAGATGACTGAAGGTTAAACAACCAGTCTTACCAAGGGGTATCATTTCACTCATTAACTAGGTAATGGAAGCTAAGATAAGCAGTCACATATACTTTCATCATATGCCTAGCATTTTGACGTCACGTTTAGTGCGTGCAAATAAATGTGTGCGGTTTTATTTCTTTCACGTTAACACCGACTATCACTTAAAATCAGCAACTGCAACTGTCCCGCATGGCGACACAGCGTTATGTTGAGAAATTACCGTTTTGTCTAAATGTGACGCATTTCTCACAACTGTAGGTCCTTTTTTCCACGCTTATTTTTCGGTCATTATTATTTTTTGTTGTAAAAATCGGCTGTTCCATACATTTTGAGTTGACCGTATAAATAGAAATAACGTTTGAATTTTTTTTATTTCGTGCATAGATGTCCATAAGGCTGCGTACATATTAGCAGGTGCCTTGCTTAGCGCCTAGTGACTAACGTCTGGATACTTGCTAGTAAAGCGTAGGTTTCAAATATTCTAAAACGTTCTTTTCACTTCGCTACTCGCTTAGGTTCTAGGCGCCAAGCACGGCACCTATCTGTGCGTACGAAACCTTACACGTTGAACAGAGGGCTAAATCACGTAATTTTATGACGCGCCGATGAAGTTGTAGTGCAGTTGCAGTTAAGTTCAAGTTTGAGTGATAAACGGTATTCTTGTTATCTTTGAACTGCGCGTGAACTGCACGTCAACTGTACGACAACCAAACTTACTTATGGTGTGGCCATATGAGCGAAAAAATATTACTCACTAAATAATCGAATATAATCGATTACATTTCAATGAATATGACGTTATTAAAATTTTAAAATAATACCCCAGTACAGATTTTAGTACATTTTTTACTTATTAGAATACCGATCATGTTGCGTTCCGAAGCACGCACCAAAGACGCGCAACAGTAGAATGCCGTTAATGCGCTCGCGTGACGCGAACTTGACGCGAGCGTGTCTGACAGCGGTAGAGAATACGAAAAGCGATGTTTTGATCAAAACTTAATTGCAACTGCACTGCAACAGAACTTCTTTAGTTACGTGAATTAGCCTACAGATCGGCTTTACGCACCAACGTGCAGCTCCTTAGGCCGGCTCTCCTCGAGCGACATGTCGCCCATGTTCCAGCGCGCGCCCTCCAAGTACAAGCCGCGCACGCAGCACCCGTCCTCCGGCTTCTTGGGAGGAGCTTGTGCAAGCGCCTACGATTACACTCTAACTTAAAATAATTCGTAAAAAATGGGCAAGGTTGTGGAGCCCTGACACAGCCTCGCAGATAGCGGGAAGAGCTGGAAAAAACCAACGACCAGTGGTCCACATTGGCCCTGGAATTTGGAAGTCATATGGAGAGTCCTCTGCCCAGCAGTGGGATGACACAGTATAGGCAAGGAAGGATAAAATATGGCTTTAAAATAAAAAGTAATTTATTCAAATTAAGCTGATCCCGTGATGTGTCTGAAATGTCGCCTCCCATGTATGAGGTTTTCAATTCATATGTACTTTTCAAGTTTATCTTGGACATCACAGACATCGGTGAAGGAAAACATCGTGAGGAAACCTTATAATTAATATAAGTTTGAAATTGCCAACCCGTCTTGAGCAAGCGTGGTGATCAATGCTCGTGCCGTCTTTGTATGAGAAAAGGCCTTTGCCCAGCAGTGGCACAGTAATAGGCTGGTATTAAGCTGAGCCCTGTCTTATGTAATTTTTGACGTTCAAATACTTACTTTTCTTACAGCACGTCCTAATACTTCACGTAATGTAGGGAAAATAGACCTTTATACTAATTTTAAAGTGATATTATTATTTATTTATTTCAGAGAAATCTCCATATAAGTTGTTGTTGTTGCTGTTGCTGTTGTTGTTGTTGTGTTGTTGTTGTTGTTTATATACAGGATGGACACTTTCAACGCGGCAGTAAGGAGAGTTTTACTGCCCCGTTGAAAGTTTCCATCCTGTACACTTAGATAACGCAAGTACCACGATCCGTATAAAAACCAAACTAACTCTTCACTTTTATTAATAAACGTACAGTTACACAGTATCTACTTATCATTCCTGTACCTAGGATTGAATTATTTAGACGAAATTGTGTATATATGGCTCCACTCATCTTTAACTCTCTACCTAACTTTATTGCTGATCTTTACATGCAGAAAATTCTGCATAGTTCTGAAAAAATGGCTTATTTCACATAATATATTTCATATTTTATTCCATAACTGAATTTCTCAAACAAAACTAATTGTCAATCTTACCATTACCGGAACTTATTGTAGAGAATTACACAAATTATAATAATATGTTGTTGTGTTTGTTTATTAAAAAATATTTTATTTTCCTCCTGTTAACAGTTTATTTGTTTGGTTTTTTTGTTTTGTTTTGAGTAACTTTGAAACACACTGGTCTTACTTATCTAATTTTTAGTTAGTTTCACATAATACTTTAATGTTTGCATGTCAATTTTATGGCGAAATGTATCATTGCTGTACACATTATTTTTACCATCATTTATACCACATTTATTACAAACAAATAATTTTGACTTTGACATTGACAAACGTGATATTTTTTGACTACTTACTTTGACGTCATGAGCACTATTCAGTTACCATACAATAGTAGATTGTATCATAAGGGAACGAAATAACATTTTTACGGTGAGGGCGCTTTTTTGAATCCAGAGCGAAGTGAGGGATTCTTTAGTAGAATCCTGAACGTAGCGAGGGATTTAAAGTACGTCGCCCGAGCCAAAAATATATTTTGCGCCCGAGTGAGACACTCTACTTTTCATCACCCACTATGAGAAAATAAACGGCGCCTCATATTTTATTCACTGTCACTTGAAGAACTCATTTTCCAAAACAAAACCATGAATTTCTAACAATCCGTGAAAATTTACGAAAACGCGGGCCGTAGTTCGCGCGTTTTAAATTTAATTTCTTTTTTTATATTCAGCTGCGGCGCGACTATAGGCCGTCGTAACAGCCAGTCTTTATTCAAACAATATTTGCGTTCGATTTCTTTGGCGCTGAAAACTAAGATGATCCAAATTCAAAAAGTGCGCGGCAAAGATAATTGCGGCGCACTTATAAAGAGGATTAAAAACTCATTCCTGCCCGCTAAAGAGTCTTAAGTGAAATTTCAAAAAGTGCGCGGCAAAGATAATTGCGGCGCACTTATAAAGAGGATTAAAAACTCATTACTGCCCGCTAAAAGTTTCTAAGAAAACACCACCTTTGGGCGCACTTAAAGGCGTTTCTAATAGATGGGATGAAAACAAGTTACCATACAAAATAGACTACGATTTGTTCTTCAAATGTCTGTTTTAAACAAACTTAAAAGTTGAGTTGTTAAGCATAAAATGCTTAAGCCTGGCACGCGAAGTAGATGCTCTTGCGTTATCTAGATACATATATCTATAGCTGTGGAAAAACGAACATTTTATCAGCATAAAGTAACATAGGAACAGTCACAATGTGGAGAGATCGTACCTCAAACGCATAACCGATTGTATCGATAGCGATGACATGCTTTCTGGCGTAGTTCTGCAGGGCTCCGGTGAGGAAGGCCTGCGGGAAGTAGAAGCCCGAGATCCAGAACACCTTCGGTATGCCCTGCGTCGCCCACTCCTGCATGAACTGCACTCGGAGACACAGGTCCTTCACCCACGCCGCTGGAGTAGGAAAATACATAGTATGACGCTTGTTTTTTTCTATAAGGTTACACAGAGGTGTACACTGTAGGTATGTGTTTTTTCTATATAATTAGGAAATGTTTCAGTTATGAGCCCTGCGGGCAAGGACTTATCTTATCGCACGGGGCCTGTACCATAACAGAAAAAAAATGACGACACAACTGACGAAATATGGATATACCTGTACACTTCAGCCTAACCCTTCCGGAAGTACAGGCGTGATGTTGTGCGATGTTTTTGCTATTTATTCACAGTAACGACATCTATGGAACTTTACTAAAACTACTAACGACGCTCACGAACATTTATCTGCCGAGAACAATGAGCGTGAATGAAGATGACCTTTTTTCAATTGTTACTCGCAATACTCCTAGATGGCGTTGTTGTAAAAGGCTGAAATCTTGAGACATACGAAAGATTTATTTCGGTCTAAATTGCATTCGCCAAATGTCAGTAGTGTAACGTAGGATCATTATTAGCCCACGGCAGTCCACTGCTGGACAAAAACCTCTCAAATGGCACGCCATTCAGTTCGATTCTTTGGAAGTTGCAACACTCATCTAATTGGGTACTATCGCTCATCCTAAGATTATCGCTCCACCTAGCCCGAGGGCGTCTTACCTTGTGCTTGATAGGTGGTCTTCATTCAAGAACACGACTGTCTACCCCAACGTTTATTGGTTCAATAGCCCCTTGCCACTCAGTGGGTTAAGAAACTTCATACCGGGTAAAACGGGGTGAATAGAGACGCAGCAGGGGTGAATTGAAACATAACTTTGAAAGGGATGTTAATATTGAATTAATTCAACGTCTGAAGTTGCCTGTGCAGCGGATTGAAAGTAATACTTTTCAGCCCTAGGGAGAATAGTTTTCAACTGACAGCTGTCAAATAAGTAAAAAAAAGCTAGTTATATTTTCACATTTCTATTGAACCATGTTCTAGCTTTCTTTATAGCCACTCAATTACAGCGCGATGTAAAATTGAAATAACAAAAAGTTAAGTTTTAAAAAGTTTTTTTATTTTTCTAGCCCTGAATGTCCCACTGCTGAGCAAAGGCATATCCTTCCAGATATTCTTCTCCTGCGCCACCTCGGACCAGCCTTCGTGATGCGCGTCTAGATCATCTCGCCACCTCTTTCTAGGCCGGCCTCGGCGGCGCCGTCCATCCTCAGGCATCCATCGTGTTGAGATTTTGCCCAGCGGTCGTCATGCATGTGGCTCACGTGACCCGCCCAATCCCATTTGAGCCTGGCAGCTTTTATTCCCACGTCTGCAATTCCGGTTTTTGAGCGCAGCGTAGTGTTTGAATTTTATCTGCTCTCTATACACCCAGAATGCTGCGCTCCATTGCCTGAAGATAGACCCCAAGCGGCTGTTATTATTTAGTCACGAGCTTCTCGAGAGACTTTGTTGGCAACATACCATATTAATTCAACGTTAAAATCCCTTTTTTTAATTTTAGATTCACCCTCTTTTACGGTACGAAAACTTACCTAGCGGTTTCAATGAAGGGTATGCCTTGGAGCTCCACATGGTAGGCACGACATTCCTGGACAGGCTGCCTGCCATGTTCTCCAGCGCTTCGGACATCACCACCAGACCTTTCATGGCTTTCAGTTGATCCCTGAAATGATACAACAGGACGCATCAGGAACCTTGCCAAAATCATATTGTTTTACGGTTATCAGTATATTATTGAGCAATATCATGGACGACGGCTATGGAAGGGAAGCTTGACACGCAAACTATGATAAGAGAACACCGAATATACACCGTGAAATTTTAATGGTTGTTTTTCCGCGGCAGATCGACTTGCCATATGGAGTACTTTCGAAGCATAGAGTCAAAGTAAAAAAATACGGATGTTTTTGTTTTAAAATAATTAAAAAAATATTCATCAACTCGAAAATGTGAGAAACAATATAATAATACAACACTAGATGTAACTTGTAGGTACTACTCAAATCGCACGCGATGAGCGATGCATAAATGTTCAAAGCAAAATAAGCTCTCGCACGTAGTGATACGGCATAAAATACTTTGCACGCAACAATACGAAACACCGCCGACAAAAGAAAGACCGATTTATAAATGTTCAAATTAAAATAAGCTCTCGCCTGTAGTCATACGGCATAAACTAGCCTGCGCGCAACAATTACAAACGGAGCCGCGCGCCCCGGCTTCCTATTGTATCCGTGCGGAAGCGCATTTAGTTTTCCCGCGAATGTCGCACGCGCAGCACGCGTCATCAGTGCAATGGAACGACACTACAGTTATTGCAATTTGGAGTACGTCGCAATGGTGCAACTTTATGCTAGGGCTGATTATGATTCACATGCTGCCCGGCGACTTCACGCGGAGCCGCAACACTTGGAGTCGCTCCGACTTTGCGGGGTTCAGACCCCTAAGTCCCATCGCCACGGGCGATCGTAGCGGCGACACAGCGGCTACTCGATCATGGGCAGTTCCAGACACCAGCACATGCACAGGGCAGCTTATTATTATCATGTTTCATTAACTCAAGAGAAGTTTAGTTATCAACTGATTGAAAAGCACGCGGGTCAACGGCCGCGCGGCCGTTCAGCGCTCGGCTTGCGGGGTATCGGGAGGTATTATTACTATTGGTTCGTGGTCGCTTTCGAGTTTTGTTTTTCACAATGATAAATCTGCCATTTATTGCTTCTAATATTTTATTTATTTATAAAACGATTGTATTACTAAGACAAAACCATTTCGCTGCGGGAAAATAACCATTAAAATTTCACGGTGTATATTTAAAATGTTTCGGACAGGGGCCCATTTGCAAAATTAAAAAAAAGACTAATTGATTAACGGCCGCTTTCTATAACTTACTTACGTATAACTGTTAGTTAATATGCCTACGTCTCCTAGCTATCTGTTTTTCTATAAACAAAGTTAGCTTGAAATATCCTATCCGCGTTACCTACCTGTCACTTGATTTAGGTATAGAAAAAACCAAGAACGCATTTCTGTGACGTTTTGTTTCTAAGGATCCGTAAGCTAAATGTCAAACAGACAGAGATAGCAACCTTCCGTTACCTGTTAGTAAGTTATTGAAAATGGCCGTAAGGGATTTTCAACGTCGTTGAAATTCATTTGGTCATGGTATGGGTCCTGAATCAAATTTAATCAAACGGGGTGCCACGTAGTGCCTATGTATGGCTACCCCTTTAAGTCGTTTGTTTTTAAAAAAATATTCTAATTTAGAAAAACTACTTACTTCAGGGACTGATTGATAATGCTCAGTAACTTGTTGTAACGATTGGCCTCTTGTATCAGCACTGTGTTCAGAGACTCCTTGTAAGACACTGGATATCTGCAAACATACATTTTATTGACAACTACCTGCATCTGCTTTCTACGGATACTCGTGTTATGGCGATTTATAAAAAAATACCAAGACCTCATCAAAAAAAAAACAAAAGGTGTAATTTTTTTTTCTTTGCCTGTATTGTCCCACTGCTGGGCAATGGCCTCACCCATCATCATAATCTACCTGCCCTTGTCTCCCATGTTACTTGGTGTCGGCGCAACACGATTTTTTCTTCCATTCTCCTCTGTCAACTGTCACGCTATCATTTACTCCTTTGTCTTTAATATCATTCCTCACAAAATTTATCCATCGTTTCTTTGGTCTTCCTCTCCCTCTCCATCCATCAACATTTATATTCATCACTCTTTTAGTTACACGCGATTCATCCCGCCTCATCACATGTCCATACCAAGACAGTCGATTCCCTTTCAACTTTTCTGTAACTGGCGCAACCTTCCTCCAAACCAAGTTTCCTTTATTATGCTCGTTCTTCACCTTATTCATTCTTGTCAGACTACACATCTACCTCAACATTCTCATCTCCGCTACATGCAATCTTTTTTAAGCAATGGCCTCACTCGCCACCTCCCCCTTCGCTCAACTCGGTCTCGCTGGTTCGCTCCACTTAAGAGCTACCTACCCCCGGAAAGCTACTACCTTTCAATTTTAGGGGAGGTTGGGGGTCGCCGGTTCGCTTCGCTCGCTACCTCTCCCCTTCAATCCACTCAGGACCTACCTACCACCGGACAGGTTTCGACGCCTACTATAATATTTGTTCAAACATCTGATGGCTATCTCTAACCGTTATGAAGTTACAGCCCTTTCAATTATAGGGGAGGTTGGGGAAGGGAGCTTCACCCACTCAACCTTCGTTACGCTACGGAGGTCGCCGCTTGCCGTTTAAGCAATGGCCTCACCCGTAGCCTTCCATTCTTCGCTTTGTGCAGTTTGCTGGCGCCAATCTTTTACAAATGCCTCTAGGTAGTCACGCCAGCGTTTTCTGGCACCCATTGCGTAATGACTATGGCCCAACATAATATATCATACCTTTTTTTTTGGGTTCCGTACCCAAAGGGTAAAAACGGGAACCTATTACTAAGTCTCCATTGTCCGTCTGTCTGTCTGTTATCAAGCTGTATCACATGAACCGTGTTAGCTAGACAGTTGCAATTTTCACAGAATGTGTATTTCTGTTGCCGCTATAACAACAAACAATATGCGCGAGTTCGACTCGCACTTGGCCGGTTTTTTTATTTTTCTTTAGAATACTTTATCCCAGTAGTACGTTCCCTTGAGATAATTTCCGACCTAAACACAGGCAAAGTCGCGGGCTTAACCTAGTTATTTATAACAACTTACGTGGTAGAGATATAGTCGGTGTCAAGCGCCTTGGGCAGCACTTGGATAATATCAAGCGCTGCCGCTTCTATGATAGACTCTATGGAAACACCGCCGCCCGCCACCATCTCCTTCGGCTGCAGGTCCCGCAGTGTGACTGCACACCACAATTATACATGATAGATAGTTAACAACATACAGGGTGTGAGGGCTAGCCCTTCGCAAACTGACAGGGTGCATTCAGCTCCTTATTATTCCACCGGAATTTTTCTTAGGAAAATTTTCAATTTTTTTCTATCGTTTTTTCAGTTACTTTATTTCAATGTAAAGTTACATTATCTGTGCACATCACTCCATTTAAATGTTTAACTAATACGACTAAAATAAAAAAAAAACAACAATGGATGTTGAAAACGAACGACGCGTGAAATCAGCTCTTCACTTTCGCCTAGCTACAGAGTTTAACGAACTCGTCGTCGAGCTTGCCGTTCGCTACGTGCGTTTTACCATGGTAACGATACATTGCGTATGAGGAAATAAAACAAATCGAATTTATTGGACTCTCGTAACTATCCCGAAATAATTTGTTGTACCGGTCAATTTAGTATGATATAATATAGGTACTGAATTCACCCTATCAGTTTGTGGAGGGCTGTCCCTTATCCTTACACCTTATTGATAATGCAATGGGTGCATTCATGGTCTTATCGCTTATAGCGATATTTTCCAGACAACCTTTGTTTGTCAAAATATTCGGAGTGTTCGGGCCAGGCATAATTCAGCCTAGCCGACAGCAGTTTAGCACAAAGTGTTCGGGAAAAAGCCAATGGATTTAGCTCGAACTGTGTCATACTTATTCTTGTCGCCATGTTCGATTTGACAGTATTTGTTAAACAGACCCGAGGCAATAGGGAATATGCATGAAATACAAAACTCTTTTTATTTATGAAAAATGCCTTGTATTGGCGCATAAAAACATTGTGGTACACTTGTATAAGTTTCTAATACATCACTTATTTTACAATTTACTGTTTTATGTAGCATGTTTTTGGTGAAACGGAACGCACTGTCAAAACACACCGTCCTCGATAACGCCGGTATTGACGTCAAAGTTCATTGTGTCAAAAAAAACACTTTTATTTGAAGAGTGCTAAAAGTTTCACTAAATTTTTATTATAATATTGTTTTTGCTTGATTAGAGCACATACAATTGGTAAAATTATTTTATTAAGGCCAAAAAAATTAGATGTAAACAAGGCAGACTGTGAATAATGACGTCACATCATGGCCGCGACACCTACGGACGTTTGAACGTTCGTAGAAAATTGCAGGAGTTTACTATTATTTTTGTGCGACAAGCAGTAGTTGAACTTAACTTTTAATACTTTTCTTGGGTTGATAGTACTGTATTTTATTGATTCAAGTGAAGAAAAATCAAATTTAAAGAAAAAATACGTGCATATTCCTTATTACTCCACATATCCAGATTTCATTCGACTTGTGCCGAAAGACAAACCCCGTTTGGCATTTATCCTCGTCGAAACATAAAGGCTGTAAATAAACTCCTTCACGAATCCTTAACGAAGCCGAAAGGCACTTGTTCTCCCCGTTGCGATTATTTTTTGCTCTGGACCATACCTGGGAACCTTCTAGTTACGGAGATTTTGGAGGTCAATGTTCCAAAATTTTCACAAGTATGTTTTATTTTTAATACTAGTGATTAAGGTTATAACTTTACTTTAAATACCCCACTCCATGACCCGTTTACTATTCAATGCATCATCAGAATGTTTTGAGTGCCTTTTTTTTCGGATGGGAAATCATCAAATGACTCCTCCCGCTCTGGGTGGAGTAGGATCCATGTTTCTTTATCGCCCTTTGTGTTCCGGGGCCACGGTTTCTCTTTCAAACAGTCCCGCAGCCCCGGCAGGCTTCGGCCCTTGCGGACCCCTTCACTGTTGCTGACCCTCTTTGAGGCGCGCGTGGAACACTCCTGCGCCGTCGACACGGCCTGTCGTCATGAGACGTACGGACGGCGAGCTAGCCCATAGCTCCCCGTCCACAGTCCCGCGTTAAGGTGGCCGCGCCCAGGGCGTCTCCCGCGGCGGCTGGGACGTGTGGATCTCTCACTCTCACGTTCCGCCACCTCCTTCTAGCATGACTGCTTCGCAGAAGGAGGTGACGGCGTCCCATTCCGTCTCGCTCCGGACCGTGGATTAAACCAGGGCCGGACGCGAGAGGTCACCGCCGCCGATCGCCGCTACGATGTTTTGAGTGCCTTACATTGAATTTTATCGTGAAACGTAATTTTTCACCCCAAAACAAAAGTCCTTTCCCAGCAATAATTTTTGCGTAGAGTTACTTAGTTTGATGTACGGAATGCTTGAATGACGGCTTCGTGAAGGGTTTGTTTACTAGCTAAGCCGACCTGATTTACAATACCTAACGTGTATCTATTCTACATTCAACACATACATTTACTTTATTCATACACGCTGCCTATTGTGTAACGGCACATTTCTTGACTTTTAAACATCTAACTTAACTTTATAACCAGCATTTATAAATAAACCCCAATATATTTAATTCTCCACCCGGCTGTACTAAGTCATGCCTACCCAAACATTGTGTGTGGGGGATCACATTGGAAAATCATTCTGGGTGGCAATAATCATACCCCTTACATAAATTACAGGCCTATAGCTTTACCTCCGACATTTTCTAAAATAATTGAAAAAGCCATATCCAATAACTTGTACGACTACTTTGAAAGGAATAATATCTTTACACCGGATCAGAAAGGCTTTCGTAAAAATATGTCCATAAATTTAGCTATTTATGATTTCCTAAGTTTAATATATCCTAGAGTTGATAAAAGACTGCCTGTCTATGCTTTGTATATGGATATGTCAAAGGCCTTCGACTGCGTGGATCATAATATACTACTGAGTAAGCTGGAAACGTACGGTGTTAGGGGCAACACTTTGGACTTGCTTAAATCTTACATCAGTAATAGAACTCAGTCTACGAGTATTGTCAAAATTTGTCCTAATACAAAACACGAAATAAATTATAAGTCCAGGAGTAGAAAAATAAAATATGGAGTTCCACAGGGTAGTGTTTTGGGCCCACCACTTTTTATTATCTATATCAATGACCTGCCAAAATCTACTACAGATCGTATGGTACTATTTGCTGATGACTGCACTGTTGTATACAATGATGAAAACATTATTAATAGTAGTTTAAATTCAATAATTCAATGGTTACAAAATAATAATTTATTAATTAATATCGATAAAACTAAACTAATGCAATTTAAACAGAAAACAAAAAACACTTTACATACTCGAATAGAATTTAACGGTGAAAAAGTTGAATTGACGACTACAACTAAATTTCTCGGCGTTCACATAGATGACAATTTGAAATGGCAAAGTCATATAGAGTTTGTTTGCAAAAAAGTGTCACAGTCATCTTATAGTTTATACATGCTAGCGAAAAAGGTAAATCTTAACACATTGCTCGTGGCTTATCATAGTAATGTTGCTTCTAGACTCAGATATGCCATCATATTCTGGGGAAATACTACCAACTGGGATAAAGTTTTTAAATGTCAAAAAAGGTGCGTGCGAGCAATGTGTGGTCTCAACAGAACTGACAGCTGCAAGGAATACTTTAAAAAATTAAAAATACTTACTGTACCTTCTTTATATATTCTTGAAATGGCCCTGTTTATTAAACAGCATCCATCCCTATTTACATTAGAGCTCAGATCGCGAAATAGAAGTCATTTGTATAATAATGTTACCAGCCAATATAGAACTACCCTCTTTGGGAAAAGTGTCTTTGCTATGGCCACCAAGATTTACAATAAAATTCCAAATGACATAAAAGAATGTAGCAATATTAATGTCTTTAAAAATAAATTGTTCCAATTTCTAATGGAAAAGTGTTATTACTCTGTAGATGATTTTTTAATGACTAGATCTTTTTAAATGTTTCATGTCCGCTTGACGATAATTTATTGTTGTTGATTGTCTTGTGTCTGTTCATGCTTGACTTAGTAATACTTTAATTTATATTTAAATCTGAAATGGAATTGGAATTTTTGACTATTATTTTCACTATGTTATTTAATCATTTGTATGCCCAAGTGGCTGATCATGGAATGGACTTTATTAGTATGTAATTATGTAATGAACACCTGCATGTAACCCATGTTTCACAAATAAACGATTTGATTTGATTTGATTTGATTTGATTTGAAATTCAATAGTTTGTGGGGATTACGTAACAGATTGTAATGCAAATGTTCTAAATAGTTCGAGCGATGCGACCCAGATGTCGCCTTTATAAGACTAACTGGGCGTCACGAGATGGCGCTAGTTTGTTAGGAGATAAATAAGCGTTTCTTACGTTATACAGCCTCAAATGTTAATAATAGGTCTAAAATAGGATATAACTAACAGATGCACGAATTGGTTTCCGTCATAGCGTAGCTGATGTTCGCGTTGACATGCAGCCCGAACAGCGAGGGGTCATCGAACAGCGGCAGTGAGCGGATGTACTTCGTGTAGTCGTCTATGGTCAGATGTGGTTGTTGCTGTAACAAAAATACATTTTGAACTCTATTCCGATTGGCTTAAAACTAAAACCTACGACGATGTTGAGTCTATTATATCTACTTCTCAATATCCAAATTACATTAACCAAGTTACATTTGGGTTGTTGTGCGCTGGGTTTGTGAGTGAAGACTTATTTTGCTTCTTTCGATCCCAAGACATTGTCACAGTGCTAACCGACAAACAACAACCTACATTTGGACCTACGCTTCGTCTAGGTGTAAAAGCATGACTAATAAACAAACAGACAGGATATTAATTGGGAAGAGTGAACTAAGCATTGCTCATTATCTCACACACCACACAATCTTACTTTCACACTCACACCCACACTCACTCACACGCTCACTCATGATACACATACCACATGTACACGCGCGATCTGGCCTTTTTCTACATAACGTTCATCAAAGTGCAGAGCTGTTTGTATAATTTTAAGTTACCCATTTTACCATTTATTTTATTTTTATTTAGTCTTTCATGTTTACGCTGTCTAAATTTCAATTACATAAAAATAACAAGTGGAAGTGCGGAGTCTCCTAATACAAGCAATTCCTTGCTTAAAAGGTGATCTTCAATAATATGTATCGAAATGCCTATTGTAATTGAAATAAACGTTTTTATTTTATTATTTTTTATTCCAACTAATTATTTAAATTGTTTCATATGCGTATTATTATGGCCATCATTTCTGCCTTACGTTCTTTGGATCCCGGGTTCGAATCCCGGTAGGAGCAAATGTTTGTGTGATGAGCATGGATATTTGTTTCCGAGTCATGGATGTTTATAATGTATAATAAGTATATATTTACAAACAAAAAGTATCTATGTAGTATATATCAACTATCTGGTGTCCACGACACAAGCTCGTTGCTTAGTGTGGCACTAGATGGCGCTGTGTGTATTCATCACCTGCCTAACTTTTTCCAAAGTATTTTGAGACGGCTTTAGACTCTTACTCAAACTCAAAACATTAATTTCAAATAGACCCGTGACAGGCACTTTTGCATGGGCATAAATAAGGTACCTAGCCATGGGCATAATAATAGGGATGATGACTTACTAAAAAAAATATGATTCTGTTTCGTCCGTCAGTTAGATTATCGAAAAATATTGGATACGTGTTTTTTGTTTTGTCAAATTAATTAAAATTGACGAAGATAAAACGTGTCAAAGATCATGAGTGGGAGGTTGTGACGTCACATTTGAGTAAAACATGTCTTCATTTTTTGTTTACGTGAAATTATATTATATATTGAGTTTACCACTTTATTTTGGCCATGCTTCCCAGTGTTTGTCCGGTGTTGTCGTATGTGGGGTGAAGGGTGTCTGGTGTGGGAGGTGTGCGTGTGTGTGGGGTGAAGGTAGTCGGGAGTGGGGGGTGTATGTGTGTGTGTGTGGGGTATAGGTAGTCGGGAGTGGGGGTGTATGTGTGTGTGTAGGGTGAAGGTAGTCATGAGCGGGGTGCGTGTGTGTGCAGGGAGGGGAGTGAAGGTAGTCGGGAGTGGGGGTGTATGTGTGTGTGGGGGGTGAAGGTCGTCGGGTGTGGGGGTGCATGTGTGTGTATCACTCACCTGCTTGTAAGCGCCGTTCTCATCGTAGTAATACTTGTCGGACAGCACGGCCATGGAGTAGTAGTCGCTCAACAGACACAGCAGACAGCGCCGGTCCCAGTCGTCCGTCACCCGCCCGCCGTAGTTTATATGCCCGGCTGTGTATGTTAACATCTGGGAATAAAGCAATAATTTATGTATTTACTAGCTTATGCAAGCGGCTTCGCCCGCGTGGAGTTCGATAACTCTCCCATAGGATCATACTACCGGGATTAAAAGTATCCTATTTGTTAATCCGGGTTATAAACTATCTGTGTGATAAATTTCATCCAAATCCGTTCAGTAGTTTTCGCGTGAAAGAGTAACAAACAAACATTCATCCATCCTCACAAACATTCGCATTTCGCAAGTGTAGGTATAGTCGCTACACTTACAAATACTTATGGGACGATATCCGTGAAAGTCTAAAACAGTGTAGAGTCGCTGTCAGTGAACTCATAGGGGATATTGAAGCTGAGCTGACTCTATACAAATGTATGTACTGTACTCACCCTGAGAGGCACCTCATGGTACTCAATGAGGAACTCCTAAGAGATACAGATGCGCAGGTCCCCGTCAGTGAACTCGTAGGGGATATTGAAGCTGAGCTGTCTCTATACGATAACGTATGTACTGTACTCACCCTGAGAGGCACCTCATTGTACTCAATGAGGAACATATGCAGCTGTGAGATACAGATGCGCAGGTCTCCGTCAGTGAACTCGTAGGGGATGTTGAAGCCGAGCGGACCGAACTTGCGGCGCTCTAGTACTACGCCGTGGAACAGGCACAACGAGAAGAGAAGCCACTGGAACCAGAATGTAGAGGATATCGTGTAAGCTAAGGGTGCTTACCATAAAGAAGCAGGTTTCCGGTACGGGCGGGTCGGTACTGATCGGTGCAGGTATTAATTTTTATGTTATCTTATATGCTCACTTATAAAGAAACAGGTTTAAACTATATGCAAGTAAACCCTGCACCGATCAGATTTGTCTGTACCGGAAACCTGCTACTTTATGTAATCAGCCTATATCTTTGTAAGTATTGAGAGCAGCGGTGGCTCAGTGGTGGCTGCCCTGAATAAACATGACGACAGTATCAAAAAATTGCAAATCTATTTAGTCTGTCAGTTAGAGTATTGGAAATTAATTTATTATTATTATTATAAGCCTATGTTGTCCCACTGCAGAGCAAAGGCCTCCCTTCCCTCCTAAATTAAAAAAATAAATTAAATGGAAATTAATGGACACGTATTTTTTGTTTGTGTAAATCAATGAATATTAACAAAGACAAAAAGCATCAAAACCCGGGAGTGGGCGCTCGTGACGTCAGAACTAGCTATACCATGGCGTGACGTATTGAGAATTTTAAAAGCGTCGTATCTTCGTCAATTTTGGTTTACGTAACAAAAGAAAAATCACGGGTCAAATATTTTTTGATAATCTAAGTGACGGACTAATTAGATTTTTTGTGTCGCCGCTGTAGGTCATGGGTTCTAACGCAGGCAGGCACACAGTTACTTTGTGTAATTTATTTCATCACCACTGCTCCCAAAACGGTGAAAGGAAACATCGTGAGGTAACCAGCATGTCTTCGAACCAAAAATTCGAAGACATGCGACATGTCTGCACTGGGCCCGCGTGGTGGATTATAGCCTATTCCCTCTCATAGAGAGGAGGCCTGTGTCCCAGCAGTGGGAACATTATAGGCTGATTATGTTAAACTTTGTAAATGAGAATATTGGTGGCTCAGGGCTAACGGCATTTGTCGTGGGACGGAACCCACGCAGGCACTCAAATTATAATTAAAATTAATTACGGGATCCTAAAACTGACGGGCTCGTTGGTCTAGTGGTCGAAATCGCGACTCCTGAGCATGAGGTCCTGGGTTAGATTCCCAGGTCGGGAAAATCGTCATTGGGTTTTTCCATCAGGAATTTCTCAGAAGCAGCCACGAAGTCTAAAATTGCTGCCCGGTTGATGGCAATGGACTCGCCCTCTATTACATGGGACTTAGAAAGAAAGAAGAAAGAATAGTACATTGTTACCCTAGGGGTGAAAGTAACTTATTTAGTCCCGAGACGGGGTTTGGTGCCCGAGCGAAGCGAGGGCGCTAATAGTTCGAGGGACTAAATAAGTCTTTAACCCGAAGTAAACACTGTGCTTTTCATTACGAATACAAGGAAAGTAAAAATAAAAACATGAATCAACTCGAAAAAAAAATGAAGATCGGATTCCCGTTTTCCCGCCTATTTTGTATAGCCATTACCTATTTTTCATTTTCATCATCGAAAAAATGGTAAATATTTTGCCCAAAACTACGTTATTTTAAAGAAATAGTTGAAATTTAATCATAATAAAGTTATTTGAAAAATATCTATTCTTTAATGAATACTTGACTTTGTTATTTCAAATTTACATCGTGGCGGTATAGAAAGTTGGAACATGGTTCAATAGAAAAATGAACAATTTTTGTTTTATAATTTGACAGTTGTCAGTTGAAAACGATTCTCCCTAGGGCTGAAAAGTATTACTTTCAAGCCGCTTCTCAGGCAACTTCAGACCTACTTTCAGAGTATGAGTAATGAAAAAAATATTTATTTGACGTCTGTTAATAAAGCACGACAAACACAATAATATAAGAAAGATACAAAATAAGGAGGAAAACATAGTATGTGCTGTGTGCCTCACGGCTGCGCCAAAAAGGTCCACAGGTGGACTTGAAAATAACTGGCGAAATGTGGGTGTACTATTAGGTAGATACACTTCTGCCTAACGCTTCGAGGATTACAGGCGTGATGGTATGTTACGTCATGTGTCCTTAAAGAATGTTAATAATATAGTCATTGGTGGCGGACCTTTTCAATTAACAATTCAGGAATCTCTCAAACTGATACGAACTACCCACACCTTCAAAAAGAATAAAAGTAAGTCATACCTTAAAATTAGGAACTTTGGCATCTGTCGAGTTGAAGAATTCTAAAAAGTCTGGCACTTGATTCATGTATGCTTTCAATAAGTTCGCTTTTATTCCTCTAGGTGGCTCCACTGTCATCTTATAACCTGGAAAAACAAAAAAGGACTTCATAACATTAAGGGTTCAGAGACGTTTGCGTTGCGCGACACGGTCAGCAATAAATTCAAACATACTGGCGATGTATGAGAGAGTTTACGGAGAAGCGATGTTACGCGCGTGACATGCTGCGGGGGGGGGGGGGGCAGCTGGCGCGGCCTGGAGTTCTTCAGAACGGTCAGGTGCGTAGTACTTGCAACCTGCAGACATGTGTATGTAAGGTACTATACCATGAAGGAGAGAACCTCACGTCCCAGCCGTCCATCCGTCTCATGACGACGGTGCGTTCGTGTTCCACGCGCGCCTCAAAGAGAGTCAGCAATAGGGAAGGGGTCCGCAAGGACCGAAGCCTGCCGGGGCTGCGGGACTGAGAGAAAGAGATACCGTGGCCCCGGAACACAAAGGGCGATGAAGGAACATGGATGGGTTTTAGTCAGTAAAAGTCTGACACTCCCTCCTGCTCCGCCCAGAGCGGGAGGAGTCATTTGATGATTACAAATCCGAAAAAAAAAAAAGAAGAAAGTACTATACCATTCTGCAGTAGAGCGACGGGAAAATGCGGCGACGGCGTGGACGTGAGCCACAGCCGGAAGTCCTTGTGCACCAGCTCCGGCTGGATGTGTTCCACGTGCAGCTCCAGGACCGGCATCCAGGATGGTGACAGGTGGCAGTTCTGCAACACATGGGAAATATAATCTTCTTACCATCGAACGATCATGAAACTTAACATGACACAAGTTTTTTTTATGTTAAATTATTTTTTTTATAATTTCAGTATCTTTATCCTATAAAGCTCACGACATTTTCTTCATTCCTCCTTATCACCGGTCATTGTACTCGTCATTATGAACAACTTTTACAATGGGACCAAACCCTGATCCGTGAAAAAAAAATCTGCTGTACCATACATTTTGACGAGTTGGTCACGACCTTTTCTTAATTTCTCATTCGCATTACACCGCATCCTTCTTGATCATTCATCATCCTAGGCAGATGATAAATGAAAATATTAAATATTCAAATATTGCTGGGAAACAATTTTTTTAGAGAGAAAAATGTCATTTTGAAGTAGGACAATTAAAATATTTTCGCAATGACGGAACAAGTACCTTTCAGCTTCGTTAAGGATATTTTTACACACTGTAGATCAACCTTTTATGTTAGAAGATCATACCTGGAAGAACACCCAGTTCCCGAAGTCACTGCCGATCTTCATCATGGCTTCAGCCAGCGGCCCCTGACCCTGGCCCAACGAGATGCTCTCGAAACGCTTGCCCATCTTCATTTTATCCGCGAATTTCAGCAGATCTGGAAACAATACAAACATTCATAACATCACTCCTATAATTCCTGAAGGGTTAGGCAGAGGTATACATGTTGAAATGGGCGGTAATTATCACACGGTAATAATTATCATATAGCCTATGAACCTCGGGGATAGTTACTACTAGCGATAGCACTATAAACTTATAGGTAAGGTTTGTAAGTTTAAATGTCTTTGTATTTTTCAGAACTACTTGCTTTGATTCTGAAAACTATTTCACTAATGAAAAGCTTATTAGTGCTATCGCTATAAGCTTCTCATTAGTGAAATAGTTTTTAGTTACTACTAGCAATAGCGCTATAAGGTTTTCATTAGTGAAACAGTTTTTAGTTACTACTAGCAATATCACTATAAGCTTCTCATTAGTGAAATAGTTTTTAGTTAATACTAGCAATAGCACTATAAACTTCTCATTAGTGAAATAGTTTTCAGAATCAAAGCAAGTAGTTCTGAAAAACACAAAGACATTTAAACTTACAAACCTTGCCTATTTATACTAATATTATAAAGAGGTTAAATTTCTTTGTATGGGTAATCTTCGGAACTACTGAACCGATTCCAAAAATTCTATCACTAACGGGAAGCAACATTATCCCTGAGTGTCACAGGCTACATATAAATAATTCGTATATAACGTGAGCGAAGGCGCGAGCAAAAGATAGTCTATACTTATATAATCTATCTATAATAATATTATAAAGAGGAAAGATTTGTATTTTTGTATGTAACAAATAATCTTAAAAACTACTGGATCGATTTGAAATTTTTTTTTAGCAATGGATAGCTACATTATCAGCGAGTAACTTATGCTATATTTTATCTCCGTACTCCCACGGAAACGGGAACTACGCGGTTGAAACCGTGTGACGTCCGCTGGGATAATATGTATTAGTAAAGATGTCGCGTAGAGTACTTTCTTCCGTAGGGAAGCCGGTAGGAATCGGCTTTTAAGGTGCCTTCGGGCCTGGTAACGCATAGAATCATCTTCTTGACGGATGCAGATGGTTAGATCGCCACCTTGTAAGTATACGTACCGGCAGCGGGGTCCGTTCCGGTGGAGAGTACGAAGATGATGGGTGCCATCGGGTCGGACTCGCCGTACAGCGCAGCCAGGTCTGCCGGCTGAGGCTCCACGAACCTGGCGCCCAGACCCACCACCACGTAGTCCTGGAAGATAGGTTGGTGAGAGATAAGGGAAATGCGCTGAAGTATCAGAATCAGAACTTGATTTGCTATGAATGTAGGTACAGGTATAAGATGTTGTACATAAATTAATGAGATCGGCTACTGTCTACCTTTCAGCGTGCAAATTATAACACAAATGAAAATATTATTACAAACAAAATAATGTCAACAAAACAAATCAGAAATTAAAGTTAAGTGAAGTCAGGACAAAATTTTCGATTTCTATGGGTATATTTTCTGTAACCAACTAACAAAACGGGCGGCATGTATTTTTTTTTGTACAGTTTTACCTCGGACAAATTATATTAATTTTCAAATAATTGCTGTCTAAGAACAGAATAAAAATATTTGAAGTTTGTTCTTCTGATTCATATAACGCGTCTGTTTGCCATTTTCCGGAACAAAATGGTCGATGTTGCATTTTCCCTTTGATAAATCAATATAAATTATAATTATATCGAAAGGAAATGATTTGTCCTCTCACAAAAAAATGAGTATTAGTATAACTACGTTAGTGTTTATAAATAAGTAAATAAGAAGTTTCCGGCATATAATGTTGATTAATGTGGCGTAAGCTGCGCTTGACCGTACTTGGTCGGGTAATAATAATGCGAGTCTGGCTTCCCGCGCGGGGGGACGCCAGCCGTGCAATGGACGAGCTGGAAGGCGGACATGCAGCTGGTTGGCTTAGATCCCGGTGTTACGAAGGGAAATATCTGATTCGTCTGTACTTGGTTCAGGTGGCATTCTATAAAGTAGGCAGTGTACTGCCTACTTTATTTTCTGATTGCAAATTCTGATTCATCTGGGCACAAAATATTTGAACGTCGATATCTTGAAAACTACTTTATAGAAACGAGTCCCTCATTCAAATATATGTTATATATGTGTTACAAAGCTGAAAGTGAAATTAAATTTTGGCCATATGAATCAGTCAAAGAATCAAATTTCGAAGAATACCCATAATATTATAGTCATGTACATAAGTCTGGCATGGTCAAATTTGCAAGAAACCCACAAAATTGTTGAAGTTTAAGACAAACCATTTGAGCACTTTTGAACTAGACGTTCAAAAGTACAAAAAAACACGGATATATTTCAGTTTCATATGGAAAAAAAGTGCTAAGACGTAGAGTTTCGGCCACCAGTCCAATACTCCGATATACAATAGTTTGTATGTGAACGAAGGACAGAAATAATATGTTATGATCTAGATGGACAGTGAGAAGGATGATATGGCTATAAAGGAGGTGACTGCTGGGATGACAAGTACACGCTGCACCGACCTTAAATAAATGAGGAATAACACAGCGAAATATTTATGATGTGTTGGTAAGTGAACTGATCTGACCTGGAACCCTGGGATGATCTTGTCGGGTCGCAGACACTTGAGGATCAGAAGCTTCTGGAAGGAGTCGTACTGGCTGTCCATCGGCTTCGGTAACGACAACCTGTAATAAAAAACATTTCCCTTGTTTTAGGCCGCAGCACAGAATTACCACCCAATTTGTACCTTATAAATACCTCTATATACTGCCAAAATCATTACCCTTCCTTTTGGCTTCGCCGTAGTCGGGTAAAAAGGACAAGTCACAACGCGCGCTCGCGAATCGCATAAACATGCAAATAAATAATTCATACATACTTTCATACATACAGATAAATAAAATTGGATGGTTTTTTTGTAACTACAAAATAACAACTTTTTACTGAATGCATATGAAAGAATATCATCATCCATACCAAGACAACTCTTCTTCTTTTTCTTCTCTTCCTATCTTTTTTTGTCACTTTCAAACTTCCCCTAATAAAGGGTGTAAAAAAACCTCTTAACGAAGCCGAAAGGCACTTGTTCTCCCCGTCATTGCGATCATTTTTTTGTTCTACACAATACCTGGGAACCTTCTAGTTACGGAGATATTGGGGGTCAAAGTTCCAACTTTTTGTATTTTTTTTTTAAATACAAAAAGTGATGATGAAGTGTTGATGCCGCAGCTCCTATATGTATACCCGTATACCCTTTACTGGTTGCAAAACAGTTCTTACTTGTGCGGCGTGTACGAATCGTAGTAGGTCTTAAAGAACCTAATGTTGACCTCGAAGTCTTCGAGGATGTTTGACATTGTCTGGACGGTGGCTAGTTGCTGCAGCTCCAGCCACATCCTGGGAGATACCCACTTCGGGTCCGGGTTATCTTTCTCCTGTAAGGCACAAAAGGTTTAGAGACGTTTATTGCCATCTACTGAGCACTGATCCAGACTCCGTGGCTGCTACTGAGAAATTCCTGATGGAAAAAACCCAATAACGCTTTGCCCCAGGAATCGAACCCAGGACTTCGTGCTCAGCAGTCGTAACTTGCGAGCACTAGACCAACGAAGCAGTCCTAAAATACGAACTAAAGTGTTGTACTAAAATATTGATAATCAATCGCTACTTATATTTTAACTACTAACACATACAAACTATTAGTACTAACGCACAGACCATTAATTTCGTTTTAGATGTTAAAAGGGCATTAATTACCCGCATAAAGGGTTTTTTGCAAGACATAATCCCGCGTTATAATTGCAAATGAATATTTTACTCTAACACAGAGAGATGACAGCAATAGGCGAGACGACAAAAAAAATCTAATTGGTCCGTCAGTTAGATTATCAAAAATATTTGACCCGTGTTTTTTCTTTTGTTACGTAAACCAAAATTGACGAAGATATGACGCTTTTAAAATTCTCAATACGTCACGCCTAGGTATAATTTTTGGCTAGTTCTGACGTCACGGGCCCCCACTCCCAAGTTTTGATGCGTTTTATGTTTTGTCAATATTCATTGATTTACAAAAACAAAAAATACGTGTCCATTCATTTCCAATACTCTAACTGACGGACTAAATAGATTTGCAATTTTTTGATACTGTCGTCATGCCTATTGCAAATGAATATTTTACTCTAGCACGAAGAGATGACAGCAATTTACAACGTTGCCAACTTTCAGAATGTACGCTATACAACTTAAAGACTGAACAAAGTAAACTCACAGTTTCAAGCTTCGCCCCGCTTAACATGAAGTTGAACTCCGGTCCTCTGATGACTCCTTTGTCTATCAATATTCTGGCGCACAGTAGGAACGCGAACAAGAGCTTATGTCGCTCGAACAGACTGCGGCAAACGTTCTGGTATAGAAGGAAAGTGAAATGGACTATTATCACGTCCACGCGTTCCACTATGTCCTCTGAAAACAATATGAAAATATGGTAAAATTGATTGAATTGATTTTGATGTAAGTACAGTTAAACTTAAAAAGATATGCTCTTCGGTCATTTTCGTGTTTCCGAATTAAGGTCAGGTTTCCGAGGTAAAGTTTTGTGCTGTTCAATTATGAAACTGCCAGCATTGAGTTGGTAATGTCTAGTTTTCTAACCATGGTAATGTAAGAAAGGGAAGTATTATAGTACTCCTGGGAGACGGCACTGGCTCTTGTAAAACAGGTCTGTCACCTAGTACAGGAGTCAGGGACCAACCACAATTTTGTAACTACATTCATTTTTTGTGTAATAAAGATTATTGACTACAGTTCCTTAATAGGCCTCATTATTGTCGAAAATAGACGATTATTGCCGGGGCGCAAAATTTTTCTAGGAAATTGTACTATGCATCTGCATCAATTCTCTAGAGCCTCAACCCTTTTCTCAACTATACTTATATTACTTATCCTTGATCGATTGAACTCTACGCGGACCTCTTAGTTTGCTACGAAACCCTGTTTCAAAATGGTCAACATGACATTTAATATTAACAACAGTTTAGTGAAATAAGCCCTAGTGTACGTTTATACGCCTTTCTTGTTGGAATTTCCACCATAGATGCTGACATGAGCGTTTAAATTCCAATGTGCTTTTATGTAAGCATTCTCTGTACACGAATGCTCACCATTAGGTTCTGTCTCAGCCATGCTTCTGACGAACAGTTTGACGAACCACTCCAGCGAGTACTGATACATGGGGTCCACGTTAGCCATATCTGACAGACAGAAAAACAGGATAGACCCGCGCTCGGCTACGGGGACGTAGCCGCTGCGGGCTTCGTCTATCTCTATCGTTGTTCGTTCAATGTCTTCCACTTTAATCTAGACAAAAATAATATACGTTTACTTCTAATTAGCATACTGGAAGCTGGCAGACAGCTGATTCGATACTCGATAAAATTTCACTGCAAGCAGCATGGTAGATCTTTCTCTCTCTCTCTTTCGCTTGAATTACACTGATAGGTGTGCGCTATTGGTAAACATTCCCGAAATAGTCTGTTGTAGGACAGACATTTGTGTAACTATTTGTGGTAGGAGAGGCATTTGTGAAACTGTTTATGGGAGGAGAGGAATTTGTGAAACTGTTTATTGTGAAACTATTAGTGGTAGGAGAGGCATTTGTGAAACTGTACAGGCAGTTTAGAGAGGGGAATCATATAGATCCAAAATATCTTTGTGCAGCATACGGATGGACTCTGTGAAAGATGATGTGGCTAGAAGGATTTGACTCATAAGATGACGACTAGAGAAGTATAGAAGAAGACACGGTGCGAACCCGAATGAATTGGGATAAGATCGTATTCGTGCTGCTAAACGTCGTGTTTTACTCACAAGAATCTCCGCACTCTTAATCTTGATGGCTTCAAGCGTCAATATGAGTGGCAGGTCGTCGACCGGCGAACCCAGACTGTTAGACAAGCCGTACAGGATGTCCGCCTGTTAGTAATGCAACAGATCATGTCTTAACAGAAGTGGAAACGAAAACAGTTGCGGAAGCAGAAGCTAGCTGCGTCCGGCGGTTTCACTCACGTAAGTACTAGGTACAGTCGTGGTCTTTTCCGCCTGATCAGTTAAAAATTTTTTTCACTTAAATCATGCGGAGGCGCCGAGCCACTCCACCTTAAACTTTAGGCCTATTAGGAAAGTGTCAACTTTGGCGCGCAAAATAACAATAACTCTCGTTTGGCATGTGTCGCCGATCGGTATTTTTTTATTAATTATTTATATATAAAGTCAACGGGGAGGGGACAGAGAGCGTTTCTATGTTTTAAGTGCAAGCAAAAATTAGCTTAGTGGTGATCAGGCGGGAGTGTCCTCGATAGTACCTACCAAGTTTCATTAGTTTTCTCAACGCACGCAAAATGAAACTTCTGATATTTATAAGTGGAAACGTAATGCAGATGCGGTATAGGATAAAAAAAAACTTCAGCAGTTGCAGAAGCCTTACACTTACTGTTGGTACATTGTTATTTTAAACATGATTTAGCATCTCAGTAACCTCAGTAACCTTTCTAATAAGAGCTATAACTGTGAAAGGTCTATACCTGCATCTCCGCTAGTTGCGCAGCCATCTGTGCGCGCGACACGATCAGCTGACCGCGGAGCTCTTCCAGGTCGGGACGTTCTTGAGCAACGACTGTTGAGAGCAGTTGTTCGGCTAAACCGCTGTGGATGGGATTAAGAGTTAAAGAGCAAGATCGATGATAGATAAACACCGAATATTGTTACACAACTCTTTTACCTACAATATTGAAAGAAAGAAGAAAGAAAAAGCATTTATTAGCCCGCACAGGACAAAACATAAAATGAAATTATCAACTAATAAAAAATATAAACATTAAAAAATAAAAATAAACAGAAAACGAAATTGGTCCTGTACAAGGCCAAAAGGCCCCTATCTCAGCATGGTGCTGAAACATTAAAAAAAACGTCACAGCGCTGGTATTCTGATAGGGCCTAAAGTGAGTGTACAGTGTATTGCTTATTCTTGCTATGGATACGATCTTAGGCCCTAGCAGACGATCATAAGCCCTCTTATCACTGATAGCAATATCTCCTGAAAACCTTTAGATGGACTGAACGAACTTTAAATAGAAAAAGAATAACCAAAGGTGTCCTGTGTTTTGAAAGATCCAAAGGGCACCCTCTGAAGGGTACTAGCCTCGGCTTAGCTTGCTGCCCAGCAAAGGAACAGGCTGAATCTGAATGGACCCCACCTCAGCCCACACCTTGTGACGTATGCGCTCGAGACAAATCATAAGTAATATCTACATACACTACAGGTCGTATTTTGCAAGCTCCCTTTTCTTCGCCCGCGTTCATACATCTGGTCCGAGCGCACACGCAGGTTGGTTTGTTCTGCTAAGGGTGTTCCCTACCGGCGCCGGCCTTTCCACTCACACCTTATTTTGTTTGAGCACGCAATCTAATATCTAAACCTTACCTGGGCACCAGCGCGAAATTAACAACCATGACCTTGACAGACGTCTCAGGTTTATACTTCGGGTTGGGTATCTTGGTAGTGATGTACAGCTTGAAGCCGGCTATGTACGGGATTAGGGAGTCGCCTAATTTCAGCACCATCTGCCCAGCTTGACGGAAGTATTGACGCTGCAAGTTTAGTGTAAACATAACATCACACCTGCTTTCTTCGAAGGGTTAGGAGATATACTTCCTAGTACACCCACATTTCGCCAGTTATGTCCAAGAAGCATGTTAAAGGGTGTGTAGAGTCGAGGACTTTCATTGATAAGCCACTTTCACTACATTCCAATTTTGCACTTTTATACATTTACGAGTACGAATATTACCGACTTAACCCGATTTGTATTACACGGCTAAAATACGAATAGTGGCAAGTGGGTCATCAATTAAAGTCCTCGACTGTACTTATTGCCGTCAACCAGGCAGAAATCCCAGACTCCGTAGCTGCTATTGAAAAATTCCTGATGGAAAAACTTTATTGTATTTTACCCAACAGTCAGAACAGTCCCGCAGCCCCGGCAGGCATCGGCCCTTGCGGACCCCTTCATTTTTACTGACTTTCTTTGAGGCGCGCGTGGAACACGAACGCGCCGTCGACACGGCCTGTCGTCATGAGACGTACGGACGGCGAGCTAGCCCAGGCGCCACGCCCGGTGTTGTGATATCAAAATATACTCAGAACTACCACTAAGACCTCTATAGTAATATCTATGATTAAGTGTCTTTGGTAAACTGTCTTTGTAATATCGTTATAAAATAAAATTAGTCCATTACAAAATTATACTGAAAAAACACGTATGTTTTATTAGGTTATGGGCCCAGAACGCCCAGGCGTTGTAAAAACCAATTTTTAATAGACTCAGCGTTAAGTACTGTGGTTTTGCAATAATAATGACGGCGAACTATGTAGCTAACGTTCCAAAGTTACGCGGCCGTGAAAATTACGAGGATTGGTGTTTCGCAGCCCAAAATGTATTGGTATTGGAAGGCATGGCATCCGCCATTGAAGAACCGCTACCAGTGACGGCTAGTGCGAAGGAAAAGTCAGAAGACGCCAAAGCAAAGGCGAAACTTGTATTGACCATCGAACCCTCGCTATATGTTCACATAAAGCAAGCAGCGACAACTTATGATTTATGGAGCAAATTGAAAACCATGTTTGATGATTCTGGGTTTACAAGAAAGATAAGTTTACTCAGAAATCTCATCAATATTCGTCTTGAAAACTGTGATTCCATGACGCAGTATGTGACCCAGATCATTGAAACAGGGCAGCGACTTCAAGGAACAGGTTTTAAGTTGACAGACGAATGGATTGGTGCATTAATGTTAGCAGGATTACCCGAAAAATTTGCGCCTATGATTATGGCCATTGAACATTCGGGAATCGAGATAAGTGCCGACGTCATAAAAACCAAGTTGATGGATATGTGTGTTGAAGCTAGTTCTTCCGGTTCCCAAAGTGCATTTGTAGCAAAAAGGTCGCAGCACTGGAAAAACGAAAACTCTAAGAGCGGTCATAGAGATTTGAAAGCAACGTCAAAATCTGTCAAGGCTGTCAAGTGTTACAAATGTAAACAAACCGGGCATTATTTAAATCAGTGTCCCAACTCGGAATCAAGCAAAAGAAAACAGACCAATGCATTCAGTGCTATTTTTCTGAGTGGTAAGTTCAGTCAGAATAACTGGTATATTGATAGTGGGGCTAGTAAACACATGATGGCGAGACAAGAGAATATCATCAATCCGTCTCATCAACACGATATGAAGGAGATTATTATTGCAAACCAGACTAGTGTTCCAGTTGTATGTTCTGGTGATGTCAACATCATCACAGTTGTGAATGGTATAGAGTATGATGTCACAGTTTCGGACGTATTGTGCATACCGAGCTTAACAACAAACTTGCTTTCGGTGAGTCAGTTGATCGAGAATGGCAACAGCGTTATTTTCAAGAAAAATAGTTGCTACATCTACAATCAACAGAAAGACCTAGTTGGTGAAGCAGAGTTAGTTGAAGGTGTGTACAGATTATACACGAAAACAGAACAGTTATTAGCAGCAACTGCAATAGCATCGAGTGAGATTTGGCACCGACGCTTGGGGCACATCAACAGTACTAGTTTAAACAAAATGAAAAACGGTGCTGTAGAAGGAATTTCATATCCAGAAGTGGCAAACATAGATAAGGCATCGTGTACTATTTGCTGTGAAGGCAAGCAAGCTAGACTGCCGTTTCAGCAGAGTTCGTCTAAAACGGAGAGCGTTCTAGAGTTGATTCACGCTGATGTATATGTGGCCCTATGGAAACTCTATCAATTGGAAGATCGAGATACTATGTTTTGTTTGTGGATGATTACAGCAAGATGGCGTTCGTTTATTTTATGAAGGTGAAGAATGAGGTATTTACCAATTTCAAAGATTTTAAGTCCATGGTTGAAAAACAGAAAGACAGAAAGATAAAAATTCTTAGGACAGATAACGGAGGTGAGTTCTGTAGTCAAGAATTCGATAAGTATCTGAAGGAGCAAGGGATAGTTCATCAAAGAACTAATGCTTACACGCCGCAGCAGAATGGTTTGTGTGAACGAATGAACAGGTCAGTAGTTGAAAAGGCCAGATGTTTGATTTTTGATGCTGGCTTAGAAAAGAAATTCTGGGCAGAGGCGGTTCATACTTCAGTTTACTTAAGAAATAGATCTGTTGTTACAGGACTGAATAGCAAGACTCCATATGAAGTTTGGACAGGGTCGAAGCCAAACTTAAGTCATTTGCGTATTTTTGGGAGTGCAGTCATGACACATGTACCTAAAGAAAGGCGACTAAAGTGGGACAAGAAGGCCAAGAAATTGATTCTAGTAGGGTATGCAGACCATACCAAAGGATACAGGCTGTATGACCCAGTCTCACAGAATGTAATAGTTGCAAGAGATATTGTGGTCATGGAACAACAAAGTGACAGAATGACAACAACACAGGTGGTGGTACAGGAGAGTGCAGACAATCAGCTTTCAATGGGAGATTTTCCAGATAACATTAGTGAGGATTCATTTACTTCCATGGATAGCACTAATGACAAGGATGAGACTTATGTGCCTGATGAAGATTTTCAGGAAGAAATTAATAAAAAAACTCAACCCCCAAGGGAGAGAAGAAAGCCTGACAGATTCGGATTTTTGTGCACAGAACAGTATCAGTCATTCAGTGATGATCTAACACTAGAAGAAGCACTTCAAGGGCCAGAAAAGGAGAATTGGGAAGAAGCAGTAAAAGAAGAATTGAAAAGTTTCAATGATAACAATGCATGGGACATTGTTGATACTCCTGTTAGTGGAAATATTGTGAAGTGCAAATGGGTACTAAAAAAGAAGTATGATAGCGAAAATAATGTGCGATATCGGGCCAGGCTTGTGGCCGAAGGGTGTTCCCAAAGGTATGGTGTTGACTATGATGAAACATTTTCTCCAGTAGTGCGGCATACAACACTCAGATTATTATTTGCTCTATCAGTGCAGTTAAATCTAGATGTGAATCATCTTGATGTGAAAACAGCCTTTTTGAATGGGGACCTGCATGAGACAATATATATGCAAAAACCTATGGGTTTAGTTTCTATGGATGGAAACAAAGTTCTTAAATTAAACAAGGCAATATATGGTCTGAAGCAGGCATCCCGGGCATGGCATAAAAAGGTGGATGATTGTATGTTAGCTGATGGTTACACTAAATCTAAATTAGAGCCATGTTTATACACCAAAATTGTTGATGGTAGAAAAACCATTGTGGCATTATATGTTGATGATTTTTTTGTTTTTTCGAATGACAAGACTGAAACTAATCATCTTAAAAACATGTTAAGTAACAATTTTGAGTTAAAGGATTTAGGATGTGTAAAAGAATGTCTTGGTATGTCAGTTAATTTTGATAAACAAAGTTGTACTGTTACATTAAGTCAGGAGAAATACATTAATAAGTTATTATGTAGGTTCAATATGACAAGTTGTAAAACAGCTGATACTCCATTGGAGGCAAACTTGAAAAGTAAGAAAGTAGATAATTGTAAAAGTCAAAACCCTTATCAGCAGCTTATTGGGAGCTTAATGTACTTAGCTGTTCTTACACGACCTGATATAGCTTATTCAGTTTCGTATCTTAGTCAATTTAATAACTGTCACACTGAAGAGCAGTGGCTCTATGCTAAACGTGTGTTACGCTATTTAAAGAAGACACGAAATTTAGGTTTGAAATACAGTAAATTTAAAAATGTTAATATTGAAGGGTATGTAGATGCTGACTGGGGCAATGATGTTAATGATAGGAGATCATACTCAGGCTTTTGTTACGCTTTGTCAGGATCAGTTATATCTTGGAGCTGTAGTAAGCAGAAATGCATAGCACTTTCAAGTACAGAAGCCGAATATGTATCAATTTCAGAAGCATGCAAAGAGGCAGTGTATTTAAGAAACTTGCAGTATGAAGTTACTAAAACATTGTATAAAATAACTTTGTACAATGACAGTCAGAGTGCCCAGAAACTATTAGTGAATCCAGTGTTCCATAATAGAACAAAACACATAGATGTCAGATACCATTTTTGTAGAGAAATGGTAAATAATAATATTGTGAATGTTAATTATTTATGCACATCAGATATGCCAGCAGACTTGCTTACAAAAAGTTTGGGTGCTGTAAAACATTATAAGCATTTGAATGTTTTAGGAATAGTTGCTGTGTAGTGTGTGTGTATCTGGATTGTATTTTTTTTTTGGGTAAACTATATTTTGAGTGGGAGTGTTGTGATATCAAAATATACTCAGAACTACCACTAAGACCTCTATAGTAATATCTATGATTAAGTGTCTTTGGTAAACTGTCTTTGTAATATCGTTATAAAATAAAATTAGTCCATTACAAAATTATACTGAAAAAACACGTATGTTTTATTACCCGGGGCGTCTCCCGCGGCGGCCGGGACGTGTGGATCTCTTCCTGTCCCGTTCCGCCACCTCCTTCTAGCATGACTGCTTCGCAGAAGGAGGTGACGGCGTCCCATTCCGTCTCGCTCCGGACCATGGCACGAACCAGGGCCGGAAGCGAGAGGTCGCCGCCGCCGATCGCCACCTCGAGGACACGGCGGTGCTCCGCCCAAGCGGGGCACACCTCCACCGTGTGCTCCACCGTGTCCTCCGGTCGATCCTCGCAATGGAAACACCTGGGCGTCTCCTCCCGCCCGATTCGGTGCAGGAACTTACCGAAACATTGTCCGGTAAGAACCTGCGTCAAGGTGAGGACGCCGTGGCATCTCTCCAGCCACTCCTCAAAGAGGGGACTTACCGCCACTATTGTGGCGGGGAATCGAACCCAGGACCTCATGCTTAGCAGTCGCACTTGCGACGACGACTAGATCAACGTGGAAAATATTATCTTAATGAATTGCAACATACGATACACTATCACATACCTTCAAAACAGGATCTAAGGCGGGGTCCAAGTCTACGCCAACGTTCTCCAGAAGGATCGGCTTCCCGAACCTGAGCCCAGACTCGAAGTTCCTCAGCAGATCTCTGTCGTTGGGCTTCACGACTATTAGGCCTTCTAGTTTACCCTGAATTATGAAATTACATTGCTCAATAAATGTTTTTAGGGTTTCGTACCTCAAAAGGTAAAATTATATGATCACTTTCTTGTCCGTCTGTCTGTCCGTCCGTCACCACCGATTTTCTCAGGAACGGGTGGACCTAGCAAATTCAAATTTATACCAGATACTGAGGTCTATAGTCACTATTAGGTGTATAAAAATCAAAGTCCTTTGTCAACACGATAAAAAGATATGGGCAAATTTAGATTTTCCCGAAAACTTGTAAGTAGCAAAAATTACCTTAATTTTCTACTTTTTTTTTGTTGTGATTTTGATGTTTAAAATGCTTCGCTCCTTCGCTCTTATGTGTATGCCCAGGATATAATATTTACCATGGCCCTGATCCACTTGTTGGCTTGCGTCTGAGGATCGATGATGAGCGGCCACCGACGTGAGTTGGACATCAGCACCGCTGACTCCACGGACATCGGGTCGCGAGGCAGGCCGTACATCTGCCATGTCCTGCAAGATGGAGAGATGTGTGTCGTGGATAATTAAGATTTTGTGAGATGATGGATAAAAGATAGATAAATCTTGTGTTGGCAAATAAATTGTACTTTACTCCTGCTTGAGTTTATTAAATCTTTACATTCTCGTCTTTAAAATTTTGTTAAGTTGTTCATTGCTTGTGTTCTTTTTTGTTTGTTAAAATTTTACAGTACAACGCCTTAGAAATTAATATGTCATGTTGAGCATGTATTTTAAGTAATTAAGATATTGTATGAGTTACACCAACGTTTTTTGTTATTAGCATGTCAAAAAATAGGTAACTCGAGAAAAAAGAATCTGTTTTTTTTTCTTTCTTCAAAAATTACTGATATATTAAAAGTTAAAGTATGGCCTCCTCGGCATAATCCGACTAAGCGACCGCGCTGACGTGTGACGTCACGCCGCGAGCTGCGAATAATTTTAATGAACTTATTTGTAAACAATAATATTTAAACACAAACACTTAAAATAATAAGTGCAAACCACTTTACAAATCATATTTTTTGAACGTGAACACTCCGCATCACCTGCAATCGGACATGAAAATCGCGGCATGACGTCATTGCAGAAGCTCGCAAAGGAACGCTTTAAAAAAGCGATGAAACTTTACAACGCTGTAACTTTGGATATGACTGATATACTGACTGGCCCAATTACGATACAACAAAATCTATTATTATTTGCACGAATATGCGTATTAAATGCAGTAACTTTTATAGTAATATCAAACACATGATGATGACAACTATAAGTGGCGTGCAAGTTACTGTAACATCTTAAATAACTGGCAAATTAGTTGTACCTCTACCTAAATCAGGGATTACAGGCTTGATTTTATGTAACCTAAGTGTAAAGATGCATCATGCAGTCCAAAATTTAGAGAAAGAGGTACAAAGCTGAACTTTTTCTATAACCAATATAGGCCGTATTTACGGTATCTAAGTAAAGCTAGCCCGCCAACGATGATGCAGATGGCTGCAGGTACCTGATCATCACGGCGTCGCCCAGCGTGGACAGCGGCGTCGCGCCGTGCGTGTGCGGGACATCCACCTCCTGCGGGCGCACACACACACACATGAGCAGGGGGGGAGGGTACTAGAGGCTTGGTTATCTACAGTCTAGATAACCAAGCCCCTTGTGCTAGACCCGTTCCCTTGAAAAAAGGTGTTTATATATGGTGGAAGGGACACCGATACACAAACGGTTACCATATATTCAATAAAAGGTGTAAATAGACGCTTAACGAAGCCGAAAGGCACTTGTTCTCCACGTCATTGTGATTTTTTTTTTCGTGTTGGACTATACCTGGGAACCTACTAGTTAGGAAAAGGCTAAGCAGATGATGAAATGTGCAGTCCCGAAACAGTGTACCACCTTTATAAACACAGTGTATTCACCTCAATATGTTCTATCCAGGAAGCCAGAAGATCTCTTCTGAATTTATCTGTAAAGGGCGTTATGTATCCCACAGCGCCTGGAAACAAAATTAAAACGATAATTTGAAGTTGATTACTGAAATAATTTGTTATGGGTTATCATCATTCGTCATCATTTCAGCCGAAAGAAGTTCACTGCAGCCCCCCCCCCCCCCCCCAAGTGTCGCCACATATCCCGGTCCTGTGCGACTCGCATCCAGCGGATTCCCGCAACCTTCACCAGGTCATCGCTCCACCTAGTGAGAGGACTTCCAACACAACGTCTTCCGGTTCGCGGTCGCTACTCCGGAACTTTGATGGCAACAATCATTCATTATTTTTATGGGTGAATCCTATGATGGCGTAATAATTTCATTTCAGCAGTTTCACGCATGCAGTGTTCAAATATTAAAATATTGTTGCAATTACTCACATGCACTAAGGAGTATATCCCCGATCAAGTTCACTATGGCTACTTCCAAGTCCGCAATGGTTTTTATCCACCTGACTCGTTCACTGGATAAGCCGGTAAGTAACCTACAACAAGATTTAAAGCATAATTTTGAACGATTTTATAATTAAGAAAAGAACATGGACATTTCATAACAACAGCAACAACAACAGTTAACATAGCTCCTAAGTACTCGCTACTAACCCATATGGACCCTTGTTCGAAATAAAGTTTTTTGCCTTGATTTTGATTTTGATTTCCTGACTAAAAAATATGATTCTGTTTCGTCCGTCAGTTAGATTATCGAAAAATATTGGATACGTGTTTTTTGTTTTATCAAATTAATAACTAGATTGACGGACTGACGGACTAATTCGATTTTCTTTGTCATCTACCCTACTTCCGTGAAGGACGAAAGCAATAACTGCGCTAGTAAATAAATATCGCTGGACATTACACACACTGCCATCTAGTGCTACACTAAGCAACGAGGCTTGTGTCGTGGACACAGATAGTTGATATACTACAAAGATACCTTTTTTATTGTAAACCCGGGACCCTAAGAACGTAAGGCAGCCTCACTACCGCTGCGCCATTTGGGTCGTCATAATGTTAATAGAAGATTGTAAAGCTACTGGACAGCTTCAAACAAGAGGTCTTCGGTTCCATTCTTGGGTCGGGCAAAGCGTTATTGAGTTTTTCCATCAGGAATTTCTCAGTAGCAGCCACGAAGTCTGGATCTGTGCCCGGTGGGTGGTATAATGACCTGTTAGCGCGATCCATCCTGGCGAGGCACTGGTTGATGTCCTCCTCCATGCGTTTTCGCTCTTCTTCCTTTTCCATGAGGTACGCGTTGAGCTTGGCGATGCCTTCCAGCAAGGCTTGCATCTTTGCCTTTGCAGCCGCCAGCATTGCTGTTGAAAAGCAAAAACATCTTGAGGAGCTCGTAGTTAAATAACAACAGCCTCTCGGGTAGATATTCAAGTTAAGCCGCGCTTGCATGCTTCCATGGATGGGTGACCACCCATAACATACCAAGTTTCCTCCGTGCCTCGGAAAGCACGTTATACCGGTGGTCCCGGTTACCATTTGTAGATCTTTGACCGTATAGTTACAAGTACTTAGAGGCCCGAAAGTCTGTCAACCAGTCTTACCAAGGGATATCGTATTATCCTGTACTGACTGGGTTGTAAAGGTCAGATAGGCAGTCGCTCCATGTAAAAAATGGTATTGAGCTGCATCCGGTAAGATTAGAAGACGACCCCAAAAAAAAATCGGGAAAAGGTTAGACAGATGAGTCTATATTTGACTACCATCGAATGATGGCTCTATCAGGCTTTACCTTCAACGATCGCCAGTTCCCTGGTGGCCCTGGCCAAGGCTTCCTTCTTGGGCGCAACGCCCTTGTTTACGTGGTAGAACTTGTACATGGCATGCACCCACATGCACAGCGATTGACAGGCTTTCGATACCTGGAAAAAGGCAAAAGGCAAGGTTATTTTCTTGTCTTTGGAGTTTGGATTGTGTTACAATTATGGAGTACAATAATACATTTACATTTTGATACAAGTGGAGAAAGTTTGTTATTGCATTCGAGGCGGAATTAACACACGAGCTGTAGGTGAGGGTGTTATTGTATCAAAATGTACTATTATTGTACTCCAAAATTGTAACACAACTCTTTTACAATATTGCTAATTCTGTGATTACAATGGTAGTCTTATCATCATCAATCTCCTGTCCACTGTCCTTATCAGGCTCGAGGGCACCTAAGGAGACGACTCCCACCGAGTTACCGTCGGGAACAAGGCACTCTACGTCTTATTCTTTTCTATTAATCGTCAAATTTTATTTTACCTATGGTTAATATTGTCAAATTTCAAATAATTAATTTTAAGTACCTACTTCCAATTTTAAATCTAGAATCATAAGCAGACGTGTAACTTGAGTACACCCTCTTCTCGCCAGTTATGTTTAAGTTGCATGTATTGGGGCTCAGCCTATTGCCACCAACATTGCACAAATCCAGATCCCTTTGGAATCCAACCGAAGAAAGAATACTAAGTATGTCAATTAACCGTAAAATAGAAAAACGTATAATAGGCTAGTTTCCACCATCAATAAATTGCAAATCTATTTAGTCCGGCAGTTAGAGCATTGGAAAATAATGGACACGTCGTATTTTTTGGTTTTGTGAATCAATGAATTTTGACAAACATAAAACGCATGAAAACTCGGGAGTGGAGGCTCGTGACGACGTCAGAACGCACTAAAAATTATACCATGGCGTGACGTATTGAAAATTTTAAAAGCGTCGTCGTATCTGGATAAAAAAAAAATACGTGTCAAATATTTTTTGATAATCTAACTGACGTACTAATCAGATTTTTTCAGTATACAACCCTATCTATACCTTTAAAATCTTAGCTGGGTCGTAATCCGGGTTCACGATGAACCTCTTCAGCTTCTTGACCATATCTTCAGTGATGGAATCCTTGTCGAACTTCAGGAGGGAGTCTAAGAAAGCTGTGGGGTCCGATAACATAAGGGACCCTGGCTTCCAATAGTTTAGGACTTTCTCGCCGTAGTTTGCGCCTTGTTCCTGCGAACGGTCAACATAACGTGTAACATCGGCGCGCAAACTGTTACCACGACTTCAATATATGGTTCTGAGACAAGCAGCGTTGAACATCTTCGTTGGTTTAAAAAAAACGCTGTTTACAAAAGTGCAATTCAAGTACTGCCAAAATGTAACACGACAGATTTATTTTTAAACCAATCTTGGTACACCAATGATAACGAACGATATGAATGAGCCGTCCAGACTTACGCAATGCAACATGAAATGTAACCCAGCAACAAGGCAAATTTGTTATAGTTTGTGTTATAATTCAAGTTATGTTTGCTCTTGTCTCTATATACATAGAGTCTATACTCGAGTGTACCTTGACCGGCTTGATATCAAACACGACGCACAGCGACTCGATGACGAGCACAACGCCGGCGGGAGGCTTCTTCATAGCCTTTACCTCCACGACGTCGTTACGATTCAGCTCTTGAAGCGCTTTCTCAGCTGCCCGCAGCGCTGGCAGCGCTTCCTCTGCAAGTTTCAAGTTTTAGGATCAATTAAAAGTTCCAAGGAACTGGATATACCGATATAGCTTTCAGACTTAGCAAGCTCAGTGGCAGTGGGCTGGCAATGTTTGTCGAAGGATAGTCAAGCCAACGAGTTCTGGAGTGGAGACCAGTACGTATCGGCCAGCAACCAGTACCAGTAACCAATACCAGGCTTTAAAAAAGCTGAAAGGAAAGCAAAATGGCTTTCAAAGGAACAGTTCGGAAGTACTAAAGTAAGACATTGCTCACAATCTAGTCATTAGTAGTCATAGTAATTATTATAAGGTTTCTCATATTTTGGCCTGTGTAGGTTTTGGTGTAATGAGTTGTTTAATATGTTTTTTAATACAGTTGCTCAAAAAGTGGTGTATTGGTGGGACGTATAGCGTTCGGGATGTGGGCTATTACATACTAGTGCTTTTTTTTACCTTTCCCGAACTCGTGCGTTCTCTTTCCCAACTGTCAAAATAATGTCTATTAAAAAGAAAAACCAACCATGAAGTTTTTACTAAAGAGTTTTTGTGATTCATACAAATACGTATATTTCTAAAAAGAAGCTACTAATTTATTTCATTATCAGATTTAATGATTTAATTGAATGAGTTAGGTTAGGTTTCATTTCATCTCATTAAATTTCATTTTCATTTCATATCAATAAAAAAAATCTACCGAAGACTAGGCTGTATCCATACAGCCTAGTCTTCGGTAGATTTTTTTTATCCATGGATACTTCTCCATGGATCTTTGCCTACCAAAATGGGTGAAGAAACAAAAAACTCTGCTTATATTCTACGGTTGGCGCCATTTTCCAGAAAATTTTCAATGTACATGTGTACTATAACTTTTATAAGAAATAAATGATTAGTTAGTTGAGTTTATTGTGTTTTTATTATTTTATTAAATTGCTTTATTTTTTCGTAACTGTATTAAAAATAGTCGTTCAGTACACCTGCGGAACCGTCATTGCAACTTGTTCCGACTGTCAACCCTCGCCTTCGGCTGCGCCTCGGCTCGGGTAGACATTTGTCGGAACTCTTTGCAATGACAGCCTTTCCGCACTTGTAATGAAATATACTATTATAACACATTTGCTCGTAAAGGATCTCTAAATTCACCAATTTCAATATAGTAATGTATCTCATTACGTACTTGTGCTGTCAAGTAAAATGCACGGTTTATACTTTTTTAAATCTTAGCAAAGAGTTTTTATGTCGAAAAGTGGTCAACATTTTATGAATAAAATTAACTTTGGGAGATGAAATATATTATATTTCATCTATATATACAACAATAAACATTTAATTCTTTAATTTAATTAATTTTGATAATAAATTACAACCATTTATCTGTAACAAAAACATAAAAATATTAATTTTCTTTATTAGTAATACTGGCTGTGTCTTTGCCTTAAAAAAAAGCGCTGATGCGCGCGCCTCGCTAATTTGTGAACAAGTAAAAAATATTCCGCGCGCTTTTTCTTTTCGCTGTATTTTTTCATTTGTTTTATTTATTTCCTCGCAAATATGTTATAAAACGTCGTATGACATACGTGCGCTTTTATAATTACAGCCTCTGCTTTTTATCGCCCTCGCCTACGGCTCGGGCTAGCAATATCGCCTCGGCTGTAATTTTAAACTTACCGCACTTATATCATAATGTACTATTTCATCACACTTACACGTAAACACGTATCATAACATGCAGGTTAGCTTGGCCGCAATGCCCCGTATAAAAAACCCTCGACCCTTTTTCTTCCCATGAAGCCCAAGGTCGGTAAGTATTTTTTTTTTATTTGTGGCACTGCACACAGGTCATGCAGGTTCAAGTTCAAGCAAGGAGTTTACATCAGATCGAAATTAAAAAATTGTATTAAAATGTTATCTAAACAGGAATTTTATTGCAATCTCGCTACATATTACTTTTCTGCCCTATAATTTTATTTATTTACTCGCAAATGTGATGAAAAACATTGTATGTATCACGAGCGGTACGGAAATTACGAACCTCGACTCAAAAAGCCCTCGGTCTTCGACTTGTCAATGTACCATTGTAGCTTTTTTTTTTAACATTGTGACTGTAAGTAGTGAGTAACCTTTTCTACTTCTGAACGGATTCCGTAAATTCTTTTAATAAATAGAAAGATACATTATCCCAAAGTGTCACAGATTATATTAAAAAAGTTCCCGTGGTATAAATTTCGACCATAACGCGAAAGGAAACCGCATGCAAAATTATAAATAAAAAAAAATAAAAAAAATATCGCTGGACATTAACACACAGCGCCATCTGATGCCACACTAAGCAACGAGGCTTGTGTCGTGGACACCAGATAGTTGATATACTACATATATATACTTTTTGCTTGTAAATACATACTTATTATACAATATACTTATTATACTTATTATACAATATAAGTATGGACATTTGTTTCCGAGTCATGGATGTAAATACATCCATGACTCGGAAACAAATGTCCATGCTCATCACACAAACATTTGCTCCAACCGAGATTCGAACCCGGGACCCTAAGAACGTAAGGCAGCCTCACTACCGCTGCGCCATTCGGGTCGTCATAAATATCACTGGACATTACACACACCGCCATCTAGTGCCACAATAAGCAACGAGGCTTGTGTCGTGGACACCAGATAGTTGATATACTACATGGATACTTTTCTTAAAATGTCACTTACGGGATATAAGCGCCATGATCGCGGGTTCCCGTGATCATGGCACTTGCAACAGCGTCGAAATATCGGGAGCTCAAAAATAAACAATAATCACGGAAGATATCCCGTAAGTGACATTTTAAGTATAGTTATGAACAGTGAAAGCTTAAAACAGTGATAGATACTTTTTTTGTTGTAAATACATACTTATTATGAATATAAATAAAAGCTAGTAATAATTACAGATGACAGACCTAAGTCCCTCATAGCGTCTTCTGCCATAGCCGCATTAATCGAAGCCATCTTCTCCGCCATGACAGTTTCCCTCTCCACTTTCTCACGAGCCTCCTCAGCAATCGCCTACGTAACAAATAATACGTGAGTTACCAAGATTTCCCTAGGTACTCATTGGCTGAATTTCCGGGCCAGGCAAAGTGTGACTAGGTTTATGATGAACTGAAATAAAAACGCTTGGTGCTGATTCTGATCTCGCGACCACCGCCTGGTAATAAGTTGTGCGCGCTAATGGATAGAAAAATCATCATTCTCCTGCCCTTATCCCAATTTATTTTCATCCCATATATTCGAAAAGGACTACTTGGTTCGCCTTTAAGTGCACCCAAAGGTGGTGTTTTCTATAAGAAACTTTTAGCGGGCAGTAATGAGTTTTTAATCCTCTTTATAAGTGTGCCGCAATTATCTTTTACGCGCACTTATTGAATTTGGAACATCTTGTCTTCTTTCTTTATCTTCTCTCTCTCTTCTTATCTTCTCTTATCTTCTTCTCTCATCTTATTTGTCTGCTCATAATAAATAATTTTCATCCCACCCGCATACCTCTTCAGTATTCCCGCGATCATGATGCTTGCAACAGCGTCGAAATATCGGGAGCTCATCGACCAAAAACAAAATCACGGATATCATCCCGTGAGTACTTTAAGTGTTGGAACATCTTATTGTTCAGCGCCAAAGAAATCGAACGCAAATATTGTTTGAATAAAGACTGGCTGGTACGACGGCCTATAGTCGCGCCGCCGCCGGCTGAATAAAAATCACACGGGCGCAAATATATTTTTAGCTCGGGCGACTCAAACTCAAACTCAAATCATTTATTTCAATTAGACCATTACGGCACTTTTGAATGTCGAAAATACAAAAAAGCAAAGCTACAGTCACAGTCACAAGGCATAATAACTTGAGAAAGTACTGTAGTTGCCCATTCCCTAACGTAGATCTCTATGGAGAAGAACGGGCAAGAAACTCCATGGACACTCTTTTAAATCAAAATATTGTTACAAAATCTTGGTTACATCATTCATGTTGAGATTATACATATGTGAGAACGATGTAGAAAGACGTGCACATTAAGAGCGTCCAGAGTAAAATAATAAATTAAAAAATAAAGTAATTAAAATGAACGAACCGTGGCAGCTAAGAGATGACCAGTCCCAACTGACAGCGCCCGTTCACGAACATGACGCATGTATCGGCGCCATTCAACTCGACCATATTTAAGGGAACCAAATGACCCGACGCACCCGCCACCATCAGCAAGACATTTGAGTGAGCATGACATTCTCTCAGCCACCAAGGCATATTCAAGTCAATGAAAGATAACTAAATGTAAGTGGTGGCTGAACAGTATAAAGTACTCACACATGTGCTATGCAATTATATAATACTAAAAACCGGAATCTATACAATGCAAGTGGGTATATTTTTACAATCTTCTGCAGCTTCCACAATACATTAACATGGGAATCAATTCTTCTTCTTTGCGTGTCGATAGACTCAAATAATGCCCGACCTGTACATTCAATTAGTTTGCCCCTATGGTTGTGGAGCAGGACCAGCATTTAGCCAAGCATTTTTATCATCAATGTAATCCCCCAACTTATAATATGCTTGCCTACATAGTGTGCGTTTTATACAAGATTTAAATTTCGTCTCATTCAGTTGAAGAATGTGGGGAGGTATTTTATTGTAACATTTCAAACAGTACCCCATGAAAGATGAATCTACTTTAGCAAGCCTGAAACCTGGCTGAACTAGTTGGTCCCTATGTCTAGTGTTATAGTGGTGTCTGTCACCTCTTTTACTGAATAAATGCAGATTTTTCCTAACGTACATGATGTTTTCATAGCTGTATTGACAAGGTACTGTCATGATATTAATTTCCTTAAACAGTTCTCTTAGAGAATCGCGTCTACGTAATTCATATACGGCGACGTACTTTAAATCCCTCGTTACGTTCAGGATTCTACTAAAGAATCCCTCGCAAAGCTCGGGATTCTACTCTAGAATCCCTCACTTCGCTCTGGATTCAAAAAAGCGGCCTCGCCGTAAAATATAATTTTGCTCCCTTATGATACAATCTAATAATGTTGTCGACGCAGCATGTCTTCTTCTTCCATACTTCTCTATTATTTTTCATCTCATTAGACACTTCTTTCCTTGGCATATCATTCTTTACACAGTCCATCCATCGTTTCTTCCTCTAACAATCAATAATATGAACTAACCGTATCGATGGCGATTCGTTCAATGACCTGAATGGTCTCCTGCGCGGCCTTTTCCATCAAGGGCTTCAACTCTGCCAGCTCGATCTGGAGCTCTTTCACTTCTATCTCCGTCTGATTCAACTTGTTCAGCCCTGGAGATATAAGGACAGAACTGTCTTTTACTGGCATTAAGTAAAAGCATGAGACTGAAAGTATCAAAAGTATTTTTTTACCCGACTGCAACTGCGACTGCTGAAAAGGAGGGTTATTTTTTCACATTTATGTAACTATGTATGTATGTATGTTCTCTGTTCCCTCGTAACTCATAAACGGATAAACTGATTTGAATATACGTTTAAGTCTTCACGTTGGCGCGAGTGCTACATTACACTGGCTACATTAAAATTAAATGGCGGATTTTGGGCGCTGACCTAAGGCCCTTTAGGTATTTTAAGGACTGTTTTATTAATTTATTGTATTTTTATAAATTTAGTTTTATTTATATGTTTGATACTTTGAATCCAAAAGTATAGCTACTTGTCCTTGACAGGCAGCCACAAGAATGGTTGCAATTGCATGCAACTGACGAGCTAGCGACATACGACTCTTATTTCATTGCAATAAGGTAGAAATTGCAATGACTAACTTGTTTTGAGCGCGTTGGACTCCATGAGGTGCTCTTTGAAGCTTGTGCTGCTGGATTTTCAACGTTCGGCTCTTATATCATTGCTTTAAGGTAGAAATTGCAATGAGAAAGTTACGGTACCTGTTTTGAGTGCATTGGACTCCGTGAGTATGGCCTTCTGTTGCTTGCGAAACATCTCAGAGTACGCGCCCAGCATCTCCATGTACGACATCGGCGTGACGTAGTTGATGCGATTCAGTTGCTCCTTGAAGCGTTCGCTGGCTTCTACCACGCTTTGGTGACAGAAGCAGCATACGGACTGGTGACAAAATTGTGTATGTGTGTATTTAAGTAGCGGCGGTGTGTAATGTCCAGCGATATTTATAATTATTTGAGGCGGTAAACAAAAGCGGTATTAGTTCGACAGTTCAATCTAATATTATAAAAAGGTAAAATTTGTTTGTAAGTTTGTATTTAGGTGTAATCTTCGGAACTGCTGATCTGATTCCAAACATTCTTTCACTATAGGGAAGCTACATTATCCCCGAGTATCATAGGCTACATTTAAAACGTTCCTGTGGGTAAATTTCTGTAAATAACGGGAGCGAAGCTACGTGAAATAGCTAGTTTCTTGTAGAATGGCACTATTATTAAATTTTCATGTCGAAATCATGTTAATAAACACCTAGTTGTGTAGACAGTCGTTTAAGTGGAAATAATATCATTTGAAAGTACACTTGGGATACCACCATCATTACCCTAATTCCATTTTATCTATCATAACTATGGTGTTCCCCTACCCTGATACCCATCCAAATTCATACTCAAAACTTTCCTCAAGACATTTTGATCAACCCTGATTGCATTGAAAGCCGTGGTGAGCTCTCGGGCCAGTCGCTGAACCAGTCCATACCTTAACTCTAAACAGACAAGGTTCCATTTGACCGGAGTACATACCACCATAGCCTCAATGACTTCATTGGAAGCCGTGGTGAGCTCTCCCATGGACGTGAAAAAGTGATACGCGACCGACTCCAGTGCAGTCTTGGGCCACTCGCTGAACCAGTCGATGGTGCAGCAGTTCACCAGAGACGGGAACTGGCGGAGACGGGCGCGGAAGATCTGGGGGCAAGATGAAGAAATATACATTAATTCTATTATAGACTAGCTTCCGCCAGCAGCTTCACCCTCGATTACACAATGTTTTGTGTATTTTTTTTTCAACTTATTTTCCACCTTAACCCTAAAGAAACAAGCTTCAAAGTCACTTCTCCAATAGGACTCATAGCGACCACGATGTGCAAGTTGCTCCACACTTGCCACTGGTAGCAAGAGAACAGTTTCGTCTTAGTGGCCGCGAGACTCATCTCTAGAAAACACAAGCTTGGCTCTATAGACATAAGGTTCAAAGTCCCTCACCTCCCCAATAGGACTCATAACGACCACGATGTGCAAGTTGCTCCGCACTCGCTTCTGGTAGCAAGAGAACAGGTTCGTCTTAGTAGCCGCGAGACTCATCTCCATCACCGCGTGACGTACAGCCTGGAAGATCTTGTCTAAGTCTTCAGGTTCATAAATGTTCGGGACATCACCCGAACTTAGGATGTTGTTTAGATCTTCGAGGAAGGATTCCATTTTTATCTGCGAGGAAAGTTAATTGTTGGTGAAAAGGTGGACATAGTGCATAGTATTGTAGTCTGCTTTTAGTGTCCTGGGCGAAGCCGTCAACCAAGCATTCTGTGCATCAAACTACGTAACTCTAGGCAAAAATTATTGCTGGTGAAAAATTCGATGAATTGAATAGTACGGAGTTCGTGGGATATATTTAAAGTAAAAATATACATTTAATTGTAAAAAAAAAATGGTGAGCTGTGACGGGACGCCTGGCAGATGTGAAACATCGAGATTATTTTGTACAAGTAATATGCTTAAAAGAACGAGAGATTACGACAGAAACTAAATAATTATGGCCTCTAATGAAAAAATAAAATATTACTAATGCTAAACTGCAAAACAAACATAAAATAAAATAAAAAGAAAATGACTCGATTCACAATAAGAAAATCCTTAGGCTGGGATCGAACTCGAAGTCACGAGATTGTAACTCAGCGCTGTGCCCCGAGACCAGCTGGCTTGTTGTAAACCGTGGCGAATATGTAGATCTTATGCTTCTTCAACACGTCCGTAATGTTCGAGATTGTTCGGGCCGGGTTGACAATTTGACAGTTAGCGACGCGTCGCCACGCCATTTTTTGGTTTTACCCGCGCCTATAGATGTTTCACATCAAAAATCTTGTGAAAAAGTTGGAACTTTGACCCCCAATATGGTCAAGTAATGGTCAAGATTATATTTTTTCGTTCTATTATTTTATTTCTTCAAAAGTGTATTGAAAAACATCGTTTGATACACGTGGACATTTGTTATTACAGTTCTCGGCTCAAAAACATCCTCGCCTACGGCTAATTCCGCCTCGAATGCAATAACAAACTTTCTCCACTTGTATCAAAATGTACTATTTCACTAGTTCGTTGCAGTGAGAAGAGCTATCAAACAAAAAACTGGCGGGCAGAATACGTGTTTCGCAAGTGATCGTCAATTGCACTGGTTCACCGACAAAACTATCACCAGCTACTCTCTGCTCGTTGCGCACCAATTCTTTTGTAAAGCCCAGCTAACCTGCGCATCAGAGAACAAAAACATGACGCCCGCTTTCAACATGGTATGCTTGAAGTGATCACGCCATCCACTACGCCATACGCCTTTGTGATTTCTATCTGAATGCACGTCAGCTCCCCTGCGCAGTTGTGTCACTGGCAGCAAACCAGTAGCAACCTTATTGTGGCGAGGATAAAGATGCAAAATCATTGGTACCTGCGCATCTGAGAACAAGAACACGACGCCTCTGTTCTCTGCGCCCGCCTTCATCATAGTTTGCTTGAGGTCTTCGCGCCATTCTGTCATACCATACGCCTTAGTGATCTCGATTTGAAAGCACGTCAGCTCTGTCATGTGAGCCGCGAGCCGGGAAAGGGACTGACGACCTGGAGACAAACAACTTGATCAATTCCGATAACATAAACACTGAAAACGGGATCCTTACCATGTTTACGATTTGTTTCGAGTTCCCGATATTTCGGCGAAAAAACTCGAAATCACCCCCTTGACTGACGCAGGTAAAGAACAGAATTTGTCTTACCGGAGCCCCCCATGCCCAACAGCAGCGCATTCGCCATGGGCTGTCTCATGATGCGCGTCACTCGACACAGATGCGCCACGGCGTCTTCGAACAGCACCAGGTCTAAAGGAGCCGTCGTTGACAAGTTGTAGTCATCGAGGTAGTGGCTTAGAACGTCATCCAACTGAACCGAACAAAAACAAAGGCTTGATAAACGTTACTTCGGTTTATTGTTTTTTTTTTTAAGTACATACATAAACTTATACTAACTGTCACTTACGGGGGTTTAAGTTTAGTTAGAAACCGTGAAAGCTTAAAACTGTACATAGTTCAGTTAAGTATAAGAAACTACACAATATATCTTAAGTAATACGCAAAGTTGTCGTTCGATCTATTGAGTACATTCTGTAAGTAAAGATTTTTTATTTATTGTTGGTTGGTCAACAATTTTAACCTACTTTAATGTTATTAACGCACCTCCTCCTGATCATTGATTTCGACGTACTTCCTATCATCAGCGCCGACGTCCATAAAATCTCCGAACAGCATCAGTCGGCCTTGTAACAGCTCCTTCGGGTCCCTTTGAAATTCTGTCTTAATCTTCTTTTTCATCAAACTGAAAGAAATGAACGAATGAATGATCAGATTACGGATTGAATGCAAAAAACAGTAAAATAAAGCTATAAGAGTATGTAAAAATTATATCACAGGGCGTTCTGTGGTTTCTGCTTACCCCCATGATAAGAAGGCGTGAGTTCATAATTATTTTTCGGATCCGGTCACTAGTACGCACTTGGAATGAATCGCAAGCGCGCCAGTAGTAACCCACACCACAGCGTGATTCTACTTCTACAGAGTCGTGATGTTTTAAGGTCTTAGCCTACATAAAAGGCTCCGCTCCCACCCGGCAAAAACAATATTATTTCAAATATACTTTACATTGGCAACATAAATTAGCAGACAGCTCGCTGTCAGCGGGCTTAGCGCTGTCAATGACAATGTAAAGTATATCTAACGCAAAATACTTTTAGCCCATATTTGAATTATATTATTTTTGCCGGGTGGGAGCGGAGTACCCCGTGTTATTGTGTTATAAATTATAATTTTAAGTAATTTGTTAGTTTAAATAAAAACAGTGTATCGCACCTAGTGTGTTTCCATTGCACGAAACCCAAAATCTGAAGGCATAATGTGCGAACCTAACGGAATAATTCCTGACAATCCGTCATATTTATGTAAGAAACGCACTAACGAGATAGGGGTTTGAATTTGATGGCCGGCCTAACATCCGCCATTTTTTTTTTCAAAATTGCAGCCAAGCTTAAAACTTATATTAATCGATAGCTAGTATCAATATAAACCAGTTTTGTATGAGACAAAATGTTCTTAATTGTCACGTTTCTAAGATCTGAGCTATCAAACTTAATGTCCATTCACTGATGGCATTTTCAGCAAAACTTTGATTTCATCGCCACGCATAATAACAAATCAATCAAAGTGAGGATACGTACGTAGTAAACCACTGGCGATCGATGTCATTGACGAGCCTGTCTTGGTACACCCGCTGGTGTTCGTGATACCACAGCCTGATGACCTCATCCTCCCCCTAAAGGCAAGGCTTCATGTTAGTACCTATTAAACATCGAGTCCATTCAAACTTGTTTTTACAACAAGAATGGCATGTGTGACTACTGAAAAATCAAGCTCCATTTAAAGTCGGAGTTTACAAGTTAAAATCGATTCCTCCTATTGTTGAAGTCGGTTAAAATGTAGCCTATATCACCCGGTCCATAATAACGAATCGATGAATAAGGTCCATCATCACTATCACTACATATTATAAAACAAAGTCCTCCGCCGCGTCTGTCTGTCTGTTCGCGATAAACTCAAAAACTCCTGCACCGATTTTCATGCTGTTTTCCCCACCAATGAATAGAGTGGTTCTATATAGGTTTTAGTATATAATTTGTCAAGTTTTTGTATACATTGGCTAAAATATAATGATATTTGTTGGAGGTGTCGGAAAAAAATAAGCCATCTGGGAGCTTTACTTTTGGTCGCGATAACCGACATACACGCGGGCGAAGCCGCGGGCATCAGCTAGTCTTTTATAATTCTGACGATTTTAATGAATAAAGTATCAACCTTGTTCATCAAAATCGGATGAATAGTTTAGGCGCTTCGGAGGAACATACGTAAATACAAACATACATACATACACGATACATACATACATAGACTGTCAAAGTCATGACCCTTCTTTTTAGCGTCGCCGTAGTCGGGTAAAAGGTTGCTGGCAGCACAGATAACCTCCATTAGATTCCGTATGCTAAACATTTTGTTTGTATTCGAGTTCAGCAAATTTAGCGGTAGGCACACAGTGCGCGGGGAGTGACAAGTGTAATCCGATTGGCTATTTCAAGAAGACGTCACCTGCCGTAGTGATGGGACAACGACATTAAACATAGATTCTGACGTCGATGTATATTTTTTTTAAAACAGAATTATAAATTCAGGTTCAATTTTGTATGTTGTATAGGTTCTACTCCATTATCAATATATATATATATATATTATAGATAACCGACTATTCCAATGAATAAAGTTTAAACTTTAACATTTTTACATGCTACCTATTGGTTTAATTTAGAGTTGAATTCACACAAAACCTGATTAATTCTTTCAGAATTAACCGTTATTTGTACGTATTTTATATTTTAATTGAACTATTTTGTCCAAATAGTTTTGATTTTTCAGGATACCTCTGCCCAACCCTTCAACAGGGCGTGATGTTATATTGATAAAATAAACTTTCAAACCTCAACATTCTTGGCTTCCAACATCAATATCCCCTGGAAAACCATGCTGAGGTCCCTCAAGTTGAAGGTGTAGTGTGACTTGGTGGGTGTAGGTAGCAGTTCCTCCACCAGCGCGTTGAAGACATCTATGGAAGCCTTGAGGAATGGATGCTGGCGAATAAGAGGCTGAACCTTGGGGCTCATGCTTTCGCACCACGATTTGAGGATCGTGGAGAAAATGGTGTACTGAAAAGTGATAACGAAAAGTTAAAAAAAAAAAAACAACATTGTCTCATACAAAAGTGCAATTATTTTGACTTTAAATGTTAACTTAAAACTAGTGCAAGTTGATTTCAGAATGAGTAATATGTAATAGTCATAAAAATGTTTTATTGTTTAAACAATATTTATAAACAATAGAAACCGGCATGTCCTAGAACCAAAAAATTCGAAGACATGTGACATCTACCAATCCGCACTGGGCCCGCATGGTAGATTATACCCCATTCCCTCTCATAGAGAGGAGGCCTGTATCCCAGCAGTGGGAACATTAATAGGCTGATGATGATGATAAACAACGGTTGTTTGTTATAGCAAATTGAGCTTCTGTGGGTATTAAAGTTGTATTTCCATAAACACCTTGTTTTCGAATCTAAGAGTATGCAACCTCCGTTCGAATTGCATACTCAGAATGCATCTAACGACACAACTCTGTCTAACTGTGTGCGTGTGTCTGTCTGTGTGTGTGTGTGTGTGTGTGTGTGTGTGTGTACCTTGCTGGCATACTCCATCTCAGTGAAGGTTATGTAGTGGAAGTGCCTCATGAGTCGCATGGTGACAGGGTTCCTTCCACCGCCGGGCGGTCCCATGGCCGCAACGATACCCACGTCCACCAGAGTCTTAAACTCGCCGATGTTGTCGCGGTCGTACCAACCTAAGCGAAAGGAATACATAAATTGGCAAGTTTTGTGCCGCTGCAGGGCTAAGCGTTCCTCTCAATGAGTGAAAGTGGGATGTAATTCAACACTCGGACCCTGTGCGTTGGTTGATGTCTTCAAATTTTAGGTTCAGAATATGCTGGTTCCTTCACTGTTTTAAAAGCAGTTATGATGAAGTGAATAACAAAAAGTTACGCGTCTGCCTGACGCTCGTACGTCAAGGTAGTAAGTTTGGTGGCCCAGCGCCCTGAACTGGGCCACCAAATTACTGCTCTTCCTTAAGTAATCTAAGAGCGGTTTCGCTCTACGTCCGATTCGAATCCAAATTAATATGGTAGTTTACGCACTAGATCTGGCTTCCGTCATCCGATTTTGTATTGTAGTGTATTTTCACGGGTACGGATCGGACTCGGATCGGACGTAGTGCGAAACCGCTCTAAAGGGTGAAAAAGACCCTTAACGAAGGCGAAAGGCATTTGTTTTCTCCGTTAATGAGATTTTTTTTTGTTCTAGACCATATCTGGGAATCCTCTAGTTACGGAGATATTGGGGGTCAAAGTTTCAACTTTTTAACAATTTTTTTTTTTATGAAAAAAAAATGAAAATAATAAATTAACACTTTCACGACCCCCGTATTATTCAATCCATCTATCAGCACAATGTTTTAAGTGCGTTACATTTAGTCCTACTGAAAAACGTGTTTTTTCATCCCAAAAAAAATATTGAAACGTAGGGTTACTTAGTTTGATATACAGAATGCCTGGTTGATGGCTTAGTGAAGGGTATGTCTACTTCAATTTTTTTATTCAGAAACCACCTTTTCAATATACGAGGGAGTGTGTTGCAATCTACCGGGTCTAGCCCTCGTGTCATTGGAGTCTTTTATTCCAGCACATCACAATGCCGTACCTGAGAAGTCCATGAACTGTCGGAGCAGCTCTATGGGCGGCTGCGCGCCGAACACTTCGAGCGCGGGCATGTTGAGGTCGTCGATAAAGAACACTTGGCGCTTGGTGGGCGGCGGACCGAACACACCGCGACGGCGACGCTCCAACTTGTTGTCTATCACATCCTGAGCCAAGCACAGACAGAGAAAAAAATATATACTTGTGGAGTAAATTCAGTAGACGAAGGATTCACTGTAAAACAGCTGTTGTCACACAATAAAGGGTGTAAGAAGTTCCTTAACGAAGTCGAAATGCACTTGTTCTCCCAGTCATTGTGATCATTTTTTTGTTCTGGACTATACCTACCGATATTGGGGCCAAAGTTCCAATTGTGTCACAAGTTTTTTAAATAGATTTCGTCAGAAAAAATCTTTATATTGGTCTTGCACCTAAAGTCGAGTTTTCCGAAAATTTCACCCTAGGGGGTCTAGTTATGACCCCTAGTTCCCAAACCAACCGCCGTTAAAAGTTTATATATATATATATATATGTATACGTATGTATGTGGGGCGACAAGCAAAATTTAGCCTCACTCTACAGGTCGCAATTATGCACCGATTGCTTTCAAACTTGGCCCAAAAATCGACAGGGTTAAAACTTAGGTTAAGTTCGTGGATGGGCGGAATTCGTCCGTGGGGGGCGGTTTTTCGAACATATCAGCTTCTTAATCGAAACTCTAGTTTCAGTTTCGGCTGACACTCAGTAAGTAAATTAAAGATTTTTGTTAAAGCGCAACACACACAAGGAGCGGGCGCGGGACGGGTCGGGAGTACGGCGGGTGTAATTTCATGTATGTATAGGGACGACATCACACCGCGAGCGTGCGCGGGTCAGGAGCCGCGCCCGCTTTCTGTGTTATTTGGGCTTAAATCAATGAAAACGATGATAGTTATTAATATTAAAAAATCTCAAAATTTGTAGCCAAAGTGACTAATGCGCTAACACCGACAATGCCGTAGAAATCGCCAAGAATAGGGAATATGCATGAAATACAAAACTCTTTTTATTTATGAAAAATGCCTTGTATTAGCGCATAAAAACATTGTGGTATACTTGTTTAAGTTTCTAATACATCACTTATTTTACAATTTACTGTTTTATGTAGAATGTTTTTGATGAAACGGAACGCACTGTAAAACACCTCCGTCCTCGATAACGCCGGTATTGACGTCAAAGTTCACTGTGTCAAAAAACACTTTTATTTGAAAAGTGCTAAAAGTTTCACTAACATTTTATTATAATATTGTTATTGCAATTTTTACTTGAATAAAGCACATACAATTGGTAAAATTATTTTATTAAGGCCAAAAAAATTAGATGTAAACAAGGCAGATTGTGGATAATGACGTCACATCATGGCCGCGACAGCTACCGACGTTTGAACTGTCGTAGAAAATTGCAGGAGTTTAATATTATTTTTGTGCGACAAGCAGTAGTTGAACTGAACTTTTATGGGTCGATAGTACTGTATTTTATTGATTTAAGTGAAGAAAAAAATACGAGCATATTCCCTATTGAGCCAACAAAATACTCTAGTACCAGCGACGTTGAGAAGAAGAATGTTTACCTGGGTCTGATTGGCAGAAGTCCTGGCAGAGAAAACAAGGAACTCGCAGATGAATTTCTTGTGCAACCCCCTGGATAGTTTGGAGGTGATGGTGACCGTCTTGCCGGTGCCAGTCGGGCCCACGCACAGCACGTGGTTGTAGTTCGCCACCTTGTAGCCCAGGAGGGCGGCGCTGCGGACGTTGTCCATCGTCGGCACTTCGATGTCTGCGAAAAGAAAGAAAAAATGATTATTGTGCACAAATCCTTACTTCCTTACTAATATTATAAATGCGAAAGTAAGTTTGTTTGTTACCATTTCACGCCTAAACCGCCGAACCGATCATTCTGTAATTTTGCATTACGTTGTCAGGTGTACAGAAACGGACATAGGATACCTTTCATCCCGAGAAAAAGTACTTTTACCGAGGAAAACAACAATAACGTTCCAATGATGGCGCCTCGTGTCTTTCGAATTATGATTGAATTATATTATTAAAAGCAGAGTACAATCGAATTGATTGTCAAATTCTAAAAAGATTCTAAATTAAAAAAAAAACAAAATAAACAAAAAAAAAATATTTATATTATACACCGTGAAATTTTAATGGTTATTTTCCCGCGGCAGATCGACTTGCCATATGGAGTACTTTCGAAGCATAGAGTCAAAGTAAAAAAATACGGATGTTTTTGTTTTAAAATAATTAAAAAAATATTCATCAACTCGAAAATGTGAGAAACAATAGTAACACTAGATGTAACTTGTAGGTACTACTCAAATCGCACGCGCCACCCGACAAAGGGATAGCGATGCATAAATGTTCAAAGCAAAATAAGCTCGCCTGTAGTCATACGGCATAAACTAGCCTGCGCGCAACAATTACAAACGGAGCCGCGCGCCCCGGCTTCCTATTGTATCCGTGCAGAAGCGCATTTTTTTTCCCGCGAATGTCGCACGCGCGTCATCAATGCAATGGAACGACACTACAGTTATTGCAATTTGGAGTACGTCGCAATGGTGCAACTTTATGCTAGGGCTGATTATGATTCACATGCTGCCCGGCGACTTCACGCGGAGCCGCAACACTTGGAGTCGCTCCAACTTTGCGGGGTTCAGACCCCTAAGTCCCATCGCCACGGACGATCGTAGCGGCGACACAGCGGCTACTCGATCATGGGCAGTTCCAGACACCAGCACATGCACAGGGCAGCTTATTATTATCATGTTTCATTAACTCAAGAGAAGTTTAGTTATCAGCTGATTGAAAAGCACGCGGGTCAACGGCCGCGCGGCCGTTCAGCGCTCGGCTTGCGGGGTATCGGGAGGTATTATTACTATTGGTTCGTGGTCGCTTTCTAGTTTTGTTTTTCACAATGATAAATCTGCCATTTATTGCTTCTAATATTTTATTTATATAAAACTATTGTATTACTAAGACAAAACCATTTCGCTGCGGGAAAACTACCATTAAAATTTCACGGTGTATTTTATCATGTTTTGTTTTTTTATTTTTAATATATTCTAAATTCTAAATTTACGCGAGCCACGGGCTAAAGCTAAGCAATAAAAGCGTTTGCTGAGGTCGATCTGTGAATGAGTGAACATCCATTTCATACCGAGACCCCTGCGTGCCTCGTAAAGCTTGCTAAGTACGTCCCGGCAACCATTTGTAAATCTTTGGCCGTCGTAACGGGTAGTAGATTGAAAGTCTGACACCCAGTCATGACCCACAAACTGTGTCGTGGAATTCGGATAGGCTGATAAAACACAGGTGCAGCTGTTAAACGTGAAAAAGGTATTTAGCTGCAGCTGGTTAGCTGGAAGTCGGCCTTAGCATTGTTTGAAAAGGCTAGGCAGACGATGCAGAGGTCTTATTACAACAAATGATTTATTTTGATAGATGCGTAGCGGCACTACAAAAAGTGCTACGCTACATGGAACAAAAAGTACTACAACGCCATCTATGACATGAATGATGAACTATCAAGCGAAACACGTCAAATTTCTACATCGCGATGGCAAAGTTATCCACGACATTTTTTTTTTTTTTTTTTTCGGATGGGAAATCATCAAATGACTTCTCCCGCTCTGGGCTGAGCAGGAGGGAGTGTCAGACTTTTACTGACTAAAACCCATCCATGTTCCTTCATCGCCCTTTGTGTTCCGGGGCCACGGTATCTCTTTCGAATAGTCCCGCAGCCCCGGATCCACGACATCAGAATACATACGAGAACCCGACAACCCTTGTCGGGCAGTGGCCCACAAGAAATAACACCCGTCTGGTTGGAGGATCCTCCCTTTTCTATGGGGGATGAAGAGCTTTACACCATGTTCTTCATACCCCCAAAGATGCAATCGCTTCTTATGCTACTACACTGCAGTATGAAGAGCTAAATGTGTAGATGCTAACCCGCATACTTCCACTCGGGGTCCACCTCATACGTCCCCAAGTTTGCCATCCAGTTGTACCAGAAAGCGTTCGCCGGCTCGCCATCTTCCGTCGGGTCCGTGAACCCACCGTCGTTGAGTCTGAAACGGACATAAACAAAACATAACGCCTCTAATTCCTGGCGGCTTGTTACAGATGTACCTAATATTACTCTAAAAGCAGTGATAGGCTAGTGGTGTGACCCTTGGACTGTCAAATCATAGGTCTCAAGTTCGAATTCATGTGCGTATTGTACAAATATCACTTGCTTCGGTGAAGGAAAACATCGTGAGGAAACCAGCACGCCTGAGATATATTTCTCGACGGCATGTAAAGCCAAATCAGAGGCCCATAGACGGCACACGATAAAAAAAAAGATATAAATAAATAAATATCGCTAGACATTACACACAGCGCCATCTAGTGCCACACTAAGCAACGAGACTTGTGTCGTGGACACCAGATAGTTGATATACTACATAGATACTCTTTCTTTGTAAATACGGTTTTCCTTGACTCGGAAACAAATGTCCATGCTCATATACCGGGATTCGACCCTACGAACGAAAGGCAGCCTTACTACCGCGGCGCCATTCGAATCGTCATATATTATTACACCCACGTGACGTCAAAATTAGTTAAGAAGAATACCGAAGCGCATGCCATATCTAGTTTAACTTTACTTACGTGTAATCATAGACCCTTCCCTCCTTCGGGAACAGCGGCTTTAACCCGGCTTCCGTGGAAAGTTGTCTGATAAAGTCCGAGAAGATGCCGCGACTGTTGAGGTCGCAGGTCGCGCCCACGGACCAGATCACTGCCCACACCACCCAGAGAGGGGCCAGGCGAGCTGGTACGAAACATCACAAATTTAGATAGATATATTTGGTGCCAGTTAAGATCGCAATAGCGTTCATTGCCCTTTCCCTAATATCTCTTCCTACGAAACAAAACAAATGAACCATGTATCGTTTTTCATTACAAAAAATGTTCAAGATCACGATAGATGACGATTCAAGACTTGAACAGGCTTATTTTTGGATTTCAAAGTTAAGAACTTTAATAAATGTAGGTGGATCAATGACCGCTTTTGCGATCAAGAGGACGACGACGACCGATCGGATGCGGACACATACTCCCGAGTGCAGATACTTTTGGAAACTACTGGCACCAACTATAGATGGAATACTCTTTATTGAGATTTTGAATTGAATTGAATTTTGAAATGATTTTGATCCCGTTCCCGCAACCCTCAAACAAATATTATTATATTTTATCGAATGTATACAAAAACTTGACAAATTATATACTAAAACCTTCCTCAAGAACCACTATCATTGATGAAAACAGCAAGAAAATCGGTGCAGCAGTTTTTGAGTTTATCGCGAACAGACAGACAGACAGACACGTTGGAGGACTTTCGTGTTATAATATGTAGTGAATAAGATGTAGCGACAACAAGAATTTGTGTTGTATACTACAACTAATCATAACCGTTTTTTTTGACTTCGCCGTAGTAAGGTAAAAAAAAATCAGACGAATTAATAACCTCCTCCTTTTGGAAGTCGGGTAAAATTATATAAAACAGCAAAAGATTGCGGATACTTCGAAACAATACGCTAGTTTTTTTTTTATTTTCGAATACCCCCGTTTAATTCAGGCTAAAATAATAATTCCAAAGATGACTTTTGAAAAAAAACGCAGCTACCACCTGCTTTCTGTAATTCCTTTAAACTTTATCACACTGACTTAAAACTCACGCATTAAAGCCATGAAGGGGCCCGCTGGCGGGGGCCTGTCATCCTTTCCCGTGAGAGGCCTTAAGCGATAGTCCAGTAGCTCCAGAAACTTGAGGACCAACGAACAGTCAATGGATAACGTGATCTCTATCAGTTTTGACCGCAGGAACTCCAGGGCAGGGTATAAGTACGTCGATATTAAACCCGGCAGCATTTTGCGAATGGAATCCGCTATCTGTAATGGCAGTTAAAAATAGTAACTTTTAGTATAGTACACACTTTTAATATAAAGGCTGTAAAAAAAAAATTGCAAAAACTAAAACCGACTTCAAAAGCAAATGCAAAAAAGTGAAAAATAACTTTAGCTTCAGAAGTCGAAGACTTCTGTTTGTTTGATTAAATTTTTTTGTCACAGACTTTTTTAAATACTAGTTTTTACGGTTAATACCTCAATCACCTGTTTACGATGCAATATGCAGCCATCAGCACAATGTTTTGAGTCTTACATTGATTTTTACTATAAAACGTGATGTTTGACCCCAAAAAAAAGTTGTTTCACGGCAATAATACCCATTTGCGTCCGGTTACTTAGTTGGATGCACAGGTTGACAGCTTCATGAAACGTCAATTTTTACACCTTGTATGCAGACGAGTATTTGAGTGAGAGACGAGTATTTTGGGACATAAAAATCGAAATATTTGAAGATTAAATACACACAAATGAATCGCACACGGCATTGTTTGCGTTTCAGTGAGTAAACGAACTAATCGACGGCGAATCGACTTAAGTCGGTCAGAAAGAGCTGTCCATGCAACAAAAGCTCAAAATCAACTATGTTGGAGTCCATCCAGTCTGAATACCAGTATTTTACATTCAGCGACTGCCTATATGACCTCCACGATCTAGTTGGTACTGGGTATACGATACCCTTGGTAAGACTGGTTGTCAGACTACTTCTGGTAGAAACGAGCCATTCCTCTCGTATTAGATTTGATCCAACTCACCGGCGGCAAATTGCTCTTGATCCAGGCATTTACCAGCGGCGGTAGCCCGACGACCGCCGAGTCTAGATACACCATGCCGCACCGCGACACAGTGGCCGGGGACGCCACTATCAGGTCTGCCACCTCGAAGATCATGCGCTGGCGATCAGTCAGCTTCATGATCTCACCGCTTGAGAGGCATAGCTTCTTGTTGTCGTCTAATACCTGAAACGTTTTGAAAGTAAACAAATTCATTCCACTGCACTAGGTTAAAGCAGACAATATGCACACAAAAGTTCCAGTGGTCACAGGAGACCATAACGTTCGGGAATCGATTCCCAGCTCGGGAAAAGTATATGTTATTTGGCTTTTTCATCGTAAATTTCTCAGCAGCCGTCCCGAGTATGGAATTGTGCCCAGTTGTCAGCAACCTGGCGAAACAAGTTAGGGTCTTATCACACTGACGATTTGCAAGGGAGGCAAGTGCGCAGCGAGCTCGCCGCAAGTTCATAGCGAGCGCGCTCGAACACGCCGCAAAGACACCGCGTGCGCGCAGCGAGCTCGGTGCAAGGATCCTTCCATATTCGTTATTATATCTGCTTTCGTTTTCGTTTGCTGCGTCTTCGAAGTAACACAGCTAACAGCAGTGTGTTCTCGTTAGAATCCATTCTGTTACAGAGTGTCCAAGACCGCGGCGTTTGCGGCGTGCGCTCGTTGCGAACGCGCGTCGAGCTCGCTACGCACTCACTCGCAGCGAGCTGCGTACTCGCCTCGCTCGCAAATAACCAGTGTGATAAGGGAATCCTTCTAACTAAACCAAACTGATTGATCACGTCTTAAACGAGTATTTAAAACTAATCATTTACTAATACTGTTAGCCCGCGTCATCCCACTGCTGGGCAAAGACCTCTCCCCTCTCTTAATAATTTATTTTATATAAATCTCAAACAAAACGCACAGTATTCATGTTCTCGATCCACACGGCGTCCACCGGGCCGTCGAACACGTACCAGCGCTTGTCCATGTCCTCGACCGCGATGCCTGCACGGACCAAACTCGACAGGATGCCGTCGGTCCTAGTTTTAAATATACAAAGCAAAGAGGAATCAGAAACCCCGCCCGCGGATTGGTAGCCGAGGGGTATCGAACCTGGCCTCCGTGGTCCTGGGTTCGAACCCTGGCAAGCACTTTGTGTCGCATGGGTTGAATTATTGGTTCAAATACATGCCGATTTCCTCACGATGTTTGGCTTCACTGTTTTGAGAGCAACTGTGATAAATTACGTTAGATTATCTGCCGAGCCTTTTCCCAACTATGTTGGGGTCGGCTTCTAGTCTATGCGGATGCAGCTGAACACCAATATTTTACATGGAGCGACTCCACAACCCAGTTGATATTAGGTAATACGATACCATTTGGTAAGACTGTAGTTGTTGTGACTGGGACTGTAGCTACATTTAATTTTCATCTTTGTTTCGACAATTCAAAAGTGCCTGTAACTGGCCTACTTGAAATAAATGCTTTGATTTTGATTTTGTTGTCAGACTATCGGGCGATTGGCTACCTGTAACGACTGTCAACGATCTAGAAATGACAGCCGGTACCAACGGCTTAACGTGGGCACGGAGGAAACTCGGTATGTAATGGATGGTCACCTATCCACGAACCAACCTAGGCAAGCACACCCTGACGTAACGATCGACCCGAGCTGCTGTTATTATTTAGCCATGAGCTCTTCTCCTGATGAATTAAGTTACACAGAGTAGAATTCCTGCCTTGGTTTGAACCCGCAACTTGTAAACTTCGTAATTTGTGGCCTTAAACAATTTTGTGCCATAAAAAAACATAAAAAGCAAAGAATATCAATAAACAATACCGTTTCAAGCTTTCACGGTTTAAAACTACACTTATAATGACAATTTCGGGATATCTTGTTTTGAGCTCCCGATATCCACCCGCATTCTCCAGTCAACCCGCAATCATGGCGATCTTGCAACAGCGTCGAAATATCGGGAGCTCAAAACAATAAACAATCACTGAAGATATCCCGTAAGTGACAAAATAATTTTAAAACAATACCATTCATGCGTGTTTAGATCAAACTCTCCGTAGAGCTGCCCCATGGTGATAGACTTGGGGTTGACGACGAATGTATGCACCGGAGTAAAGGGGAACCCGTCGGGGCCCAGCTTGGTCTTGATCGCCGTCAGCGCGTCGCGGAGAGTCTCGTAACACTGGAGGGGGTGAAACAAGGTAAATCTAGAAACGTCAAGAATCTCGCGAAACTGCAAACGTGATGGGGATCAAAATCTTAAAAAAAAAACCGGCCAAGCGCGAGTCGGTCTCAATAAAATCACAATATGTTTAACGCATTTGTTGCAATTTGCACTCGAAAGCAAAAATAAATTTGTCTTTCATTGTATGATAACTTACCTGCGAAATGTGGGTGTACTATCAGGCACACCCCTGTTTAATCGTTCGGGGATTACAGGCGTGATATTATGTTATAGAGAAAAAAAACCTTCTTTTACCTTTGTTTTCCCAGCGCCGGCAGGGCCAACCAACATAAGCCCGTGTCTTACTACCGTCGTCTCGTATAACTGAATGACCTTGAATATGAACGCTGTAAGTAAAACTGAGTTTTATTCCGAGAACTTGAAAGGTTATTTTGTATTAGCATAAAAAGCCTATAATGTTCCAATCACATGGACGCAGGCATCTTCACTATGAATGGGAATAATTATTTATTTAACACTTCAAGCACAAAGTACAGAGGCGGACTTAATGCACGACGAAACATAAACGACGACGAATTATAATCCACGACGCGGGTTTGTGCGGGTTGGTAGATGTCACATGTCTACGAATTTATGGTTTTAGGTGTAGCCTCTTCACGAACCGTCTAACACGACTCTCAACGTTTAGTTACAGCTTGATTTTTCAAACAAACAAGCGAATTTGTGTAACACTTCATCAACTAACGGCACGACCGAGCAAAAAGTAATAACGTGAATGTTCACTCTCCGTGAGCTTTACCTTGTCGTGACACAGTGCATAGCTCAGTTGACATGCCCCACGGCTCTGGTGTGTAGGCTCCATTACGTGCAAACCAAGTCTCTGCTTCGTTCGCCAGCTAGTGATATGAGGGTAACTCACAATATAGATCGTCGTATCCTTTCTTGGTGAGCATGTTCCTGATGGATTGCTCCATGATGCCGTAGTCTACGATCGGCACCTCCACGCGGGGGAACAAGTCAGATATTATACCTGAACGCAATAGAAAATCACACCTAATTATGTTACTCTCAACCTATATAATTAATTTTTAACAGTCTGGATACTAAGTATGCATACACTGTGTTTCCGGACGATATCGATAAACTTCGACCGGTCAGTGTACTCATCATTATGAACAGCTTTTACTATGGGACTAAACCTTGAATCGCAAAAAAAAAAATCTGCTGTTCGCTACAATTATGTTCGCATAACTCGTCAAAATGTATGGAAAAACTTTTTTTTTCGCGATTCAGGGATTGGTCCCATAGTTGTTCATAATGATGAGTACAATGACCGGTGGACGTTTATCGATATCGTCCGGAAACACGTCGTATACCTAGCTGTACAACTAATGTAATTAATTTTTAGTTATAACTTGTTCATGCATGCTGTTTCTATCGCATCATATTGTACACTTGGTGCGGTAGACAGGCCCATTAAAAAGAAAAAAAAAAACAATTTAAAAAAATGCAGTGTTGTTGTGTGTGGTGTACAGTCAAAGGCCGCTTTAGTAGCAGTGTGTTGTAAACCACCACTTTAAATTTTCGGTGTTGGCGTTAAAATCCATAAGAACTAAAGGTTGAACCTATGGTTGTTTTACCAATCCGTAACTGTCGGTCGCATTGCAGGACAAAGCCTACTCATTCATAGAACGAACAAGTTTTTAACTACAATACTTTTTAACAGGCAATTAACGATTTCGGGAAAGTTCAAGCGTCTAAATCCTATCCCTACAATGCCAGTGTGGAGCCCCTCTGCAGGATATGCCCCAACTCTTTTCCTGCCCATCCTGTACAGCCACCTAGACCTTCCAGGATTTAAACGAAGCCAACGAAGCTGGGCAGGTGGCTACATACTGGTTGTCTCAGGTGAGCCCGGCCATCGCCAAAGGAGTTTGGTCGCAAACGTCATGCGTAACAGTTCTCGCGGCTCATCCGCCAAGGCGACAGTAGGCTCACGGCGGTGTTTTTTAGTGTCTAGATCTTATGCTGTTTCTACAGGTCGGTAATGTTCGGGATTGTTCGGGCCGGGTTGACAACTTGACAGTTGGCGATGTGTCGCCCATGCGTCGCCACGCCATTCTTTGGTTTTATCTGGGCCTATAGATGTTTTACATCAAAAAAGGTGGCTACATACTGGTCACGCAAAGAAGAAGAATCCTATTCCTCAATTTTTTTGCAGAATCTTGAAATACTCACCATTAAACAGCAACAAATCGTTGGCCAGGAACTTGGGCACATTGACATCCCGGAGCGACCGCAGTACGATCTGCCGTTCATCTCCGTCCGGCATTTGCCGGATCAGGTTACCGGCGACTGTGATCACCGTCTTCACGGCACGCATGCCGAAGTCGTAGTGGTCCTAGAGGAAGGACATGAGAATCTCATTGTTAAAACACAATAAAACAACATGTATGGTGCCTTTTTATCCTTCGACGGCTACTAACGAAACTTTATACATGTAGTCTCAGACCAAATAAAAAACCAAGACATAGCGCCGCGAACAATAAAGTGAAGCCAGCTCAAAACTAAGCTCCGATCTGTGCGTACACGCTCCCACGCACACTTTTACATCAAATTACAATTAAACTACGCTCAAAAAATGCACACATGTTTACGAAACCGGCATCACTGTCTAAGAGAGTGTTCAGGGTGGTAAACCCCACATGTCTTCGATGCATGGTTCTAAGACCATGGTTTTTCACCATGTTTTACTTCACCATTAATAAAATGCCATCCTAGCTCGTGGCAAAATAATAACTGCCTCTCGAGTCGATCTTTCGATTAAGCCGTGCTTGCATAGATTGGTCTGTGGATGGGTGACCACCCAATACATACCAAGTTTCCTCCGTGCCTCAGAAAGCACGATAAGCAGTTAGTCCCGGCTGTCATTTGTATATCTTTGACAGTCGTTACAGGTAGTCAGTGGCCCAAAAAGTCTGACAACCAGTCTTACCAACGGTTATCGTCGTATTACCCAGTACTAACTGGGTTGTGGAGGTCAGATAGGCAGTCGCTCCATGTAAAATACTGGTATTCAGCTGCATCTGGTTAGACTGGAAGCCGACCCCAACATAGTTAAGAAAAGACAAGGCAGATGATGATGAATAAAATGCCATCCTGGGTTCAGAAGCCTTTACTACACAAGCGTCGTACTTCTAAGTTACTATTACTCCCAGCATAACAGAATGATCAATATGCTTCACTGACCTGGGAAGAGAGCTGTTCTGAACTCAACCTGAAGGTAGTCGTGATCTTGCCAGCCAAGATCTTGGCCTCGGAGAAGCCGAAGGAGAACAGAGAGATTTCGGCGATGAGCGCGTAGTCTGGCACCATCATAGCGATGGGACGGAACAACGCTTTGAGGTTGTCTGGCAACTCCGTACGACCTGGTGAACAAGATACATGCTAGAAAGAAAAAAGTATTTAAGAATTTTACTTAAACAGGAAATTTAATAAAATAAAATAAAAATCATAACCCTTCTTTTTGGCTTTGCCGTAGTCGGGTAAAAAGAAGACAAATGATATAAAACAAAATTTCAATAATGAGACTAAAAATATATATAACGCTAACCAAAAGTTAACAGGTCCTGTACGAGACCAAAAGGATACCATAGATCTACCAACTGTTTTTAATGGCCTACAATAACTCAATCTCAAAGCATATTTTTTGGAAAAGACCAATTACTTTGAAGTATCAAAAACAAAAACCTACAGTCCCAGTCACAAAACAGAATAACTTACTTAGAAAGTACTTGAGACGCCACTGAACTCGTAGCCAAGTTCTGGGTTGACTCACATAGTTCACATAATTCAGAGTGTGATTCAGACCATCACACGGTGTATGTCTTATTGCATCACACGAGCTACGCGCTTAGGCCGCTTTTTATTACCCGACTACGGCAAAGCCAAATGGAAGGGTTATGATTTTAGCAGTCTATGTATGTTTGTATGTTTGTTTGTATTTACGTATGCTCCACCGTAGCGCCCAAACTATTCATTCAATTTTGATAAATAAGGTGTCAATCGATTCGTTATTATGGCCCGGGTAACAAAGGCTAAATTTTAACCGACTTCAACAATAGAAGGAGTCGATTTTACTTTGTAAACCCCGAATTTAATTAGAGCGTAATTTTTCAGTAGTCGGGACTCTTTTGTAGTCCTTCTTCTCATTTTCAATTAGTAAAAAAGACGTCAAGTGCTACGCTTGACACACGAACAAGAAGTAAGCAATCCACTACATACCAGCGTATCCTGGATTCATCGTGATGAAGACGGAGCAGGACGCCTTGAGCGGCAGATCCACACCTTCGAACATGAATCTTTCCTGTTTGGCCATCTGAGCCTTCTGGATTGTCACCACCTGTAGCCAGGGATTTTTTTATGTTCTAGGTAGAAATTGGTATTTATATCCCAACCATCATCATCATTTAAAAGACGTCAACTGCTGGACATAGGCCTTCCCAAGTGTCGCCACATTGACCGGTCCCGTGCGACTCGCATTTAGCGAATTCCCGCAACCTTCACCAAGTCATCGCTCCACCTAGTGGGAGGCCTTCCACCGCAACGTCTTCCGGTTCGCGGTCGCCACTTAAGAACCATCGGCCCCATCGGCCATCCGTTCTGCGAGCTATGTGCGCTGCACTGCCACTTAAGTTTGGCAATTCTTCGGGCTACGTCGTTTCTATCCCAAACATAAGACATTTTAATTCCCGTATATAAAGGGTGTAAAAAGACTCTTAACGAAGCCTAAAGGCACTTGTTGTCCCCGTCATTACGATCATTTTTTTCTAGACCATACCTGGGAACCTTCTAGTTACGGAGATATTGGGGGTCAAAGTTACAACTTTTTCACAAGTTTTTTTTAAATACATGTTTTTAATGTAAGATTTTTACTTTTAACACCTTCACGTCCCCCGCACTATACAATCCACCCATCAGCACAATGTTTTATGTGCATTACATTGAGTCTTACGGAAAAAAGTGATTTTCCATCCCAAAAAAAAGTCATTTCCCGGCTAACGGTTGACGGCTTTGTAAAGAGTGTGTTTACACCCTGTATGACATAAATCCCACAGGCAAAACATAGCAGTTTATTCCGACGCACAAACGATTGCACCGTATTCAGTACATCTGTCATCTAAGCAGAGATAGCCTAGTGGTGTGACCGACGGACTGCCAAGTCATAGGACGCAAGTTCGAACCCAAGCCCAACCTCTGATTTTTCGGATTCATGTGCGTATTGTACAATTATCACTCGCTTCGGTGACGGAAAACATCGTGAGGAAACCAGCATCCCTGAGAGATATTTCTCGACGGCATGTAAAGCCAAGTCAGAGGCCCATGGGCGGCATAAAAACTCGACACCAGGTTAGGTACTAACCACACGATAAAGGAAAACATCGTACATATATCTGAACTCCCCCGCCCCTCCCCTCCCCCCACACAACACAGTAAGTATTTTAGCCAAATCAAGCCTTTATGCTGGACATAAGCTTCGGGACTAAGCACCCCCGCCCGCATCAGCAGCGGTTTACCGATGCCCGAAAATAAAGGAATTGATACCTGTTGCGCCACCACGGAGAGTACTTCAATATCAATGCGGTTGAACTCGTCGAAACATGCCCAAGCACCAGATCTTCAATAGAAAAAAAGCTGTTTACAAATGAACTTAATGGATCACACGTCTAACGGTGCCAAGTAAAATAAAGCGGTGTAATGCGGCTCGCTTAAAACTTCGCGACCCAAAGGTCGTAAGCCTCGTGGAATACTCACTCACTTACGCGTTTTGGCCAAAAAACCTGGATGAGGGACGCACAGGGGTAAGCCTATACCCACCAAGGACTGAAAATTGATGATGACCAAGCTTTTAAATAATAACCCCCGAATACTGAAACGTCACTCAAAATTTAAGTAGCACTTATTTTTAACAGATACTCAAAAGTGACGTTTGGCCATACGAAATTTAAAGTTTAGGAGCTGCTCAAATCTTAAGCAGCCCTTAAATTTTGAGTGACGTTTCAGTATTCGGGGGTAAGTTACTTACGCAGCCAGTCCCTTGAAGAACTTGCCCATAGCCATGAAGTCGAGCTGGTCAGAACAGTTGAACACGACGCACTGCACCGCCAGGGCCTTCGCTAGATCCTGTAGGTCAACCGGAAATAGTTGAACAACCCCTTCAATCAAGAAAAAAATCGTTAAAATCGAAGATTATGCGTGGTCTTGAAAATAAAAAATATACGACTCGACCTTCCCATTTTTTTCGTCGGTTTAAAAAGCATCTTGCCATAACATCACGCTTGTATTTCTCCAAAAGGTGAGCAGATTTGTGGTACCTATACCTAGCACCTACGCCCTCATTTCGTCATGCAATAGTGGGTGACTCACCTTCAAACGGGCACAAATCCAGACTCCATGGCTGCTACTGAGAAATTCCTGATGGTAAACCCCAATAACACTTTGCACGACCTGGGAATCTAACCCAAGACCTCAAGCAGGTGTTTCAACCAGGCAGTAGAAATCCTACCTTAGTAGTCTCCGTCTTGCCGGTGCCGGCGGGCCCGGCTGGCGCTCCGCCGAACTTGAGGTGCATAGCACACATGAGCGTCAGGTAGCAGCGATCCGTCAGCGGCGTGATCACCAGACGACCACTGGAACACAAACATGCCATGACAACAACAACAACAATCAACAACATGAATCTGGGGATGTCCTTTTCACAATACTCTGTCTTCTCTATTGTATTTCAGCTACCAACACTAGAAGTAAGTTATTGTATTGCTTACTAACACGATGGATCACTGTTGTCCGAAAAATAAAGATTATTATTATAAGGGCAGAGAAAAAGAAAAGAAGATGGATGGATGGATGAATGTATGTTTGTTACTCTTTCACGCAGAAACTACTGAACGGGTTTTGTTGAAATTTTACGGTAATACAAAAAATCCGGTGGAATATAATTCAAAATAAGGAGCTGAATACGGGCTGTCAGTTTTCGGAACCCTGTATGGCTTATACTAGGATATCACACACTGCGCGTGAACTGACATGCACCTGACCGGTTTTTTCCATGGGTAAATGATAATAGTAGATTATTAACCAAGGGGATAAAGCAGTGTCTTCTGTCGCGGGTTCGCTCGTGATTAAGCCGAGTTCTGAGTGTAGCGAGGGATTTAAGTTCACCCAAGACTAAAACAGCTTTATCACCGAGGAAAATACTCTACTTTTCGTACCATTTGCGAAAAAATTAACACAATAATAATATGAGATAAGCATTTTAGAACATTCACTTATTTATAAAAATAAATTAAAATAAACTTAACGTTTATGTATTTGAAGAAAACAAAAACGCGGCAAATTCCTAGACTAATATTTCTTTGTCGGAAAAGCAAAGGCATCAAGCTCATACGGCCTCGTCGGTTTTCGTAATTTTATTTAATAATCATAACTGCATAATAAATGAGTATTCCTTTTTCAAAAAGATGTATAATGCTTTATATACAAACTCAATGGTGTAAACACAGATGTAGTTCATATAAATTTCGGTAAGTATTCCAAATTTAAATCACATTCTCCCACTAGAGGATGAATGAAATTCAGTACAATTTTCTTTCCCTGTTTTTAACAGATTAAAAATGACTATTGTTATGTTCGCTTTTTGTGGCATAGAATGTCACATTTTTGAGCAAGTGGTACGAAAAAAAGTAAATGAAAAAAAATGAACGAGTAAAAAAAAATAAAAAAAAACTTTATTCAGACTAAGTCCATTTGGTTAGTACAACACACAACTTAGAAACTAGTGTAAGTACTGATTTGATTTGATTTGTTAAAGAAAACAAGAACCCACCTGTTTCCCAAATATTCATTCTGGTACGTGAATACAGAGTTCAGGGCTTTAACGTCGCAGGCGTTGAGGCTGAACTGGCGGTAGTACCGGCTCGTGTCCAACCTGGTCTCGTCCTGGTAGATGTCGGGGGTCTCATCGGCTTCTAATGGCCACGGCGGTTTTATTAATTCGTAGTACCTGCAAGAACAATGCCATTGTTTCGGTTCATCTTTTAATTGTTTTTAACCCCTACGCCAAAAACGACGGGGTATTGTAAGTTTGACGTGTTTGTGTGGTGTGTCTGTCTGTGGTATCGTAGCTCCCGAACGGATCAACCGGTCCAAGATGGCCGCCGCCACAAAATGGTGGATTACATATTTTTACCTTTTTACCTTGGTTGCTTTTAATGTGCACGTCTTACTAAATCTTTCTCACATCATCTTTCTGCCCTTGTCAAATTCCATTTGAGGTCCGCGCAACACAGTTTCTTTTTCCATTCTCCCCTGTCAGACGTCACGGCATCATTTACTCCTTTCTCTTTCATATCATTTCTCACACAATCAATCCATCTTTTCTTTGGCCTTCCTCTCCCTCGACTCTATTCATCAACATTCATGTACATCACTCTTTTAATTACATGCGTTTCTACATCTTTCTCACATACATACATGCATGCACTGTTTTAGACTTCCACGGTTTTTTACTACACTTAAAGTATTCCCGCGATCATGATGCTTGCTTGAACAGCGTCGAAATATCTGGAGCTCATAGCAATAAATAAAAATCACGGATATCATCCCGTAAGTAATTTAAGTGTACATACATGTATGATTGAATATAACCAAAATTTTGTAACGACATTTTAGTTACAAAGAGTGTCCATGGAGTTTCTTGCCCATTCTTCTCCATAGAGATTTACGCTTTGGAATGGAAATGGGCAACTACGGTACTTTCACAGTTATTATGCCGCGTGACTGGTTCTGGATATGTATGAAGCGTCTGTTTGCAATGAAAACAAATGCTGTGTTCGTAAGTGCACGAGCAAGGTCTTACTCGCCCGCCGCCTGCGACGGCTCCAGCAAGCCTAGCCAAGTTATAAACGTTTCATATCGATTCTCTTTCTACAATCGTAAATTCCTCGGCGTAAGCGATTGTAGAAAGCACTAAATTGGTAGCCAAGTTGACACGACTGAATCGATCGTTCGTTCTCTAATGTCTAAGAAAAACCTACACTTTAGTCTATGGTGAGCGTTCTTACCAAAGAGTTTAGCGATCAACATTGTTGAAACGATAGCATTCTATTCTATCATTTTGAACAATGTAAACTTGTCTACGAATTTTCTATTCGTTTGTGTTAATCACGTGATTTAACGTTGAGATGATGTCATTCCCATACATTTGATTAGTTTTCTACTAGCGTTAACGATTGTAGATTGTCAACTTGGCTAAGCCTGCTGGTCACACAGACTGTTCATAAATACGTCCGATATTAAGTTACTGCATGCGTATCTCGGTAAGTACTGACGTTTTAAAGCCCCAGCCCAATATAACTCACCTTAGCTGACAGATCCACTGGAAGTCGGACATGTTACGCACGTTCTCGTCGACAAGAGAGCGCGTGACGTCACGCGCGTGCACCTCAACCACAATGAGTGCGCACAGCACCTCGCGTTGGAAGAACGTTAGGTCACCCTTCACAAGCGCGCGCAGGCTGTCCAGCTAGGTACAGATGGAAAATATTATTAGTAAAACTTAGTACCTGACGCCATCACCATTTTCATTGATCTTCATTCGTTCATTTTTTCGGCCAGTCCGAATAGTCTATTCTTCTTAAAACAGTGAGCTGATGCTTCATTTTCTATGAAATATATAGAATAGTTTTTTGAGTTTTCTGACTTTCTGAGTGTTTTTGATCTTCCTAGGAGCTCAAGGGAGAACACAGAAGGAAAAATTGGCCATTTTCTTGCCTGCTCGATAGGTATTTAAAAAAATAAAGTAAAGTCCGTTTTCCAGTGGCTACAACTATTAAGAATCCCGCCCTTACTGCCCCATTTCAAAATTTACCTTACCTTTCGGGGAAACAGGCGTTATGTTTCCAAATCATTGATCCTAACCTGCATCAAGTTATCCACAAAGAACTGTTCCATGCGGAACTCTTCGATAGCGGTCTCGACGCCAGCGGTCCAGGCGGTCTGCGAGCCCGCGATCACCACCTGCCCGGGCCAGCGTAGCACCCATTGATCGCGAGGGAGCTCCCACAACTCTTTCAAACCCGCGACCAGGGTCAGCCGAACTGAGGAAAAGAGCAACACAAGTTATTCGCACATTACACTTCGCTGATAACATTTACTTGACAACTCTAGGACGGGAGGACACTGCCAAGAGTTATCAAAATAGAAGGAAGGCTTTGCCCAGCACTGGGACAGTACAGGATAGCTTACAATCATAAAAATGTCCTGTAAAATACAGTTGTTAAAAAAATACTGGTATTATACTGACATCAGCTTAGACTGGATGTCAACCCTAATATAGTTGAGAAAAATCTAGGCAGACAATGAGTATCGTCCCGTAGATGAATGAATTACGAGTATTATGTTCGCCTTCATCATAATATATATTATACCTCTATAACAGTCTGGTCAGGACATCGTGACTTCGTGAGGAAACCTAGAGTTATAAAAAACTAAATAAAATAAAACATTTACTTCAGGTCCGAGACCCATATAGAAAAAAAAATAGAAAGACCAAACACAAACACATAAATTGACGAAATATCAGAATTACATTTATATTAAAATTACAAAAACATTATTGAATTAAACTAGATTTAATTAACAAGTCAAAAGTAACGATTAAGAATAAATAAATAAATGTCAAAATAAATAATTAAAAGATTAATTACAAAATGTGAAATTACACGAAAGAAATTATACAAATAAGATTAACCAATAATATGAATACAAATTCATTAATTCATTCACATAATCAAATAATTACAGTAGTCTCTTACGTGCGACACTTTATGTAACTTGTCTGTCACAACAGTGTCGCACATAAGGACAGTCCAACCTGTTCGCTATTATACCCAGAACGGTATTTGAGCTGGCCCGCACTCTGCGTACAAGAGACGCGCAGCGCTTCCGCATGGTCGCATAGAAGCAATCTTTGCGCGCCCAAACGAACATACCTGAAGCGCTGCAGTAGTGAGGCAGACCCAAAACCGCTCTGAAAGCGTTGATAAATTGGACGCGGAGAGTGCCGTAGCTTTTTTGCGTGTAATTAATAGCCCACAGGCTGCAAGTGTACATAGATGTGCAATATGCTCGGAAAAGAGTTATTTTCACGCCATCCGAGCAACGTGCGTTATTATCTATCGTCATCTGCCTAGCTTTTTACCCAACCATGTTGGGGTCGGCTTTTGGTCTAGCTAGATCCCGCTAAATACCAATATTTTACATGGGGCCATGCCTATCTGAGCTCCAGAACCCACTGGGTGTAACTCCTTGGTAAGACTCGTCAGACTTTCGGACTTCTGACCCGTAAGGACCGTCAAAGATCTACAAGTGACAGCCAGGACCAACGTAAACTTACGTGCTTTCTAGGCACGGAGGAAACTCGGTATGTAATGGGTGGTCACGGATCCATAGGCAATCGCGGTTTAACCGGAAGATCGACCCGAGCGGCTGTAAGTATTTTACCGCGAGCTCCTCTGGAGTAACAATTTATATATCGGATCCAGTCGTACGGACATAAAATTGTGAAACGCAAACGTGATGTTTTGGGGTGGCAGCAAGGACGACATGCAGTGTCTGATCGCAGCGGAGCATTCGTCCCAGAGCTGTACCTGATTAATTGTGCCCAGTGTTATTGTGTTAATTTGTAATATCAAGTAATTGGCCAGTTTAATAAAAGCAGTGTGATATGTGTTTTCATTGCACGAAACCCACTTTCGCCCCACATGATGTCCTAGTCTAACGGAATAAGTCCTGACCTTCCGACATAATGTAAGTCAAAAATCGCCAATCGAGCTTCGACAAGAAGGGTAATCAATGCTCGTGCCTTCGCTGTATATGAAGAAGCCTTTGTCTTGCAGGGGGATAGTAACATACTGCGTAATACTTAGGATGATTACTTGAATGCCTCATGGTATCTTCAAGCAGAAGCAGCCACTGTTCCACATTACTGGAGGGGTAGAACTTGTATTTGAGCTCGACGATCTCGCCCTCGCTGGAGTGCATGTGTGAGATTAGCAGGTCCGGCTGGAAGGTCACCTGGAACCATGACATCCTTGTCATCGATCATTTCAATTTATACCGTTTTACAATAATATAAGAGTGAATTGCGTTTTTTAATTATATTAAGTAGTTGTTTTTTGTCCATAACTCATTTGTCCTAAACCATATTAATTTACACCTTGCCAGCTTTGACCGCGGCTGCATCAGCGCGGTCGGAAATCATTCTGCGGGTACAACCGGGATGAGTTTAAGCGGGGTTCGTGTAGCTGAAGTTTTGGGTCAATCGTATTTTAACTTACATAGTTCCATCGACACTAGGTCATGCCCCTGGTTCTACAAATACCGATTATTTCAAGGTATTTGTGAACCGGGTGCATGACTATTAGGGCACAGTTAGAAGCCTGGCCTAATTCTTGGCTCGTAAAAGTCACACATATTACTTAAGGTCAGTGCGACACGTTTTTTTCCTTCCATTCTCACCTGTCAGCTGCACCGCTATCATTTACATGGAGTAAACTGGGAGTCCACTTAAGACCTGAGCCTTACCTTAGCAATATTCTCGAAGCACTTCCTTAAATGAGGCTGCACGGCCCTAGGGTTGCGGGACTGCGACAGGATCTCCAGCAGTTCATCATCACTGAGAAAGAAGAACCTCGGGAACCGCAGCCGCTTCAGCTCCATGTACTCGTTGAGGCCGCGGGACACCACCGCAAGCAGGTGGAGGGCTTCTTGAAGACTGTCCAGCAAACGACTGTCTGGACAGATTACCATTATCTGCGAAATTTGGGGAAAGTTTCTTAGGTACTGTTTAGTACAACAGTCTCTTTTTACCAATGGCGAAGCCACAGGTTTTGTTTTTTGAAGTGAAAACTACTTTAGGCGCGTTGAGCACTTTTGGGTGAACAAAAATCATGGAACTCGCGTCATCGTTCTTTTGTGCTCGCTAAAACTCGAGAACGGCTGGGCCGATTTAGCTGATGTTTGTTTTGAAATGTTTGTCGTAGTCCAAGGAAGGTTCAGGAGAAAACTTCTATCGGAAGTCCCCAAAGACTGCCCCGCATGTTTTTTTTTGTGAGTCATCTACCCGTAAATACTAGTTTCATCGTGAACCAACACTTTAAAAAAAATGGCGATGGGGGCTGCTAATGTGAAATTCCTGATGCAAAAAGCCAATCACACTTTGCCAGAGAATTCAACGCACTAGACCAACGAGGCAGTCAGATGTAAAAAAGTATGCACTCCATACTACCAGACCTTAGGACAGGCGACTGCGGTAGACATGACGCGTCTCCAGATCCTATCCATAGTACCATACTTCTTCGTCTCCATGGGCAGCTGACGTGCTATGTCTTCCGAAGTGAAGATCGGCTCCAGATACATCCATTCTCTGTTAAAAGGCCCAAGTAGTTGATTCAAAAGCTAAATTTATTAACAGCACCGTCCATGTATATATTTGAGGCAAAACACATCAGTACCTAAATCCTTTGGTGAATATTGTAATTTTAATACCCGTTATCCCAATAGCTTTCCCTTGCCAAATATAAAAACTGCTCTGTATAGAAGAAACTGTTACCCCATGTCAATTACATTATTTAACAAATTACCTAATGAACTAAAAGACCTACCCATTAGTTTATTCTGAAAAAAATTGTACACCTGGTTAGTCAATAAATGTGTCTACACAACCCAGGAATACCTTAGTTATAAGAATAGAAAATTATTATAACACCTCACTAAGTTCCTATTCTAGTGCAATAATAGCTAGTTAAGTTAGTATGTCTAATAATATCAGACATTCCGTTTAATTGTTATTTCAAGGTTTTATTTTATATTTCGTATACCAGGAATGGTTAATATACTCCTTGTTATATTATGTAATGTAACATTTTAGTCGCCTGTCACGCTCACCTAATATATATATTGATATATCTTACTCTTTACATAAAGTCAAGCCTGTCTTGCGTATGGCACTGTCATAAAAAATTGTACTTTATGATAGAGAAAGTGTTTGTATTTTTTTCTTTCTGGTTGGCTCAACGTCGAACAAAAATGTATTATGTAAGTTTTCATTTTTATTTGTATGTTAGCTTTTATGTCACAATTGGCTGTATTTATATACCAATAGGTAGGTATATAAATACAGTTAATAGACACAGAATCAAACAGTCAAAGCAGGTCAAAGCGGATTTTACCTGTTTAGATACATCTAAACAATAAAATCTGTTTTGTAACTGCATTTATAACACATTTGCTCGTAGAGGGTCTCTTATTTCACCAATTTCAATATCGTATTGTATCTCATTACGTACTTGTGCGTTATTGTAATGTAAAACGCACGGTTTATCAAGATGCCCCGTCTAAAACGAACGGTACTTTTTTAAATCATAGCAAAGAGTTTTATGTCAGAAAAGTGTTCAACATTTTATGAATAAAATTAACTTTAGGAGATTAAATATAATAAATAAACATTTAATTCTTTAATTTAATTAATTTTGACAATCTGTAACAAAAACACAAAAATATTAATTTACTTTATTAGTAACACTGGCTGGTTTTTGTGTCTTTGCCTTAAAAAAATGCGCTGATGCGCGCGCATCGCTAATTTGTGAACAAATACGCGCTTTTTCTTTTCGCTGTATTGTTTTTATTTGAAAATGTCGTCAATTAATGATGAATTTATTAATTCGACACCGCCAGAAGTCTCAGGCAGCGAAAAAGGCTACTCTAAGCCTCTTGCCCGCCGTGTCGACGCGCGTTCGTGTTCCACGCGCGCCTCAAGGAGAGTCAGCAACAGTGAGGGGGTCCGCAAGGGCCGAAGCCTGCCGGGGCTGCGGGACTATTCGAAAGAGATACCGTGGCCCCGGAACACAAAGGGCGATGAAGGAACATGGATGGGTTTTAGTCAGTAAAAGTCTGACACTCCCTCCTGCTTCGCCCAGAGCGGGAGAAGTCATTTGATGATTTCCCATCCTAAAAAAAAAAAAAACCAAACATGGTATTGAAATCAAGTCATACTCCAACTTGCTGGCATTTCTAAAAAGACGCTCAAGTGAGTAAAAAGTCGAAAGTATTTTCGGCTGACAATGTCAAGAAGTTCCTAAAAGAAGCTCCGGATTGCCGATATTTGGCAACAAAGGTCAGTTGAAACTAAATTATTGTTATTACCTTCTTTCCCTTTCGTATTTCTCAACAATATAGGTGTTTTGTACGCTGTTTGTATGTCTTTCCAGGTTGTAATAATATTCGGTATTAATGGTGCATGTAGACGTCAAGAATTGGCAAACATCACAACTAATGATGTCGAGAACCATGGGCGGGTTCTTCATGTCCAGGTCAAAAACACAAAAAAATAAAATCCAAGATCGTTCACATACATGCCTTTTCACGACATAGTGAAGAAATACGAAGCGCTTCGTTCAACAAAAGCGATGTCTAACAGATTTTTTCAAAATTACCAAAATGGAAAATGCACTAGCCAACCCATTGGTATAAATAAATTTGGAGCAATGCCGAAACAAATTGCCACTTTCTTAAATTTGGATGATCCGCATGAATACACAGGGCACAGTTTCAGAAGGTCTTCGGCTACATTGCTCGCCGATTCAGGTGCGAACTTATCGACACTAAAACGCCACGGTGGGTGGCGGTCGAACAGTGTAGTCGAGGGCTACATAGATGACTCGATGAGAAATAAAGAAGAAATTAGCTCCCGCATTACAAGGAATATAAATTTGGAGCCAAGTGTTGACCCTCAACCATCTACGAGCACACACGCGTACATTCCACCATCGTCGCCGCCGCCGCAGCCTCCTCCGTCGCCGCCACCGACTGCAGAACTCTGTGGTCTCGTTTCTCCTACACTCAAGTGAGTGAGAGAGAGACTGGTGAAATTGTAACTAATAATAATAACTTGACAACATTAAAAATGCCAACTGGCAACGTAATAATCAATTTTACAAATTGTTCAATTTTTATAACTGCTTGAACAAATGATTAAAGATTTATTCATTTAAGAAAGTCCGAGTTTTATTTATTTCCCCGCAAATATGTTATAAAACGTCGTATGACATACGTGCGCTTTGATAATTACAGCTACGGGCTACAAGAAAGCAGAGGTGCTTTCTTGTAGCCCGGCAATATCGCCTCGGCTGTAATTTTCAACTTACCGCACTTATATCATAATGTACTATTATGTACCCTTATTATGCGAATAAATTATTTGATTTGATTTAAGTAGCATTTGTTTAAGGCCGCAAATTCAAAAGCGTTACAAGAACCAATAAACGTCCGCTGCAGGTTGCAAGAAACGCACTCCTTAGTTTTCAGTCTAAGATTTAAAGGTATGAGGAACAGAGTTGAAAGCTGTTCAACCCGATTTTCCGATAAGACGGAGGTTGCGTCAGGTGACGGTGAGCTATGGGCTAGCTCGCCATCCGTCCTTCTTATGATGACAGGCCGTGTCGACGGTGCAGGAGTGTTCCACGCGCGCCTCAAAGAAATATCAGCAAAAGGAAGGGGGACCCCTTCCTTTTGCATGGGCCGATGCCTGCCGGGGCTGCAGGACTGTTCGAAAGAGATACCGCGGCTCCGGAACACAAAAGGCTAAGAAGGAACATGGATGGGTTTTAGTCAGTAAAAGTCTGACACTCCCTTCTGCTCCGCCCAGAGCGGCAGGAGTCATTTGATAATTTCCCATCCGAAAAAAAAAGGTTGTGTCAGGTGAAGATCGCGCGGGCACTCACCAACAAGATGGACCGATCTAGTCAAGACTCGTCGGCCTCTAAATTCTACACGCTCGTAAGAGACGCGATAGACGGAAACCGATGGAGGCAGATCATCCGCTCCAGGTGCAACCCTCAGGGTTGCATCTGACCTCAGACATGAGGGACCGACCCTGGAGAGAGTGTCTGGTGAGCTGCTGCCCGGCTGTTGTTGTCGGTGTTGTATAATCGCCCGGATAAATTTAACATCGCGTACGTCGCGGTTTCCAAGTTATCCGCACGATACGTCAGTATAGTTCTAGATGGCGATATAGACGTCGTTTGGAGGCATTTGTAAGAACTAGGCATCATCGGCTTCAGCAACTTACTTCTGGCACTCGATCCATTCGTCCACCACCTTCTGAGTTAGGCGAAGCTTATCGTCCCACTCCTGGATTCGAAGCTCGAATGCTGCCTTGAAAGGGCTGAAGCCAAGCTGCTGAGTTCCTAGCAGATGTTCGTCCAGGAGCTGCAAGGTTTCGTCTCCAATCTTCATGATATAAGTACCTGGGAGAAAACGTGGTTATTGGTAATCACGACTTTCACGCCTCCGCTATCGAAAGGCTCATCATAAGGCTGATCGCGAGCTGATCTGACAGAAGATGCGTCAGGAGTATCGTGTTGATTGACGTACCAACGCATAATCGGGTATTTGTGAGGTTGGATATTTTACTGATCTACTGTTACGCGACCGCCGTTTTTGACCGATTCCGAACAGTTCTAACTGTATTATTATTTAAACTTACAGTGGGAGGTTCTTATAACAGTACCTATTATTTTAGTCGTACTTCAGATGGAGCTATACAGGACATCTAGCTTGGTCTCTTTCCGACACCACTGAAGTCCCAGCTCTAGCTTACCGGTGGTCTTGTAGGGGCTTAACTCCAACACCTTGTTGGCCCAGTCGCCCTGCATCTTGTCCAGCGACTGCTCTATGACGTACTCTTTGCTGGCCAATTCGCCGATCTCCGCAATCAGCGCGCCGTGTGCCGCCACTCCTTGCTTTATGCACATTTGGAAGGTCTGCTTATCGTTCATTGTTACTGTTATACCTAAGGAAAACAACAACCATCTAACTGTTTCTGTCCAAAATCATGATATTTTCACACACACACCATCATTTTCAGCCCGGAATAACCCAGTATTGGCTACAGACACTTTCTGATACCGTGCGTCGCTCATTAAAATGTTTTCCGCAATAGGGAAATGCATGTATTTTTTTCTTCACATAAATCATTATAATACAGTACTCCAAGAAAATAATTAAAAGTAAAGTTCAACTACTGCTTGCCGCTTAAAAAAAATATTAATTTTAAGGAATTTTAAGGAATAAAAGATTTGAATTTATTGCATAAATTCCCTATTATTTTAGCATTTATTTCGGGCTACGCCCATACTGTTAGTAACAATGATCTTAATTACTAGTGTTATTATACAGACGTGGTTTATTTTGTATGGAATTTCGCCCAATGTCGCAGCATAGGAGACTCCCATCTATCTGCGAAAACACTCAAGATTGTATAGGTAATGCCACGAGCAAACCATCAACTCAAAGAGATTGGAGAGATTTATGTGGCCTATCTTAGGAAAAATATTTGTAATTCAAACCAACATGGGCACTAATGAAACGTCAGCAAATAGTTGCACGGTTCGGGTTGGTCATTTCGATCTCGTAAAATCATCAATTCAAATCTCATTACATTATCTCAACTCTCGGCAATATTTAATATACTGGGAGAGTTATGGAATACAGGAAGTGCTTTGTTCCAACTTGCAGCAATAATACCAATAATAGTCCAAACAAAATTTTTGTTCGTATAGAAGATTTGCGAGAAAAGTGGTGTCGTAATGTAGGCGTGGAATATTGCAAGGTTTATACACTTTCCGTTTAGCTACTGTTTCGGTCGAAATTTCGAAAAACAAGTTTACCTATATTTTTATAGGATTTGATTTTATGTGACGTTTATTGACACTGACAGTGTGTTGTGTTGACAGATTTTTTCTAAATTTGCAAAAAATAAAATAAAATCTAATGATTAAAAAATTAAGAAAATTCCCATTCAATGTGGTTCACTGGTCGCTGGATTTGTCCAGTTCGTTTATGGTAATCTTAAAAACCGAAAATGCTCATTGAGGTAAAAAAAAACACCTAAAAACGAAGATGAGGAATGACAGCCACGTCATATAGTGTTATTTTACCAGCTTTTTCCATGAATTCGTTCCAGTGGCGCTCCTTCATGCCAGGGTTCCTCACTGCTTGTATGACCGATATCAGTGGTCTGAATTCATCGATAGCATCCTGTAAGTACAAGAAAGGTTGGGTTAGGTATATGACCAGCTTTGCGGGGGGAGTACACCTCGCTCCACCCGCAGACGCGGGCCGGCACTAGCCGGGGATCGTGGAAGGCGCACTAGTTCCCATGATCCCCAGTGCAAGTGTGGGAACGGAACACCGGGGTGGTTCATTCAGTCATTTTGTCGACTGACAATCGACAAAATGACAGACAAATGACAGATTGTCGAAAAACTTCTATCGTCCTAAGCATGGCGATGTTTAACATGTGGAAAAGAAAGATTTCCATTCTTTAGCGACAAAAGTCTACAACGTCGAGCAAGGCGACCATTTTTTGTCCACTTTTGACACTGGTTGTAGGAATCGTTTCTTGTCAACAAATTTCAAAAAGTCTACAACACATCAGACCTAGACAAGATTATTTTTATAAATATAATTTGTATTTGTAAGCCATTTTGTTTTCAATAACATGTCGGGGTCCTACAATCGCCATCTCCTCAGTTTTAACGCCGAGAAGAATGAAAGGAAAGCCAAAAGAAACGCTGTACGAACTCTAACCGGGGCTTTCGATATCCCGGAAAAAAAGTTCCCTGAAAATTGATGATGATGATAATGCCATCTAGCCGATTTCGGCCACAGCGACTGCATTCGATGGCTTTCTAGTTAGTCCAATAACTTTGTCGCCTGAAAGTATGTGTCAAATCCGGTAGTTCTGATTTTTTGCAGACTTGTTTATGATGTTGAAGAATCACCCATCGCGCGCAATGTCTCTGTGCGCACAGAGACATTGCGCGCGATGGGTGATTCTTTTATTACTTTCGTGTCATTATAAAATACTGTCAAATTTAAACAATTTAAAAATAGCAGCTATAATAATTATTTGACCGGGTATCGTAATTTAAATTGATTATTTTTGTCTTTTATGACAAGCTCCTGAATTTTGACTAGGATGCAAAACTACACCTTGTATATTTTGCTAAACAGTTAATTTCCCTATCCCTGATTTTACACGCGTGATGTTCTTACCCGTATAACATTCGCAACGTACTGCACTTTGGGCATGTCCTGGAAGGTGCGCACGCACTTGATGATGGTCTTATAGTACTCGTTGACGAGCGGTTCAATAGTGTCCGCGTCCACGTACATCAGAGGGTTGTCCAGCCATATCTCACGGGCTTTTAGGAAATCTGCAACACAACTGGTTTTAGGAAGACTAACTTCTTTTCCCTCAGCGTATTAAAGTTAATCTAAATTGATTTGGCTCAAAATTGGCGAAGACTTTGGCACTTTCAATAGCACTCAACTCGAAAATGATTTCCAATTTGTACCGCAAAACTCACTACGATATCAATTGAGATGAAACCCAAAGCCAGCCACACATCGATGGACTCACGTGTATTGCCGAGATTTATCAGCCGCAGAAGCTATCTTTTGCCTGCAGCTTCACCCGCATGGAAGTTGAAAATTATTTCAGCGTTGGTAACTCACTGTCAGGGAGCTTGGTATGAAAAGTAGGTAAATAATAAAGCGTTTACCTGACGCGGTTACCCATAGGTTCCTATAGGGCTCAAACTCCTTAACTAGCCTATTGAGGTCCACGAATGCAACAACGGGCTGCCCGAACAGTTTCTGGCGGGTGTTGAGGACCCGGCCCCAATCCTGTGCATCCTTCATCGCTTTCCATGCCTTTTTTATGTCGTTGGCTATCTCGTGAACCTGGCAGAAAACATTTTTTTTTACTTTTAAATTAAATTACTTTTTTTAGTTTATTCATAACGTACCAAATTAAAAAAGGTTTGTGTACTACAAATAACTTAGTAACAGCAGCGGAAGGTATGTTTTTGAGCAAGAACGTGTGCACAATGGTGAGTTCGTGTTGTTGGTTGGCTTTTGGTTCACAATGAGGCGGGTGGAGGGTGCCAGATTACTGCATAGCTATTCACAACGCTTCGATTCGGTTTTCGATTCGGAAAGTCGTATGTCATCTTTTTTTGACATTACGAAATCGAGCGAGATAGACAAACCGTAGTTTTGTGTTTAAAAGTGTCAAGTGTATTATCAAGTGTATACCTTAGAGAAGTCACATTGAAGCGTGAGAGACATACACTGTGCGGTGAACATATCGATCTTATCGTATAACGTCTGCTCGTCTTGCTGGTGCAACTTCCAGAACTTCTCCTGTTCTTCCTCCAAGAATAGAGTCGTCTCTTCCACCTGTCAGAACATAGATGTCACTAAAAGCCACAAAATAGCCTCAACAAATACACTCACCGTTATTTAACCGCGAAAATAAACCTTATTTTTATGAGAATAAAGGATAATGTGCAAAATTTGAAGTAAAATAACATGGAAAGGCCATTAGCAGCACTGTGAAAGGGGAAACCTGTAACGCAATAACAAATAGAAAAAGCGTGTGAAAATTTCGCGCATCGATCGCAAGTAGGGTAGGTAGGGTAGGTAGGGTAGGTAGGGTAGGTAGGGTAGGTAGGGTAGGTAGGGTAGGTAGGGTAGGTAGGGTAGGTAGGGTAGGTAGGGTAGGTAGGGTAGGTAGGGTAGGTAGGGTAGGTAGGGTAGGTAGGGTAGGTAGGGTAGGTAGGGTAGGTAGGGTAGGTAGGGTAGGTAGGGTATGTATGTAAAATTAGTATGATCCCTTTAGTATGATACCGTGGGACAGTTACCGAACTTCACGCGGGCGAAGCCGCGGGCAACTGCTAGTGTTATATAATATTATATAGTAAGGAAGTTAGGATAAGGATATCAAAACACGTATATCAACTATTGTAATGTACAAACCATACCTGTTTAGATATTTGTAGAGGCCATCCAATAGCTTCCCAGAGGGCTCTAAAGTCATCGTTTTCTAACGCCATGTAGAATACGTCCAGAACCTCGTAGTCCTGTTAATATTGTTTAATTAAATATCTTTAAACCTAATAGGGAGGAGATTGAACTTTTATCATTTGGACATATGATATCTCCTATCTCTATCACAAATACAATCCTCATTGATATTCGGTACGGTCGATTTTCGGTGACTGATTTGTAATCTTTTTTATCCTGACATTTTATAATAACTGTAGTATCATCTGCAAAAAGGATACATTTCTGCAAAGTGGCCTGCGGAAGATCATTTATGTAAAGCAAAAAGAGTAAAGGGCCGAGAATGCTACCCTGAGGCACACCACATCAGCAAACCCTTTCATTTGACACCCATATCATAGGAATGCATAAAATATAACTAGTTTAACATCTTTGGAAGTCCACCATAATGGATAGAGTCATCCAAACTAAACTACTAAAACATAACTAATGTATGTAAAATTTCAGCTCAATCGGAAACCGGGAAGTGAGTCTTTACATTCCAAGATTTTTTTACATTGTAACAGGTGAAGTTAATAAAATCGTGTTAGAAAACCATTCCTTAAGTAACCCTACATGTACTGCAGTGTCACAATCACAAAAGCCACATTATCTTGGAGCAGGGGTGATCCAATGATGTCAGCCCCGACATAGGAGTTGTGGGTCGTAAGTTGTAACTCTGGCAGGTGCACTACTTTCTGACATTTACTTCATCACAACTGTTCTCAAAACGGTGACCTAAAACATCGTGAGGAAACCGGCAAGTCCCAGAACCAAAAACTCGAAGATGACGTACATCTACCAATCCGCACTAAGCCAGCGTGGTGGATAATAAACCCAGTCCCTCCTATAGAGGAGGCCTGTGTCCCAGCAGTAGGAATATTATAGGCAAATTATGCAATGGAGGCAAAGGAACAAATTATCAATCTTGCCCCCTAGTTACATATCACTGTCGGAAATTAATTTATTCGGGTAATTTACACTCATTGTCATTTATCACAATTTAAACACAAATAAAACATTAAAATTTAGATTAAAATAAAATCTAAATTGAAAACCGCTTTCAATAAATGATTCCTATATAATTTAAACAGCCTTACCGAGTGAACTTTCCTCATGATATCATCCTGCGTCTTCAGCGCAAAAGGTATCGATTCCATCCACTCCCTGATCTCGAACACGTGTTCTATAGTATTAGGCTTCTCCCCTAATTTTCGCATGATGTTCTTGTAGGCTTGGATGACGTCATCCACCGAGATACGTACCTCCTCCGCCCACATAGTCAGCAACGCTCTAATTAGTTCCGATCGCTTGTTGACGAGCATTTGCTGAAAAGAGACATAATTTGAAGAATTTATTCCGGAAAATGAGGTAAGGTGCTCGCATTATGATCGAAAATTATCCCACGGGGATAATATGAGACTCGAAGATAATGTAGCTTACCATCGGTGAAAGAATTTTCGGAATCGTATCACAACTGTTAAGATTACATCAAAGCATACAAACTTAGCTTTTTCACTAGCAAGGGCGTTTGTTTTAAAACGTTCACTGTATGCGAAGTACAAAAAATAGTTTAACAATCGCGGTGTACTATATGTGGGTCATGGGACGGGGAAGAGAACGTTCAGCAGGCCTAGCCAAGTTACTAACGATTCGTATCGATTCTCTTTCTACAATCGTAAACGTTAAGTCACGTGGTCAAAACAAACGAATAGAAACTTCGTAGACAAGTTTACATCGATCAAGATGATATAATGAAATGTATTCGTTTCTACAATCGTGATCGCTACATCCCTTATAAATCGTAGCCAACTTACAGTTTTGACTGAACTTTAATGTTTCTATTCGTTTGTTTTGACCACGTGACTTAACGTTGAAATGATGTCATTCCCTTACAATTGGTTAGTTTTCTATGCGTTAACGATTGTAGATTGTCAACTTGGCTAAGCCTACAAGTTATTCTTTTCAAACTCGAACGTGATAAATGTATGCTTGTGAAAACCGTCATCATCATCATTCTCTTGCCCTTATCCCAATTCATTGGGGATCTTATTCTTCCATGTTTGTAAAAACTGTAACAACACGAATAAAGCCAAACCTTTAAGGAGTCAACGTTGATGGCAAAGGGTCCGATGTTAATGTATTGAGGCAGCCTCCATATGAGATCTTGTTTCTCATCATAGTGTATCTGAACTTCATCTTTGGTCTCGGAAGCGGAATGTTTCTCAAGTCGAAAATTCCTGTACCAGGTAAAGATAATTTTAATAGGTAGTAGCTGTTATGGATGACAAGCGGCTCACCACTTACGTCCTGGCCACAGCCCGCATCCCCAGAAGCGGCTATTGCACCAACGGCAAATAATAAGTTTGTAATAGTAAAATCACTTTTTTTTTAATTAAACTACATATTTACGGTTTTCAGATTGTTCCCTTTACATGTGCTGTAACACTTTGCTTCTCGCCAAATTTCGTGATTCTAGGTCAACGGTAACTACCATATAGGTTTTCGACCCAAAACCTATTTTTACTTCGGAGATACTATATACGGAGATATTGGGGGTCAAAGTTCCAACTTTTTCACAAGGTTTTTTTCAAATACCAACTTTTAAGGTTTTACTTTACTTTAGATACCTCCTTAACCCGTTTATTATGAAATGCGTCCATAAGCACAATGTTTTGAGTGAGTTACATTGAGTTTAACCGTAAAACGTGATTTTTTACCCCAAAAAAAAGTCGTTTCCCAGCAATAATTTTTGCGTGGAGTAAGTAACTTAATTTGATGTACAGGATGCTTGGTTGACGGCTTCGCGAAGGGTCTGTTTACACCCTGTATGCTTCTTTGAAAACACAACAAATGTGTGTGTTTTAAAGTATGGATAACGCTATACAAATAAATTTACAACCTTCAATGGGTGAACACATCACTCGTAAAGACTTATTTTTACAGATGACCGCGGTGACCACTTAACTTTAATTTCAATGGGACGGTCCGCCTGCTTTTTGCAACTCAACCATTTAAACTAGTTTGCTCTCAGTACTATAGAGACTGAGACTGAACACTAGCACGTTGTAAATAAAAAGGAAATAAACGCTAAGTTGAAAGGAGAATAAGAAAAGCTTAGGGGATGTCTAAGGCATGCGTCAAAAGTGAAGGACTTAAAAATATGGTTTTATTTATAAAAAATATCGCTGGACATTAACACACAGCGCCATCTAATGCCACACTAAGCAACGAGGCTTGTGTCGTGGACACCAGATAGTTGATATACTACATTGATATAAATATCCATGACTCGCAAACAAATGTCCATGCTCATCACACAAACATTTGCTCCAACCGAGATTCGAACCCGGGACCCCAAGAACTTAAGGCTCACTACCGCTGCGCCATTTGGGTCGTCAATTTGATTTCTAAACAAGTATTTCAGTCTGCCCCAAACCGACTTTACTTTATACTCAAATAAACTAAACTCGCACGTAACGTACGGTCAATCCCCCAGTACTTACTCCACATACTCCTCAATATCCAGCACGTATATTTCCCTGTAACAGTTATACTGTCTCATATAAGCTAACAGCGGGATGATGGATTTCGTATACGCCTTCAGTAATCTCTCCCGATACTCAGACACATTTGGTTCCATCAGGCCTGGGGATAACATTGACTTAAGGTGGATGCTCCAACCAGCCCGCGAAATTCAAATTTTCTTACGTTTATGCAATTTGTAGGCCAGTGAAAGAAAGAAAGAAAAAGCATTGATTAGCCCGTACAGGACAAAACACATAAAATAAAATGAAATTATGAACTGAGTGCTAGGTTGTATGTTGATTAAAATATTCCTCGCGACTGTAAGACGTATGTAGTTACAGAATTATAATCATCAAAATCATCATTACGACCCTCCAAGCTCATACAGGCAAGAATGACTTTTACAAAGTCAAAGTCATTCCTGCTCCTTTATGCGCTTATCTGCGAAATATTTTATTCAACATACAACCTAGCACTGGCCTGCAAATTGCAAAAAACGTAAGAATATTTGAATTTGGCGGGCTACCCTGACGCTTTCATGTTAAAACAAATAATCAAATTAGAGGCGTGGCTAGTCTTAAATGGCCCTGGAGGTCTACAACCATCTCGTAAAACAGCATTATTCTAATCTTACGTGGATGTGGGCAAGAGATGAAACTAGACGTACTGTACAGTTTACAGATGACTCACCAATGGATGTGAGGAACAGCTCCTTATCAAAGACCAGGCCGGTCATGATCATGGGATGCACTTGAGCAATGAAGTGGCAGCGGTAAAGCATCTCACGGAACAGACGCTGAATCACTATCTGGAAGGTGAGTGAACTTATAGGTGCGCCAAAACCGTTAGGGATTACAGCACGCGTATCATGACCACCGTAGAAATGGGTTTTGTCGATAGAAGAATCGACAAAATGACAATTTCTTTTGTTGATCTGTAATTTTGGCGATTCTTCCGTCGACCAAACCCGCTTCTACGGTGGTCGTTGTGATGTTTTGTTCTTCATTGAAAAGTAAACATTGTCACCACACAGCTCGCCGTTAGTGTCAAAATCATAGAGTTCGTTTTCAATTGATTCGCTGTGTATAATACCTGGTTAGATAGCTAATAAAATGAGGATTTAGACAATAATTTGCATGCTTTCATTAACAGACGATTTTCTGACATTTCCAAATGAATTTTAAGTCACTAAACTCATGAAAGTGGTCTTCATTAATACTTTCTAGTCCAGTTATCTGTGAAAAAGCATCAGTTACCAATTTCAAAAGAAATTTTAGTCTTCTAATTCGATATTTTAGAAATAATTGCAGAAAATAGGAAATTTTCAAATACTTGAAATAATTATAATGCATTACTTACATCGGCAACAATAAACAAAGAAACAGAACAAATTAGCGTTTAATGGATGCACGTAGGTTACACTATTACGCTACAATATGAATTCGTTGAATTTGAAGTTAATCGTAAATTTAAAAAAATATATTCCAAAGGAAATAAAAAAAATCGCGAGCGGCGATTTTTTTTTAACTTTCTTCTCCTCTCTTCTAGGAACTCAATAAAAAAAATCCCATGAAAATCCGTCCACTATTTACTTCGTTCCACCTTATCGTCTAATAGCACTCGACTATGTCTCGGTGTCGTTATTTGGAATGTCTGAGCTATTCTCAACTTTAATCTGGTGTAATTCGGTCCTCCCATTTTGCATACTCAAGATCACATCCGTCTAGGGCTCGGTCTATTAGGAAGAGCACATTTAGGGCTAGCGCACACGATAGACAAGACTGTCTTAAGACAGACTATTTCCTTACTAGTGCGAGCGAGACAGACTATGTATTCTCGCTCACACTAGTAGGGTAATTGTCTGTCTAAAGACAGTCTTGTCGCAAGTGTGCGGTAGCCCTTAGAATCACGACACAAAGAGCACAAATTATGAGACATCGTACGCATCCTTTCGCATCGACATCGACATGACGTACGGCGTCCCTTTCTTTGTATAGACGTTGGTCGAATGCCGTCGATCAATGTGTTACCATGATAAAAAAACCGGCCAAGTGCGAGTTGAACTTGCGTTCCGGACACGTACGGGTTCCGTACAATGCCAAAGTATTATTTTCCGTATATTGAGTTTACCACTTTATTTTCAATTGATAGAATCCTTATAGGTTTTCCTGTAATTTACAAACAATGAACTATATTTTGTATTTTTTTCAAAATTTTAGGCTTTATTTTAGGAGATCAGGGGGGGAAAGGTCAATTTTCGTCTTATTTCATGAATAAAATCAAAACTATTTATTTTACAATAATAACAGAAATATATTTGAGATCTTCATAACGAGTTCTTTCATTTGATATATATTTTTTTAATTTCTTAAGTTGTCCCTCCAAAATGACCCTTATTTAAAAAAAAAAATTATTTACTTTGCATATCTGTGTTTGAGTCATAGGATTAGATCATCCTACCAAATTTCACCTGATTTGGTCCAGTAGATTCGGAGCAAATTGGCTGTGACAGACAGACGTACAGACAGACAGACGCACAAAAATGATCCTATAAGAGTTCCGTTTTTTTTTTCAATTTTTGTACGGAACCCTAAAAATAAAACAAAAGCCTACCCCAAACTGCAGCGGATCCGTGGTGTAATAAGGTCCATTTTCCGACATCATAAGGCTGAAGTAGAACAGGGTGACAGTGGGGGAGCGAAAGGGCGAGTTGATCAGGTCTGTCGAGTCCCACTCCCAGTCGTCTTCGCACCAGTACGTGCACAAACACGGAGTCTCGCACATGTACACGAACATAGCCATCGACTGCTCTATGCAGTAGCGGAGAGCGTACTGACATGCAAGTTATAAACATCAGGGATACATAATGGGTGTAAAAATAACCTTAAGGTGGATGCTCCAGGGTAGCCCGCGGAAGGCAGAGAGCCCGTAGAATTATATCATCAAAATCATCAATACAGGGTGTATTTGGTTGTACCAAGCGCATAAAGGTGTAGGAATGACTTTGACCTTGAAAAAGTAAATTCATACACCTACCACCACCAATTCTGTAACTACATACGTCTTACAGCCGCGATTCATAGTTTAATCAACATACAACCTGACACTGACCTGCAAATTGCAAAAAACGTAAGAAAATTTGAATTTCGCGGGCCACCCTGGCGCATTCACCTTAGGGCGACTACAGGAGCTACATTAGCAACTAAATTAAATGTTGAATAAAGTTCTAATCAGCTTGCACTACAAAGTGGTTGTTACGTCAGTCACTGCGGGCCGAATAGTGCGAAATTAGTGGTGTTTTGCGATTTACAAATAGTCTATTGATTGGACTAAAAAAATAAAACACTATCATGCTAATATGTTGCTTGTAGAATTATTTGCCAAAAAATCAGAATGATCGCATGTATTTTAGTATGGTTTTTACTCGTATAAAGAAATTTTTATTTCTGCATTGCACAAACATCCTAATCGTGAAAAATTATTCACCAGTCCTTTAGTATATTATAGACAACCAAATTAAACCAAGCCAAATGTTCGGGAGAGCTGTTTTTTTTTGTGTTCGTGGTTACAACTTTGGTGCCATGGAGAAAACTGAAATACGCTGTATAGAATTCCCGGGCGATAAAATTACACGTCGAGTTTTAAAAAGATTCAACGCTGAACATTCACACTGACATTGGTGAACTTTCTCTAAAACTCCATGTGCCATATTAAAACCCCGCGCTGCATGGTGTTGATGACAATTTTCTACATAAGTGATTCCACAAATGACCACGATGCGTTGTCTGTACGTTGCGACGCCGAAACGACAACGCAACGTGGCTCAGTATTGTTTATTATATCTATGACATATATATGACGATTATTTTAGAGATTAGCTTTTGTTTTACCTGCATTCGAAACCTGACGAGCTGCATGAACCGGGACAGCTTACAGACTCCATAGAACTCCCAATTCTTCTCGTAAATATTGAACCATCTGTTAAACAAACATATCGATTGAAAAGATGTACAGAACCTACCCAAAGGCATCATGACGAAATGCCACAAAATTGAAAAAATATATACCCTTTGCCGACATCTCGAAACGACATCCTTATAGCATGTGCAGTTTGGTGCAGCCAAGAAATATTCAGATATTTTAACATCTGGAAAAGTAAAATAGATATGGGTAAGTGAGAGCAGCGGTGGCCTAGTGGTGGCAGCCCCGACTTACGAATACTAAGTCGTGGGTTCGAACCCAGGCAGGCCGCATTACTTCGTGTAATTTATTTCATCACCACGGTCTCCTCACGATGTTTTCGCGTAGCATGAGCACCGTAAAAACGGGATTCTTCGAAGAAAGACTCGACAAATCTTTTGTTCATCTGTCATTTTGTCGATTCAATGACAGACGAACAAAAAGTTTGTCGATTCTTTCTTCGAAGAAACCCGTTTCTACGGTGGTCATTTTACGCGGGCTGGACATGGCACGAATAGTGAGGAGATTCTTCACTCTGGAGCCCTAACCACCGGCAGCTTGGACCTTGGTCTTAATGCCGATAGGCCATCTGTTTATATATTTTTGGTATGCTTTTGTTTTTAAAATGTTTATAAAAATGTAATTAATAAGAGAAAAAATGAATAAAGGAAGTAAATGGGTAAGTAAATCCATCCAGTCACAGAAGCCATATGCACTAGCCTCTTTCACTTTAATTGCTACCTCTATTTTTATGGAGTTTTTAAAGAGCCGCATACATATGTTAATTATAAATGTTTTTATACTTAGGCCGAGTCAAATAGCATCATTCGATTGCGTAACAAAGCAAAAACTTCAAAAAATGTAAATGTACTTAAGTCTAGCTGATACAGCTTGGTGTTCACTTTTTTTTTTTAGTTTCTATCTTCACTTGGTGTTTTTACTACACCTGAGCAGGAATTTATAAAAAAAAGCCAACCAAGTGCGAGTTGGACTCGCGCACCGAGGGTTCCGTAGGTATAAACATGTAGGTATTTGGTTATTAAACTACATATTTACGGTTTTCAGATTTTTTCCTTTGCATGTGCTGTGCATGTGTGTTTGTGTGTTTTTTGCTAAATTTCATCATTCTAGTTCAACGGGGCTTACCCTATAAATTTTGATTCCCTTGAGAGTGTCGATATAATACGTTATTAGCGACATAAACGCCCGTATCTTTTTTTTACGTTAACTTAGAAGATTGATGTTTTGACAGCTTTAAGGGGCCGTAGATTTAAGTATATGGATTTAATTTCAACCCGAGATAAAGGATCTTGCCAGAAATACGGACGGACGGACGGACAACAAAGTGATCCTAAAAGGGTTCCGTTTTTCTTTTTGAGGTACGGAACCCTAAAAACACACGGAGCGTGTCAACGGCACTGAAAGTGTTAAACAGTTCTAGATTCTAGAATCACTGAAGTGCGTCACGAACTTATAGCCTATTGTTTTCTACATAACTTTTCCTAGAACCTCAACTTACCCACGTGGGAAGTTAAACATACCATAGACGTGCAATGTTGCTGCGCGGCGTCGAATTCTGCCAAACTCGCGTTCCTGCCAAAGTTGGCCGTGAAGAACAACATCCCCTCTACCTGGAATTTATATGTCATCATTCTCCTGGCCTTATCCCAATTTATTTGGGGTGGGCACAGCATGTCTTTTTTTTCTATACTTCTCTTGTTATCATGTGTGTACTTTCTAGCCATATCGTTACAACAATGCAAAACAAAAAAAAAATGGCTTTCAAAAGAACAGTACGGAAGCACTATTTTAAGTCAGACTAAATTGCTCACAAGTTAGTCATAGTCATTATTATGTTGTTTCTCGTATTTTGGACTATTTGTATGTATTATAATTTAGGTATATTAGTTTATTTAATTTATCTGTTTATGTGTGTATTAGTATGTACTATTTATGTATGTATATCAAATTAATTTAACAAAATGGTATTTTTCTTATTTATTTTGTTGTACTCTATCACAATGCTGTCATATTTGACCCAAAGGTTGACTGGTAGAGAATGCCTTGTGGCATTAAGTCCGCCTATGTACCACTCTTGTACATGAAGTTTAAATAAATAAATAACATGGCAGATGTGAGAGAGAGAATTTAGAGTAAACCAATCCGAACGACCGGTGGGATTTTCCACCGGAAAAATTATAAATACGTTAACTTCCTATTTAAATCCTATAAGGGGTGGAATTTCATATTTTTTGTATGGATCAATATGTTGGGCCACAAAAGGCACGATCAAAGGCATTTGTATGGGACAGAGATGAGAATGCTAAGGGAGATGAGTACATAAGAGCAAGTGGGCAACTACAGTACTTTCACAGTTTTTATGTCTCGTGACTGGGACTGTAGCTACATTTAATTTTCATCTTTGTTTCAACAATTCAAAAGTGCCTGTAACTGGCCTACTCGAAATAAATGCTTTGGATTTTGATTTTGAGTGTGAAACTGGCGCCGGTGGCTGAAATGTTGTATGGTGATCGGTTGACTTGGTGTGGGCATGTGATGCGGAGGAAAAAGTCGTAAGGAAAGTTTTGAATATGTGGATGAGTATAGGGTAGAGTATATATATAAAAAAACGTTTATTTGACACATAAAAATACATGTTACAAATCAATAACACTAAAAAGCACACGTGTGTATTTCCACAAATCTGATCCTAACCCCCAAACTAGGCCTGGACCTGTATTTTAGGGGTCAGCGTTCAGCCATGGATTCCATTATTAATCTTACAGCTTTGAGAGTGTCCCTACAAAGTTGACAGCCAAGGTTATTGCAATTTGGTAACACATATAGGTAAAAAATAATAATATAGGAACTACAATACAATTAAAATTATAGTAAAAATAAAATAAGGTTATATAATGCTAAAGGGTTAAGTGTGTATGTCTGAGTGTAATAGAGAAGGAGAAGTATGGAAGAAGAAGACATGCTGCGCCGACGCCAAATAGATTGGGATAAGGGCAAGAGATTAAGGCTGGGGTATCTGCTAAATTAGCAACTCTATTTGTAGTGGTTCAAACTTCGTTTGAAATACTGTTAGAATAAAGTTCTAATTGACTTGCACTAAAAAGTGGTTGTTACGTCAGTCACTACGGGCCGCGAAATGAGTGGTTTTTATTAGCATAATAAATGATTATATCCAAATGCCAATGCCTTCACACTTTGTGAAGAAAAAAGTGACAAATATTTGTCAGAAAAAAAAAATACTAAAACTTAATGCCGTTTAGGAGTAGTTACGAAATTTCAAAGAAAAAATGCTTCACTTTGAATATTTTTTTCATATAGTAATAATAAAGTTAGAATTTTTTCAATTGTACCAATTAAAGTTTAGAGTCTAATAAGCAACATAATATTTTTTTGCACATTTATATTCACTCATCAAAGCGGATTACATGGAGAATAACTCTCGTTAGCAGATACCACCCCCTTAAAGCTCTAAAGCCTTTTCCGACTGTTTCTAGCCACTTCCGCGTCGATAAGTGTCAGCACTCCGAACCGTGACATGCAAGTTTAATTGAACACGTTCATGAACAGAAAGTTTTGACAATCAAATCTACATTATTATCACAGTTGAAATGTGCGTCCGCAGCTTCGCCCGCGTTAATTAAGAATTTGACAAATTAAACTCTTAACACACTACAAAAGTTTCTATAATAATATGATTCAATCATGATTCGAAAGACACGTGGCGCCATCTATTATCATAATAACGTTATTGTTGTTTTCCTCGGCAACACTACTTTTTTTGGGATGAAAGGTCCCTATGCCCGTTTCTGTGCACCTGACAACGTGTATGCAAAATTTCAGGATGATCGGTTCAGTGGTTTAGACGTGAAAAGGAAACAAAAAAACTAGTAAACCTATTTTCGCATTTATAATATTAGGTAGGAGGTAAGATAAGATTTGTGAAAAACCTGCATTTAACCTTAAGGCACTCATCGACGACGAGATGTATGCAGGCAACTGATTCTGTGAGCACATAAAGCGAGTACCATTGGTTGTAATCGAGGCGGTCATGGAAATCCTCCATCACGCACGGTAGTCTACCTGTAAAGAAATAAATAAATATCGCTGGACATTACACACAGCGCCATCTAGTGCCTCACTAAGCAACGAGGCTTGTGTCGTGGACACCAGATAGTTGATAAACGACATAGATACTTTTTGTTGTATAAACACCCATGACTCGGAAACAAATCTCCATGCTCATAACACAAACATTTGCTCCTACCGGGATTCGAGCCCGGGACTCCAAGAACGTAAAGAAACAAAGAAAGAAAAAGCATTTATTAGCTCGTACAGGACAAAACACACAAAAAAATGGTAACTGCCAACCCTCATTTACATTAACGTCCACCATAGGTGCGGTCAAAGACTTCGGACGAGACTGGAGACACCGGAATTTGACGGATAAAATAATAATTTAAATGCTGGGGTGGTTGCTTCCCAGGCGAAAGGCGGATGTTTTGGAGGACTATTACCTCTTGTAAATTTTGACGTTCAAAAAGTACTGATTCAGCCTTATTTGAAGAATTAGTTTTGATTTGATAGATCTGTTATAATCGAGTGTCCACAGCCAGACCGGTACGACCTGTTAGACCGCACCTTAACACCTCACGAAGAGTAATCTTCGCGTGGATGCGTCGTAAATAAAACGCCAAATACATCATCGCTAGAGCTATGTCGTGTCACCCCAGGATATCTAGCCCTAAAAGGAAACGATACTGCTCATCGTGTAAAATACTACAAAAGGGTCATTATCATCCGTCTAGCCTTTTCCCAACTATGTTGGGGTCGGCTTCCAGTCTAACCGGATGCAGCTGAATACCAGTATTTTACATGGAGCGACTGCCTATCTGACCTCCACCACCCAGTTAGTACTACGTATTACCATACCCCTTGGTAAGACTGGTTGTTAGACTTTCGGACCACTGATTACCTGTAACGACTGTCAAAGACCTACAATTAACAGTAGGGACCAACGGCTTAACGTGCTTTCCGAGGTACGGAGGAAACTCGGTGTGTAATAGGTGGTTACCCATCCACAGACAAACCTAGATCGACCCGAGCGGCTGTTATTATTTAGCCACGAGCTCCTAAAATAATACTACAAAAGGGTATTATACCAAATTTAGGCGTGGGAGGTACGTAGTCTGGTGTAGGCACATCTATAAAGTTATACAAATCTCTGTATTTTTGCATAGTATAAATTATTTTCATTTTCCCTTCCATCCTTTTGTGAAGAAGTTCCACCTGAAACGTAATTTGGCGACTAATAATGTGATATACAGGGTGTAAACAACCTCATCACGAAGCCGTCAACCAAGCATTCTGTACATCAAACTAAGTAACTTTACGCACAAAACATTGCTGGGAAACGACTTTTTTTTGGGGTAAAAAATCATGTTTTGTGGTGAAACTCAATGTAACGCACTCAACACATTGTGCTGATGGATGGATTGAATAGTACGGGGGTCGTGGAGGTGTTTAAAGTGAAAATCTTACATTGAAAACTTGTATCATAAAAAAAGTTGGAACTTTGACTCCGAATATCTCCGTAACTAGAAGGTTTCCAGGCCCCTTATTCACAACGCTTCGATTCGTTTTTCGATTCGGTAAGTCGTATGTCTATCTCGCTCGATTTCGTAATGTCAAAAAAAGATAGACATACGACTTACCGAATCGAAAATCGAATCGAAGCGTTGTGAATAAGGGGCCAGGTATGGTGTAGAACAAAAAAATGATCGCAATGACGGGGAGAACAAGTGCCTTACGGCTTCGTAGAGAGGTGTTTTACACACTTTATACTTTGTGATATTCTAACTCACGATAATTATGATCTACGTGTGTGTTTGTCCGTCTGGGCTTAAATCTTGGCAAAGAAAATATAACGAACGAAATCGAGATAGTGCAAGTGGGTCAAAGGGGAAGATTTTTGTATGAATCGTGGCCTCAATACAAACAAGTCAGGGTAGATCACACCATAAAACAATAATTCCAAGACACCAATCTCTAAAAACACACTTTATTTTGGGCCTGAAAACCCGATTTATTTTCAATTAATTGCCAAATTCGATTTTTAGTTGCTTTGAAAACAATAAATAGTTGAGTCATTGCGTTGACCAAACAGTGACGTCACAGCGTGCTATTGCCATACAAAATCTATGAGAGAACCGCGTTTTGACAGCTCTTAAAAAGTATCTCAATTGATTGGTGTGTCATCTACCCCATTGAAGCTGTTGATTAAACGGGGTTTTATGCGTGTCTGCTATTTGAAAATAAAATAAAATGGCAAAAGTTAGGCAGGCCAGACTTTATCCTAAAATCTTCCAACCCCTTTTGAGGATACTATTAGGTACTCTGCCTATCCCTTCAGGGAATACAGGCGTGGCGTGATGTTATGTATGGAATCTTATTCGTAATGTACACATCATATATTCACCTCGTACTTAAGACGATTCATGTGATCTTCGTCGTGCTCCTTCGCTTGTTGGTGAATTAGTACCATTTTTACAATTGCCGGCATGAAGTGCAAAGGCAAATTTGGTAATCCTTCCAATAATAAGAAATCCAAGTACAGATAGAATCTGGATCGGAAATCAAAATCATGTTAACATCACAACTAATTCTGGATCTATAAAACGAAGTTGATTTGTTTTAAGTTCTTATTCGAATGATATGCTTGATGTTTGTCGCTTGCAGGAATATGCACACAAAACTAATACAATTACGGTTTATTTTCGAATCGGACTAGCCGTTTCGGAGATTAGCCGGAACAAACAGACAGACCTAAATTTAAAAAAATGTCTTGTATGTTTTTTCGTATGCATTCAGTAGAAAGCTGTTATTTTTATATTATAAACAGACACTTCAATTTTATTTAATTGTATGGATGAAGCGCGACTGTACAAACTTGGAACATGTTTAAGTTTGTTCGATATCTTTGCTTTAGAAAGTGATTTCAACTCCTCCTCTAATTCCATTACCTACTAAGTCTAACCTCAGTAACTAATTGTATTTTTTCGTATCATTCTCATTAAAAAAACGGATTGTAGGTACCTATGCTCATATTGTAGTTGTGAAAGTATCTCTGCCTGTCTATTACCTTTTATGTCTTAGCGGCTGAACTTATTTGGATAGGATAAGGTATAACAAAGGGTGATTATTCTATCTTTCTATACTTTTTAACCCGGTTGTACAATCACTGGCCCAAAGAATATCGGGACGTGCAGTCAGTGCCCAGTATTACCTGACAAGAGGGGGGGAGGGGTGGACTCCTCATTTCCGATCTTCACGACAGGTAAAACCCGAGTACAAATGCTAGTCTCATAACAAAATATGAGTTGGAAGTAGTGGTACTATCGAGGACACTCCCGCCTGATCACCACAAAGCTGATTTTTGCTTGCATTCGCAACATAGAAACGCTCTCTAGCTCCGCCCCGCTGACTTTGTATAGAAATAATGAATGAAAGAAATGAAGAAAGACAATACCGATCGGTCGAGCGCACTGACGACGCACGCCAAACGAGAGTTATTGTAATTTTGCACGCCAAATTGACGCTTTTCTAATTGGCCTAAACTTAAAGGGGGTGTGGCTCGGCGCCTCCGCATGATTTAAGCGAAAAAATATTTAACTGATCAAGCGGAAAATACCACGACTATACATCACACACTGTTGTTCATTATATTTCGAAAATAAGTTTAAAACGAACCTGAGATTATTTTCCACTTCCTTTCGTAGATCGACAGCGAATTTGACACGTTGCGCAAATGTTTCCGGGTCATCCGCTTTGAACATCAAACGCACGCGTGGTACGCTACGAAATATTTATTATATTAAAAGCCTGTAATTTCCAAGATGGATGGATTGGTTATTGCGCCGACCTCAAGTAACATGGGAAATCATCTGCCTAGCCTTTTCCCAACTATGTTGGGGTCGGCTTCCAGTTGCAGCTGAATGCGAGTACTTTACATGGAGCGACTGCCTATCTGACCTCTACAACCTAGTTAGTACTAGGTATTACGATACCACGTGGTAAGACTGGTTGTCAGACTTTCGGGCCACTGATTGAAGACTGTCAAAGACCTACTATTGACAGCCGGGACCAACGGCTTAACGTGCTTTCCGAGGCACGGAGCAAACTCGGTATGTAATGAGTGGTCACCCATCCACGGAAGCAGGCAAGCGCGGCTTAACCTGAAGATCGACCCGAGCAACTGTTATTATTTAGCCACGAGCTTCTCACTGCAAGATAAAGGTCTCAACAAATTATTCAAGTTATAAATGCCGCAGATGACATCAAATTCATCGATGAAAATATTCAACTAACACCGTCGTACAGAAACTTTCCGTCAGCTAGAAAGAAACGAAAAGATAATCAAGAGATATTTTTGGTAAACCTATCAAAATCTATGTATACGTTACGGCTAAAGATAGATGCGAAAATAAAGTTAAGATTAGCCGGGTAAACTTAGGTTTAGCAGTAACAGATAATACGATTGTTGCTAGTTATTTGATGCAACCAACATGGATGTAGCGTTTGGCCAAAGGTCTATCCTAACCTATTGCATTTAGTCGGGGTGCCCTAGGCTAGCTTAGTTCTCGACAGTGACCCCCAACATCGTTTTAAGCCGCTCCGTTGCGAAAATTCGTAAAAATATAAAAATTATGTCGAATTTGCGTAAGATTGTGCGGGAGAGTGAGTTCTGTGTGGTGGTCTTCGATAAGTTTCCTCCACGTCAAAGCACGTATTTTGCGTACAACACTTTCCTTCTTTAATCCTTAATGCGAGCCTATTATAAAATTGCAACAGAGCACTAGTGCTCAGAGAGGCGCCCGAATTGGTGAACTCAGTACTCGCTTATGTAGCTGACATGTCCACATGTAAGGCAGGAGGTGGTTTTAGCCGGTTGGGTTCTGGCACTACCCAGACTGGCTCGTATTGTCAGGCAGTATCAGATTAACTCTCCTGCCAACAAGTAGTTCTAAGGCTAAGCTAAAACCCGACTACTGAATGTAGTCGGTTAAAATCTAGGCTATGTTATCTGGGCCATAATAACGAATCAATTGACACCTTATTCATCAAAATCGGATGAATGGTTTAGGCGCTACGGAGGGACATCGCAAATACAAACATACGTAGACTGCTCAAATCAAAACCCTTCCTTTTGGCTTTGCAGTAGTCGGTTAAAAAGCTAAAATCTACCCTACCAAACCTACCTAACAAATTTTCCATACAGTAATATCGGCTTTGAAGAAAATTTACTTACTCGAAGTGTCTCGAAGAACCATCAAGAGCCTTAATTTGCCATTTATCAGTATTTTTATCATAATTTAAAGCTGCTACGTTTGTCCACTGTAAATACAAAACTTTAATCAATTGATGCGTAAACGGTATAACTATCCCGAATAAATCGATCTTGGATCGACGCAGGTAGAGTCAAGGGTATCACAAGATGAAGTGTTCCAAAATGGTAAGAATGTGTATGTAAGGACGGTCCTACTAGCCAAAATAAGGTCCTTTAACCCTTGATCTGTCCACGAAGTAGACACAATAGTTAATTAAACAATGGTGTCTCGAACAAATTGGTCCTTTGAGAGATCATGATTTAATGTTCAATACGACAATATGCCAAAGCTCGGGAGCTACGTCTCTGCTACGGACTTGAAAATCAAAACCTCGACTAAATCCATACAACGATAATATTAATTATTCGGAATATTTTCACGGAACCAGTCACAAGGAGCACCTACCTCATACAAACCATTTAACGCTTGAATGATATCACCATTGTGCTTAGCGGACTTTGAAGTATCAGCCTTGGGGATAAAAGCCAACCCAGGACAAGGATACTGCTCACCCTCTATCATACCCAAAGACATCCATTCGTCGGGAACACTGAAAATATATTTTTTTATTATGTGGATTTCCTTACTTTTTATTACACGGACCTTTACCTAGACCCAAAAAGGAAAATATTTGAAACCTCGGCATCTTTCTCATGGGAGTTGTAGCGGCACCACAAAAAGTACTACAGCTACATTGAACAAAGAGTACTACAGCGCCATCTATGACAAAGATGATGAACTAACTGCGCAACACGTCAGAATTCTACATCGCGCAAGTAAAGTTTTCCGCGACTTAAGACTATATACGAGAACCCGACAACAACTATTGGGCAGTGGCCCACCAGACACAACACCCGTTTGGTCGGAGGATCCTCCCTTTTCCACGGGGAACGTCCAATATCTCCATAACTAGCAGGTTCCCAATGATATAGTTCAGAACAAAAAAAAATATAGCAATGACGGGGAGAAACAGTGCATTCGGCTTCGTTAAGGGTCTTTTTACACACATTAAAACATAGCGTTGATTTAGTACCAATTGAACAGGTTTATGAAACTTTGTTATAAGGTAACTAAATGATATCCACGTTAGTGTTCCACGCGCGCCTCAAAGAGAGTCAGCAAAAAGGAAGGGGTCCGCAAGGGCCGATGCCAGCCGAGGCTGCGGGACTGTTCGAAAGAGATACCGTGGCCCCGGAACACAAAGGGCGATGAAGGAACATGAATGGGTTTTAGTCAGTAAAAGTCTGACACTCCCTCCTGCTCCGCCCAGAGCGGGAGGAGTCATTTGATAATTTCACATCCGAAAAAAAAAAAAAAAGTTATCTAAATGATTGTATTTAAGAAGAATTGATGATCTGCCTGAGAAGGAATGGGGTAACAGCTTACAGTAGTCATCCTGAGGTTAAACTTACCGGCAGTCAAAATCAGTGTTGTCAAAAATCTCCAATTCTAGTTTAGGGAAGGGGCTATAGAGACCATAGTGCTCCATGTCAGTAAGCTTGAACTCTTTCACGGGCAACAGCCAGAAAGGCTGTACGCCGAGCTCTCGGAGCATTTTCTGCAATACGCAGGGAAGCATAATATATTAATAATTAAATAAGACTTTCAGTTGGAATTGAACCTTATTACAGTTCACCCCTCACGATATCACAAATATTTAAGGCATTATAGTTCTCCTGTCTGACCATCAGCGCAGGTGTACTCTCAATTCCCTCACTCTCATAGTCCTCAAGGACGGCAATCCGACACGACCGGAGTGAGATCAGGGGCACGACCAACGGCTTAACGGCGTTTACAAGGCATGGGATACCACCAACTTCCAAACTACGGGCTGCTACTGAGTAATTCTTAATGGAAAACCTAATGAAACTGACCGGCCCGGGAATCGAACCCGGGACCCCACGGTCAGCAGTCGTGCTTGTGAACGAAAAGACTTTCTATACTGATGAACAAAAAAAAACCGAAAAAAAAATTTAAAGCATAAGGGAATAAAGAGATAACCTTCACATTTGCAGCAAGGAATTTCCTTCGCAACCTCTCAATCTTGACCAACCGAGGCAGCTCCTTAGGCAACACAATGCTGAGAAACTGCAATTTCGGCACAAATGTCTCGAATGGAAATTGCTAGAAATAAAAGAATAAATGTAACTACTAAATCTATACTAATATGTTTTATAAAGAGGTAAAATTTATTTGTAAATTTACAAACTTACAAATAGTAAATAGGTTAGTAGGGTAATATCCGGAACGAATGATCTAATTCTAAAAAATCTGTCACTGGCAGAGAGCTACATTATTTATGGGGTTATTATTTATGCATTATTTCTATAGCCCTTCATCTGTGGAAGTAATATCGTTTCCCAACTATGTTGGAGTCGGCTTCTAGTCTAACTGGATGCAGCTGAATACCAGTATTTAACATGGAGCGACTACCTATCTGACCTCCACAACCCAGTTAGTACTTACTACAATACCCCTTGGTAAGACTGGTTGTCAGACTTTTGGGCCACTACCTGTAACGACTGTCAAAGATCTACAGCCGGGAGGCCCAGCTAAGGACGTTGGTCCCGGCCTGGGACCAACGGCTTAACGTGCTTTCTGAGGCACGGAGGAAACTCGGCATGTACACCCACCTGTACCCAGGCAAGCACAGCTTAACCTAAAGGTCGACCCGAGCGGCTGTTATTTTTAGCTCCTCTAGCATTTAGAACTGTGAATATATCTTAAAAAAAAAAAGATCCATAGACTACTTACAACGCTTTCATCTTCTCTATACGTAGTCCACCGGCCAGGTGGTAAAAGAATTTTCGGTCTCTGGGGTTTCGGCAAAGAAACCAACATAGGAGCAAGTCTGTCAGTTTTAGCCTGAAAATGAACCCTTCATAAATTATAATACACGATTTCTCATTATTTAAGGACCGCTCGCACCGCACACTATAGACAAGTCTGTCTTTAGAGAGACTATTTCCCTACTAGTGCGAGCGAGACGGACTATTTATTTCTCGCTCGCACTAGTAGGGAAATTGTCTATATAAAGACAGTCTTGTCTATAGTGTGCGGTTACCCTTAGCTAACATAAATTATGTATGTTTACTGCTTCGCTGGTCTAGTGTTCCCAAGTGCGACAGCTGAGCGTGACGTCCTGGGATCGATACCCAGGTCAGGCAAAACGTATAGGTTCTTTCGGAATTTCTCTGTTGCAGCCCGGAATAGGGAATACGCATGTAATTTTTTCTTCACTTAAATCAATAAAATTTATGTGCTTTATTCAAGCAAAAATTGCTATATAGTACAGTACTGCAGCGCCCAGCAACAGAGGCAGGCATTGATGGACGAACGTGTAAATGTGGGCCGAGGCGAAGCCGAGGCACATAAACTTATGTCTATCAAGGCATTGATAGACATAAGTTTATGTGCCTCGGCTTCTTCTTCTGCAGTTGTGGCCAAGGCTTGAATAGTACCTAATTTTCTCAAATAATGCGAGGAAATTAATACATTTCAAAATCAATGATGCACACAAACAACAATAACTTTTCTCGCGTTAATTTGTTTTATTTTTTCAATAAACCGCTTTCTATTTGCAAGCCAATTCGAAATTTAAATAAAACTTTTGATAAGTTACCTCCTTGGTTGCCATGTTTCAGAGGAATTTACTAATGTAATTTATTTTAAAAAAAATATGAGTCATCTTCAAGTTTATTACAAGCACACTCGTCACCAGTGGAATCCGCTAACATAGCAAATAATTTCTTTGTTAATGTGGGTAAGTGTCTGGCAGAAAAAAATCTGGGTCAATTCCAAAACCTGACGAGCATTCCTTTAACTTCTAACACTGCTTTAACATCGTTCGCGCTGCTAGATACTGACGAGACTGAGGTAGATAGTATAATCATGACCTTGAAAGAAGACTGTGCAGTTGGCTGGGACAACATTTCGAATAAAATTATTAAAAGATTCAAGGACATTTTAGTACCACCACTGACCTACATTTTCCGCATTTGTTTATCTTCAGGACAGTTTCCAGAGTGTCTCAAAAAGGCTGTAATTATTTCCTGTCTATAAATCAGGCAGCAAAGAGCAAGTGACAAATTATAGACCTATTTCTTTACTACCTTCTATGTCAAAAATATTGGAGAAAATAATAAACAAAAGGTTGTTGAAATATTTGGAAGATAAATCTATTCTGTTTGAAAGACAGTTTGGATTTAGACCTAAAGTTTCAACTGCCGATGCGGTACATCATCTGACTGACTATCTAGCGAAAGAACTTGACGAGGGTAACCACACAGTAGGAATTTTCCTCGCCAAAGCTTTTGACACAGTTCCATTGCAATTCTATTGCGCAAGCTTGAGATCATGGGTGTAAGAGGCACCCAATTGAAAATATTCAAAAGTTATTTAGAAGATCGTTCCCAGTGCGTAAAGATTGGCGATGTTTTCAGCGATGTTCAAAAAAACACATTTTATGGTGTTCCCCAAGGAAGTATTCTAGGACCCACCCTTTTTTTGATCTACATAAATGACCTTTGCAATCTAAAGCTAGAGCATGGTACTATCATTACCTACGCTGACGACACTGCTTTACTTTTTTCGGCTGACTCAGAAAATGAAGTCTACAAGCTTGCGCAACACGGATTTAATATTGTAAATAAATGGCTTCAAAATAACTCACTAACTGTAAATGCAGAGAAAACAAATTACATTAAGTTTCGATGCGCAAGCATATAGCCAATATCCCCTCAACGTTGCACGCTCATTGTTGCCCAGTCCCTGCAGATAGCCAGTGTAAGTGTCCCAATATTAAGAAGACTGATAAAATAAAATACCTGGGTATTATAATAGATGAAGCCCTTTCCTTCAAACAACATATAGAAGCTCTAAATAATAGAATTCGTAAGCTGATATTCGTATTAAAAAAAATACGATTTATTACAGATCCAAAAATACTTAGGCAAGTATATTTTGCTCTTTGTCAGTCAGTTCTGACTTACTGCATTACTTCATGGGGTGGGGCGAGAAAAACTCTGTTATTGCCCATTGAAAGACCTCAAAGAGCTATTCTCAAGGTGGCTACTTGCCGCCCTTTCCTTTTCCCCACTAACCTCCTGTATAAATCTTGTGAAGTACTAACAGTTCGACAGTTATTTATTATGAGCACTGTACTAAAACAACACGCAGCACTTCCATACAGCACTGAAATCACAAAAAAAGACGGAAAGATATAGTTTGCCCTCAAAAAAGTACAAAACACGCTTGGCTGTGAAAACAGCCAAGTTTTATATGTACCTCGGACCGCTATTCTATAACAGGCTTAATGAAAAAGGAAGCATCTACTCCTTAAATCACAATAACTGCAAGAAAATCCTTAAGGAAGCTCATCAAACTATGTCCTATGAAGATACAGAGAAGTTATTACTTGTGCTAAAGTAAATATTGTCCACATTATTGTTATTTTTTTAATTAGTTTGCTAAGTTAAAATAGTAAAAATTTTATATACCTTTTACATTGTTACCAATATTATTAATAAGACATATGATTATTTAATCAATTAATATTACCTCAAATCGCCTGAAACACAGGATTACCTAGTTCACGCTCAAAGCATGGGTGAACTTGACATAGGTTTAAGAAAAACTGTAAACATTCACCTTATATTTTTTTAATAAAAATTTATTATTATTATTTGGTAGGGCCAAATATTAATAATAAATTTATACATAGTCACACGACAGATATGGATTTTCATACAAAATTCGCCGGCCGCTGGTCGCATGTACCTATCTGGTCAGTACAGCAATTTCAATTTATCCCGAAGAAGGTTGTCAAAATAATGCTCAAATTTCCAAGCATGTTTGGGAAAACGATATTATAATAAAATCTTAGTGAAACTACCTACTTTTCAAATGAAAGTGTTTTTTTAACACAGACTTTGACGTCACTACCGACGCGTTTTGAGAGTGCGTTCCGTTTCACTAAAAACATGCTACATAAAACAATAAATTGTAAAATAAGTGATGTTTTAGAAACTATGCTACACTATACTACAATGTTTCTATGCGCCAATACAAGGCATTTTTAATCATTTAAAGTGTTTTGTATTTCTTGCATATTCCCTATTTGGTGGAGTGATACTTGTCCCATATTTTATTATGATAGTAAGGCTGCGTTTTACACCTCAGATGAGCGAGGATGTGTAGCGAGTGATGAGTGTGAAACTGACCAATAATATCGCTTCTTTTTCACAGCTTGAGCTTTTCTAGCTATGTGATTGGTTAATTTCACACACACCCGTCGCCACGCAACTCTGGTAGAAATGCGGGTCTAGGCATTTGATAAATAAACATGAGAGTCATTGATGGTTATGGGTAAATCTGTATAAGAATGGAAGTCTTAGCATACTACGCTTGTTAATAGTGTAAAGTGCAAATTAGTTCGTAAAAGAGTGTAGAAAATACCATACTGTTTCATTAAAAAATGAAACAGTAAAATGAACTTATCTATTTTATAACAGTATTAAAATTATGTTTGTGATTGTTTTTCTCCTATTCCATAAAATATCCTATAAATCTTCGGCAGGAAATATAGCAGGCAAATGCCTCGTACCACAATACATATTACATGGGAGCAGCAGCTGATGGTTCTTCTGCCAATATATCAGGTGCAATAATGACCTTTGAAGGCTGTTTGTGTTTCGATGCCAATATAAATGTCGCAGGCATATCGTAAAACACGCCGTATTACATAAAGTCGCGCCGGATTGCTAAACGTCGCTGTTATGTAGGTAATGCGGCGTCTTCACGTTCAGCCGGATTACAATTCGGATGAAATAAAGTAGGTCCGCTGCATTGAATGAGCACTTCGCGTTCATCATAGCGGCGTAAACGCATCGTCGATATGCCGCTTTGAAAGCGAGCTGTGTACTTAGGGCACCCGACATTAGGTTTGGTTAGGTTACTTTAAGCCCTGCAAACAGAAATAGGAGCCCCGCGTAGCAGGGCTACGTCGACTATGCCTTATTTTCGTTTTTTTTAGTATTTTATTCGGTAGTTTTTTTTTTTTTTTGTTTGGGAAAAAGGGTAACACTAAGGGTATGTCTTCCCTTTTCCAGGATGGGTTTGGGTTTGGGAGGGTGAAGGAAGGATTTTGAATAAATGGGTAAGGATTAAGGATGAAATAAGTTTTTCAGTCCTAAAGTTATATAATTGGTTACAAAAGAGACACTTTGTTTAAAATAGAGCTAAAAAAATGTTTAAGTGGTGTTAGGGCTAACATAAAATTAAGTTTAAACAATAATAAATTTAATCTTAAATTGTATATACAATATATAAAACTATAGATAAGTAATAATCACAATTAGGAGATGATAATACGATGTTTGTATACTTTATAGTTTTTTTTTTTTAAGTCATAAGGCTAACATAGTTTATTGTTGAGGTACAAAATATGATGAAAATAGTACAGTAATAATAACAGGATATAACAGGATACATGCTTTGATTCGTTTTAATAGTCTTAAGGCTAACATAGGGGTTTTTTAATTGTGACATAAGTGCTGAACCTAGATATAACATGCTAAATACAAACTATAAAATAAAACAGAAAACATAATAAAATAAAATAGTAAAAATGATAGTGAATGGTCCAGCGAGAGCTAATCAGGCGTATTAAACCGTTTTAGCTGTCTGACAATCTGGTAAATATGGTTGTGCAACGTGTCAATTGCCTCTGGGCACAGTATTACCCGAGACAGTTCATACGGGTCAGAATTATTTGCAACAATCAAGTGGTCATTTCGTGTGGAAGAAAAGCGAGGGCAGTCTTGTATCAAGTGTTGCCAGGTCTGAATGGACAGATAGTCGCACGGACACAGGTTATCCGTCGCTATATGAAATCGGTGGAGATAAGACTTGTGGTAGCCATGGTTGGAGAGGTATTGTGTGATGGCGAAATTTGGCTTAACTTTGGCTAGGTATGCTTGGAGGTGATCGTAAGTGGGAAGAAGAGTTTTGATGTGGCTTTTTCATAAAATTCTGAAGATGCCTGACGGCAAAGGAGAGAGTTCTGGTATTTTATGAAGCTAATTGGGATAGAAGAGTAGTCACAGGAGCGGTGAAGGTTAGCAGCAGTTTTGGCAGCGGAGTCAGCCAGCTCATTTCCTGGGATGCCAACATGGGATTTTATCCAGGCAAATGTTAAACTGAGGCCAGCTGATTTAGAATTTAAATTTGAATTTAGATTTTGAATTTGTGTGGCGAAATGATTCGAACTAAGTGGGTTTGACAGTTCCGTAAGGGCGGACTTACAGTCCGAGAGAATAGTAGAGGATGGGGTATTATTTTGGACAATCCACTTGCAGGCGTGCAGGATTGCACACAATTCGGCTTGGAATACAGAGCAGCAGTCATGAAGCTTCAGCTTTTTGGTAAAGATGACGTTATTATTTTTGAGGATCACAAAAGCAGCTCCCACCCTATCATTGTGCTTGCTACCATCAGTGTATATTTGACAGCTTTCAGGAGAGCACTTTGCAACAACTTCATCTAGGGTTTTGCATTCATGAAATTTAATTCCATTCCTAAGAGACGGATGAAGAAGCTCAGTTGGAGGGGTGGGAGTTTCCAGTTTGATGTCAGAGGGGAGAAATGATGAGTAGCCATTAAGTTTGGATCGTTCGCAATCCGCCATTGCGAGTATTTTGGCTGGAAGAGGAGTGAGGTTTGCAAGGGAGATTGCTCTGGAGGTGTTGACAGTACGAAATCCTTGGATGATCTTCAAAGCGAACAGTCTTTGTAAAGAGAGAAGTATCTTGGAAATGTGGGAGTATCGTAGTGCGCCAGACCATACGCTTGCAGCGTAATAAATTATGGGTTGTATGACTTGTTGGTAAATTATTCGGATGTTCTCGGAGTGGACACCCCAGGTTGGTCTAACAAATATGGTTAGTTTAATAATAATAATAATAATAACTTTATTGGGAAAATACAAGTTTGACACATATTAAAATACACAACAGTCACAAAGGTAGGTACAGAAAAATTTGCAAACAGAAGTAGTGTGCGAGAGATAAGTACATTACAGTCAATATGTCTCCTGTATCTTAGGAGGCAGTGTCTTCGCATAAATAGTGGACTAGCAAATTATGAGCGTACTAGCATAATCTCGTAGTCACATAGAATTTAAAGACTAAAAGGTAAGGTAAGAGATATATCTATAAAAAATATACTTAGTATTTTAATTAGGTAAACAATAATACGTGTGACGTGTATTTGTGTGGGGAGTCGTGTCATGTGCAAGTGTTGTGTGTGTGTATGTGTAAGGAAGAGGGGTGAGTGGAGTGGTGAGGGGTAGTGTAATGAGGTGTGATGTGATGTGGTGTGAGGTGATGTGATGTGGTTTAGTGTGGTGTGGTGTGGTTTGGTGTGGTGTGGTGTGGTGTGGTGTGTTGTGAGGGTGTGTGAGGTGTGTTGAGTGAGTGGAATTAGTGCAGGCAGCTTCCTTCTTTATGATGTGATAGATACAGTGATTTAGGAGATCCAGGCAAGTAGACTTTCAGTTGTCTCGTAGTCTTGATCTTTCAACCACTCCTCAATTCTAGCTTTAGCCTTATAAGTATCCAACTGAATTATGTTTATTTTTTTATTTATTATTGTGTAAAGGTGTAAGCCTAGAACATAATGCTGGCGTCTAGCGAAAGCGGTCTTATGCGTAACCGTAAGAATAAGAGGTTTTTTCTTGCGGCGTGTTGGGTCTGGTAGGGGGACTTTGGTGTGTTTTCTCAGTACGGATCGTAGCACAAACAGTTGCCTAACAGTAAGTACATTTGCATCTTTGTATAATTGTGTGGTGGGATACATGAAGTTCTTCTTTGACATCACCTTCAGGACAGCTCTTTGTGCTCGTTCCAACTTGAGAAACTTTGTTCGAGCTGCGCCTCCCCACACTGTGATGCAATAGGTGATGACGGACTGACAGATAGCAGTATACACCATTCTAATTGTGTTGAAGTCCGCGGATGACCTAAGAAGCTTGAATATATAAATCATTCTTCTAACTCTTGTAGTTATAGTATCCAAGTGCGAGTACCAGTTGAGTCCGCTATCAATAACCACCCCCAAATACTTTAGATGGTTAACCTCAGGAAGAGCAAAGCATGAGCAAGGAATATGGCCATTACATGTGTGTGCGTTTATGTCAAAGTGTGTGGGAGGTTTAGTAGTAGGGTGTAGCCCGAACGGGATGAAGTAGGTCTTGTCCAGGTTCAGAGTGAGGAGATTTAGTTCCACCCAACCCATAATAAATCTAAGTGAGGTTTCGGCTGTGGTTTTAAGATGCTCCCATTCAGTTCCATGAACAATGACTGCAGTGTCATCAGCATAGGTGAATATCTTGGAGTTTTTGAGAGGTATGCAGCAAAGCTCGTTGATATAGACCTGGAAAAGGGTCGGGCCAAGCAGACTTCCCTGCGGTACACCGAAGGTCGTAGTTTCCTCTCTACTAATATGGTCACCAACCCTAACACACAGTCTACGGTTAGTGAGATAGCTTGCAAAGAAATCATGAGCTAAGCCACGTATGCCGGCGTTCCCCAACTTCGACAGGAGGGTGGGAACAGAAACGGTATCAAATGCCTTTTTTAAATCCAGGAATAGACCTATGCACTTCTGTTTTTCATCAAGCTTCCTTGCTACAAATTCAGTTATGTCGAGAACTGCATCTTCTGCCGATACTCCTTTTTTTAAACCATACTGATTTTGTGCAATTAGGTTATTTTTATCGAGGAACTGAGTAGGCCTATAGTTGTTCATAGAGTCTCTGTTCCCACCCTTATAAATCGGATGCACAATAGCCTTTTTAAACGCCTCCGGAAAAATTCCCTTGGCAATTGAACGATTAAAAATATGCGTAATTGGAGATACGAGGACATGACGACATTGTTTTAGTAGGTTTGTTGAGATGCCATCCCAACCGGTAGCAGAATCTCGACGGAGCTGAATAATGGCATTATTTATATCCGATTCATCAAATTCAAGGAAAACTAATGAGTTAAGGGGAACATTTTGACGAGGCTGTGAGCACGGGGTGGGGGGCATCGAAAGCCGCGAGGTGATATCAGACACGAGGTTCTTGCCAACATCCGCGAAGTACCTACACACACGATCAACAGCTGCTTGAGGATTTGAGTCAATTTTTAGTAAGTTTGTAGAGGATGTCGGTGTTTTCTTATAGTTTGTAATATCTTTAATTTTATTCCAAAGTGTCTTAATATTTGCTTTAGCTTTCTCCAACTCATCCTTTTCGAACTGAACTCTTAGGTTACGTAATATAATGTTACAATGGTTTCGGTAGCGATTGTAGGTGATTCTTATGATATCATTATCAGGTGACTTTTTAGTGTCCATGTGAAGTGAATCACGATGACGAATGCAGCGCATGAGACCAGGCGTTATCCATGGCTTAATATTCCTATTTCTTTTGGGAATTAAAACCTCGTATGTATGTTTTTTTACTAAGCCCTGGATAACACCGATCAATTCGTATGCGGCTACATTCGCATCGTCCAAGCTCATGATATATGAGAGATCCGTGGCTTCAATTTCCTGAACCAGCTTAGCGTAGTCCACTCGGGAAATTGTTTTTTTAGGTTTTTTAGGCGATTTAGTATCTTCAATATATAACAAGATAGGCATGTGATCCGTAATAAATGATTCCAAAATAAGTGTTGTTGCTGGTGTTAAACATTTGAGAATGATATGGTCAAGACAGTTTGTTCCTCTCGTGGGTGTATAATAAGCGGGTAAAAGGCCATGCGACGCGCTTAATGTTAAGTAGTCAGTTGTAGTTTATTGAGAAGCCTCTTTGATTTCTCTATGACGTAAGCCACATGCTGTGTGAACTGCAGCTTCCGATCGATGATGATGCCGAGGTATTTGAAGGAGTTAACAAATGTGATATTTTGATTTTTAACTTTTATGGCGAATTTGGTGGCTTTGTTATTGAACCCCATAGCCTGAGTTTTTTCCGGCCCGAAAGAGAGCTTGACAGACTCACCCCATGCCATGATTTTAGATAGTGTTGTTTGTCAGTTGTTCAAGTTCAGATATGTTCTTGGCGTGGGTTATGAGCAGTACGTCGTAAGCGAAGGCTTGGAGGTGGAGGCAGCCAGGCGGCAACTCCATCGCCAGGAGCTCGTCCAGGATGACGTTCCACAGGGTAGGTCCGCAAACCGATCCCTGTATGCAGCCCCTGGTCATGGACTTATCCACCTGGCAGTCGGCTAATGTTATGCACACTTTTCGGTTTGAGACGTAATCGCGGAGTAGGAGGTATATATTGGCCGGACAATTTGTGACCCGGAGTCGCTGAAAAATGGCTGGCCACCACGCATGATCGAATGCGGCCTTGATATCCAGGGACACTGCTTTAACGCTTTCCCCATTTGTCCTAGCTTCCCTAACAGCCCGAAGGGCGCTGTCGATAGCCTGGAAGGTGGAAGTGGATTTTTTAAAGCCGAATTGGAGGTTTGAAGAGGCAGACGAAATAGTTAAATGGTGAGTGAGTTGGGTTATAAGTAGTTTTTCCAATAATTTTCCAAAGACGTTGATTAGGCCGATGGGTCTGAAAGAAGAACTAAGTGAGAAGTCAGTTTTTCCCGGCTTTGGGATAACTTTTACCAATGCCACCTTCCAGGCGCCAGGAAAATTATTGATAAAGAGGCACCTGTTCAACAAGTCAGTGATGATTTCGGGAAAATGAGTGGCGAATTGCAGGCATATGTCTGCGGTGAGGTGATCCGGGGAGAGGTTTTTTTTGTGATTCATTTGTTTGATGCAATTGATGATTTCGGTGTAGATGAAGGGGGGTTCATTGTGGGTGTCTATGGGTAAACTTATAAGGGATCTGAGGTGTTTTTGGGAGGGAGTATCATCGGAGGTATCGTCCTCCGGATATAATTTGTTGAGAAGAGCGCGGGCAGTATCCCGCGAGTGAGTTGTGTAAGTGCCGTCTTTAAGTTTTAGTGTAGCGGGTGGCTGTCTAAGGGGAATGGTCTTGATTATTCGATTTGTCACAGAATAAACGTCCTCCTTTGTTTGGCGGTTGCAGAACTCCCGGAAGTGCTCGGTGGAAGTGGAGCGAATAGCCTCAGAATATTCCTTGCGGAACCTGCTATTGTCTTCCAAGAGATCGAAAATAGGTCTTCTGCGGCGTTTGCGGTTTAGCATTCGATGATGTGTGTGTAGTACTTTGGCCTTGAGTTCGTCCAGTTTGTGGTTCCACCAAGGAGGTTTACGAGGATAGCCGGAGTTACGAGGAAGAATATTGTCACAGGCACTTTGGATGGATGTAGTCAGTTGCTCGACATATGTGTCGAGGCCGGATGCTGATAGGCGTGAGATGTTGGTTTGTGTATCTAGGTTATTGCAGATTTCGTTTTTGAATTTGTCCCCGACTATGTCCCATCTGACTGTAGAGGTGTTGTATCTTAAGGTGGTCATACTTAAGTTGCGGGTGAGGGGAGTCCTGCCGAAGGCGACCCGGAATTCGATGGCACTGTGTTCGTTTGAGGGGCACATATCGCTATTGACCATCCAATCAGTGACGGCACAGTTTTCAGGGTCACTGACAACAGTGATGTCAATAATTAACCTTGTGTATGCTTGCCAAAATTGCCTATTAAGGCGTCGTGGCAAATCAGCGGCGGCGACCTTTCGCGTCCGGCCCTGGTTCAATCCATGGTTCGGAGCGAGAGGGAATGGGAAGCTGTCACCTCCTGCCAAGCAGTCATGCTAGCGAAGGAGGTGGCGGAACGCGAGAGGGAGAGAACTTCACGTCCCAGCCGCTGCGGGAAACGCACCGGGCGTTGCGGGCCACCGTTGGCCCGAGCCAACGCCTGTGGACGGTGAGCAATGGGCTTGCTCGCCGTCCCTCCGTCTTATGACGACAGGCCGTGTAGAGATGTCAGCAAAAAGGAAGGGATTCGCAAAGGCCGATGCCTGCCGGGGCTACGGGACTGTTCGAAAGAGATACCGCGGCCCTGGAACACAAAGGGCTAAGAAGGAACATGGATGGGTTTTAGTCAGTAAAAGACTGGCACTCCCTTCCGCTCCACCCGGCGCCCCAGAGCGGGAGGGGTCATTGATGATTTCCCTTCCGAAAAAAAAGGGCTTGAAAGATTTGCAGATGTCTTTCTTTTCGTCATATAAGGTAGACCACAGCCAGGACGCAATTATCTGATATTACAAAAAGGCCTCTTGCCAAAGGGCTCCTAATTTATGTCAGCCTCTGTCTACACCCAATTCTATACCGGTCGATCATGCGAAAATCCATTAAGAGTGCCAATCCAGAGGCAGCAAAAAGGCCGCCAATCGGCCACACCGGCCCAACGGGCATCCGGCCCATCGGGCATTTGCCCGTATGGCCAGTCCGGGCCTGATTATAACAGTATACAGGGTTGAATTTTTCAATACCACCTGGAGGGAAAGTACTCTAAATACTGGAGATAGCAAATTTTACTCAAACGAAACTTTCCTTTATTTTAAAAAAGAAACAAATCTGCATTCTCAGATTTTCGAAAATTCGCTTGCCACACTCAGGAATCGAACCGACCAAAGTTCGAAAAAATAACATCCTGAACTTTAATTACATCAATCAATAGGGGCAATCATATGGATTGAATCTCTCTAACAAACATGCTAAATTAAATGAAGGGAAAACCATGACCGGAGGCCACATTGGGTCTCAGGCAGGTAGTAATTCTTCCCTGGATGGATTTTAAGACGACTTTCTCAAAAAAAAAAACTGTTCTTATATTATTTTATATATTAATAATTAAGTTTAGTGTTGTTTTTCAATTTTTAAGATAAAACAAGGCACATAGAGGAACCAATAAGATAGGCCCAGCGTTCATGACTTGTTTGTATATCTTGCATTCTCTCAAAATGTAACATCATGTAACTCATGTTACTCGGACAATAATTGCACAATACGAATCAAAAATAAATTGATGTATTTACTTTGATTAAACGGAACAATAATTTGATTGAAAGCAAAACAAGTTTCTTACAAAAAGACCCGAAGAAAAAAAATATTTTTTAAATTTTAAGGCTAAGCTAGGCATCTGACAGAGCGTACGTAGACTCTGTCCAACAACCCTCACTGTAAATACTTGCTACTTGGACCCGTTAACCCTATGAGGAAATTTTATGAAAAAAGACTTGTCACCAAGTCTTTTTTCATTAAATTTCCTCATAGGGTAATTTCCAGACAACCAACTACCAGATTTGGTAAAATTACAATTTTACAATACTCCGAATATACAAAACCACAATGATAACAGGTCCTGGTCGGCGGGTCGTTCTTTCTCACTAATTTACAAAAAAAAACCATTCTAACTTCACAGCTCAGGTGTCAATATTGTGTTGCTTTTTCATGCAAAAGCTGCTTTTGCATGAAAAAACACCACAATTTTGATTTGACAAAAGTCAAGTTTTCGCTCCTAACCGCTTACTTGTTTTTAACCGACATGAATTGTTTTATCTAAGTCACCAAGTACTGCAAAATATAAATTATAACTAGGTACGGTTTTTTCTCAGTAATATCATCTGGTGGAGCATAACAAGCATCATCAAATGCAGGAGCTTGTTCTGTACGGCACACATGGGCTCAGTATTTCAGTAAGAAAAGGAAAAAGGTTGTATTATGCTTTTAGATAATGTTGCATTACAAGCTCCAAAATTCCTTCCGACCAAGTGATAGTTAGTTAATCAGGTTAATCTATGATAGGAAAATAATTGTCTAAATTGTTTTGTCAATGTCAAAGAAAAATGTCATGTCAGTCTGCTAGTTTTTTTTTTTTTGGAATTTTGTGATCTGGTAATTGGACCTTTAGGTCAAAGTCTGCTTATTTAAAAAATATCAGAATGGCGTAGTGTTGCCAACAAACTTAGCTTTTAATATGGCTCCCCAGCATGGATCTTTCAAAATCTTACAACTAAGCAAACATTCACCTCGAATGAGTTTAAAAAATAAAAAAATGGTGCATTTGTAGTTTAGTGCTGCATGGCTATTTATGCGCATGGCCACTGCCGGCACAACAATATATAATTTCACAACAGGGCCTTCTAACAATATCATTCAAGCGCCAAAATAACCTTGCTGCAATAAAATAGTGAGTGTTCCGTCATTATCATAATTTGAGGTTCATATCTATCAAGGACCAGATTCGGGGCTGCTACAACTAAACATCATCGAATAGAACCGACGGGAATCGACAGGACTTCATGCTCTCAGCTGTCGACAGCTTTATTTAGTCATATATAATACAATAAAAGTTCTAATAACAGACTGATTACCTGCAATATTAATTTCAACCGTTTCCTTGAACAAATGTCTCTAGTCGGGTCATCCTTGGATAGTTCAGACACCAACTCGGAATAGTATCCTCTTTTACGGATATATTTCCTTGTCTTGTTATCGTACACCAGATCATGTTGTTCTATCTTTTTTCTTTTGCAATACATATTGAAAATGTAATTCAAGTTATACACAAAATATTTGTGAAATGACAAATGTCAGGACACGTATTCATTGTTTTTTTTTTACAATGTTTCGTAAAAAAAAACAACCAGTCACTGGAACAAATTCTTATTGCTGGAAACTTGGGAACTTGAAGCGTTGAATTTCTCAAGAATTCAAGATATTAGAATTAAGAAGAAAAATTTAAGCGCAGTTAAAATGGTGCTTGGAAGAAACTTACGCAATACATGAAATCGCGGGCGGTGTCGGATACGGAAAGTAGTTTGTCGGAGGTAAGTTTCAAAATCCATTTAAACGTTTAGTATTAAGGTCATAAGGTAGATTGAAGCGTAGAGGAACACTGTCCCTAAATATTGGCGCCATCCGCCGCCATATTGACTATCACATCGCAGCGCCGTGCGATACGATTATCTATTGTTGGTAGATAGGTAGGTGGGTAGTTGAAATCACACACAACACTTGACTCAAACTCCAAACGTTTATTTCTAATAAACCATTTGGGTACAGGCACTTAAAAACATTCTAGAGTTGAGCCGTCCGTTCGCTTGTGGTTGATATGAAGAAGAACGAACGAAGTCCATACACTCTTTTAAATTGTGTTTCATTTCTCATTTAGACAACTTAATTATTATTGTTCACTTCAAAAACCACTAATAAGTACTAATACTTCAATTGTTTTACTCATCCTAAATAAGCTAACGAGACACCTCGTTCGTTGCTCACGCGTCTATTTCTGCGTGAGCGGAAGTCCCCCACTCAGTACAGTTTATTAATTACATAATAACTTCATTAACTTACTAACAATACCATTATTCACAAATGCAAAGGCGTTATTTAGTTATAGTACGAGAGCCGGCTGCAAAAATACCTACCTCATCGGGTACCCCAATAGGCTATCTTTAGATCGTTAACCGACACTTAAACACGTAAAAAAAATCAGGTCTGTCAGGGCCGATCCTGCCGGGTCATGGAAATAATTCATATTTTTGTGTCGTATTTTTTAGTCAAAATTATGTCACAAGGTACCCGAATCAAAGTGCTGGCAACAGTTAACCATTGATTAATTACGTAAAAAAAAAGTGGGTCTGTCAGTGCGCACTCTGCCGGAAATACTTGGCGGACCCCTAAAACATGCCCCCTCCGGCACCATGAACCTACCTCATCGAGTACCCTGATGTAACATACGCCAAATAATAACCAAGATGCCCTCGATAGAGATCGAGGATCTAAAGGTCTGCCAGGTCTAATCTTCCCGGAACTTAGTGTTTTTGAAGTTGGTATGGTAGATAGGCAGCATTCTTTCATACAAATTTATGATTATTATTGAAACGTTAACTCTAACAAGAATTGTAGCACTCAAATATATATTTTTTAATTTAAGAAAAATAACTACATGTACAATAACAATGCTTACATTAATGTATAATAATCAAAGAAATAATAAATGTATGGTTAAGGTGGTTTGCCATTGATTGTAGATAACTAAGTGGGTACAATAATTATTTAAGTATCTAGATACAAAAAAATACAAACATTCAATTTAGCTACAATGGCGGTCACATGACAGGACAGCATTATTTTTGTCTCTAAACAAACAAAAAAAATTCTAAATCAGAGTCAGATTGAACTGTTATAATGTCAATCAGTAAACATATGTACAAAAAGTATGTTAAATCTTCGCCAAGATAATCTTCTTAATTCATGGTGTGACGGCGTGGTGTGACGGTTAAAGATGGAAAAAAGATAATAAAATTAAAAGATAATACAATTTGATCCTTTAAACATGGAATAAAAAAATAAAAATCACTTTCATCGCTTGAACTACAAGTTCATAAAAGTCGAGGAACGACTTTTTCAAGGTCAAAATCATTCCTCGACCTTTATGAACTCGGAGGGTTATATTGATGATTTTGATGATTATAATTCTGTAACTACATACGTTTTACAGTCGCGAACAATATTTTAATCAACATACAACCTAGCACTGGTCTACAAATTGCAAAAAACGTAAGAAAATTTGAATTTCGCGGGCAAGTCTGACGCTTTCACCTTAAGTAATTTTATTGTATTTAAGTGAAATAATCCGCTTTAAATATGGTAAAATTGTGTTGTGTGAAGGGGTGTAGTAGTAATGGTATGCTGGATGTGGAATTTCGTTTTTCAGGGAAGTTTTTTAACTTTGATTATGTTTATTACGACTAGGGTTACCAATGTTAAAACATTGGTAACCCTAGACGTAATAAACCACCAATTTCTTTGGATATTTCCCGTCTCTGAAAATATCCTAATAAATTAAGTAAGTAAGTTCGAAGTTTCGAACATCGTAGTAATCAAAAGAAAAAAACAAGTACATAGTAATCAAAAGTACATTTTATAAATTAGAAACATGGGATATCGCACATTATGTCGGTAGTACCTAGTTTGCTTTTTTAATACAAATATTGAAAAGAAAAGAGTCCGCCGCACCATTCCGTGCCATGCCGGTCCTAAGGATTTTTCCATGCTTCTCCCGCAAAAGAATCCATTTGGCGAGCTGCGAGTGAAAATGAAGATGATGATGCTGGTTTCGGAAATATAAAATAAATATTGGCGAATGTTACTAAAACATTATAGGTAAACAGCCATATTATGAATATGCGATTTTCTATGTCTGAAAAAATATAGAATACTAACGGAGTCCTCGAATCCCCGAATACAAAAGTCGTCTGGATAGACAGGTTGCAAAATTGATAATTTGCAACTGGACGGTACAGACATACATTTAAGTTAACATAAAAAGTTAATGACATCCACTCTTGAAGCTATTTCGCTTAGAATGCTATTGAGTTACAGATCATCATCATTAAATAATAAAATAACAGCTACTCTGTAACTGTCTCAAGAGTTAGTATGATTATTGGACACCATAATAGAAAGAGACAACGTACACTCTTGAAGCTTTCTCGCTCGGAACGTTTTTTGGCTTGCCCGTCCTCATTCCAGTTAGTATATAAGTTTCTTGCAACCGTTGTCAAACCAAGTTATATTTTTTTAGATTTGGGATAATAGTCTTTTTATCCGTCATTAATCGAAAGTAATTCATTTATTTTTACACTACAATATTTTTACCTCCCTGTAAGGAACACTTCCACTTAGAAATAAACAGTACCTATTGTTAATTCATTTAATACGTTTAATTAGAAGTACAAACTAAAACTGATCATTACTTGGCAGTTCCCCTTACTGCCCCATTTACCTTATCCATCCTACTTCAAAATTAATTGATACGAAATTCTTTTAGCACTGCTAGGCAAATACTATTTTTTTGGCTAGCAGGTATGTACAATTATAGTTTTACATTTCTCCGTTAGTTTTATTTTCTGTATTAAAAATAGATACGGGAAAAAAAAATACAGATAGGGATAGGGATAGGGATATTCAAAAACTTGATCTAGCAACCCTTGCGAGGCTTGTGTCATTGTGTGAGGAGTTGAGGCCAAGAAACTTATATTTGAGGCTCTGTGAGGCGAGCCCATATACTTATTATGTGCTTTCCTAAGACACACAGCGTTGGTATGAAGAAAGCTGATGTAAATTCGCCTTCAATTGGTTATCTATGGTTAAAACTTACCAAATTGTCCTTGGTTTTATACCTGTCTCGCTCTTTCACCAGCGTGCATCCTTTTCTAATCGAGCAGGATGCTTGACACAGAGCTGTCAATGTCATAGCGTTTGTAAATTTTGCCGGTAAAACGTCGAAAATTTTTCCAAAGTTTAAAAAAGTGTTTAAATACAATAATTTATTGTAATAAATTAGCACACAGTGTTTATTTAGTGCACTTGTCGTCTTTTCTGTTGTGAATTAGTGATTTATAATGAATCCGGACGAAAGTGTGCGGGTAAGTGTCGGAGGTGAACTTAGTTCGAATGTTGACGCTCCGGAGGGAGATCAGCTTTCGAATAGGGTGAGACCTGATGACTCGTCATCATCATCATCATCTTCTTCATCCTCGGAGGATGAGGAGGGCATAGCTTCACCTCCGCCCAACAAGAGACGAAAAGTTTCACGTAAGTACAAACAAGTTCAGACATGCTCGGACCCCCGTGTTGAGAAACTTATTGAACAAGTAGGCTTTATATCTAGTTATTTAACTAATTTACCTCTTCTACCGACTAATCCTATTCAATCAGGACAATCGTCGGAACAGCGAGAAAGCGATCTGAATACATCCACATCGAATTTTTTGAGAAATCCGACAACTTCATTGTGTAAGCTCTCTTTAGGTGAACTTGGTACAGAGTTCGACGAAAAAACAATTATTCCACACGCTGACAAAGAACGATTGCAAGAATTAGCCAACCTTCAAAAATTTTATACTCCTTCTTGGAAAAGCATTCGGTACAAAAGAGCTTTACAATCATGCATTCAAATCTAAAGGAAATGTACGCCGTATTTGCAGCCATAAACAGTCAGCGGATGACTCTACAAGGTGCACACATACTTATTCAGTCCGACAACAAAACCCTTGTAGCATACCTCAGAAACGAGGGGGGGACACATTCCCTTGCACTGCTAAGGCTGACAACCAGGCTCCTAAAACTCTCAGAGCAGTTACATTTAACCCTCTCAGCCACTTACCTCCCGGGGAGTCTAAACGGAATTGCGGATCGCCTATCAAGGGGTCGCAAAGTACCGGAGTGGCATCTTCTACCCCAAGCCACGGAGGCTATATTCAAGGTGTGGGGCGTCCCAGACGTAGATCTATTCGCGTCAAGAGAAACGGCTATCGTACCAAAGTACGTAACATTAGATTCCAGAGACTGTTACGCAGTTTTCTGCGACGCCTTCAGCCGACAATGGGACTATCAGCTGGGCTGGGCATTCCCCCCACCCAGCTTAATACCAAGAGTACTAACTCACTTGAACAATGCAAAAGGAACGTACATCCTAATAGCACCAGAGTGGACCAGATGTTTCTGGCTACCCGACCTGCGAGCGAGAGCCATAGCAGAGCCACTTCCGATTTTGAACCTGCGGAAGGTCTTAATAGATCGGACTACAGGCAAATGCCCAGCACAAGTGGACAAGTTGACTCTCCTTGCCTGGAAAATTGGGGGTGGGCCGACCAAGTCTCTCACTGGACTGTAGAGGAACAAAACTTGTTAAAAAGTAGCTGGCGGACATCTACTTTAACAACATATAAAGCCCCAATCAAAAGATGGTTATCCTGGTGTGACACCAATAAAATTAACCCTAAAGCACCTGATGGTGTGCAAGTTGCAAGATTTTTGGCAAAATTATTTTTAGAAGACAAACTAGCATATAGAACCATTCTCTTGCATAAATCAGCTGTCTCAACTTACTGTGCAACATCAGAAGTAGATATATCAAAACATTTTTTCATTCATCAAGTTCTAAAAGCCATTTCACTTGCTAAGCCAGCAGTACAAAAACTACCAATATGGGATACTGCAATATTATTTAACTGGCTAAGGACTTCAACAAATTCAGGTTCTTTATTTGAATTAGCTAGGCGAACAGCTTTAGCTTTTATACTTTTGCTAGCCTCAGGTCGTAGAATTCACGATCTCACATTATTAGAAACCAGCCCTGAAAATCTTATTTCCACGGAAGATGAGATTAGTCTTTGGCCAAAGTTTGGTTCAAAGACAGATTCAAAGACACACAGACAGTCAGGTTGGTTGTTGCGGAAACACCCAGACCATCGTGTCTGCCCTTTTAGACACATTAATAACTTTGTTGAAAGATCTGAAAATAGAAGAAGCATGGACAGGACTGTCACAAGTTTATTTATTTCGCTCTCAGGAGAATTAAAACCTGCGTCGAAGACCATGATTGCAGGTTGGATACGTAGTATTTTTAAAGAGGCTAACATTGATGCTCCACCGGGCAGTATCAGGGCAGCTGTAGCCTCTAGAAGTTGGTTGGAGAATAGACCTGTGCAAGAAATACTTGACAGAGGAAACTGGAAAAGCATTAAAACATTTCAGAAATTTTACTGTCGCCCTGTGAACAAAATTGGTAATACCAACTCCAATGTTGATTTACTGCAGTTAAATTTTTCTAATATTGATTAGTTTAATGTATGTGTTGTGTTGTGTTGTGATCATAACTTTTTAAAGACTTAATTAACCTATTTCTGAGAGATAGAAGTTTAATTTAGAATTATTTTCTTGCAATAATATTGATTATATATTGTTGTTGATTTTTTTTTTTCTAAGAAATTATTGATTAAGTAAGGAATGTTACAATTTTTTGTTACAGTGAGTTATAATAAAACTGATTTATTGGCTAGAACAGTATTATACTTCATTCATCATAGCGTTTGTATTTATCACCAGCAGATAACAAACAGGTCTTCATACCAACGCTGTGTGTCTTAGGAAAGCACATAATATGACTGTTTTGCATTCTAACAAAACAGGTATTATGTGTTGAATAAGACACACAGCGTTGCAGCAAGTCTCTTGCTGGTGCATGGAAGACTCTATGACATTGACAGCTCTGTGTCAAGCATCCTGCTCGATTAGAAAAGGATGCACGCTGGTGAAAGAGCGAGACAGGTATAAAACCAAGGACAATTTGGTAAGTTTTAACCATAGATAACCAATTGAAGGCGAATTTACATCAGCTTTCTTCATACCAACGCTGTGTGTCTTATTCAACACATAATACCTGTTTTGTTAGAATGCAAAACAGTCATATTATACTCTATGGGCGAGTCGGGGAGTCCTACTCTGTTCCACTCCCACTGATGTTTAGAATTTTAGATTCGAGTTCACGAGTTGCGCAGTGCGCTGTCGCGTTGCGTGAACTTGTGTGCGCCATCCACTACTTTAATCATATTGATTTTTGAAAATTTGGCTCAACCAAACGACGGCGCAAAAAGTTCGTTCCAACGGATTCATTAATGTCGTTGTCTGTTCATTTTTCATTGTGTTGTGTGCATCATGTTTGATATTGATCGTTTTGGGTTTATTTATTTGGTCAGAATTTGTTCTAAGGTGTCTATAATTGTAGCTGCCTGTGGTTGTTTGATAAACGAAAAATGTTCATCTAACTTGTGAAGATTCGGTCAAATCAAATTGTCTGTCCTGACTACTTGGTTGCATTTCATCTTTTCTCATTTGTGTGACTGTGTCCACATAATTTTTGGCTTTGTTGAAATACTTGCGTCAAGCTCGCTGTCCGATTTGTAGACATAGTTTGAGAAATTTTATTTGGTCGCTGTTCTGTTGGGCATCTAAGATTCATTAAAATGTTGGTGAGGCGTTCAGTAAAATTTCTAGATTAATTTATGTAGTTCATAGAACAAGCAATGAATGATATTTTGGTCTTGTCTGGTTTCAGAAACGTTGGTTGAACTGTTGTTAAAATGTCAATAAAAATGTCTTGGGTTTCAAATGTCAGATGGTTAAACTAAACTACTGCAAAACACTATTGAATTGTTGACTGTTATAATATCCATAGCTTCCAAGCCTCTAAGACGACCCACCGACCCAAGGTTCGGTGTCAAGGAAGCCATCTCTAATAAAACTTAATTGTAGCTAAGCATTGTGTTCATAAAAGTCTTGGTACAAGGTTTTTGTTGCAAATTGGTTATCCCATGATCTGACCACGAAGTAGACACAATAGTTAAACAATGGCGTCTCAACCAAATTGGTCATTTGACAGATCATGATTTATCGGAGCATAACTTGAGGTGTATTTTGTTAACTATTTAGTATGTTTGCAAGAAGATATCTTGCTGTTTGAAAGTCTAAGCAATAGGCATAATCAGTCTATACTGTTCCCACTGTTGGTAGTTATACCTGAGAAATGAGAAATACATATGTGTGTGAGAAAAAGAACCGAAAAATGTGGTTTAGTATCTTACAAACTAATTTGAACAAGCTCTAAAATTACAATGCCTACAGCAGGCAGTGGGTTTTACATACCCCACAACTAATCTTTTGTAGTGGTCCTTCATTCAAAAATATGTATAAGCTTTAATGGTTAAGTATTCAAGCTTCTTCCTTTGGCATACTTGGCTAAATGGGAATGTGAACAATACATCTTACTATAACAAGGGTTACATTTTGGAGTAATTCTTCCTTATTTGCATGAGTCTTCTGTGAGAATTTTATAGCATGTTACTTATATCTAAGCCGGAGAGGTGATCTTATACCTCAGGATTTTCCTACTTCAGACACCTTTCTCTATTTACACCCTATATACCAGCGCCTGTAATTTCTGATGTCGAGATAAATAAAGATTTATTATGATTATGTACTTACCTGTTATAACTAGACAAAATGTTGCTTGTTTGCATATCATCATTTCAAATCTATGTGTAAAAAGTAACTTATCTTGAAAAACATTATAGCGTATGACCGTGAATAATTATTAATAATAATATAATATTACATCGTAATTAGAAGTTATTAAGGAACCATCATGTTGTCTTCATAGCCCAAGAAGAAAAAAGTAAACAACAACAAAAAAAATCAAATTACTGAACAAAAAGATTAATGAAATTTCTACGGTACCAATCGGGAATTTGGAAAAATCGGTTCATAAAACATAACGCACCTTTAGAATTGAAGTGGCTTAACTTAAAATTTTAAGAAAATTACTTTTATACATCAAGCGACTTAGAAACATGTATGATTTCAATTTATTAAAAATAAACAGACCCTTTTTAGGCTAAAAAAGGACAAACATACTATTTCCGTCTTTTTCAAATCACGTGCTTACCGCGCGTCCCTCGGTATTGAAGGTGCCATGAGAGTGACAAAGACGTACGACACGCTCGGAATTCGCTGTTATACTGAGTTAGCTAGCTAATTAGATCAATTGTAAAGAGCAAGCTTTTTTTCGCCAACGCTCACTGACTGAATTTAGTGAACTAAATTTAGCCAAATCTAAAGGCCGCTTAACAGGCAGCGCCATATAATACAACGTCATCACTGCAGGCGCGTGTGCGACGTTGCCGTTCCTCTACACACGCGCGCGGACAGGTTTGTCAGTAGATGCGGCTCTGCGTGCGTGACTGACGCAGAGCCGTAAAGATCAGCTGTTGTACATTTTCAGATCTAGCAGCTGGTGCCTCTGTTTCCTGTTCAAAAATCTGAGCTGGAACATTTACAGTTAACGTGGCAGGGTTACGGTAATCAGCCTGATCGTGTTCTTGAGTTGGCAGCTCAGGATTGTATACAGCAGATGGTGTAAAATAGTCCTCCCCAATCGCATATCGGTCAAATGGTTGAATAACTGCCGCTCGAAAAGCGCTTAACGCATTTTGCGGCGTAGCTGCTTTAAAATAAGCTTGGGATGCAAGTTTCGCAATATCGTACTGGCCAATCACTCTGCCAGGATGTTCTTTCTGAAATTTTATTACCGTGAACTGTGGCAACTTTACCCGTTTTTTTTTATTTTATACAATTTACTACAACATGGAGCTAGATATTATTTTTTTTATTGATTTATTTTGTAAATTTCGACTAAATCTCACATAGAATCGCTATAAAAAACACGGGTACGAGCGAGGTAAAATTGACACAAATTTGGCAACTTTACCTAGCGTATAGTTTCCATTGAATGTGTGTCAAGTGCATGCAATGTAAAGTTGCCAAAGGTCCTGGTAATAAAAAAAGCGATTTATTTAATTTTGAAGTTATCATCTTCGTTTGAGTAACCACTACCAATGCATAGGTAAAGTTGCCCCAAGAAATTCAAAATTATTATATAATCGGCCGCATGTCATCAGGGTTGTCGAAAAATAATAAAACTTTTGTTTATTCATTTTAATCAAAATTTTTCTTAAACAGTATGCAACAAAAAACTAAAACAAATCTTAAAATTCTCTCTCCAAAATCAATAATCAAATACCTAGATAAGTAGTATTTTTTTTAATAAGGAACTTTTGTTTATTAATTGTAATCAAAATTATTCTTAAACAATGCGAAAAAAAAAACTAAAACAAATCTTAAAATTCTCTCTCCAAAATGAATAATCAAATACCTAGATAGTATTTTTTTTAATAAGGATCTTTTGTTTATTAATTGTAATCAAAATTATTCTTTAACAATGCAACAAAAATCTCTAGAAAAACTAAAACAAATCTTAAAAATCTCTCCAAAATCAATAATCAAATACCTAGATAGGTACACAAAATAATCACTCTTAAAAAAATAAATCAATAATCAAAATACACTAAATCATCATCTTCCCAAAAAAACAAATTCAGTTTCTTTTTCACTTAAAGGTATCAGCTGAACTTCTTTCACAATCATTCCTTCATCTATGGTATCAATGTCTTCTTTCTTTGGTAGTGTAAATTTTATATTATCATTTCTTCCAGATTGCTTAAAAAACGAAACCTGATATTTACCTGTTAGTTTTACAATTACTTTACCTACAAAATACTGAATTTTCTTTTTTAATATATATCTTACTAATACGAAATCATTTTTTTTTTCGGATGGGAAATCATCAAATGACTCCTCCAGCTCTGGCTGGAGCAGGAGGGTGTGTAACACTTTTACTGACTAAAACCCATCCATGTTCCTTCATCGCCCTTTGTGTTCCGGGGCCACGGTATCTCTTTCGAATAGTCCCGCAGAGCCCCGGCAGGCATACGTAATCATTCACATTGTAAATAATCGAAGTAGTATTTTGCTTCCGGATGCTTATGCTGCCGCTGCTTTTAGTTCCGTACTACAACTTGCACCCCAATTCGTATCCGAAGTCACATTAGGAGACGGCAGTTTATTAATCCTAGTTGGTGCAGTTTCGATCAAGCCTGCATGCTCAGATTTAATTGTTTTTTTTTTTTTTAAGTATTTTGGAGCTTTGTATATTTTTACTTTTTGTTCTATACTTTACATTCACAACATGATCGGGTTTTATTTCTTCAAGTGCAAGTGGACCGTATTTGCACAAATCGAAATATGCCAGATTTTCTGCTGTATTTTTAATGCCCGATAAAACTGTCACTATTTTTTGGTTTTTTGAACTCAGTTTACTACTGTAGAAATCACCCGTAACTTCTATATTTGTTTTCTGACTGTCTAGAACTTCTTCTTTGTTTCTAAAAGAAACAACTTCTCTCTGTTCTCTCTCGTTCTGGACTTTTCTTTCTTCGTCTCGTTTTATGCTACCTACGGTTTCTTCATTGCTTTTATTTACGTGCTGATCTTAAATACTGTGCTCATAATCCATACCAACCATTATGCTTTCATTTATGTCATTTTCTGTTTCTGTGTCTTCATCATTTCTGGGGTCATATTCTGATGAATCGCAAGAAGGTATTGACAAACTAGATTCTGAATCTGAAGAACTTTCAAAACGACGTTTTTTTCTTTTAATTGATTTCCGTTTTTTATCATCCCTTATACCTACTTCATCTCTTTGTTCCAATTCAGAGAAATGTTCTTTTGTTTGGCCAGTCGTTTTTCTTTTTATAGTGGTCTTTGGTATCGTGGTAGATTTTTTATTTGTTGACAAACATGACGAGATGTCGGCGCTGCTGACTGATTTACCCGATGGAACATTTAACTTAGTGTTTTTCCTTCGTTTAATTGGATTAGGATGTTTATTTTCTTTAAGATATTTAAGCAGTGTTTGATCTTTTCCGGTTCGATAGTTTCTGGTTCAGGACGATCGGTTACAAATGATGGTGAAAACTCATCCTCACCAAAAATGTTTGCATTATACGGGAAGATGCCTGTCTTTCGGAAACCGTTAACAATATTTATACTTGTCTGAGCAAACGGCTACGAATCAGCGACTATTTTTGGTATATCATAAATAGTAAGGGTTTTCCCCGGATTGTTTCGTAGCCATGCATCTTGAGCAGCAGCGCAATACTTTTTGAACGGCCCAAAGACCGACACATCCAACGGTTGTAATTTATGGCTACAATGCGGTGGAAAGGACAGCATTACAACTCCGTTCTCTTTGGCCAAAGTTAGTGTCTTCACGTTCAAGTGAGAGGGGTGATTATCCAACACCAACAAAACAGGACGCTTCATGGACGGTTTCACATGTTTTATAAAATGTTGCATAAACTGATAGAATTCTTCGTCTGTAACCCATCCACTGGCATTGCCTGCTCCTATACATTCAGGAGGACCACCGTTAAGAAAGTGTGTCTTAAACTGTTTTCTCGGAAATACAAACATAAGAGGTACAGCATTTTCAAGAGCAGATACAGCAGTTACTACTGTAACGTTAGTCCCTCGTTCCCCAGAAGTCATTGCGCCGACGTTGCGCTTACCTTTGGCAGCTACAATTTTATTTGGCTTCAGCACAGTGGATACTTCAGTGATGAGATACATTTTTACAGTAGTTTCGTTTTCTATTAAACTTATTGCAGTTTCAGCATCTGGAATATCATGACCGTAGGAAACTTTCTTGTCCAATTGCCTTTTAATTACTCCGCCAATTCCATCAGCTGCCCCTTTGTCATGTGCAGTTTCAAAAAATTCCATGTTGCATTTGTAAAACCTTTATGTATGTATGTTTAAAAGACCAAAGTTTTTCTTTTGCCTATATTGGCTAGATGGGCCGTCAGTAAAAAAATGCACAGTATCTATATTTGGAGATCTAATTTTGACATGTAGCAGTAAAGCTAAGTGAGCCCAAATTGACTCTGGTGTGTGTTTGTGGCAGTTCGAAAAAGTGCAGAATGTTTCGGGTTCCTTCTCTTGATTGTAAATAATGCTTGTATGCAGCGTAATTTGAAAATGTGATGCTCCTAAGTGGAATGCTTGTATTTCGTTATGAAATTTACAAATACAGTTTTGCGAGAAGTCACAATGCAATAATGTTTCGTTACTCTGCAAATTTTCATTTACCGACTTACATGACGACCCGAATGGCGCAGCGGTGGTGAGGCTGCCTTACGTTCTTAGGGTCCCGGGTTCGAATCCCGGTACGAGCAAATGTTTGTGTGAAGAGCATGGACATTTGTTTCCGAGTCATGTAATAATATAATTTAATTTTTTTATAGAATTTAATAAATACCTTCTCTGCATTTTAACTTTTTACTTAGTTTTAGTTTTTTCCTTCTTAGCGGCAGTGGCTCTACTAACGTCATCTGCGTTAAGAAAGTCAGAAACCTTCTTTGCTAGTTCTTTACATTTAATATTCACTTTCTTTACAGGTCTTATTCGACATTTTAATCCGATAGCCGATTCTAATTGCCATTTTACGTGTTCATCAGTCAACATATGGAGGAGTCGCGACTGTGCATGATTGCAGTCCGTTTTGTAAACATCTACTATATCATTCCATTTCGATATTTCTCCGTTAACGGATATTTTTTTGTAATAAAATTATTTCTTAACCCTTTAATGAGGTGTGGTGGATCGTCAATTACACTGAGCTTCTGTCCGTTAATTACAATAACATCATCTGAAACATTAAAATTATATCGTTACCATAAAGGTCAAAACGTTTGTGGGGTGGGGCCCATTTATGGGCATTGTTTTAAATATGTCACAAAAGGATGCACATAAAGAGAACAAGACCTAATTACCAATATTTTCACCGGAAATTAATTGCAGTGGCCATGTATCTTCTTGGAGACTCTTCAGGGCAGCTCGTAATGATGTACCTTGGTCACATACCAAACCCAACGGTTTCACTCCTGTGTTTCCAACAGCAGTGACCATGTCCTTCAGAATTTGTTTTAATTCAACCCCAGAAGTTGCTTGCTCCTTTACAAAAATAAAAGTCCAGAGGTTGCTGCCACTTGTGAACCACTCCCCGTAACATAAACACAAGGGCATGGCCAGCGAAATCATTGGTCTTTTTATTTAGTTCCACAAATCCATCAATCATGTCTTTTTTTGTTATTTTAATTAAAAAAAGAATATTACCTATTTTTTCACAGCTTCAAATATTTGAGGATTGATTCCTGATTCTATGTTTAATTTAGAAGTCATTTTGGTTAGTGTGTATTTGGATGGCAAAATAAATATCCTGTGAAGAAATCTATAGCACTTAGGGCTCTGTTTCATTATTGCCATTGCTATCAATTTTTCTTCATCCGGCTCCTGCTTTTTTTAGTGCACTGTTTAATCTGCATCCATAAGAATGCTTGTGCCAGTGCTGTTGCAATATCCACACGTTCGCTTTTTAGTGGCGGACAGAAATAAAATGTTTCATTAAACCGAAAATATTATCGATTCCAAACCATCTCTAAATTTGGCCGGTTATTGAAAACTAACCTGTATAAGGCGTGGCCGTGCAATCTGCTACGGGCAGGATAGGTGGCATGCGGTGAGATTAAAACAAGACAAAATGTTCTGGTAACTATTCTTGTATTTCTCGATCATCAAGCCGTCTAGGAATAGCGAGTCATCATTACATATTTGATCTTAAACTTAATAGACACACAAAAATAGGATTAGGATGAAACATTATAGAAAAACGTTTGTACTCACCTCGATGACATTTTTGACAAGAGGAAGTTTAATAACATAATCTTTGTAGAGAGGGAGAACTATGGTCTATGCTAATTTTCATCAATAAGGCTTAAGTTAATTGGCCTTAGTATTATTGTTCCATTATAAATGTGTATGGTGAAATAATCTTATATTTTTTAATATTTTAACATTTTATTTGTTTAAAAGTTGTATAAATTTGATATTCTAGATATCAAAGAACACCCGGTTACATATTTTGATCTAAATTATGATATCTTCAGTTATTTTCATTGCACGAAATCATAAAAAAGGACTGTGACATTTGGAAATTACAATTTTTTTTTTCATTTATTTAAAATAAACTATAGTCTCCATACATGTAAATTAATATAGGTAAATTAATATGACCCAAATATTTATTCATTAGGCGGGTCCACACAGAGCGAGCAGCCTCGCGAGGCATTTGCCGCGCGAGGAAACTATCCCCAAACGAGCGCGGCAGCCTCGGTATCATCGCGAGGCTGCCGCGCGCGGCAAGCCCGAGCCATGTTCGTTCGTTCAGTTGAGAATTAAGGCATCATGGCACCAGACGTACGTGTTGCGGTGGCAGCTGTTGCTTTTATCCTTATAAATAGGATTATAAAAAAGAGAAGACAACAAAAACTTAAACGAAGACGATATTGGATCCAGACTTTATACAAAAACAGATTATTATATAATGGGAACGAACTGTACCAAGAATTGATAAATGATGGAGTGGAAAAAAATTTTGCACGCATTACTACAGAGGAGTTGGATCTATTGTGTTCAGAATTACAAAGCAGACTTCGAAGAAATGATACGAACTGGCGTCGAGCGATAACCGTGAGAGAAAGGATACTTTTGACATTACGGTTCTTAGCGACAGGAGATTCTTATACCAGTTTGCAGTATCTCTTTCGCATTTCCAAACAATCTATTTCGAAGATTGTTCCTGAAGTTTGCGATGCCATCATCGAACATTTAAAGGATCATGTAAAAGTGAGTAAAAAAAACCAATCTTGTCAATTTAGTCCAATCATTTTAATAGAACTTTAAAATAACCATAAAAAGAAAGAAAGGTGAAATTAATTTTAATTAGTGGTTCGTATTACGTTTTAGCATAATTAGGAGGCAGGAAGCCGTGGGAGAGGAGGAATGTCTGATAGATTTTGAAAAGCCATCGGAGGGGAAGGGGGAGTAGGAATGTCTGATGAATTTTGAGAAATCATCGGAGGGGAAGGGAGAGGTGGAATCTCTGATTGAATTGGAGAAGTTATTGGAACGGTGGAAATAGATGGTTGAGGAGTTAGTGGTGAGGGGGACGTCGGATCGTTATAAGATGAAGCATGAGTGCTTGGACGTTGCGTAGACCCAGCATAGCTTTGTGTATAATAGCCATATTGTTGATAAGCTCCTGTGTCGGCTTGAAATATTATTCCGCATATATCTTTTTTTACGTGCGCCAGAGTTACTGGATCATATTTTCTCAATTCGTTGGCTATGTATTGTCCAAATGCCGAGTATGAGTCACAAGGCGGTGGGGTTGGCTGTGGTTCTGTGCATTGCTGGAGAATCCTGAAAGCTTCAGAAAGAGTTTCGTCCGATAAATCGTCTGTGTCTTTCGCTGGTCTTCTTTTGCTTCGTTTTCTGGATCTCTGGTCTTGTGTTCCAACTCTAGATTGTGTGTTATTGGCGCCATCTTGTTGTTGCTGATTTTCCATAACTTGAATGTTGTCATTGTCAAGTGAAGGGTCTTGAGCGATTTGAGTTGCTCTTACTGTTTCATCGTTAGTATCGGTTTCATTCTGTAAAATAATACATACTTTTTTACATCTGTTTTAGGTACCAGGTACAGAACAAGAATGGGTTGCAATTTCAAACGGTTTCCTAAATAAATGGAATTTCCCACATGCTGTGGGAGCGATGGATGGGAAGCATGTTGTTTTGCAGTCACCCATAAACAGTGGCAATGACTACGATAATTATAAATCTTTTTCAAGTATAGTTTTGTTTGCCTTAGTAGATGATAATTACAAGTTTTTATATGTAAACGTTGGGAGTAAAGGACGGATTTCTGATGGAGGTGTATTTAAAAATACAAAATTATACCAAAAGTTAGAGAAAAGAGAACTTAACATCCCATCACCCACAATTTTGCAATTACCGTACTATCCCAAAGTACCATTTTATATATTAGGTGACAAAGCTTTTCAGCTAAATGAATACACCATGAGACCATACGAGGGTAATCCAGAAAGAGGTTCAAAGGAAAGAATTTTTAATTATAGACTCTCCAGAGCACGAAGAGTTGTAGAAAATGCTTTCGGAGTGTTAAGTTCTGTTTATAGAGTTTTGCGTAAACCAATTTTATTAGAACCCGAACAAGCAACAAAAGTAGTCTTAGCATCAATACATTTGTACAACTATTTACGGAGAACACCTTCTAATAGCTTTTCAGCTCCCGGCTTTTTTGATGCGGTGGGAAATGATGGGGAAATCGTAGAAGGAAGTTGGCGAAATGAATCAGAACCAACATCATTATTACCAATTCAACAAATACCACGACGTGGAGGAAATAATGCTAAAGAGATACGTGACCACCTAGCAAGACATTTTATTACAAATGGAACTGTCTCATGGCAAGATGACTATCAATAAAAACTATATTATGTACTTACATTCTCCATAGTATCCCGCGTGGTACCTGGCTCGTTCCTATCAGACATAAATGCAAAGGCATTATATGCAAACCAGCTAGATCTGTAAACCTCATCACGACCTGGAAAATAAGTTACAAGTTTTTATAATAGATAAATAGTTCTTAGTAGTAACTGTGAAAGCAATTAATAAATATATATCTTACCTGATCCTGTTAAACGACTTTTATTTTCTCGTGATTTTTCCCGCCGGAAGGATCCCATTAATGACTCCATTTTCTTTTTTAAATCAGGAACCGGTACATTCATCTCGCGGCTAATATTTAACCAGGCATCTTCCCTAAGTCCCCTATTTGTATAATTAGGATCACTTGCATTCCATAGCCAGGTGTTTACACCATAGAGAGATATTAATTTTAAACACTGATCTTTATTCATATTTTACTCTTATTATACTCGAGCGAGGCATGAAACAATATACGCGAGCGTCCAGAGTGCGCGCGGCAAACGACTGAGGCGCCTTTGAGCAAAACAAAAAGCCGACACTGGATGGCTCGGGCGCACGGACGCTCGCCCGCGGCAGCGCGCGCGTTTGCCTCGGCCGAGGCACGTCCACACAGAGCGAGCTGCTTCGCGCGGCAAATGCCTCGCGAGGCTGCTCGCTCTGTGTAGACCCGCCTATTGATTGTTTTATTTCATCAACAATATATATATATATATATCAGACCGTGATGGTCTCCTTAGGAGTAAGTCCAAATTGTCAAGATTATCTATATACCTGGTAATTAGATAATCGTCGAGGTCACGTTAGCTTCTGTAATTCTTTCGTTTGTCGTTGTAGTAAGTAAATTCTCACTATTGTTGTTCTCATTTTCTTTGTCAATTTGTTTCAATTCAAAATTATCTATGTATAGCTTAATACTGCCGATTCCATTAGATACTGCCGTAAACGTCTTCTGAATGTGTGTATTCTGCTAATCATTCTAATCGGTGGTGGCAGGTTTTTCCATATTTTGGAAGCCGCATAGCCGAAGCTACCTTAGTACTATCTAGTTGTTGCGAGCACTGTCTTCCCCACATTCGCAACTACTAGTTAACTAACCTAGTTTGTTGTATAAATAGTCATGTTTTGATATTTAACCACACCAAACAGGAGGCATGCCAAGTGTAGTTTACGTCTGGACTTCATTCTTCATTTGTGGGCTGGAAGAATTGTTAATAATTCACAGTATTTTAAAAGTTTAAATTCCTAGTTGATGGGAATTTGACCTTACGGCCCATATAATTAAAAAAATATATAGACACAAGAAACACTCCCAGTAACACGAAGCTTGGCGTTTGCATTATATTGCGATGACGCGTTGGAGGTGGAATTTTCCCACGGTTCGCTGTAGAATTTCTAGGCCAATTGGGGCTCACGCTGAAGAGCGGAGACTGACCGTCGCTCAAGGTAGTGACGCAGACATAGCTTTAGGCCAAGGCTTGCTGTCGGTCAATGAATGGGAAACTCGGGATTTCGGGATACCAGTGACTGTCTGCCTCAACGTCGTAAGACTTCGTCCCTGGTATATGGACATCGATACGGACGTGTCGATATTTTCATATGCGGTAAAATTGAATAATTTTTCAATACATTTTTATACGCGAGCGTAGTTTCTGAATAATTTTCTGAACTTTCATCATCTGTATCTATTGTTAGCTGAGCCTCCTCGCTTGTACCACTTGCCGAAGAGACATCAGAAATCTTGTAATATGGGGTAATGCGCCGAGAGCTTGAGGGTGTTGATACTGCCGGCAGTAACCCTGTAGATGATGGGAGTGCGGTCTGTAACCCTTTGAGTGATGTGGCTGAGAGTGACCTTTTTTCTGTTAAGGGTGCAGTCAGTAAATATCTGGATTTTGAGGCTGTGGGAAGTGAATTGTGGGTAAAACTGCCTGTAATGATTGGTTCGTTAGTTTGTCTGCCGGTCGTGAGCGCGTGGTTAGTGGGATTAAATTCAGATAGAGTTGGGGTGTTAAGGCTGCTGGTAGTGTGGTCGGCATTAGCGAGGATGCGTTTGGTGGCATGACAACGAGTTGAGATATGACTGGTCATAATTTGGGTTCTGAACTTACTGTTTCCTCCATTTTTAGCGAAGTATCATTTGCTTTCTCAAAAATATCCATTATTTCTTGTGTTAAATCATTTGTGATGATTTGGGTAGCACAGCCGTGGGTAGTGGATATATGTGGCTGAGGGTCTGGGTGTGACTTGGACTGACCGTAGTGGAGATGGACATGAATACGGTGGATTAGGCGGTAGTAACGTCATCGTCACTTCTCCATAAAGTGTGGTATTACGGCCGTGTCCATGTCTCCGGAATCCCTGATGGGGAACGTTTTGAGTTATTATTTTTACATTTTGGCTGCGGTCGTTTAAAAATGTGGTGCCAGACGGGCGTGATCGCTGGGCGCGAGGATGTATGCGTGTACCTAACGGACTATGTGCCTATGTATACTGCACTATGTCTCGCACTACCTAGCACTACCTAGCACTACCTCAGGCATTGTTATAAGGGGAAGAGGGTTACTGGGAATAATAACACTGATAAACTTTCATAACTGTTTCATGGATTACATAAATGATCACACATTAAATATTTTTTGTACTTGGGAGAGGCCTATTTCCAGCAGAGACACAACTGTACCTTCTTGCGTTTTTTTAAAGTATTCAAGTGCCATTTATTTGAGGCCTTATTTCATAAAAGTCTTGATGTGATGAATGACTATCAGATAAATTTTGAATGTATTTTGCAACCGAATAATTTTTGAAAATATCGATACTCTTTTTGATACTTTGGTTTGTATTGTATCATAAAGGTAAAAATGGGGTAATGCGCCGAGAGCTTGAGGGTGTTGATACTGCCGGCAGTAACCCTGTAGATGATGAGAGTGCGGTCTGTAACCCTTTGAGTGACGTGGCTGTTAGTGACCTTTTTTGTGTTGAGGGTGCAGTCAGTAAATATCTGGATTTTGAGGCTGCGGGAAGTGAATTGTGGGTAAAACTGCCTGTAATGATTGGTTCGTTGGTTTGTCTGCCGGTCGTGAGCGCGTGGTTAGTGGGATTAAATTCAGATAGAGTTGGGGTGTTAAGGCTGCTGGTAGTGTGGTCGGCATTAGCGAGGATGCGTTTGGTGGCATGACAACGAGTTGAGATATGACTGGTCATAATTTGGGTTCTGAACTTACTGTTTCCTCCATTTTTAGCGAAGTATCATTTGCTTTCTCAAAAATATCCATTATTTCTTGTGTTAAATCATTTGTGATGATTTGGGTAGCACAGCCGTGGGTAGTGGATATATGTGGCTGAGGGTCTGGGTGTGACTTGGACTGACCGTAGTGGAGATGGACATGAATACGGTGGATTAGGCGGTAGTAACGTCATCGTCACTTCTCCATAAAGTGTGGTATTACGGCCGTGTCCATGTCTCCGGAATCCCTGATGGGGAACGTTTTGAGTTATTATTTTTACATTTTGGCTGCGGTCGTTTAAAAATGTGGTGCCAGACGGGCGTGATCGCTGGGCGCGAGGATGTATGCGTGTACCTAACGGACTATGTGCCTATGTATACTGCACTATGTCTCGCACTACCTAGCACTACCTAGCACTACCTCAGGCATTGTTATAAGGGGAAGAGGGTTACTGGGAATAATAACACTGATAAACTTTCATAACTGTTTCAGGAAGCGATTCGGAACTTCAGGACTTTCACCGCACTACTTTTTACTGTTTATTCACTGTTATAAAGGCATATTTGCCGTACTGATGACTACAATTCTATGTTAATTTTGGGTCGCTATTGTACCCCGGAACTATACTGTAACGAAAGCCTTGAATCGCTTCCTGATTTTGGAATTTTTTATTGAAATTTTCGTCTATGAATTTTTACAATTTTACACAAAAAATACAATAATGTGCTTATATCTAAGTACATTCAAGATATCACAAGTTCTTTGATATAGTTATCTATCTACTAGCATGAAAATTATAATTATCTTTATTGTTTTTAAAGAAATAATACTAAAAACTATACAATTTTCCACATATTGGTTGAAGGATCTTTCCAGCTGAGTTTACATGAAAACCGTAATTGAGACCGCAAGTATATAATTGCCATATACTAGGAAAGTATATGACCTATCGAGTTTTACTATTTATAATTACGAGTCTATGTTTTTTAAGCCTGTAATGATCCTTCAACTGTCAGTCTGTTAGACGAAATTTTACACGTTAAAACGAAGATGGACGCGTTAGACTGTCACATTCTCTACAAGTGGTTTTCCTGAAGGGACTAAGTTATTTTAAACAAAATATTATATCCAGGCCTAGGTCGCAACCTAGGCTACCCGGATTACACTAAATTAAGACTTAAAAGCTCCACTTGCGAGTACATGTGAGTCTAGCGCGTACGTAAATGACTGTTTGCTAATTCTAAATCACTGTTTCACTCATTTACTTGTCACTGTTATTGCCCATATCACTGACTCTATATGTTTATGGTAAAAAAACACTATGTACACTTGGATTTGGTGACGTTCGTCGCGAACAAATGTGTTGCTCAATCTGAAGCAAATAGAGTTAACCACTGTGAACGTTAAGATTTTGACACATAACATGTCGCTTCGTAGTGCTGACCGTAAAGCCAAGTTCCATCATTACGATTTAAAGTTGCATTCAGTCTAATCGACACTCGCAATCAAATTAAGTTTGGATAAAAAGGTTATAATTGCCATTGGTCAAAATTGTGGCATCAGCAGTGTGTATATTTGTGGGAGGGGGGGGGGGACAGTAAAGTTTTTGAATTTCTCAATATTTCATATTCGTCTTCTTCACAATTTTCAGTACCAATAAAAGAAAAGTTGCTGAGGACAGCCGTTTTAAGACCGACGACAAACGGTCCAGCGGCGATTCCAATTGCAGCCGCAATTGGCCCGAATGATTCTCCCAAAAATGATTTTCCCCGTCTTAAGTCGGGCGTGCATGCGTTGACACGATCGAACAGCTTGTCCATATTGCTGATAACATTAGCTGCGGTGACAGCTTTTGAAGAGAGTTCCCCTGTAAATATAACACATAAATTAAGATCTTATTATGGATTACATAAATGATCACACATTAAATATTTTTTGTACTTGGGAGAGGCCTATTTCCAGCAGAGACACAACTGTACCTTCTTGCGTTTTTTTAAAGTATTCAAGTGCCATTTATTTGAGGCCTTATTTCATAAAAGTCTTGATGTGATGAATGACTATCAGATAAATTTTGAATGTATTTTGCAACCGAATAATTTTTGAAAATATCGATACTCTTTTTGATACTTTGGTTTGTATTGTATCATAAAGGTAAAAATGGGGTAATGCGCCGAGAGCTTGAGGGTGTTGATACTGCCGGCAGTAACCCTGTAGATGATGAGAGTGCGGTCTGTAACCCTTTGAGTGACGTGGCTGTTAGTGACCTTTTTTGTGTTGAGGGTGCAGTCAGTAAATATCTGGATTTTGAGGCTGCGGGAAGTGAATTGTGGGTAAAACTGCCTGTAATGATTGGTTCGTTGGTTTGTCTGCCGGTGGTGAGCGCGTGGTTAGTGGGATTAAATTCAGATAGAGTTGGAGTGTTAAGGCTGCTGGTAGTGTGGTCGGCATTAGCGAGGATGCGTTTGGTGGCATGACAACGAGTTAAGATCTGACTGGTAATAATTTGGGTTCTGAACCTACTGTTTCCTCCATTTTCAGCGAAGTATCATTTGCTTTCTCAAAAATATCCAACATTTCTTGTGTTAAATCGTTTGTGATGATTTGGGTAGCACAGCCGTGGGTAGTGGATATATGTGGCTGAGGGTCTGGGTGTGACTTGGACTGACCGTAGTGGAGATGGACATGAATACGGTGGATTAGGTGGTAGTAACGTCATCGTCACTTCTCCATTAAGTGTGGTATTACGGCCGTGTCCTTGTCTCCGGAATCGCTGATGGGGAACGTTTTGAGTTATTATTTTTACATTTTGGCTGCGGTCGTCTAAAAATGTGTTGCACAATCTGAAGCAGATAGAGTTTACCACTGTGCACGTTAAGATTTTGACACATAACATGTCACTTCGTAGTGCTGACCGTAAAGCCAAGTTCCATCATTACGATTTAAAGTTGCATTCAGTCTAAACGACACTCGCAATCAAAGTAAGTTTGGATAAAAAGGTTATAATTGTCATTGGTCAAAATTGTGGCATCAGCAGTGTGTATATTTGTGGGGGGGGGGGGGGGGGGACAGTAAAGTTTTTAAATTTCTCAATATTCCATATTCGTCATCTTCACAATTTTCAGTCCCAATTAAAGAAAAGTTGCTGACGACAGCCGTTTTAAGAGCGGCGACAAACGTTCCAGCTGCGATTCGAATTGCAGCTGCAATTGGCCCGAATGATTCTCCCAAAAATGATTTTCCCCGTCTTAAGTCGGGCGTGCATGCGTTGACACGATCGAACAGCTTGTCCATATTGCTAATAACATAAGCTGTGGTGACAGCTTTTGAAGAGAGTTCCCCTGTAAACAGAACACATACATTAAGATCTTATTATGGAGTAAATGGGATTATAAAGTATGTTACAAGTCAACCCAAAAAAAATATCATGTATCACACATTAATTAATTTTTGTACTTGGGAGAGGCCTATTCCCAGCATGGTCGGCATTAGCGAGGATGCGTTTGGTGGCATGACAACGAGTTGAGATATGATTGGTCATAAATTGGGTTCTGAACTTACTGTTTCCTCCATTTTCAGCGAAGTATCATTTGCTTTCTTAAAAATATCCAACATTTCTTGTGTTAAATCATTTGTGATGATTTGCGTAGAACAGCCGTGGGTAGTGGATATATGTGGCTGAGGGTCTGGGTGTGACTTGGACTGACCGTAGTGGAGATGGACATGAATACGGTGGATTAGGTGGTAGTAACGTCATCGTCACTTCTCCATAAAGTGTGGTATTACGGCCGTGTCCTTGTCTCCGGAATCGCTGATGGGGAACGTTTTGAGTTATTATTTTTACATTTTGGCACCCGTCGTCTAAAAATGTGTTGCACAATCTGAAGCAGATAGAGTTTACCACTGTGCACGTTAAGATTTTGACACATAACATGTCACTTCGTAGTGCTGACCGTAAAGCCAAGTTCCATCATTACGATTTAAAGTTGCATTCAGTCTAAACGACACTCGCAATCAAAGTAAGTTTGGATAAAAAGGTTATAATTGTCATTTATCAAAACTGTGGCATCAGCAGTGTGTATATTTGTGGGAGGGGGGGGAGACAGTAAAGTTTTTGAATTTCTCAATATTTCATATTCGTCTTCTTCACAATTTTCAGTACCAATAAAAGAAAAGTTGCTGAGGACAGCCGTTTTAAGACCGACGACAAACGGTCCAGCGGCGATTCGAATTGCAGCTGCAATTGGCCCGAATGATTCTCCCAAAAATGATTTTCCCCGTCTTAAGTCGGGCGTGCATGCGTTGACACGATCGAACAGCTTGTCCATATTGCTGATAACATTAGCTGCGGTGACAGCTTTTGAAGAGAGTTCCCCTGTAAATATAACACATACATTAAGATCTTATTATGGATTACATAAATGATCACACATTAAATATTTTTTGTACTTGGGAGAGGCCTATTTCCAGCAGAGACACAACTGTACCTTCTTGCGTTTTTTTAAATATTCAAGTGCCATTTATTTGAGACCTTATTTCATAAAAGTCTTGATGTGATGAATGACTATCAGATAAATGTTGAATGTATTTTGCTATCGAATAATTTTTGAAAATATCGATACTCTTTTTGATACTTTGGTTTGTATTGTATCATAAAGGTAAAAATGGGGTAATGCGCCGAGAGCTTGAGGGTGTTGATACGGCCGGCAGTAACCCTGTAGATGATGAGAGTGCGGTCTGTAACCCTTTGAGTGACGTGGCTGTTAGTGACCTTTTTTGTGTTGAGGGTGCAGTCAGTAAATATCTGGATTTTGAGGCTGCGGGAAGTGAATTGTGGGTAAAACTGCCTGTAATGATTGGTTCGTTGGTTTGTCTGCCGGTGGTGAGCGCGTGGTTAGTGGGATTAAATTCAGATAGAGTTGGAGTGTTAAGGCTGCTGATAGTGTGGTCGGCATTAGCGAGGATGCGTTTGGTGGCATGACAACGAGTTGAGATCTGACTGGTAATAATTCGGGTTCTTAACCTACTGTTTCCTCCATTTTCAGCGAAGTATCATTTGCTTTCTCAAAAATATCCAACATTTCTTGTGTTAAATGTTTGTGATGATTTGGGTAGCACCGCCGTGGGTAGTGGATATATGTGGCTGAGGGTCTGGGTGTGACTTGGACTGACCGTAGTGGAGATGGACATGAATACGGTGGATTAGGTGGTAGTAACGTCATCGTCACTTCTCCATTAAGTGTGGTATTACGGCCGTGTCCTTGTCTCCGGAATCGCTGATGGGGAACGTTTTGAGTTATTATTTTTACATTTTGGCTGCGGTCGTCTAAAAATGTGTTGCACAATCTGAAGCAGATAGAGTTTACCACTGTGCACGTTAAGATTTTGACACATAACATGTCACTTCGTAGTGCTGACCGTAAAGCCAAGTTCCATCATTACGATTTAAAGTTGCATTCAGTCTAAACGACACTCGCAATCAAAGTAAGTTTGGATAAAAAGGTTATAATTGTCATTGGTCAAAATTGTGGCATCAGCAGTGTGTATATTTGTGGGGGGGGGGGGGGGGGAGACAGTAAAGTTTTTAAATTTCTCAATATTCCATATTCGTCATCTTCACAATTTTCAGTCCCAATTAAAGAAAAGTTGCTGACGACAGCCGTTTTAAGAGCGGCGACAAACGTTCCAGCTGCGATTCGAATTGCAGCTGCAATTGGCCCGAATGATTCTCCCAAAAATGATTTTCCCCGTCTTAAGTCGGGCGTGCATGCGTTGACACGATCGAACAGCTTGTCCATATTGCTAATAACATAAGCTGTGGTGACAGCTTTTGAAGAGAGTTCCCCTGTAAACAGAACACATACATTAAGATCTTATTATGGAGTAAATGGGATTATAAAGTATGTTACAAGTCAACCCAAAAAAAATATCATGTATCACACATTAATTAATTTTTGTACTTGGGAGAGGCCTATTCCCAGCATGGTCGGCATTAGCGAGGATGCGTTTGGTGGCATGACAACGAGTTGAGATATGATTGGTCATAAATTGGGTTCTGAACTTACTGTTTCCTCCATTTTCAGCGAAGTATCATTTGCTTTCTTAAAAATATCCAACATTTCTTGTGTTAAATCATTTGTGATGATTTGCGTAGAACAGCCGTGGGTAGTGGATATATGTGGCTGAGGGTCTGGGTGTGACTTGGACTGACCGTAGTGGAGATGGACATGAATACGGTGGATTAGGTGGTAGTAACGTCATCGTCACTTCTCCATAAAGTGTGGTATTACGGCCGTGTCCTTGTCTCCGGAATCGCTGATGGGGAACGTTTTGAGTTATTATTTTTACATTTTGGCACCCGTCGTCTAAAAATGTGTTGCACAATCTGAAGCAGATAGAGTTTACCACTGTGCACGTTAAGATTTTGACACATAACATGTCACTTCGTAGTGCTGACCGTAAAGCCAAGTTCCATCATTACGATTTAAAGTTGCATTCAGTCTAAACGACACTCGCAATCAAAGTAAGTTTGGATAAAAAGGTTATAATTGTCATTTATCAAAACTGTGGCATCAGCAGTGTGTATATTTGTGGGAGGGGGGGGAGACAGTAAAGTTTTTGAATTTCTCAATATTTCATATTCGTCTTCTTCACAATTTTCAGTACCAATAAAAGAAAAGTTGCTGAGGACAGCCGTTTTAAGACCGACGACAAACGGTCCAGCGGCGATTCGAATTGCAGCTGCAATTGGCCCGAATGATTCTCCCAAAAATGATTTTCCCCGTCTTAAGTCGGGCGTGCATGCGTTGACACGATCGAACAGCTTGTCCATATTGCTGATAACATTAGCTGCGGTGACAGCTTTTGAAGAGAGTTCCCCTGTAAATATAACACATACATTAAGATCTTATTATGGATTACATAAATGATCACACATTAAATATTTTTTGTACTTGGGAGAGGCCTATTTCCAGCAGAGACACAACTGTACCTTCTTGCGTTTTTTTAAATATTCAAGTGCCATTTATTTGAGACCTTATTTCATAAAAGTCTTGATGTGATGAATGACTATCAGATAAATGTTGAATGTATTTTGCTATCGAATAATTTTTGAAAATATCGATACTCTTTTTGATACTTTGGTTTGTATTGTATCATAAAGGTAAAAATGGGGTAATGCGCCGAGAGCTTGAGGGTGTTGATACGGCCGGCAGTAACCCTGTAGATGATGAGAGTGCGGTCTGTAACCCTTTGAGTGACGTGGCTGTTAGTGACCTTTTTTGTGTTGAGGGTGCAGTCAGTAAATATCTGGATTTTGAGGCTGCGGGAAGTGAATTGTGGGTAAAACTGCCTGTAATGATTGGTTCGTTGGTTTGTCTGCCGGTGGTGAGCGCGTGGTTAGTGGGATTAAATTCAGATAGAGTTGGAGTGTTAAGGCTGCTGATAGTGTGGTCGGCATTAGCGAGGATGCGTTTGGTGGCATGACAACGAGTTGAGATCTGACTGGTAATAATTCGGGTTCTTAACCTACTGTTTCCTCCATTTTCAGCGAAGTATCATTTGCTTTCTCAAAAATATCCAACATTTCTTGTGTTAAATGTTTGTGATGATTTGGGTAGCACCGCCGTGGGTAGTGGATATATGTGGCTGAGGGTCTGGGTGTGACTTGGACTGACCGTAGTGGAGATGGACATGAATACGGTGGATTAGGTGGTAGTAACGTCATCGTCACTTCTCCATAAAGTGTGGTATTACGGCCGTGTCCTTGTCTCCGGAATCGCTGATGGGGAACGTTTTGAGTTATTATTTTTACATTTTGGCACCCGTCGTCTAAAAATGTGTTGCACAATCTGAAGCAGATAGAGTTTACCACTGTGCACGTTAAGATTTTGACACATAACATGTCACTTCGTAGTGCTGACCGTAAAGCCAAGTTCCATCATTACGATTTAAAGTTGCATTCAGTCTAAACGACACTCGCAATCAAAGTAAGTTTGGATAAAAAGGTTATAATTGTCATTTATCAAAACTGTGGCATCAGCAGTGTGTATATTTGTGGGAGGGGGGGGAGACAGTAAAGTTTTTGAATTTCTCAATATTTCATATTCGTCTTCTTCACAATTTTCAGTACCAATAAAAGAAAAGTTGCTGAGGACAGCCGTTTTAAGACCGACGACAAACGGTCCAGCGGTGATTCCAATTGCAGCCGCAATTGGCCCGAATGATTCTCCCAAAAATGATTTTCCCCGTCTTAAGTCGGGCGTGCATGCGTTGACACGATCGAACAGCTTGTCCATATTGCTGATAACATTAGCTGCGGTGACAGCTTTTGAAGAGAGTTCCCCTGTAAATATAACACATAAATTAAGATCTTATTATGGATTACATAAATGATCACACATTAAATATTTTTTGTAATTGGGAGAGGCCTATTTCCAGCAGAGACACAACTGCACCTTCTTGCGTTTTTTTTAAATATTCAAGTGCCATTTATTTGAGACCTTATTTCATAAAAGTCTTGATGTGATGAATGACTATCAGATAAATGTTGAATGTATTTTGCAATCGAATAATTTTTGAAAATATCGATACTCTTTTTGATACTTTGGTTTGTATTGTATCATAAAGGTAAAAATGGGGTAATGCGCCGAGAGCTTGAGGGTGTTGATACTGCCGGCAGTAACCCTGTAGATGATGAGAGTGCGGTCTGTAACCCTTTGAGTGACGTGGCTGTTAGTGACCTTTTTTGTGTTGAGGGTGCAGTCAGTAAATACCTGGATTTTGAGGCTGCGGGAAGTGAATTGTGGGTAAAACTGCCTGTAATGATTGGTTCGTTGGTTTGTCTGCCGGTGGTGAGCGCGTGGTTAGTGGGATTAAATTCAGATAGAGTTGGAGTGTTAAGGCTGCTGGTAGTGTGGTCGGCATTAGCGAGGATGCGTTTGGTGGCATGACAACGAGTTGAGATATGACTGGTCATAAATTGGGTTCTGAACTTACTGTTTCCTCCATTTTCAGCGAAGTATCATTTGCTTTCTTAAAAATATCCAACATTTCTTGTGTTAAATCATTTGTGATGATTTGGGTAGAACAGCCGTGGGTAGTGGATATATGTGGCTGAGGGTCTGGGTGTGACTTGCACTGACCGTAGTGGAGATGGACATGAATACGGTAGATTAGGTGGTAGTAACGTCATCGTCACTTCTCCATAAAGTGTGGTATTACGGCCGTGTCCTTGTCTCCGGAATCGCTGATGGGGAACGTTTTGAGTTATTATTTTTACATTTTGGCTGCGGTCGTCTAAAAATGTGTTGCACAATCTGAAGCAGATAGAGTTTACCACTGTGCAAGTTAAGATTTTGACACATAACATGTCACTTCGTAGTGCTGACCGTAAAGCCAAGTTCCATCATTACGATTTAAAGTTGCATTCAGTCTAAACGACACTCGCAATCAAAGTAAGTTTGGATAAAAAGGTTATAATTGTCATTGGTCAAAATTGTGGCATCAGCAGTGTGTATATTTGTGGGAGGGGGGGGACAGTAAAGTTTTTGAATTTCTCAATATTTCATATTCGTCTTCTTCACAATTTTCAGTACCAATAAAAGAAAAGTTGCTGAGGACAGCCGTTTTAAGACCGACGACAAACGGTCCAGCGGCGATTCCAATTGCAGCCGCAATTGGCCCGAATGATTCTCCCAAAAATGATTTTCCCCGTCTTAAGTCGGGCGTGCATGCGTTGACACGATCGAACAGCTTGTCCATATTGCTGATAACATTAGCTGCGGTGACAGCTTTTGAAGAGAGTTCCCCTGTAAATATAACACATAAATTAAGATCTTATTATGGATTACATAAATGATCACACATTAAATATTTTTTGTACTTGGGAGAGGCCTATTTCCAGCAGAGACACAACTGTACCTTCTTGCGTTTTTTTAAAATATTCAAGTGCCATTTATTTGAGACCTTATTTCATAAAAGTCTTGATGTGATGAATGACTATCAGATAAATTTTGAATGTATTTTGCAACCGAATAATTTTTGAAAATATCGATACTCTTTTTGATACTTTGGTTTGTATTGTATCATAAAGGTAAAAATGGGGTAATGCGCCGAGAGCTTGAGGGTGTTGATAGTGCCGGCAGTAACCCTGTAGATGATGAGAGTGCGGTCTGCAACCCTTTGAGTGATGTGGCTGTTAGTGACCTTTTTTGTGTTGAGGGTGCAGTCAGTAAAATCTGGATTTTGAGGCTGCGGGAAGTGAATTGTGGGTAAAACTGCCTGTAATGATTGGTTCGTTGGTTTGTCTGCCGGTGGTGAGCGCGTGGTTAGTGGGATTAAATTCAGATAGAGTTGGAGTGTTAAGGCTGCTGGTAGTGTGGTCGGCATTAGCGAGGATGCGTTTGGTGGCATGACAACGAGTTAAGATCTGACTGGTAATAATTTGGGTTCTGAACCTACTGTTTCCTCCATTTTCAGCGAAGTATCATTTGCTTTCTCAAAAATATCCAACATTTCTTGTGTTAAATCGTTTGTGATGATTTGGGTAGCACAGCCGTGGGTAGTGGATATATGTGGCTGAGGGTCTGGGTGTGACTTGGACTGACCGTAGTGGAGATGGACATGAATACGGTGGATTAGGTGGTAGTAACGTCATCGTCACTTCTCCATAAAGTGTGGTATTACGGCCGTGTCCTTGTCTCCGAAATTGCTGATGGGGAACGTTTTGAGTTATTATTTTTACATTTTGATGCGGTCGTCTAAAATGTGTTGCACAATCTGAAGCAAATAGAGTTTACCACTGTGCACGTGAAGATTTTGACACATAACATGTCACTTCGTAGTGCTGACCGTAAAACCAAGTTCCATCATTACGATTTAAACTTGCATTCAGTCTAAACGACACTCGCAATCAAATTAAGTTTAAATAAAAAGGTTATAATTGTCATTGGTCAAAATTGTGGCATCAGTAGTGTGTATATTTGTGGGGGGGGGGGGGGGACAGTAAAGTTTTTAAATTTCTCAATATTTCATTTTCGTCATCTTCACAATTTTCAGTCCCAATTAAAGAAAAGTTGCTGACGACAGCCGTTTTAAGAGCGGCGACAAACGTTCCAGCTGCGATTCGAATTGCAGCCGCAATTGGCCCGAATGATTCTCCCAAAAATGATTTCCCCCGTCTTAAGTCGGGACACGATCGAACAGCTTGTCCATATTGCTAATAACATAAGCTGTGGTGACAGCTTTTGAAGAGAGTTCCCCTGTAAACAGAACACATACATTAAGATCTTATTATGGAGTAAATGGGATTATAAAGTATGTTACAAGTCAACCCAAAAAAAATATCATGTATCACACATTAATTAATTTTTGTACTTGGGAGAGGCCTATTCCCAGCATGGTCGGCATTAGCGAGGATGCGTTAAGAAGGCCGAGTAAGAAGGCCTCCCACTGGTGGGACATCGAGGCGCGGGGGCTTCCTGCCGGCAATTCTTCGCCGAACCGCCTCCTGCACTTCCTCCAGCTCAGTAGCCTCTTGGCGGCAGTTGTAGCCTGGGCGTGGGGGGGGGGGGGGTGACGTCATGTCGATCAACAGCTCCGTCGATGGCGTGCTGAAGCCTTGCGGTGGTGTCCTGTTCAGTGATGCGCGGGGGGTGAAAACCCGCCGCATCTCCGCTAGCACCCGTAGCTCTTCCGCCTTTCGCTCGCTCTCTTTCTCTATCAGCTCCTCTTGGAGGCGCTCCGCCTCCTCATCTGCGTCTGCCATCTTGGGCTTTGGTGCAAAAGCTTGACGCGTTTAATAGCCGTAGGTCAATACCCAAACTCGTTTAATCGTTTTAATACACAAACACAAACTTAGTCAAATTTTAATACACGACAACTGTTTAATACACGAAATCGTCCGACTTTATTACACGAACACGTGTAGGTTCACAATTTTATATGTCCGGATAACATCGTTTGCAGAGTTTACACTTATACGACGATGTCGTCCGCCGCACGCGGCGCCCGCCGTGAACGTCCAAGATCGGAGAACGTCCCAAGTTCGGAGAACTTAGACACACAAGAATTAAGACGAAGACAAATAATAGTACTTACCCCGTTCAGGGGGACGGGTCCCACTCAAAGTAAGAGGGAGTACCAGGAATTCCGGGAACACCACACTTTCACTAAATTAGGTAAGCGTCACTGTCGCGAGGGCGTCTCTATCACGGCTAAGCGTCACTACCGCGGGGGTGAGTGTTGGGGGGGGGGGGGGGGGTTAGCCCGATTTGACAGAACACCTGTCAAATGGCCAAAGGCACTCAGAAACGTCACTGTCGCACACAACACCACTGACTTTGACAGCTGTCAGCCGTAAAACGACCTGTCACCTGTCAGCAGGACAACGTCACTATCGCACTTGTCACTGACACTTGTCAAACGTCACTGTCGTCACTACGCGTCTCTCTCGCACTACTTTTGGGCAACGCCCACACTGTATTTATCTCGCTCTAAAAGCAATATGGCCGCGGCCGCTAGTGGAACTCTCCACGTGAGAGACAAGGAGGGACCGAGAATTCGCACCGACCAATAGGAAAAAAGAACGGAAAATTCACGAGCGCAGGCTCGAACACGTCCGTTCGCTCCGACGGCGGGCAGCGAAGAAGGGAGGGGGGGGGGACAGTAAAGTTTTTAAATTTCTCAATATTTTATATTCGTCATCTTCACAATTTTCAGTCCCAATAAAAGAAAAAATGCTGACGACAGCCGTTTTAAGACCGGCGACAAACGGTCCAGCTGCGATTCGAATTGCAGCCGCAATTGGCCCGAATGATTCTTCCAAAAACGATTTCCCCCGTCTTAAGTCGGGTGTGCATGCGTTGACACGATCGAACAGCTCGTCCATATTGCTAATAATATAAGCTGTAGTGACAGCTTTTGAAGAGAGTTTCCCTGTAAACAGAACACATACATTAAGATCTTATTATGGAGTAAATGGGATTATAAAGTATGTTACAAGTCAACCCAAAAAAAATATCATGTATCACACATTAATTAATTTTTGTACTTGGGAGAGGCCTATTCCCAGCATGGTCGGCATTAGCGAGGATGCGTTTGGTGGCATGACAACGAGTTGAGATATGACTGGTCATAAATTGGGTTCTGAACTTACTGTTTCCTCCATTTTCAGCGAAGTATCATTTGCTTTCTTAAAAATATCCAACATTTCTTGTGTTAAATCATTTGTGATGATTTGGGTAGAACAGCCGTGGGTAGTGGATATATGTGGCTGAGGGTCTGGGTGTGACTTGCACTGACCGTAGTGGAGATGGACATGAATACGGTGGATTAGGTGGTAGTAACGTCATCGTCACTTCTCCATAAAGTGTGGTATTACGGCCGTGTCCTTGTCTCCGGAATCGCTGATGGGGAACGTTTTGAGTTATTATTTTTACATTTTGGCTGCGGTCGTCTAAAAATGTGTTGCACAATCTGAAGCAGATAGAGTTTACCACTGTGCAAGTTAAGATTTTGACACATAACATGTCACTTCGTAGTGCTGACCGTAAAGCCAAGTTCCATCATTACGATTTAAAGTTGCATTCAGTCTAAACGACACTCGCAATCAAAGTAAGTTTGGATAAAAAGGTTATGATTGTCATTGGTCAAAATTGTGGCATCAGCGGTGTGTATATTTGTGGGAGGGGGGGGAGACAGTAAAGTTTTTGAATTTCTCAATATTTCATATTCGTCTTCTTCACAATTTTCAGTACCAATAAAAGAAAAGTTGCTGAGGACAGCCGTTTTAAGACCGACGACAAACGGTCCAGCGGTGATTCCAATTGCAGCCGCAATTGGCCCGAATGATTCTCCCAAAAATGATTTTCCCCGTCTTAAGTCGGGCGTGCATGCGTTGACACGATCGAACAGCTTGTCCATATTGCTGATAACATTAGCTGCGGTGACAGCTTTTGAAGAGAGTTCCCCTGTAAATATAACACATAAATTAAGATCTTGTTATGGATTACATAAATGATCACACATTAAATATTTTTTGTACTTGGGAGAGGCCTATTTCCAGCAGAGACACAACTGCACCTTCTTGCGTTTTTTTTAAATATTCAAGTGCCATTTATTTGAGACCTTATTTCATAAAAGTCTTGATGTGATGAATGACTATCAGATAAATGTTGAATGTATTTTGCAATCGAATAATTTTTGAAAATATCGATACTCTTTTTGATACTTTGGTTTGTATTGTATCATAAAGGTAAAAATGGGGTAATGCGCCGAGAGCTTGAGGGTGTTGATACTGCCGGCAGTAACCCTGTAGATGATGAGAGTGCGGTCTGTAACCCTTTGAGTGACGTGGCTGTTAGTGACCTTTTTTGTGTTGAGGGTGCAGTCAGTAAATATCTGGATTTTGAGGCTGCGGGAAGTGAATTTTGGGTAAAACTGCCTGTAATGATTGGTTCGTTGGTTTGTCTGCCGGTGGTGAGCGCGTGGTTAGTGGGATTAAATTCAGATAGAGTTGGAGTGTTAAGGCTGCTGGTAGTGTGGTCGGCATTAGCGAGGATGCGTTTGGTGGCATGACAACGAGTTGAGATATGACTGGTCATAAATTGGGTTCTGAACTTACTGTTTCCTCCATTTTCAGCGAAGTATCATTTGCTTTCTTAAAAATATCCAACATTTCTTGTGTTAAATCATTTGTGATGATTTGGGTAGAACAGCCGTGGGTAGTGGATATATGTGGCTGAGGGTCTGGGTGTGACTTGCACTGACCGTAGTGGAGATGGACATGAATACGGTGGATTAGGTGGTAGTAACGTCATCGTCACTTCTCCATAAAGTGTGGTATTACGGCCGTGTCCTTGTCTCCGGAATCGCTGATGGGGAACGTTTTGAGTTATTATTTTTACATTTTGGCTGCGGTCGTCTAAAAATGTGTTGCACAATCTGAAGCAGATAGAGTTTACCACTGTGCAAGTTAAGATTTTGACACATAACATGTCACTTCGTAGTGCTGACCGTAAAGCCAAGTTCCATCATTACGATTTAAAGTTGCATTCAGTCTAAACGACACTCGCAATCAAAGTAAGTTTGGATAAAAAGGTTATAATTGTCATTGGTCAAAATTGTGGCATCAGCGGTGTGTATATTTGTGGGAGGGGGGGGAGACAGTAAAGTTTTTGAATTTCTCAATATTTCATATTCGTCTTCTTCACAATTTTCAGTACCAATAAAAGAAAAGTTGCTGAGGACAGCCGTTTTAAGACCGACGACAAACGGTCCAGCGGCGATTCCAATTGCAGCCGCAATTGGCCCGAATGATTCTCCCAAAAATGATTTTCCCCGTCTTAAGTCGGGCGTGCATGCGTTGACACGATCGAACAGCTTGTCCATATTGCTGATAACATTAGCTGCGGTGACAGCTTTTGAAGAGAGTTCCCCTGTAAATATAACACATAAATTAAGATCTTATTATGGATTACATAAATGATCACACATTAAATATTTTTTGTACTTGGGAGAGGCCTATTTCCAGCAGAGACACAACTGTACCTTCTTGCGTTTTTTTAAAATATTCAAGTGCCATTTATTTGAGACCTTATTTCATAAAAGTCTTGATGTGATGAATGACTATCAGATAAATGTTGAATGTATTTTGCAATCGAATAATTTTTGAAAATATCGATACTCTTTTTGATACTTTGGTTTGTATTGTATCATAAAGGTAAAAATGGGGTAATGCGCCGAGAGCTTGAGGGTGTTGATACTGCCGGCAGTAACCCTGTAGATGATGAGAGTGCGGTCTGTAACCCTTTGAGTGACGTGGCTGTTAGTGACCTTTTTTGTGTTGAGGGTGCAGTCAGTAAATACCTGGATTTTGAGGCTGCGGGAAGTGAATTGTGCGTACAACTGCCTGTAATGATTGGTTCGTTGGTTTGTCTGCCGGTGGTGAGCGCGTGGTTAGTGGGATTAAATTCAGATAGAGTTGGAGTGTTAAGGCTGCTGGTAGTGTGGTCGGCATTAGCGAGGATGCGTTTGGTGGCATGACAACGAGTTGAGATATGACTGGTCATAAATTGGGTTCTGAACTTACTGTTTCCTCCATTTTCAGCGAAGTATCATTTGCTTTCTTAAAAATATCCAACATTTCTTGTGTTAAATCATTTGTGATGATTTGGGTAGAACAGCCGTGGGTAGTGGATATATGTGGCTGAGGGTCTGGGTGTGACTTGCACTGACCGTAGTGGAGATGGACATGAATACGGTGGATTAGGTGGTAGTAACGTCATCGTCACTTCTCCATAAAGTGTGGTATTACGGCCGTGTCCTTGTCTCCGGAATCGCTGATGGGGAACGTTTTGAGTTATTATTTTTACATTTTGGCTGCGGTCGTCTAAAAATGTGTTGCACAATCTGAAGCAGATAGAGTTTACCACTGTGCAAGTTAAGATTTTGACACATAACATGTCACTTCGTAGTGCTGACCGTAAAGCCAAGTTCCATCATTACGATTTAAAGTTGCATTCAGTCTAAACGACACTCGCAATCAAAGTAAGTTTGGATAAAAAGGTTATAATTGTCATTGGTCAAAATTGTGGCATCAGCGGTGTGTATATTTGTGGGAGGGGGGGGAGACAGTAAAGTTTTTGAATTTCTCAATATTTCATATTCGTCTTCTTCACAATTTTCAGTACCAATAAAAGAAAAGTTGCTGAGGACAGCCGTTTTAAGACCGACGACAAACGGTCCAGCGGCGATTCCAATTGCAGCCGCAATTGGCCCGAATGATTCTCCCAAAAATGATTTTCCCCGTCTTAAGTCGGGCGTGCATGCGTTGACACGATCGAACAGCTTGTCCATATTGCTGATAACATTAGCTGCGGTGACAGCTTTTGAAGAGAGTTCCCCTGTAAATATAACACATAAATTAAGATCTTATTATGGATTACATAAATGATCACACATTAAATATTTTTTGTACTTGGGAGAGGCCTATTTCCAGCAGAGACACAACTGTACCTTCTTGCGTTTTTTTAAAATATTCAAGTGCCATTTATTTGAGACCTTATTTCATAAAAGTCTTGATGTGATGAATGACTATCAGATAAATGTTGAATGTATTTTGCAATCGAATAATTTTTGAAAATATCGATACTCTTTTTGATACTTTGGTTTGTATTGTATCATAAAGGTAAAAATGGGGTAATGCGCCGAGAGCTTGAGGGTGTTGATACTGCCGGCAGTAACCCTGTAGATGATGAGAGTGCGGTCTGTAACCCTTTGAGTGACGTGGCTGTTAGTGACCTTTTTTGTGTTGAGGGTGCAGTCAGTAAATACCTGGATTTTGAGGCTGCGGGAAGTGAATTGTGCGTACAACTGCCTGTAATGATTGGTTCGTTGGTTTGTCTGCCGGTGGTGAGCGCGTGGTTAGTGGGATTAAATTCAGATAGAGTTGGAGTGTTAAGGCTGCTGGTAGTGTGGTCGGCATTAGCGAGGATGCGTTTGGTGGCATGACAACGAGTTGAGATATGACTGGTCATAAATTGGGTTCTGAACTTACTGTTTCCTCCATTTTCAGCGAAGTATCATTTGCTTTCTTAAAAATATCCAACATTTCTTGTGTTAAATCATTTGTGATGATTTGGGTAGAACAGCCGTGGGTAGTGGATATATGTGGCTGAGGGTCTGGGTGTGACTTGCACTGACCGTAGTGGAGATGGACATGAATACGGTGGATTAGGTGGTAGTAACGTCATCGTCACTTCTCCATAAAGTGTGGTATTACGGCCGTGTCCTTGTCTCCGGAATCGCTGATGGGGAACGTTTTGAGTTATTATTTTTACATTTTGGCTGCGGTCGTCTAAAAATGTGTTGCACAATCTGAAGCAGATAGAGTTTACCACTGTGCAAGTTAAGATTTTGACACATAACATGTCACTTCGTAGTGCTGACCGTAAAGCCAAGTTCCATCATTACGATTTAAAGTTGCATTCAGTCTAAACGACACTCGCAATCAAAGTAAGTTTGGATAAAAAGGTTATAATTGTCATTGGTCAAAATTGTGGCATCAGCGGTGTGTATATTTGTGGGAGGGGGGGGAGACAGTAAAGTTTTTGAATTTCTCAATATTTCATATTCGTCTTCTTCACAATTTTCAGTACCAATAAAAGAAAAGTTGCTGAGGACAGCCGTTTTAAGACCGACGACAAACGGTCCAGCGGCGATTCCAATTGCAGCCGCAATTGGCCCGAATGATTCTCCCAAAAATGATTTTCCCCGTCTTAAGTCGGGCGTGCATGCGTTGACACGATCGAACAGCTTGTCCATATTGCTGATAACATTAGCTGCGGTGACAGCTTTTGAAGAGAGTTCCCCTGTAAATATAACACATAAATTAAGATCTTATTATGGATTACATAAATGATCACACATTAAATATTTTTTGTACTTGGGAGAGGCCTATTTCCAGCAGAGACACAACTGTACCTTCTTGCGTTTTTTTTAAATATTCAAGTGCCATTTATTTGAGACCTTATTTCATAAAAGTCTTGATGTGATGAATGACTATCAGATAAATGTTGAATGTATTTTGCAATCGAATAATTTTTGAAAATATCGATACTCTTTTTGATACTTTGGTTTGTATTGTATCATAAAGGTAAAAATGGGGTAATGCGCCGAGAGCTTGAGGGTGTTGATACTGCCGGCAGTAACCCTGTAGATGATGAGAGTGCGGTCTGTAACCCTTTGAGTGACGTGGCTGTTAGTGACCTTTTTTGTGTTGAGGGTGCAGTCAGTAAATACCTGGATTTTGAGGCTGCGGGAAGTGAATTGTGCGTACAACTGCCTGTAATGATTGGTTCGTTGGTTTGTCTGCCGGTGGTGAGCGCGTGGTTAGTGGGATTAAATTCAGATAGAGTTGGAGTGTTAAGGCTGCTGGTAGTGTGGTCGGCATTAGCGAGGATGCGTTTGGTGGCATGACAACGAGTTGAGATATGACTGGTCATAAATTGGGTTCTGAACTTACTGTTTCCTCCATTTTCAGCGAAGTATCATTTGCTTTCTTAAAAATATCCAACATTTCTTGTGTTAAATCATTTGTGATGATTTGGGTAGAACAGCCGTGGGTAGTGGATATATGTGGCTGAGGGTCTGGGTGTGACTTGCACTGACCGTAGTGGAGATGGACATGAATACGGTGGATTAGGTGGTAGTAACGTCATCGTCACTTCTCCATAAAGTGTGGTATTACGGCCGTGTCCTTGTCTCCGGAATCGCTGATGGGGAACGTTTTGAGTTATTATTTTTACATTTTGGCTGCGGTCGTCTAAAAATGTGTTGCACAATCTGAAGCAGATAGAGTTTACCACTGTGCAAGTTAAGATTTTGACACATAACATGTCACTTCGTAGTGCTGACCGTAAAGCCAAGTTCCATCATTACGATTTAAAGTTGCATTCAGTCTAAACGACACTCGCAATCAAAGTAAGTTTGGATAAAAAGGTTATAATTGTCATTGGTCAAAATTGTGGCATCAGCGGTGTGTATATTTGTGGGAGGGGGGGGAGACAGTAAAGTTTTTGAATTTCTCAATATTTCATATTCGTCTTCTTCACAATTTTCAGTACCAATAAAAGAAAAGTTGCTGAGGACAGCCGTTTTAAGACCGACGACAAACGGTCCAGCGGCGATTCCAATTGCAGCCGCAATTGGCCCGAATGATTCTCCCAAAAATGATTTTCCCCGTCTTAAGTCGGGCGTGCATGCGTTGACACGATCGAACAGCTTGTCCATATTGCTGATAACATTAGCTGCGGTGACAGCTTTTGAAGAGAGTTCCCCTGTAAATATAACACATAAATTAAGATCTTGTTATGGATTACATAAATGATCACACATTAAATATTTTTTGTACTTGGGAGAGGCCTATTTCCAGCAGAGACACAACTGCACCTTCTTGCGTTTTTTTTAAATATTCAAGTGCCATTTATTTGAGACCTTATTTCATAAAAGTCTTGATGTGATGAATGACTATCAGATAAATGTTGAATGTATTTTGCAATCGAATAATTTTTGAAAATATCGATACTCTTTTTGATACTTTGGTTTGTATTGTATCATAAAGGTAAAAATGGGGTAATGCGCCGAGAGCTTGAGGGTGTTGATACTGCCGGCAGTAACCCTGTAGATGATGAGAGTGCGGTCTGTAACCCTTTGAGTGACGTGGCTGTTAGTGACCTTTTTTGTGTTGAGGGTGCAGTCAGTAAATATCTGGATTTTGAGGCTGCGGGAAGTGAATTGTGGGTAAAACTGCCTGTAATGATTGGTTCGTTGGTTTGTCTGCCGGTGGTGAGCGCGTGGTTAGTGGGATTAAATTCAGATAGAGTTGGAGTGTTAAGGCTGCTGGTAGTGTGGTCGGCATTAGCGAGGATGCGTTTGGTGGCATGACAACGAGTTGAGATATGACTGGTCATAAATTGGGTTCTGAACTTACTGTTTCCTCCATTTTCAGCGAAGTATCATTTGCTTTCTTAAAAATATCCAACATTTCTTGTGTTAAATCATTTGTGATGATTTGGGTAGAACAGCCGTGGGTAGTGGATATATGTGGCTGAGGGTCTGGGTGTGACTTGCACTGACCGTAGTGGAGATGGACATGAATACGGTGGATTAGGTGGTAGTAACGTCATCGTCACTTCTCCATAAAGTGTGGTATTACGGCCGTGTCCTTGTCTCCGGAATCGCTGATGGGGAACGTTTTGAGTTATTATTTTTACATTTTGGCTGCGGTCGTCTAAAAATGTGTTGCACAATCTGAAGCAGATAGAGTTTACCACTGTGCAAGTTAAGATTTTGACACATAACATGTCACTTCGTAGTGCTGACCGTAAAGCCAAGTTCCATCATTACGATTTAAAGTTGCATTCAGTCTAAACGACACTCGCAATCAAAGTAAGTTTGGATAAAAAGGTTATAATTGTCATTGGTCAAAATTGTGGCATCAGCGGTGTGTATATTTGTGGGAGGGGGGGGGAGACAGTAAAGTTTTTGAATTTCTCAATATTTCATATTCGTCTTCTTCACAATTTTCAGTACCAATAAAAGAAAAGTTGCTGAGGACAGCCGTTTTAAGACCGACGACAAACGGTCCAGCGGCGATTCCAATTGCAGCCGCAATTGGCCCGAATGATTCTCCCAAAAATGATTTTCCCCGTCTTAAGTCGGGCGTGCATGCGTTGACACGATCGAACAGCTTGTCCATATTGCTGATAACATTAGCTGCGGTGACAGCTTTTGAAGAGAGTTCCCCTGTAAATATAACACATAAATTAAGATCTTATTATGGATTACATAAATGATCACACATTAAATATTTTTTGTACTTGGGAGAGGCCTATTTCCAGCAGAGACACAACTGTACCTTCTTGCGTTTTTTTAAAATATTCAAGTGCCATTTATTTGAGACCTTATTTCATAAAAGTCTTGATGTGATGAATGACTATCAGATAAATGTTGAATGTATTTTGCAATCGAATAATTTTTGAAAATATCGATACTCTTTTTGATACTTTGGTTTGTATTGTATCATAAAGGTAAAAATGGGGTAATGCGCCGAGAGCTTGAGGGTGTTGATACTGCCGGCAGTAACCCTGTAGATGATGAGAGTGCGGTCTGTAACCCTTTGAGTGACGTGGCTGTTAGTGACCTTTTTTGTGTTGAGGGTGCAGTCAGTAAATACCTGGATTTTGAGGCTGCGGGAAGTGAATTGTGCGTACAACTGCCTGTAATGATTGGTTCGTTGGTTTGTCTGCCGGTGGTGAGCGCGTGGTTAGTGGGATTAAATTCAGATAGAGTTGGAGTGTTAAGGCTGCTGGTAGTGTGGTCGGCATTAGCGAGGATGCGTTTGGTGGCATGACAACGAGTTGAGATATGACTGGTCATAAATTGGGTTCTGAACTTACTGTTTCCTCCATTTTCAGCGAAGTATCATTTGCTTTCTTAAAAATATCCAACATTTCTTGTGTTAAATCATTTGTGATGATTTGGGTAGAACAGCCGTGGGTAGTGGATATATGTGGCTGAGGGTCTGGGTGTGACTTGCACTGACCGTAGTGGAGATGGACATGAATACGGTGGATTAGGTGGTAGTAACGTCATCGTCACTTCTCCATAAAGTGTGGTATTACGGCCGTGTCCTTGTCTCCGGAATCGCTGATGGGGAACGTTTTGAGTTATTATTTTTACATTTTGGCTGCGGTCGTCTAAAAATGTGTTGCACAATCTGAAGCAGATAGAGTTTACCACTGTGCAAGTTAAGATTTTGACACATAACATGTCACTTCGTAGTGCTGACCGTAAAGCCAAGTTCCATCATTACGATTTAAAGTTGCATTCAGTCTAAACGACACTCGCAATCAAAGTAAGTTTGGATAAAAAGGTTATAATTGTCATTGGTCAAAATTGTGGCATCAGCGGTGTGTATATTTGTGGGAGGGGGGGGAGACAGTAAAGTTTTTGAATTTCTCAATATTTCATATTCGTCTTCTTCACAATTTTCAGTACCAATAAAAGAAAAGTTGCTGAGGACAGCCGTTTTAAGACCGACGACAAACGGTCCAGCGGCGATTCCAATTGCAGCCGCAATTGGCCCGAATGATTCTCCCAAAAATGATTTTCCCCGTCTTAAGTCGGGCGTGCATGCGTTGACACGATCGAACAGCTTGTCCATATTGCTGATAACATTAGCTGCGGTGACAGCTTTTGAAGAGAGTTCCCCTGTAAATATAACACATAAATTAAGATCTTATTATGGATTACATAAATGATCACACATTAAATATTTTTTGTACTTGGGAGAGGCCTATTTCCAGCAGAGACACAACTGTACCTTCTTGCGTTTTTTTAAAATATTCAAGTGCCATTTATTTGAGACCTTATTTCATAAAAGTCTTGATGTGATGAATGACTATCAGATAAATGTTGAATGTATTTTGCAATCGAATAATTTTTGAAAATATCGATACTCTTTTTGATACTTTGGTTTGTATTGTATCATAAAGGTAAAAATGGGGTAATGCGCCGAGAGCTTGAGGGTGTTGATACTGCCGGCAGTAACCCTGTAGATGATGAGAGTGCGGTCTGTAACCCTTTGAGTGACGTGGCTGTTAGTGACCTTTTTTGTGTTGAGGGTGCAGTCAGTAAATACCTGGATTTTGAGGCTGCGGGAAGTGAATTGTGCGTACAACTGCCTGTAATGATTGGTTCGTTGGTTTGTCTGCCGGTGGTGAGCGCGTGGTTAGTGGGATTAAATTCAGATAGAGTTGGAGTGTTAAGGCTGCTGGTAGTGTGGTCGGCATTAGCGAGGATGCGTTTGGTGGCATGACAACGAGTTGAGATATGACTGGTCATAAATTGGGTTCTGAACTTACTGTTTCCTCCATTTTCAGCGAAGTATCATTTGCTTTCTTAAAAATATCCAACATTTCTTGTGTTAAATCATTTGTGATGATTTGGGTAGAACAGCCGTGGGTAGTGGATATATGTGGCTGAGGGTCTGGGTGTGACTTGCACTGACCGTAGTGGAGATGGACATGAATACGGTGGATTAGGTGGTAGTAACGTCATCGTCACTTCTCCATAAAGTGTGGTATTACGGCCGTGTCCTTGTCTCCGGAATCGCTGATGGGGAACGTTTTGAGTTATTATTTTTACATTTTGGCTGCGGTCGTCTAAAAATGTGTTGCACAATCTGAAGCAGATAGAGTTTACCACTGTGCAAGTTAAGATTTTGACACATAACATGTCACTTCGTAGTGCTGACCGTAAAGCCAAGTTCCATCATTACGATTTAAAGTTGCATTCAGTCTAAACGACACTCGCAATCAAAGTAAGTTTGGATAAAAAGGTTATAATTGTCATTGGTCAAAATTGTGGCATCAGCGGTGTGTATATTTGTGGGAGGGGGGGGGAGACAGTAAAGTTTTTGAATTTCTCAATATTTCATATTCGTCTTCTTCACAATTTTCAGTACCAATAAAAGAAAAGTTGCTGAGGACAGCCGTTTTAAGACCGACGACAAACGGTCCAGCGGCGATTCCAATTGCAGCCGCAATTGGCCCGAATGATTCTCCCAAAAATGATTTTCCCCGTCTTAAGTCGGGCGTGCATGCGTTGACACGATCGAACAGCTTGTCCATATTGCTGATAACATTAGCTGCGGTGACAGCTTTTGAAGAGAGTTCCCCTGTAAATATAACACATAAATTAAGATCTTATTATGGATTACATAAATGATCACACATTAAATATTTTTTGTACTTGGGAGAGGCCTATTTCCAGCAGAGACACAACTGTACCTTCTTGCGTTTTTTTTAAATATTCAAGTGCCATTTATTTGAGACCTTATTTCATAAAAGTCTTGATGTGATGAATGACTATCAGATAAATGTTGAATGTATTTTGCAATCGAATAATTTTTGAAAATATCGATACTCTTTTTGATACTTTGGTTTGTATTGTATCATAAAGGTAAAAATGGGGTAATGCGCCGAGAGCTTGAGGGTGTTGATACTGCCGGCAGTAACCCTGTAGATGATGAGAGTGCGGTCTGTAACCCTTTGAGTGACGTGGCTGTTAGTGACCTTTTTTGTGTTGAGGGTGCAGTCAGTAAATACCTGGATTTTGAGGCTGCGGGAAGTGAATTGTGCGTACAACTGCCTGTAATGATTGGTTCGTTGGTTTGTCTGCCGGTGGTGAGCGCGTGGTTAGTGGGATTAAATTCAGATAGAGTTGGAGTGTTAAGGCTGCTGGTAGTGTGGTCGGCATTAGCGAGGATGCGTTTGGTGGCATGACAACGAGTTGAGATATGACTGGTCATAAATTGGGTTCTGAACTTACTGTTTCCTCCATTTTCAGCGAAGTATCATTTGCTTTCTTAAAAATATCCAACATTTCTTGTGTTAAATCATTTGTGATGATTTGGGTAGAACAGCCGTGGGTAGTGGATATATGTGGCTGAGGGTCTGGGTGTGACTTGCACTGACCGTAGTGGAGATGGACATGAATACGGTGGATTAGGTGGTAGTAACGTCATCGTCACTTCTCCATAAAGTGTGGTATTACGGCCGTGTCCTTGTCTCCGGAATCGCTGATGGGGAACGTTTTGAGTTATTATTTTTACATTTTGGCTGCGGTCGTCTAAAAATGTGTTGCACAATCTGAAGCAGATAGAGTTTACCACTGTGCAAGTTAAGATTTTGACACATAACATGTCACTTCGTAGTGCTGACCGTAAAGCCAAGTTCCATCATTACGATTTAAAGTTGCATTCAGTCTAAACGACACTCGCAATCAAAGTAAGTTTGGATAAAAAGGTTATAATTGTCATTGGTCAAAATTGTGGCATCAGCGGTGTGTATATTTGTGGGAGGGGGGGGGAGACAGTAAAGTTTTTGAATTTCTCAATATTTCATATTCGTCTTCTTCACAATTTTCAGTACCAATAAAAGAAAAGTTGCTGAGGACAGCCGTTTTAAGACCGACGACAAACGGTCCAGCGGCGATTCCAATTGCAGCCGCAATTGGCCCGAATGATTCTCCCAAAAATGATTTTCCCCGTCTTAAGTCGGGCGTGCATGCGTTGACACGATCGAACAGCTTGTCCATATTGCTGATAACATTAGCTGCGGTGACAGCTTTTGAAGAGAGTTCCCCTGTAAATATAACACATAAATTAAGATCTTATTATGGATTACATAAATGATCACACATTAAATATTTTTTGTACTTGGGAGAGGCCTATTTCCAGCAGAGACACAACTGTACCTTCTTGCGTTTTTTTTAAATATTCAAGTGCCATTTATTTGAGACCTTATTTCATAAAAGTCTTGATGTGATGAATGACTATCAGATAAATGTTGAATGTATTTTGCAATCGAATAATTTTTGAAAATATCGATACTCTTTTTGATACTTTGGTTTGTATTGTATCATAAAGGTAAAAATGGGGTAATGCGCCGAGAGCTTGAGGGTGTTGATACTGCCGGCAGTAACCCTGTAGATGATGAGAGTGCGGTCTGTAACCCTTTGAGTGACGTGGCTGTTAGTGACCTTTTTTGTGTTGAGGGTGCAGTCAGTAAATACCTGGATTTTGAGGCTGCGGGAAGTGAATTGTGCGTACAACTGCCTGTAATGATTGGTTCGTTGGTTTGTCTGCCGGTGGTGAGCGCGTGGTTAGTGGGATTAAATTCAGATAGAGTTGGAGTGTTAAGGCTGCTGGTAGTGTGGTCGGCATTAGCGAGGATGCGTTTGGTGGCATGACAACGAGTTGAGATATGACTGGTCATAAATTGGGTTCTGAACTTACTGTTTCCTCCATTTTCAGCGAAGTATCATTTGCTTTCTTAAAAATATCCAACATTTCTTGTGTTAAATCATTTGTGATGATTTGGGTAGAACAGCCGTGGGTAGTGGATATATGTGGCTGAGGGTCTGGGTGTGACTTGCACTGACCGTAGTGGAGATGGACATGAATACGGTGGATTAGGTGGTAGTAACGTCATCGTCACTTCTCCATAAAGTGTGGTATTACGGCCGTGTCCTTGTCTCCGGAATCGCTGATGGGGAACGTTTTGAGTTATTATTTTTACATTTTGGCTGCGGTCGTCTAAAAATGTGTTGCACAATCTGAAGCAGATAGAGTTTACCACTGTGCAAGTTAAGATTTTGACACATAACATGTCACTTCGTAGTGCTGACCGTAAAGCCAAGTTCCATCATTACGATTTAAAGTTGCATTCAGTCTAAACGACACTCGCAATCAAAGTAAGTTTGGATAAAAAGGTTATAATTGTCATTGGTCAAAATTGTGGCATCAGCGGTGTGTATATTTGTGGGAGGGGGGGGGAGACAGTAAAGTTTTTGAATTTCTCAATATTTCATATTCGTCTTCTTCACAATTTTCAGTACCAATAAAAGAAAAGTTGCTGAGGACAGCCGTTTTAAGACCGACGACAAACGGTCCAGCGGCGATTCCAATTGCAGCCGCAATTGGCCCGAATGATTCTCCCAAAAATGATTTTCCCCGTCTTAAGTCGGGCGTGCATGCGTTGACACGATCGAACAGCTTGTCCATATTGCTGATAACATTAGCTGCGGTGACAGCTTTTGAAGAGAGTTCCCCTGTAAATATAACACATAAATTAAGATCTTATTATGGATTACATAAATGATCACACATTAAATATTTTTTGTACTTGGGAGAGGCCTATTTCCAGCAGAGACACAACTGTACCTTCTTGCGTTTATTTTAAATATTCAAGTGCCATTTATTTGAGACCTTATTTCATAAAAGTCTTGATGTGATGAATGACTATCAGATAAATGTTGAATGTATTTTGCAATCGAATAATTTTTGAAAATATCGATACTCTTTTCGATACTTTGGTTTGTATTGTATCATAAAGGTAAAAATGGGGTAATGCGCCGAGAGCTTGAGGGTGTTGATACTGCCGGCAGTAACCCTGTAGATGATGAGAGTGCGGTCTGTAACCCTTTGAGTGACGTGGCTGTTAGTGACCTTTTTTGTGTTGAGGGTGCAGTCAGTAAATACCTGGATTTTGAGGCTGCGGGAAGTGAATTGTGCGTACAACTGCCTGTAATGATTGGTTCGTTGGTTTGTCTGCCGGTGGTGAGCGCGTGGTTAGTGGGATTAAATTCAGATAGAGTTGGAGTGTTAAGGCTGCTGGTAGTGTGGTCGGCATTAGCGAGGATGCGTTTGGTGGCATGACAACGAGTTGAGATATGACTGGTCATAAATTGGGTTCTGAACTTACTGTTTCCTCCATTTTCAGCGAAGTATCATTTGCTTTCTTAAAAATATCCAACATTTCTTGTGTTAAATCATTTGTGATGATTTGGGTAGAACAGCCGTGGGTAGTGGATATATGTGGCTGAGGGTCTGGGTGTGACTTGCACTGACCGTAGTGGAGATGGACATGAATACGGTGGATTAGGTGGTAGTAACGTCATCGTCACTTCTCCATAAAGTGTGGTATTACGGCCGTGTCCTTGTCTCCGGAATCGCTGATGGGGAACGTTTTGAGTTATTATTTTTACATTTTGGCTGCGGTCGTCTAAAAATGTGTTGCACAATCTGAAGCAGATAGAGTTTACCACTGTGCAAGTTAAGATTTTGACACATAACATGTCACTTCGTAGTGCTGACCGTAAAGCCAAGTTCCATCATTACGATTTAAAGTTGCATTCAGTCTAAACGACACTCGCAATCAAAGTAAGTTTGGATAAAAAGGTTATAATTGTCATTGGTCAAAATTGTGGCATCAGCGGTGTGTATATTTGTGGGAGGGGGGGGGAGACAGTAAAGTTTTTGAATTTCTCAATATTTCATATTCGTCTTCTTCACAATTTTCAGTACCAATAAAAGAAAAGTTGCTGAGGACAGCCGTTTTAAGACCGACGACAAACGGTCCAGCGGCGATTCCAATTGCAGCCGCAATTGGCCCGAATGATTCTCCCAAAAATGATTTTCCCCGTCTTAAGTCGGGCGTGCATGCGTTGACACGATCGAACAGCTTGTCCATATTGCTGATAACATTAGCTGCGGTGACAGCTTTTGAAGAGAGTTCCCCTGTAAATATAACACATAAATTAAGATCTTATTATGGATTACATAAATGATCACACATTAAATATTTTTTGTACTTGGGAGAGGCCTATTTCCAGCAGAGACACAACTGTACCTTCTTGCGTTTTTTTTAAATATTCAAGTGCCATTTATTTGAGACCTTATTTCATAAAAGTCTTGATGTGATGAATGACTATCAGATAAATGTTGAATGTATTTTGCAATCGAATAATTTTTGAAAATATCGATACTCTTTTCGATACTTTGGTTTGTATTGTATCATAAAGGTAAAAATGGGGTAATGCGCCGAGAGCTTGAGGGTGTTGATACTGCCGGCAGTAACCCTGTAGATGATGAGAGTGCGGTCTGTAACCCTTTGAGTGACGTGGCTGTTAGTGACCTTTTTTGTGTTGAGGGTGCAGTCAGTAAATACCTGGATTTTGAGGCTGCGGGAAGTGAATTGTGCGTACAACTGCCTGTAATGATTGGTTCGTTGGTTTGTCTGCCGGTGGTGAGCGCGTGGTTAGTGGGATTAAATTCAGATAGAGTTGGAGTGTTAAGGCTGCTGGTAGTGTGGTCGGCATTAGCGAGGATGCGTTTGGTGGCATGACAACGAGTTGAGATATGACTGGTCATAAATTGGGTTCTGAACTTACTGTTTCCTCCATTTTCAGCGAAGTATCATTTGCTTTCTTAAAAATATCCAACATTTCTTGTGTTAAATCATTTGTGATGATTTGGGTAGAACAGCCGTGGGTAGTGGATATATGTGGCTGAGGGTCTGGGTGTGACTTGCACTGACCGTAGTGGAGATGGACATGAATACGGTGGATTAGGTGGTAGTAACGTCATCGTCACTTCTCCATAAAGTGTGGTATTACGGCCGTGTCCTTGTCTCCGGAATCGCTGATGGGGAACGTTTTGAGTTATTATTTTTACATTTTGGCTGCGGTCGTCTAAAAATGTGTTGCACAATCTGAAGCAGATAGAGTTTACCACTGTGCAAGTTAAGATTTTGACACATAACATGTCACTTCGTAGTGCTGACCGTAAAGCCAAGTTCCATCATTACGATTTAAAGTTGCATTCAGTCTAAACGACACTCGCAATCAAAGTAAGTTTGGATAAAAAGGTTATAATTGTCATTGGTCAAAATTGTGGCATCAGCGGTGTGTATATTTGTGGGAGGGGGGGGGAGACAGTAAAGTTTTTGAATTTCTCAATATTTCATATTCGTCTTCTTCACAATTTTCAGTACCAATAAAAGAAAAGTTGCTGAGGACAGCCGTTTTAAGACCGACGACAAACGGTCCAGCGGCGATTCCAATTGCAGCCGCAATTGGCCCGAATGATTCTCCCAAAAATGATTTTCCCCGTCTTAAGTCGGGCGTGCATGCGTTGACACGATCGAACAGCTTGTCCATATTGCTGATAACATTAGCTGCGGTGACAGCTTTTGAAGAGAGTTCCCCTGTAAATATAACACATAAATTAAGATCTTATTATGGATTACATAAATGATCACACATTAAATATTTTTTGTACTTGGGAGAGGCCTATTTCCAGCAGAGACACAACTGTACCTTCTTGCGTTTTTTTTAAATATTCAAGTGCCATTTATTTGAGACCTTATTTCATAAAAGTCTTGATGTGATGAATGACTATCAGATAAATGTTGAATGTATTTTGCAATCGAATAATTTTTGAAAATATCGATACTCTTTTTGATACTTTGGTTTGTATTGTATCATAAAGGTAAAAATGGGGTAATGCGCCGAGAGCTTGAGGGTGTTGATACTGCCGGCAGTAACCCTGTAGATGATGAGAGTGCGGTCTGTAACCCTTTGAGTGACGTGGCTGTTAGTGACCTTTTTTGTGTTGAGGGTGCAGTCAGTAAATACCTGGATTTTGAGGCTGCGGGAAGTGAATTGTGCGTACAACTGCCTGTAATGATTGGTTCGTTGGTTTGTCTGCCGGTGGTGAGCGCGTGGTTAGTGGGATTAAATTCAGATAGAGTTGGAGTGTTAAGGCTGCTGGTAGTGTGGTCGGCATTAGCGAGGATGCGTTTGGTGGCATGACAACGAGTTGAGATATGACTGGTCATAAATTGGGTTCTGAACTTACTGTTTCCTCCATTTTCAGCGAAGTATCATTTGCTTTCTTAAAAATATCCAACATTTCTTGTGTTAAATCATTTGTGATGATTTGGGTAGAACAGCCGTGGGTAGTGGATATATGTGGCTGAGGGTCTGGGTGTGACTTGCACTGACCGTAGTGGAGATGGACATGAATACGGTGGATTAGGTGGTAGTAACGTCATCGTCACTTCTCCATAAAGTGTGGTATTACGGCCGTGTCCTTGTCTCCGGAATCGCTGATGGGGAACGTTTTGAGTTATTATTTTTACATTTTGGCTGCGGTCGTCTAAAAATGTGTTGCACAATCTGAAGCAGATAGAGTTTACCACTGTGCAAGTTAAGATTTTGACACATAACATGTCACTTCGTAGTGCTGACCGTAAAGCCAAGTTCCATCATTACGATTTAAAGTTGCATTCAGTCTAAACGACACTCGCAATCAAAGTAAGTTTGGATAAAAAGGTTATAATTGTCATTGGTCAAAATTGTGGCATCAGCGGTGTGTATATTTGTGGGAGGGGGGGGGAGACAGTAAAGTTTTTGAATTTCTCAATATTTCATATTCGTCTTCTTCACAATTTCCAGTACCAATAAAAGAAAAGTTGCTGAGGACAGCCGTTTTAAGACCGACGACAAACGGTCCAGCGGCGATTCCAATTGCAGCCGCAATTGGCCCGAATGATTCTCCCAAAAATGATTTTCCCCGTCTTAAGTCGGGCGTGCATGCGTTGACACGATCGAACAGCTTGTCCATATTGCTGATAACATTAGCTGCGGTGACAGCTTTTGAAGAGAGTTCCCCTGTAAATATAACACATAAATTAAGATCTTATTATGGATTACATAAATGATCACACATTAAATATTTTTTGTACTTGGGAGAGGCCTATTTCCAGCAGAGACACAACTGTACCTTCTTGCGTTTTTTTAAAATATTCAAGTGCCATTTATTTGAGACCTTATTTCATAAAAGTCTTGATGTGATGAATGACTATCAGATAAATGTTGAATGTATTTTGCAATCGAATAATTTTTGAAAATATCGATACTCTTTTTGATACTTTGGTTTGTATTGTATCATAAAGGTAAAAATGGGGTAATGCGCCGAGAGCTTGAGGGTGTTGATACTGCCGGCAGTAACCCTGTAGATGATGAGAGTGCGGTCTGTAACCCTTTGAGTGACGTGGCTGTTAGTGACCTTTTTTGTGTTGAGGGTGCAGTCAGTAAATACCTGGATTTTGAGGCTGCGGGAAGTGAATTGTGCGTACAACTGCCTGTAATGATTGGTTCGTTGGTTTGTCTGCCGGTGGTGAGCGCGTGGTTAGTGGGATTAAATTCAGATAGAGTTGGAGTGTTAAGGCTGCTGGTAGTGTGGTCGGCATTAGCGAGGATGCGTTTGGTGGCATGACAACGAGTTGAGATATGACTGGTCATAAATTGGGTTCTGAACTTACTGTTTCCTCCATTTTCAGCGAAGTATCATTTGCTTTCTTAAAAATATCCAACATTTCTTGTGTTAAATCATTTGTGATGATTTGGGTAGAACAGCCGTGGGTAGTGGATATATGTGGCTGAGGGTCTGGGTGTGACTTGCACTGACCGTAGTGGAGATGGACATGAATACGGTGGATTAGGTGGTAGTAACGTCATCGTCACTTCTCCATAAAGTGTGGTATTACGGCCGTGTCCTTGTCTCCGGAATCGCTGATGGGGAACGTTTTGAGTTATTATTTTTACATTTTGGCTGCGGTCGTCTAAAAATGTGTTGCACAATCTGAAGCAGATAGAGTTTACCACTGTGCAAGTTAAGATTTTGACACATAACATGTCACTTCGTAGTGCTGACCGTAAAGCCAAGTTCCATCATTACGATTTAAAGTTGCATTCAGTCTAAACGACACTCGCAATCAAAGTAAGTTTGGATAAAAAGGTTATAATTGTCATTGGTCAAAATTGTGGCATCAGCGGTGTGTATATTTGTGGGAGGGGGGGGGAGACAGTAAAGTTTTTGAATTTCTCAATATTTCATATTCGTCTTCTTCACAATTTTCAGTACCAATAAAAGAAAAGTTGCTGAGGACAGCCGTTTTAAGACCGACGACAAACGGTCCAGCGGCGATTCCAATTGCAGCCGCAATTGGCCCGAATGATTCTCCCAAAAATGATTTTCCCCGTCTTAAGTCGGGCGTGCATGCGTTGACACGATCGAACAGCTTGTCCATATTGCTGATAACATTAGCTGCGGTGACAGCTTTTGAAGAGAGTTCCCCTGTAAATATAACACATAAATTAAGATCTTATTATGGATTACATAAATGATCACACATTAAATATTTTTTGTACTTGGGAGAGGCCTATTTCCAGCAGAGACACAACTGTACCTTCTTGCGTTTTTTTTAAATATTCAAGTGCCATTTATTTGAGACCTTATTTCATAAAAGTCTTGATGTGATGAATGACTATCAGATAAATGTTGAATGTATTTTGCAATCGAATAATTTTTGAAAATATCGATACTCTTTTCGATACTTTGGTTTGTATTGTATCATAAAGGTAAAAATGGGGTAATGCGCCGAGAGCTTGAGGGTGTTGATACTGCCGGCAGTAACCCTGTAGATGATGAGAGTGCGGTCTGTAACCCTTTGAGTGACGTGGCTGTTAGTGACCTTTTTTGTGTTGAGGGTGCAGTCAGTAAATACCTGGATTTTGAGGCTGCGGGAAGTGAATTGTGCGTACAACTGCCTGTAATGATTGGTTCGTTGGTTTGTCTGCCGGTGGTGAGCGCGTGGTTAGTGGGATTAAATTCAGATAGAGTTGGAGTGTTAAGGCTGCTGGTAGTGTGGTCGGCATTAGCGAGGATGCGTTTGGTGGCATGACAACGAGTTGAGATATGACTGGTCATAAATTGGGTTCTGAACTTACTGTTTCCTCCATTTTCAGCGAAGTATCATTTGCTTTCTTAAAAATATCCAACATTTCTTGTGTTAAATCATTTGTGATGATTTGGGTAGAACAGCCGTGGGTAGTGGATATATGTGGCTGAGGGTCTGGGTGTGACTTGCACTGACCGTAGTGGAGATGGACATGAATACGGTGGATTAGGTGGTAGTAACGTCATCGTCACTTCTCCATAAAGTGTGGTATTACGGCCGTGTCCTTGTCTCCGGAATCGCTGATGGGGAACGTTTTGAGTTATTATTTTTACATTTTGGCTGCGGTCGTCTAAAAATGTGTTGCACAATCTGAAGCAGATAGAGTTTACCACTGTGCAAGTTAAGATTTTGACACATAACATGTCACTTCGTAGTGCTGACCGTAAAGCCAAGTTCCATCATTACGATTTAAAGTTGCATTCAGTCTAAACGACACTCGCAATCAAAGTAAGTTTGGATAAAAAGGTTATAATTGTCATTGGTCAAAATTGTGGCATCAGCGGTGTGTATATTTGTGGGAGGGGGGGGAGACAGTAAAGTTTTTGAATTCTTCAATATTTCATATTCGTCTTCTTCACAATTTTCAGTACCAATAAAAGAAAAGTTGCTGAGGACAGCCGTTTTAAGACCGACGACAAACGGTCCAGCGGCGATTCCAATTGCAGCCGCAATTGGCCCGAATGATTCTCCCAAAAATGATTTTCCCCGTCTTAAGTCGGGCGTGCATGCGTTGACACGATCGAACAGCTTGTCCATATTGCTGATAACATTAGCTGCGGTGACAGCTTTTGAAGAGAGTTCCCCTGTAAATATAACACATAAATTAAGATCTTATTATGGATTACATAAATGATCACACATTAAATATTTTTTGTACTTGGGAGAGGCCTATTTCCAGCAGAGACACAACTGTACCTTCTTGCGTTTTTTTTAAATATTCAAGTGCCATTTATTTGAGACCTTATTTCATAAAAGTCTTGATGTGATGAATGACTATCAGATAAATGTTGAATGTATTTTGCAATCGAATAATTTTTGAAAATATCGATACTCTTTTTGATACTTTGGTTTGTATTGTATCATAAAGGTAAAAATGGGGTAATGCGCCGAGAGCTTGAGGGTGTTGATACTGCCGGCAGTAACCCTGTAGATGATGAGAGTGCGGTCTGTAACCCTTTGAGTGACGTGGCTGTTAGTGACCTTTTTTGTGTTGAGGGTGCAGTCAGTAAATACCTGGATTTTGAGGCTGCGGGAAGTGAATTGTGCGTACAACTGCCTGTAATGATTGGTTCGTTGGTTTGTCTGCCGGTGGTGAGCGCGTGGTTAGTGGGATTAAATTCAGATAGAGTTGGAGTGTTAAGGCTGCTGGTAGTGTGGTCGGCATTAGCGAGGATGCGTTTGGTGGCATGACAACGAGTTGAGATATGACTGGTCATAAATTGGGTTCTGAACTTACTGTTTCCTCCATTTTCAGCGAAGTATCATTTGCTTTCTTAAAAATATCCAACATTTCTTGTGTTAAATCATTTGTGATGATTTGGGTAGAACAGCCGTGGGTAGTGGATATATGTGGCTGAGGGTCTGGGTGTGACTTGCACTGACCGTAGTGGAGATGGACATGAATACGGTGGATTAGGTGGTAGTAACGTCATCGTCACTTCTCCATAAAGTGTGGTATTACGGCCGTGTCCTTGTCTCCGGAATCGCTGATGGGGAACGTTTTGAGTTATTATTTTTACATTTTGGCTGCGGTCGTCTAAAAATGTGTTGCACAATCTGAAGCAGATAGAGTTTACCACTGTGCAAGTTAAGATTTTGACACATAACATGTCACTTCGTAGTGCTGACCGTAAAGCCAAGTTCCATCATTACGATTTAAAGTTGCATTCAGTCTAAACGACACTCGCAATCAAAGTAAGTTTGGATAAAAAGGTTATAATTGTCATTGGTCAAAATTGTGGCATCAGCGGTGTGTATATTTGTGGGAGGGGGGGGGAGACAGTAAAGTTTTTGAATTTCTCAATATTTCATATTCGTCTTCTTCACAATTTTCAGTACCAATAAAAGAAAAGTTGCTGAGGACAGCCGTTTTAAGACCGACGACAAACGGTCCAGCGGCGATTCCAATTGCAGCCGCAATTGGCCCGAATGATTCTCCCAAAAATGATTTTCCCCGTCTTAAGTCGGGCGTGCATGCGTTGACACGATCGAACAGCTTGTCCATATTGCTGATAACATTAGCTGCGGTGACAGCTTTTGAAGAGAGTTCCCCTGTAAATATAACACATAAATTAAGATCTTATTATGGATTACATAAATGATCACACATTAAATATTTTTTGTACTTGGGAGAGGCCTATTTCCAGCAGAGACACAACTGTACCTTCTTGCGTTTTTTTAAAATATTCAAGTGCCATTTATTTGAGACCTTATTTCATAAAAGTCTTGATGTGATGAATGACTATCAGATAAATGTTGAATGTATTTTGCAATCGAATAATTTTTGAAAATATCGATACTCTTTTTGATACTTTGGTTTGTATTGTATCATAAAGGTAAAAATGGGGTAATGCGCCGAGAGCTTGAGGGTGTTGATACTGCCGGCAGTAACCCTGTAGATGATGAGAGTGCGGTCTGTAACCCTTTGAGTGACGTGGCTGTTAGTGACCTTTTTTGTGTTGAGGGTGCAGTCAGTAAATACCTGGATTTTGAGGCTGCGGGAAGTGAATTGTGCGTACAACTGCCTGTAATGATTGGTTCGTTGGTTTGTCTGCCGGTGGTGAGCGCGTGGTTAGTGGGATTAAATTCAGATAGAGTTGGAGTGTTAAGGCTGCTGGTAGTGTGGTCGGCATTAGCGAGGATGCGTTTGGTGGCATGACAACGAGTTGAGATATGACTGGTCATAAATTGGGTTCTGAACTTACTGTTTCCTCCATTTTCAGCGAAGTATCATTTGCTTTCTTAAAAATATCCAACATTTCTTGTGTTAAATCATTTGTGATGATTTGGGTAGAACAGCCGTGGGTAGTGGATATATGTGGCTGAGGGTCTGGGTGTGACTTGCACTGACCGTAGTGGAGATGGACATGAATACGGTGGATTAGGTGGTAGTAACGTCATCGTCACTTCTCCATAAAGTGTGGTATTACGGCCGTGTCCTTGTCTCCGGAATCGCTGATGGGGAACGTTTTGAGTTATTATTTTTACATTTTGGCTGCGGTCGTCTAAAAATGTGTTGCACAATCTGAAGCAGATAGAGTTTACCACTGTGCAAGTTAAGATTTTGACACATAACATGTCACTTCGTAGTGCTGACCGTAAAGCCAAGTTCCATCATTACGATTTAAAGTTGCATTCAGTCTAAACGACACTCGCAATCAAAGTAAGTTTGGATAAAAAGGTTATAATTGTCATTGGTCAAAATTGTGGCATCAGCGGTGTGTATATTTGTGGGAGGGGGGGGGAGACAGTAAAGTTTTTGAATTTCTCAATATTTCATATTCGTCTTCTTCACAATTTTCAGTACCAATAAAAGAAAAGTTGCTGAGGACAGCCGTTTTAAGACCGACGACAAACGGTCCAGCGGCGATTCCAATTGCAGCCGCAATTGGCCCGAATGATTCTCCCAAAAATGATTTTCCCCGTCTTAAGTCGGGCGTGCATGCGTTGACACGATCGAACAGCTTGTCCATATTGCTGATAACATTAGCTGCGGTGACAGCTTTTGAAGAGAGTTCCCCTGTAAATATAACACATAAATTAAGATCTTATTATGGATTACATAAATGATCACACATTAAATATTTTTTGTACTTGGGAGAGGCCTATTTCCAGCAGAGACACAACTGTACCTTCTTGCGTTTTTTTTAAATATTCAAGTGCCATTTATTTGAGACCTTATTTCATAAAAGTCTTGATGTGATGAATGACTATCAGATAAATGTTGAATGTATTTTGCAATCGAATAATTTTTGAAAATATCGATACTCTTTTCGATACTTTGGTTTGTATTGTATCATAAAGGTAAAAATGGGGTAATGCGCCGAGAGCTTGAGGGTGTTGATACTGCCGGCAGTAACCCTGTAGATGATGAGAGTGCGGTCTGTAACCCTTTGAGTGACGTGGCTGTTAGTGACCTTTTTTGTGTTGAGGGTGCAGTCAGTAAATACCTGGATTTTGAGGCTGCGGGAAGTGAATTGTGCGTACAACTGCCTGTAATGATTGGTTCGTTGGTTTGTCTGCCGGTGGTGAGCGCGTGGTTAGTGGGATTAAATTCAGATAGAGTTGGAGTGTTAAGGCTGCTGGTAGTGTGGTCGGCATTAGCGAGGATGCGTTTGGTGGCATGACAACGAGTTGAGATATGACTGGTCATAAATTGGGTTCTGAACTTACTGTTTCCTCCATTTTCAGCGAAGTATCATTTGCTTTCTTAAAAATATCCAACATTTCTTGTGTTAAATCATTTGTGATGATTTGGGTAGAACAGCCGTGGGTAGTGGATATATGTGGCTGAGGGTCTGGGTGTGACTTGCACTGACCGTAGTGGAGATGGACATGAATACGGTGGATTAGGTGGTAGTAACGTCATCGTCACTTCTCCATAAAGTGTGGTATTACGGCCGTGTCCTTGTCTCCGGAATCGCTGATGGGGAACGTTTTGAGTTATTATTTTTACATTTTGGCTGCGGTCGTCTAAAAATGTGTTGCACAATCTGAAGCAGATAGAGTTTACCACTGTGCAAGTTAAGATTTTGACACATAACATGTCACTTCGTAGTGCTGACCGTAAAGCCAAGTTCCATCATTACGATTTAAAGTTGCATTCAGTCTAAACGACACTCGCAATCAAAGTAAGTTTGGATAAAAAGGTTATAATTGTCATTGGTCAAAATTGTGGCATCAGCGGTGTGTATATTTGTGGGAGGGGGGGGGAGACAGTAAAGTTTTTGAATTTCTCAATATTTCATATTCGTCTTCTTCACAATTTTCAGTACCAATAAAAGAAAAGTTGCTGAGGACAGCCGTTTTAAGACCGACGACAAACGGTCCAGCGGCGATTCCAATTGCAGCCGCAATTGGCCCGAATGATTCTCCCAAAAATGATTTTCCCCGTCTTAAGTCGGGCGTGCATGCGTTGACACGATCGAACAGCTTGTCCATATTGCTGATAACATTAGCTGCGGTGACAGCTTTTGAAGAGAGTTCCCCTGTAAATATAACACATAAATTAAGATCTTATTATGGATTACATAAATGATCACACATTAAATATTTTTTGTACTTGGGAGAGGCCTATTTCCAGCAGAGACACAACTGTACCTTCTTGCGTTTTTTTTAAATATTCAAGTGCCATTTATTTGAGACCTTATTTCATAAAAGTCTTGATGTGATGAATGACTATCAGATAAATGTTGAATGTATTTTGCAATCGAATAATTTTTGAAAATATCGATACTCTTTTCGATACTTTGGTTTGTATTGTATCATAAAGGTAAAAATGGGGTAATGCGCCGAGAGCTTGAGGGTGTTGATACTGCCGGCAGTAACCCTGTAGATGATGAGAGTGCGGTCTGTAACCCTTTGAGTGACGTGGCTGTTAGTGACCTTTTTTGTGTTGAGGGTGCAGTCAGTAAATACCTGGATTTTGAGGCTGCGGGAAGTGAATTGTGCGTACAACTGCCTGTAATGATTGGTTCGTTGGTTTGTCTGCCGGTGGTGAGCGCGTGGTTAGTGGGATTAAATTCAGATAGAGTTGGAGTGTTAAGGCTGCTGGTAGTGTGGTCGGCATTAGCGAGGATGCGTTTGGTGGCATGACAACGAGTTGAGATATGACTGGTCATAAATTGGGTTCTGAACTTACTGTTTCCTCCATTTTCAGCGAAGTATCATTTGCTTTCTTAAAAATATCCAACATTTCTTGTGTTAAATCATTTGTGATGATTTGGGTAGAACAGCCGTGGGTAGTGGATATATGTGGCTGAGGGTCTGGGTGTGACTTGCACTGACCGTAGTGGAGATGGACATGAATACGGTGGATTAGGTGGTAGTAACGTCATCGTCACTTCTCCATAAAGTGTGGTATTACGGCCGTGTCCTTGTCTCCGGAATCGCTGATGGGGAACGTTTTGAGTTATTATTTTTACATTTTGGCTGCGGTCGTCTAAAAATGTGTTGCACAATCTGAAGCAGATAGAGTTTACCACTGTGCAAGTTAAGATTTTGACACATAACATGTCACTTCGTAGTGCTGACCGTAAAGCCAAGTTCCATCATTACGATTTAAAGTTGCATTCAGTCTAAACGACACTCGCAATCAAAGTAAGTTTGGATAAAAAGGTTATAATTGTCATTGGTCAAAATTGTGGCATCAGCGGTGTGTATATTTGTGGGAGGGGGGGGGAGACAGTAAAGTTTTTGAATTTCTCAATATTTCATATTCGTCTTCTTCACAATTTTCAGTACCAATAAAAGAAAAGTTGCTGAGGACAGCCGTTTTAAGACCGACGACAAACGGTCCAGCGGCGATTCCAATTGCAGCCGCAATTGGCCCGAATGATTCTCCCAAAAATGATTTTCCCCGTCTTAAGTCGGGCGTGCATGCGTTGACACGATCGAACAGCTTGTCCATATTGCTGATAACATTAGCTGCGGTGACAGCTTTTGAAGAGAGTTCCCCTGTAAATATAACACATAAATTAAGATCTTATTATGGATTACATAAATGATCACACATTAAATATTTTTTGTACTTGGGAGAGGCCTATTTCCAGCAGAGACACAACTGTACCTTCTTGCGTTTTTTTTAAATATTCAAGTGCCATTTATTTGAGACCTTATTTCATAAAAGTCTTGATGTGATGAATGACTATCAGATAAATGTTGAATGTATTTTGCAATCGAATAATTTTTGAAAATATCGATACTCTTTTCGATACTTTGGTTTGTATTGTATCATAAAGGTAAAAATGGGGTAATGCGCCGAGAGCTTGAGGGTGTTGATACTGCCGGCAGTAACCCTGTAGATGATGAGAGTGCGGTCTGTAACCCTTTGAGTGACGTGGCTGTTAGTGACCTTTTTTGTGTTGAGGGTGCAGTCAGTAAATACCTGGATTTTGAGGCTGCGGGAAGTGAATTGTGCGTACAACTGCCTGTAATGATTGGTTCGTTGGTTTGTCTGCCGGTGGTGAGCGCGTGGTTAGTGGGATTAAATTCAGATAGAGTTGGAGTGTTAAGGCTGCTGGTAGTGTGGTCGGCATTAGCGAGGATGCGTTTGGTGGCATGACAACGAGTTGAGATATGACTGGTCATAAATTGGGTTCTGAACTTACTGTTTCCTCCATTTTCAGCGAAGTATCATTTGCTTTCTTAAAAATATCCAACATTTCTTGTGTTAAATCATTTGTGATGATTTGGGTAGAACAGCCGTGGGTAGTGGATATATGTGGCTGAGGGTCTGGGTGTGACTTGCACTGACCGTAGTGGAGATGGACATGAATACGGTGGATTAGGTGGTAGTAACGTCATCGTCACTTCTCCATAAAGTGTGGTATTACGGCCGTGTCCTTGTCTCCGGAATCGCTGATGGGGAACGTTTTGAGTTATTATTTTTACATTTTGGCTGCGGTCGTCTAAAAATGTGTTGCACAATCTGAAGCAGATAGAGTTTACCACTGTGCAAGTTAAGATTTTGACACATAACATGTCACTTCGTAGTGCTGACCGTAAAGCCAAGTTCCATCATTACGATTTAAAGTTGCATTCAGTCTAAACGACACTCGCAATCAAAGTAAGTTTGGATAATAAGGTTATAATTGTCATTGGTCAAAATTGTGGCATCAGCGGTGTGTATATTTGTGGGAGGGGGGGGGGAGACAGTAAAGTTTTTGAATTTCTCAATATTTCATATTCGTCTTCTTCACAATTTTCAGTACCAATAAAAGAAAAGTTGCTGAGGACAGCCGTTTTAAGACCGACGACAAACGGTCCAGCGGCGATTCCAATTGCAGCCGCAATTGGCCCGAATGATTCTCCCAAAAATGATTTTCCCCGTCTTAAGTCGGGCGTGCATGCGTTGACACGATCGAACAGCTTGTCCATATTGCTGATAACATTAGCTGCGGTGACAGCTTTTGAAGAGAGTTCCCCTGTAAATATAACACATAAATTAAGATCTTATTATGGATTACATAAATGATCACACATTAAATATTTTTTGTACTTGGGAGAGGCCTATTTCCAGCAGAGACACAACTGTACCTTCTTGCGTTTTTTTAAAATATTCAAGTGCCATTTATTTGAGACCTTATTTCATAAAAGTCTTGATGTGATGAATGACTATCAGATAAATGTTGAATGTATTTTGCAATCGAATAATTTTTGAAAATATCGATACTCTTTTCGATACTTTGGTTTGTATTGTATCATAAAGGTAAAAATGGGGTAATGCGCCGAGAGCTTGAGGGTGTTGATACTGCCGGCAGTAACCCTGTAGATGATGAGAGTGCGGTCTGTAACCCTTTGAGTGACGTGGCTGTTAGTGACCTTTTTTGTGTTGAGGGTGCAGTCAGTAAATACCTGGATTTTGAGGCTGCGGGAAGTGAATTGTGCGTACAACTGCCTGTAATGATTGGTTCGTTGGTTTGTCTGCCGGTGGTGAGCGCGTGGTTAGTGGGATTAAATTCAGATAGAGTTGGAGTGTTAAGGCTGCTGGTAGTGTGGTCGGCATTAGCGAGGATGCGTTTGGTGGCATGACAACGAGTTGAGATATGACTGGTCATAAATTGGGTTCTGAACTTACTGTTTCCTCCATTTTCAGCGAAGTATCATTTGCTTTCTTAAAAATATCCAACATTTCTTGTGTTAAATCATTTGTGATGATTTGGGTAGAACAGCCGTGGGTAGTGGATATATGTGGCTGAGGGTCTGGGTGTGACTTGCACTGACCGTAGTGGAGATGGACATGAATACGGTGGATTAGGTGGTAGTAACGTCATCGTCACTTCTCCATAAAGTGTGGTATTACGGCCGTGTCCTTGTCTCCGGAATCGCTGATGGGGAACGTTTTGAGTTATTATTTTTACATTTTGGCTGCGGTCGTCTAAAAATGTGTTGCACAATCTGAAGCAGATAGAGTTTACCACTGTGCAAGTTAAGATTTTGACACATAACATGTCACTTCGTAGTGCTGACCGTAAAGCCAAGTTCCATCATTACGATTTAAAGTTGCATTCAGTCTAAACGACACTCGCAATCAAAGTAAGTTTGGATAAAAAGGTTATAATTGTCATTGGTCAAAATTGTGGCATCAGCGGTGTGTATATTTGTGGGAGGGGGGGGAGACAGTAAAGTTTTTGAATTTCTCAATATTTCATATTCGTCTTCTTCACAATTTTCAGTACCAATAAAAGAAAAGTTGCTGAGGACAGCCGTTTTAAGACCGACGACAAACGGTCCAGCGGCGATTCCAATTGCAGCCGCAATTGGCCCGAATGATTCTCCCAAAAATGATTTTCCCCGTCTTAAGTCGGGCGTGCATGCGTTGACACGATCGAACAGCTTGTCCATATTGCTGATAACATTAGCTGCGGTGACAGCTTTTGAAGAGAGTTCCCCTGTAAATATAACACATAAATTAAGATCTTATTATGGATTACATAAATGATCACACATTAAATATTTTTTGTACTTGGGAGAGGCCTATTTCCAGCCGAGACACAACTGTACCTTCTTGCGTTTTTTTTAAATATTCAAGTGCCATTTATTTGAGACCTTATTTCATAAAAGTCTTGATGTGATGAATGACTATCAGATAAATGTTGAATGTATTTTGCAATCGAATAATTTTTGAAAATATCGATACTCTTTTTGATACTTTGGTTTGTATTGTATCATAAAGGTAAAAATGGGGTAATGCGCCGAGAGCTTGAGGGTGTTGATACTGCCGGCAGTAACCCTGTAGATGATGAGAGTGCGGTCTGTAACCCTTTGAGTGACGTGGCTGTTAGTGACCTTTTTTGTGTTGAGGGTGCAGTCAGTAAATACCTGGATTTTGAGGCTGCGGGAAGTGAATTGTGCGTACAACTGCCTGTAATGATTGGTTCGTTGGTTTGTCTGCCGGTGGTGAGCGCGTGGTTAGTGGGATTAAATTCAGATAGAGTTGGAGTGTTAAGGCTGCTGGTAGTGTGGTCGGCATTAGCGAGGATGCGTTTGGTGGCATGACAACGAGTTGAGATATGACTGGTCATAAATTGGGTTCTGAACTTACTGTTTCCTCCATTTTCAGCGAAGTATCATTTGCTTTCTTAAAAATATCCAACATTTCTTGTGTTAAATCATTTGTGATGATTTGGGTAGAACAGCCGTGGGTAGTGGATATATGTGGCTGAGGGTCTGGGTGTGACTTGCACTGACCGTAGTGGAGATGGACATGAATACGGTGGATTAGGTGGTAGTAACGTCATCGTCACTTCTCCATAAAGTGTGGTATTACGGCCGTGTCCTTGTCTCCGGAATCGCTGATGGGGAACGTTTTGAGTTATTATTTTTACATTTTGGCTGCGGTCGTCTAAAAATGTGTTGCACAATCTGAAGCAGATAGAGTTTACCACTGTGCAAGTTAAGATTTTGACACATAACATGTCACTTCGTAGTGCTGACCGTAAAGCCAAGTTCCATCATTACGATTTAAAGTTGCATTCAGTCTAAACGACACTCGCAATCAAAGTAAGTTTGGATAAAAAGGTTATAATTGTCATTGGTCAAAATTGTGGCATCAGCGGTGTGTATATTTGTGGGAGGGGGGGGGAGACAGTAAAGTTTTTGAATTTCTCAATATTTCATATTCGTCTTCTTCACAATTTTCAGTACCAATAAAAGAAAAGTTGCTGAGGACAGCCGTTTTAAGACCGACGACAAACGGTCCAGCGGCGATTCCAATTGCAGCCGCAATTGGCCCGAATGATTCTCCCAAAAATGATTTTCCCCGTCTTAAGTCGGGCGTGCATGCGTTGACACGATCGAACAGCTTGTCCATATTGCTGATAACATTAGCTGCGGTGACAGCTTTTGAAGAGAGTTCCCCTGTAAATATAACACATAAATTAAGATCTTATTATGGATTACATAAATGATCACACATTAAATATTTTTTGTACTTGGGAGAGGCCTATTTCCAGCAGAGACACAACTGTACCTTCTTGCGTTTTTTTAAAATATTCAAGTGCCATTTATTTGAGACCTTATTTCATAAAAGTCTTGATGTGATGAATGACTATCAGATAAATGTTGAATGTATTTTGCAATCGAATAATTTTTGAAAATATCGATACTCTTTTTGATACTTTGGTTTGTATTGTATCATAAAGGTAAAAATGGGGTAATGCGCCGAGAGCTTGAGGGTGTTGATACTGCCGGCAGTAACCCTGTAGATGATGAGAGTGCGGTCTGTAACCCTTTGAGTGACGTGGCTGTTAGTGACCTTTTTTGTGTTGAGGGTGCAGTCAGTAAATACCTGGATTTTGAGGCTGCGGGAAGTGAATTGTGCGTACAACTGCCTGTAATGATTGGTTCGTTGGTTTGTCTGCCGGTGGTGAGCGCGTGGTTAGTGGGATTAAATTCAGATAGAGTTGGAGTGTTAAGGCTGCTGGTAGTGTGGTCGGCATTAGCGAGGATGCGTTTGGTGGCATGACAACGAGTTGAGATATGACTGGTCATAAATTGGGTTCTGAACTTACTGTTTCCTCCATTTTCAGCGAAGTATCATTTGCTTTCTTAAAAATATCCAACATTTCTTGTGTTAAATCATTTGTGATGATTTGGGTAGAACAGCCGTGGGTAGTGGATATATGTGGCTGAGGGTCTGGGTGTGACTTGCACTGACCGTAGTGGAGATGGACATGAATACGGTGGATTAGGTGGTAGTAACGTCATCGTCACTTCTCCATAAAGTGTGGTATTACGGCCGTGTCCTTGTCTCCGGAATCGCTGATGGGGAACGTTTTGAGTTATTATTTTTACATTTTGGCTGCGGTCGTCTAAAAATGTGTTGCACAATCTGAAGCAGATAGAGTTTACCACTGTGCAAGTTAAGATTTTGACACATAACATGTCACTTCGTAGTGCTGACCGTAAAGCCAAGTTCCATCATTACGATTTAAAGTTGCATTCAGTCTAAACGACACTCGCAATCAAAGTAAGTTTGGATAAAAAGGTTATAATTGTCATTGGTCAAAATTGTGGCATCAGCGGTGTGTATATTTGTGGGAGGGGGGGGGAGACAGTAAAGTTTTTGAATTTCTCAATATTTCATATTCGTCTTCTTCACAATTTTCAGTACCAATAAAAGAAAAGTTGCTGAGGACAGCCGTTTTAAGACCGACGACAAACGGTCCAGCGGCGATTCCAATTGCAGCCGCAATTGGCCCGAATGATTCTCCCAAAAATGATTTTCCCCGTCTTAAGTCGGGCGTGCATGCGTTGACACGATCGAACAGCTTGTCCATATTGCTGATAACATTAGCTGCGGTGACAGCTTTTGAAGAGAGTTCCCCTGTAAATATAACACATAAATTAAGATCTTATTATGGATTACATAAATGATCACACATTAAATATTTTTTGTACTTGGGAGAGGCCTATTTCCAGCAGAGACACAACTGTACCTTCTTGCGTTTTTTTTAAATATTCAAGTGCCATTTATTTGAGACCTTATTTCATAAAAGTCTTGATGTGATGAATGACTATCAGATAAATGTTGAATGTATTTTGCAATCGAATAATTTTTGAAAATATCGATACTCTTTTTGATACTTTGGTTTGTATTGTATCATAAAGGTAAAAATGGGGTAATGCGCCGAGAGCTTGAGGGTGTTGATACTGCCGGCAGTAACCCTGTAGATGATGAGAGTGCGGTCTGTAACCCTTTGAGTGACGTGGCTGTTAGTGACCTTTTTTGTGTTGAGGGTGCAGTCAGTAAATACCTGGATTTTGAGGCTGCGGGAAGTGAATTGTGCGTACAACTGCCTGTAATGATTGGTTCGTTGGTTTGTCTGCCGGTGGTGAGCGCGTGGTTAGTGGGATTAAATTCAGATAGAGTTGGAGTGTTAAGGCTGCTGGTAGTGTGGTCGGCATTAGCGAGGATGCGTTTGGTGGCATGACAACGAGTTGAGATATGACTGGTCATAAATTGGGTTCTGAACTTACTGTTTCCTCCATTTTCAGCGAAGTATCATTTGCTTTCTTAAAAATATCCAACATTTCTTGTGTTAAATCATTTGTGATGATTTGGGTAGAACAGCCGTGGGTAGTGGATATATGTGGCTGAGGGTCTGGGTGTGACTTGCACTGACCGTAGTGGAGATGGACATGAATACGGTGGATTAGGTGGTAGTAACGTCATCGTCACTTCTCCATAAAGTGTGGTATTACGGCCGTGTCCTTGTCTCCGGAATCGCTGATGGGGAACGTTTTGAGTTATTATTTTTACATTTTGGCTGCGGTCGTCTAAAAATGTGTTGCACAATCTGAAGCAGATAGAGTTTACCACTGTGCAAGTTAAGATTTTGACACATAACATGTCACTTCGTAGTGCTGACCGTAAAGCCAAGTTCCATCATTACGATTTAAAGTTGCATTCAGTCTAAACGACACTCGCAATCAAAGTAAGTTTGGATAAAAAGGTTATAATTGTCATTGGTCAAAATTGTGGCATCAGCGGTGTGTATATTTGTGGGAGGGGGGGGGAGACAGTAAAGTTTTTGAATTTCTCAATATTTCATATTCGTCTTCTTCACAATTTTCAGTACCAATAAAAGAAAAGTTGCTGAGGACAGCCGTTTTAAGACCGACGACAAACGGTCCAGCGGCGATTCCAATTGCAGCCGCAATTGGCCCGAATGATTCTCCCAAAAATGATTTTCCCCGTCTTAAGTCGGGCGTGCATGCGTTGACACGATCGAACAGCTTGTCCATATTGCTGATAACATTAGCTGCGGTGACAGCTTTTGAAGAGAGTTCCCCTGTAAATATAACACATAAATTAAGATCTTATTATGGATTACATAAATGATCACACATTAAATATTTTTTGTACTTGGGAGAGGCCTATTTCCAGCAGAGACACAACTGTACCTTCTTGCGTTTTTTTTAAATATTCAAGTGCCATTTATTTGAGACCTTATTTCATAAAAGTCTTGATGTGATGAATGACTATCAGATAAATGTTGAATGTATTTTGCAATCGAATAATTTTTGAAAATATCGATACTCTTTTTGATACTTTGGTTTGTATTGTATCATAAAGGTAAAAATGGGGTAATGCGCCGAGAGCTTGAGGGTGTTGATACTGCCGGCAGTAACCCTGTAGATGATGAGAGTGCGGTCTGTAACCCTTTGAGTGACGTGGCTGTTAGTGACCTTTTTTGTGTTGAGGGTGCAGTCAGTAAATACCTGGATTTTGAGGCTGCGGGAAGTGAATTGTGCGTACAACTGCCTGTAATGATTGGTTCGTTGGTTTGTCTGCCGGTGGTGAGCGCGTGGTTAGTGGGATTAAATTCAGATAGAGTTGGAGTGTTAAGGCTGCTGGTAGTGTGGTCGGCATTAGCGAGGATGCGTTTGGTGGCATGACAACGAGTTGAGATATGACTGGTCATAAATTGGGTTCTGAACTTACTGTTTCCTCCATTTTCAGCGAAGTATCATTTGCTTTCTTAAAAATATCCAACATTTCTTGTGTTAAATCATTTGTGATGATTTGGGTAGAACAGCCGTGGGTAGTGGATATATGTGGCTGAGGGTCTGGGTGTGACTTGCACTGACCGTAGTGGAGATGGACATGAATACGGTGGATTAGGTGGTAGTAACGTCATCGTCACTTCTCCATAAAGTGTGGTATTACGGCCGTGTCCTTGTCTCCGGAATCGCTGATGGGGAACGTTTTGAGTTATTATTTTTACATTTTGGCTGCGGTCGTCTAAAAATGTGTTGCACAATCTGAAGCAGATAGAGTTTACCACTGTGCAAGTTAAGATTTTGACACATAACATGTCACTTCGTAGTGCTGACCGTAAAGCCAAGTTCCATCATTACGATTTAAAGTTGCATTCAGTCTAAACGACACTCGCAATCAAAGTAAGTTTGGATAAAAAGGTTATAATTGTCATTGGTCAAAATTGTGGCATCAGCGGTGTGTATATTTGTGGGAGGGGGGGGGGAGACAGTAAAGTTTTTGAATTTCTCAATATTTCATATTCGTCTTCTTCACAATTTTCAGTACCAATAAAAGAAAAGTTGCTGAGGACAGCCGTTTTAAGACCGACGACAAACGGTCCAGCGGCGATTCCAATTGCAGCCGCAATTGGCCCGAATGATTCTCCCAAAAATGATTTTCCCCGTCTTAAGTCGGGCGTGCATGCGTTGACACGATCGAACAGCTTGTCCATATTGCTGATAACATTAGCTGCGGTGACAGCTTTTGAAGAGAGTTCCCCTGTAAATATAACACATAAATTAAGATCTTATTATGGATTACATAAATGATCACACATTAAATATTTTTTGTACTTGGGAGAGGCCTATTTCCAGCAGAGACACAACTGTACCTTCTTGCGTTTTTTTTAAATATTCAAGTGCCATTTATTTGAGACCTTATTTCATAAAAGTCTTGATGTGATGAATGACTATCAGATAAATGTTGAATGTATTTTGCAATCGAATAATTTTTGAAAATATCGATACTCTTTTTGATACTTTGGTTTGTATTGTATCATAAAGGTAAAAATGGGGTAATGCGCCGAGAGCTTGAGGGTGTTGATACTGCCGGCAGTAACCCTGTAGATGATGAGAGTGCGGTCTGTAACCCTTTGAGTGACGTGGCTGTTAGTGACCTTTTTTGTGTTGAGGGTGCAGTCAGTAAATACCTGGATTTTGAGGCTGCGGGAAGTGAATTGTGCGTACAACTGCCTGTAATGATTGGTTCGTTGGTTTGTCTGCCGGTGGTGAGCGCGTGGTTAGTGGGATTAAATTCAGATAGAGTTGGAGTGTTAAGGCTGCTGGTAGTGTGGTCGGCATTAGCGAGGATGCGTTTGGTGGCATGACAACGAGTTGAGATATGACTGGTCATAAATTGGGTTCTGAACTTACTGTTTCCTCCATTTTCAGCGAAGTATCATTTGCTTTCTTAAAAATATCCAACATTTCTTGTGTTAAATCATTTGTGATGATTTGGGTAGAACAGCCGTGGGTAGTGGATATATGTGGCTGAGGGTCTGGGTGTGACTTGCACTGACCGTAGTGGAGATGGACATGAATACGGTGGATTAGGTGGTAGTAACGTCATCGTCACTTCTCCATAAAGTGTGGTATTACGGCCGTGTCCTTGTCTCCGGAATCGCTGATGGGGAACGTTTTGAGTTATTATTTTTACATTTTGGCTGCGGTCGTCTAAAAATGTGTTGCACAATCTGAAGCAGATAGAGTTTACCACTGTGCAAGTTAAGATTTTGACACATAACATGTCACTTCGTAGTGCTGACCGTAAAGCCAAGTTCCATCATTACGATTTAAAGTTGCATTCAGTCTAAACGACACTCGCAATCAAAGTAAGTTTGGATAAAAAGGTTATAATTGTCATTGGTCAAAATTGTGGCATCAGCGGTGTGTATATTTGTGGGAGGGGGGGGGAGACAGTAAAGTTTTTGAATTTCTCAATATTTCATATTCGTCTTCTTCACAATTTTCAGTACCAATAAAAGAAAAGTTGCTGAGGACAGCCGTTTTAAGACCGACGACAAACGGTCCAGCGGCGATTCCAATTGCAGCCGCAATTGGCCCGAATGATTCTCCCAAAAATGATTTTCCCCGTCTTAAGTCGGGCGTGCATGCGTTGACACGATCGAACAGCTTGTCCATATTGCTGATAACATTAGCTGCGGTGACAGCTTTTGAAGAGAGTTCCCCTGTAAATATAACACATAAATTAAGATCTTATTATGGATTACATAAATGATCACACATTAAATATTTTTTGTACTTGGGAGAGGCCTATTTCCAGCAGAGACACAACTGTACCTTCTTGCGTTTTTTTTAAATATTCAAGTGCCATTTATTTGAGACCTTATTTCATAAAAGTCTTGATGTGATGAATGACTATCAGATAAATGTTGAATGTATTTTGCAATCGAATAATTTTTGAAAATATCGATACTCTTTTTGATACTTTGGTTTGTATTGTATCATAAAGGTAAAAATGGGGTAATGCGCCGAGAGCTTGAGGGTGTTGATACTGCCGGCAGTAACCCTGTAGATGATGAGAGTGCGGTCTGTAACCCTTTGAGTGACGTGGCTGTTAGTGACCTTTTTTGTGTTGAGGGTGCAGTCAGTAAATACCTGGATTTTGAGGCTGCGGGAAGTGAATTGTGCGTACAACTGCCTGTAATGATTGGTTCGTTGGTTTGTCTGCCGGTGGTGAGCGCGTGGTTAGTGGGATTAAATTCAGATAGAGTTGGAGTGTTAAGGCTGCTGGTAGTGTGGTCGGCATTAGCGAGGATGCGTTTGGTGGCATGACAACGAGTTGAGATATGACTGGTCATAAATTGGGTTCTGAACTTACTGTTTCCTCCATTTTCAGCGAAGTATCATTTGCTTTCTTAAAAATATCCAACATTTCTTGTGTTAAATCATTTGTGATGATTTGGGTAGAACAGCCGTGGGTAGTGGATATATGTGGCTGAGGGTCTGGGTGTGACTTGCACTGACCGTAGTGGAGATGGACATGAATACGGTGGATTAGGTGGTAGTAACGTCATCGTCACTTCTCCATAAAGTGTGGTATTACGGCCGTGTCCTTGTCTCCGGAATCGCTGATGGGGAACGTTTTGAGTTATTATTTTTACATTTTGGCTGCGGTCGTCTAAAAATGTGTTGCACAATCTGAAGCAGATAGAGTTTACCACTGTGCAAGTTAAGATTTTGACACATAACATGTCACTTCGTAGTGCTGACCGTAAAGCCAAGTTCCATCATTACGATTTAAAGTTGCATTCAGTCTAAACGACACTCGCAATCAAAGTAAGTTTGGATAAAAAGGTTATAATTGTCATTGGTCAAAATTGTGGCATCAGCGGTGTGTATATTTGTGGGAGGGGGGGGGGAGACAGTAAAGTTTTTGAATTTCTCAATATTTCATATTCGTCTTCTTCACAATTTTCAGTACCAATAAAAGAAAAGTTGCTGAGGACAGCCGTTTTAAGACCGACGACAAACGGTCCAGCGGCGATTCCAATTGCAGCCGCAATTGGCCCGAATGATTCTCCCAAAAATGATTTTCCCCGTCTTAAGTCGGGCGTGCATGCGTTGACACGATCGAACAGCTTGTCCATATTGCTGATAACATTAGCTGCGGTGACAGCTTTTGAAGAGAGTTCCCCTGTAAATATAACACATAAATTAAGATCTTATTATGGATTACATAAATGATCACACATTAAATATTTTTTGTACTTGGGAGAGGCCTATTTCCAGCAGAGACACAACTGTACCTTCTTGCGTTTTTTTTAAATATTCAAGTGCCATTTATTTGAGACCTTATTTCATAAAAGTCTTGATGTGATGAATGACTATCAGATAAATGTTGAATGTATTTTGCAATCGAATAATTTTTGAAAATATCGATACTCTTTTTGATACTTTGGTTTGTATTGTATCATAAAGGTAAAAATGGGGTAATGCGCCGAGAGCTTGAGGGTGTTGATACTGCCGGCAGTAACCCTGTAGATGATGAGAGTGCGGTCTGTAACCCTTTGAGTGACGTGGCTGTTAGTGACCTTTTTTGTGTTGAGGGTGCAGTCAGTAAATACCTGGATTTTGAGGCTGCGGGAAGTGAATTGTGCGTACAACTGCCTGTAATGATTGGTTCGTTGGTTTGTCTGCCGGTGGTGAGCGCGTGGTTAGTGGGATTAAATTCAGATAGAGTTGGAGTGTTAAGGCTGCTGGTAGTGTGGTCGGCATTAGCGAGGATGCGTTTGGTGGCATGACAACGAGTTGAGATATGACTGGTCATAAATTGGGTTCTGAACTTACTGTTTCCTCCATTTTCAGCGAAGTATCATTTGCTTTCTTAAAAATATCCAACATTTCTTGTGTTAAATCATTTGTGATGATTTGGGTAGAACAGCCGTGGGTAGTGGATATATGTGGCTGAGGGTCTGGGTGTGACTTGCACTGACCGTAGTGGAGATGGACATGAATACGGTGGATTAGGTGGTAGTAACGTCATCGTCACTTCTCCATAAAGTGTGGTATTACGGCCGTGTCCTTGTCTCCGGAATCGCTGATGGGGAACGTTTTGAGTTATTATTTTTACATTTTGGCTGCGGTCGTCTAAAAATGTGTTGCACAATCTGAAGCAGATAGAGTTTACCACTGTGCAAGTTAAGATTTTGACACATAACATGTCACTTCGTAGTGCTGACCGTAAAGCCAAGTTCCATCATTACGATTTAAAGTTGCATTCAGTCTAAACGACACTCGCAATCAAAGTAAGTTTGGATAAAAAGGTTATAATTGTCATTGGTCAAAATTGTGGCATCAGCGGTGTGTATATTTGTGGGAGGGGGGGGGGAGACAGTAAAGTTTTTGAATTTCTCAATATTTCATATTCGTCTTCTTCACAATTTTCAGTACCAATAAAAGAAAAGTTGCTGAGGACAGCCGTTTTAAGACCGACGACAAACGGTCCAGCGGCGATTCCAATTGCAGCCGCAATTGGCCCGAATGATTCTCCCAAAAATGATTTTCCCCGTCTTAAGTCGGGCGTGCATGCGTTGACACGATCGAACAGCTTGTCCATATTGCTGATAACATTAGCTGCGGTGACAGCTTTTGAAGAGAGTTCCCCTGTAAATATAACACATAAATTAAGATCTTATTATGGATTACATAAATGATCACACATTAAATATTTTTTGTACTTGGGAGAGGCCTATTTCCAGCAGAGACACAACTGTACCTTCTTGCGTTTTTTTTAAATATTCAAGTGCCATTTATTTGAGACCTTATTTCATAAAAGTCTTGATGTGATGAATGACTATCAGATAAATGTTGAATGTATTTTGCAATCGAATAATTTTTGAAAATATCGATACTCTTTTTGATACTTTGGTTTGTATTGTATCATAAAGGTAAAAATGGGGTAATGCGCCGAGAGCTTGAGGGTGTTGATACTGCCGGCAGTAACCCTGTAGATGATGAGAGTGCGGTCTGTAACCCTTTGAGTGACGTGGCTGTTAGTGACCTTTTTTGTGTTGAGGGTGCAGTCAGTAAATACCTGGATTTTGAGGCTGCGGGAAGTGAATTGTGCGTACAACTGCCTGTAATGATTGGTTCGTTGGTTTGTCTGCCGGTGGTGAGCGCGTGGTTAGTGGGATTAAATTCAGATAGAGTTGGAGTGTTAAGGCTGCTGGTAGTGTGGTCGGCATTAGCGAGGATGCGTTTGGTGGCATGACAACGAGTTGAGATATGACTGGTCATAAATTGGGTTCTGAACTTACTGTTTCCTCCATTTTCAGCGAAGTATCATTTGCTTTCTTAAAAATATCCAACATTTCTTGTGTTAAATCATTTGTGATGATTTGGGTAGAACAGCCGTGGGTAGTGGATATATGTGGCTGAGGGTCTGGGTGTGACTTGCACTGACCGTAGTGGAGATGGACATGAATACGGTGGATTAGGTGGTAGTAACGTCATCGTCACTTCTCCATAAAGTGTGGTATTACGGCCGTGTCCTTGTCTCCGGAATCGCTGATGGGGAACGTTTTGAGTTATTATTTTTACATTTTGGCTGCGGTCGTCTAAAAATGTGTTGCACAATCTGAAGCAGATAGAGTTTACCACTGTGCAAGTTAAGGGTCCGTGCACCTAATTAACTAATTTTCAACATTTTTGATCACTGTTTGTGGGAAAGGCAAGAAGAATTTGAACCTTTTTTATTTTTATTACAAGAGTCAGGTTCTTATTCTTGTCGAATGCGACAACAATTTTTTAAAATAATGTATATATTAATGGCAATCACCCATATTCAAAACCCCTTTTCCGCAAAAGTAACGAGCGAGTGATGTTTGGGGTTCCCTGAACAAAGAACTACAAAATATTCTGAACATCAAAAATTATGAATAGCATCATTATATGGTTTACTCGTAAAGTAGCTGGAAACATGATTGATTTCAATACGAAATATAGCAGAAAAAAAAATGATGAAAAAACGTAATTTATGGAAAATGTCGGGACAAGTAAGTATTTTTTTCTATACCTTAGAAACACTTTAAAGAAAATTTATAAATTACTCATTAATCTCAAGGTACCCCTTTAATAGAATCTGAATTTTAATTTATAAATAAACAATAACTTCATTTCGTAAATTAATGGCAAAGTAAACTATATTATCGACCGCCCAAACCCGATCCCGTCAGTAACCACCGGGCTCTCCCAGCGTGAGCACGTATCACTTTGTTTCGCAAGCGCTCGCGAGTTATACGTAAATATATTCCCAAGATACACGCCGACTACCACATTTTGATACATTAAGTATTTAGGTATTTTTTGACGTTGGTTGTTTAAAAATTGTTAAGATATATTTCGTCTTCAATATTTTCATTTTTGGAACGTAGTTCCATAACGCCGCTTACCTACTAGGACTAGGAGTGCGATTTAGTAGAAATCGTCAGGTAAGAAATATCTATGCCGTATGCTGTGTGTGTGTGTAGTAGAAGGTACTACACAAGAAGGGTATGGCAGGGTCGACTGAGCGAGCCATATTTTTCTTCATGGATGTCGTTTTCGAGGTTTTTGGGGTCGCTGATAATAAAAATTACGTCAAAATAAAAATCCAAGATGGCGCCGAAAAAAAAATCGGTTTTTTCTTCATGGGTGTCGTTTTCGTGGTTTTTGGAGTCGCTGATAATGAAAATGAGGTCAAAATGAAAATCCAAGATGGCGCTGACGAAAATTATCGCTTTTTTCTTCATGGGTGTCGTTTTCATGGTTTTTGGTGTCGCTGATAATGAAAATGAGGCCAAAATGAAAATCCAAGATGGCGCTGACGAAAATTTTCGGTATTTACCTCATGGGTGTCGTTTTCATGGTTTTTTGTGGCGCTGATAATGAAAATGAGGTCCAAATGAAAATCCAAGATGGCGCTGACAAAAAATATCGGTTTTTCCTTCATGGGCGTCGTTTTCGTGGTTTATGGTGTCGCTGATAATGAAAATGAGATCAAAATGAAAATCCAAGATGGCGCCGACGAAAATTATCGGTTTTTTCCTCATGGGTGTCGTTTTCATGGTTTTTGTAGGCGCTGATAATGAAAATGAGGTCAAAATGAAAATCCAAGATGGCGCCGACGAAAATTATCGGTTTTTTCTTCATGGGCGTCGTTTTCAGCCAAAAACAAAAGAGAGTGAAACAGTCTAAAGTCTTTCATATTTAAATAAATGTGTGATTTGTATTCTTGTCTGATGGTGTGTCATGGTAGCTTGACTGGTGGTCTCTTTGGCTTTTAAAATACCTTAACAGGGATGGTAAACCTTTATTTAATTTGTGGCAATTTTACAAAAAAAAAACATGAATATCGTGCTACTAACATTTAAGTAACGATTAAAAAAAAACTCATGTTATTTACGGAAAATCTAATTTACAAGCACTTTTTGAAAAACAAAATTAAATAATACAGTCTGTCAAAACACCCGCGCTTCGCATAATTATGCATTATAGATCCAATATAAATATTAGTACAGTTTTCAAATAAATCAGTGCGACGATCACTACTCCCAGTGTATCAGCTGCCATAGGTTCGCCACTCCTGCCTTTTAATATTCACACTACCAAGAAGCTGCAAGATTCACGCAACTCGAATCAAGTTCGTAACCTTTACAAGCAGTTGCTTAACCCATCATCGTTTTATTTTATTACAGGTGTCACGGTGATTTGAGCTTCTAGTTAATTACTTACATTGAAGGATTCTTCATTTTGTAATGTTCTTTGTTTTTAAAGTGTTGATTGACGTCGCGACGTCAATATTTTGATGACAAAGAGTCATTCAGATGTTTGATGGAGGAAATTTAAATGATTTTAATACAATTTTAAACATAATTGTAGGTACCTACAGGTATTTAAGAAATATGTTTTTTTATTGCGCCAGGGCATGCACAAAGACAGTTTCCGAAGATCGGGAGTAGAGATCCCAGGTGAATCTTTTAGTTGGATCACCTGGGAAGTGTTGGTACGCATCAGGACAACAGCGTCTCCAAAACTCTTCACCTTTAGAGGGTGTGAACTCTAGTCTATCTGATCGTTCGCTTTTCAAAAACCAAGCTATTTAATGATACTTCTCATATGAATTCCAATTTTAGAATGAATCAGCGGTTCATCAGCTCGTTTTCAAAGTAGTGTTCCTTTCGAATTTTCTAATATTCGTTTTTCTTCTTGCGGCCATAATTATAATCATCTCAACTGACAAGTTTAGTCGGCCAGGACATATCAGACTTCCTTCATAAAACCATAAGTGCGTAAAGAATTTTATAAATATAATTTAAACTTAATTTATTTAGTCAACAATCCTAATCATCTATAAAATACAATATTTCAGCTAAATATATTGATAAAAATAATTTAAATTATATAAACCAAAAAGTAACCATCATGGACTAAGCCAGTAAGAAACTATGAAAGAAAGAAAAAGTAACTGACAGTACCTATGGCAATTCGACATATACATATATGTCACGACATTGAAAATTATGAATAATAATATTTTATTTCAGCTAATTCTATGAAAACGAATCTTATTTAGATCGATTCGCTGAGTATAAATAAAGGAACCAATAAAAAGGTATGATAAATGGTATTATTATTGATAAATATAAAGTGTAAGTATAGCATATACTATAACACTAACATTTAATATCAATCATTTAACATGAATAGCTAGGTAATCCCACGATGAACTACCTCTACCGAACCCTTGCAAGATGACAGATGGCTATGTTATATTTTATTTGAGTAAATTACATTTCGATCGAATGCGCAACACCTTATCTCTTGATCTGTCCACAAAGTAGACACAATAGTTAAACAATCGTGTCTCGAACAAATTGGTCCTTTGACAGATCATGATTTAATACAGTCTAAGGCATCGCCGATGTTAGCGATATGTCTGAGAGGTTAAAATGGGACTCGCCTAGTCCCATTTTCATGGTCACGTTGCTAGGATGAATCCGGACAGATGGGCGAAGATAGTCACACAATGGGCCTGAAGCCGCTGTCGTAACCGGATTGGTCGGGGAAATTGTAAACAAGATTGGAAAGTCATGGGGCAGGCCTTTGCCCAGCAGTGGGATAGAACAGGCTGATATAATAAAGAAAAATATTCTTAATATACTACCCTAAGTTTATGATATATGATATCAAATATTTACTTACGCAAAATAAAGGAAAATCAAGCTGATTGTTTGAAAATTTCGCCTAGACTCCGCCATTTTAGGATTTCCTCTGATGTCTTATCTTTATTTTAAATTATTACTTTGTTCAGTATCTAAAGTCATTCATAAAATTATATGAGTTGAAAATCTGTATTTTTTTGATGCAAATAAGAACTATATTACGTAATTTAAAAAAAAAGAACTAAAAAACAAAATAGATCTGCCCTTCCCAATTCTTAGTGTTTTAGCTAAGAAGAAGATTTTTTTTGTTTTTTATTTGTTCACCAACAATTGTTTACACAGGTTGTATGCTAAAAGTAACATGCAAAAATGTAAATGCAACAGTGCAACAATCACTTATAGGTAAACTCCGCATGCATACAGAAGTTGTACAATTTATAATATTAATCTAGTTAAAAAAAAATACTAATCTAAAGGTCTAAATAATTAATATTACAACATTAAGAGGCCGTGCATAATATTCACTCGCTAGAGTTTAGGCAAATTCGTTGCGATCCTATGTTTGTGTGTATTGTTCATGCAGATACACGCACACACGGGTGAAGTTCGAGCGTAGTGATCGCTTAAACAATTTTAATCCTGTAGAGTGTAGACGATATTATTTTATGATACATAATTATAAAGTCAGTACGGCTTAGAAATAAAAGTCTGGAATGTGTGTGAACAGTACATTTATCACAATCAAAATATAAATTTTGTATTAGAAGAATTCAGACACATGAACATTTTACAAAACGATAAATAAAAAAAAGAAAATTTTCGGTTTTTTCTTTATGGATGTCGTTTTCGTGGTTTTTGGGGTCGCTGATAATGAAAATGAGGTAATAATGAAAATCCAAGACGGCGCCGAGGAAAAATTTCGGTATTTACCTTATGGGTGTCGTTTTCATGGGTTTTTGTGTCGCTGATAATGAAAATGAGGTCAAAATGAAAATCCAAGATGGCGCTGACGAAAATTATCGGTTTTTTCTTCATGGGTGTCGTTTTCGTGGTTTTTGGTGTCGCTGATAATGAAAATGAGGTCAAAATGAAAATCCAAGATGGCGCTGACGAACATTTTCGATATTTACCTCATGGGTGTCGTTTTCATGGTTTTTTGTGTCGCTGATAATGAAAATGAGGTCCAAATGAAAATCCAAGATGGCGCTGACAAAAAATATCGGTTTTTTCTTCATGGGTGTCGTTTTCGTGGTTTTTGGTGTCGCTGATAATGAAAATGAGATCAAAATGAAAGTCCAAGATGGCACCGACGAAAAATTATCGGTTTTTTCTTCATGGGTGTCGTTTTCGTGGTTTTTGGTGTCGCTGACAATGAAAATGAGGTCATAATGAAAATCCAAGATGGCACTGACGAAAATTTTCGGTTTTTCCTTATGGGTGTCGTTTTCGTGGTTTTAGGTGTCGCTGATAATGAAAATGAGGTCAAAATGAAAATCCCAGATGGCACCGACGAAAATTATCGGTTTTTCTTCATGGGTGTCGTTTTCGTGGTTTTAGTTGTCGCTGATAATGAAAAAGAGGTCAAAATGAAAATCCAAGATGGCACCGACTTCTACAAATAATGAAAGACCCATAAGGTAAATACCGAAAATTTTCGTCGGCGCCATCTTGGATTTTCATTTTGATCTCATTTTCATTATCAGCGACACCAAAAACCACGAAAACGCCACCCATGAAGAAAAAACCGATAATTTTCGTCAGCGCCATCTTGGATTTACATTTTGACCTCATTTTCATTATCAGCGACTCCAAAAACCACGAAAACGACATACATGAAGAAAAAACTGAAATTTTTCCACGGCGCCATCTTGGATTTTCATTATTACCTCATTTTCATTATCAGCGACCCCAAAAACCACGAAAACGACATCCATAAAGAAAAAACCGAAAATTTTCTTTTTTTTATTTATCGTTTTGTAAAATGTTCATGTGTCTGAATTCTTCTAATACAAAATTTATATTTTGATTGTGATAAATGTACTGTTCACACACATTCCAGACTTTTATTTCTAAGCCGTACTGACTTTATAATTATGTATCATAAAATAATATCGTCTACACTCTACAGGATTAAAATTGTTTAAGCGATCACTACGCTCGAACTTCACCCGTGTGTGCGTGTATCTGCATGAACAATACACACAAACATAGGATCGCAACGAATTTGCCTAAACTCTAGCGAGTGAATATTATGCACGGCCTCTTAAGATTTTGACACATAACATGTCACTTCGTAGTGCTGACCGTAAAGCCAAGTTCCATCATTACGATTTAAAGTTGCATTCAGTCTAAACGACACTCGCAATCAAAGTAAGTTTGGATAAAAAGGTTATAATTGTCATTGGTCAAAATTGTGGCATCAGCGGTGTGTATATTTGTGGGAGGGGGGGGAGACAGTAAAGTTTTTGAATTTCTCAATATTTCATATTCGTCTTCTTCACAATTTTCAGTACCAATAAAAGAAAAGTTGCTGAGGACAGCCGTTTTAAGACCGACGACAAACGGTCCAGCGGCGATTCCAATTGCAGCCGCAATTGGCCCGAATGATTCTCCCAAAAATGATTTTCCCCGTCTTAAGTCGGGCGTGCATGCGTTGACACGATCGAACAGCTTGTCCATATTGCTGATAACATTAGCTGCGGTGACAGCTTTTGAAGAGAGTTCCCCTGTAAATATAACACATAAATTAAGATCTTATTATGGATTACATAAATGATCACACATTAAATATTTTTTGTACTTGGGAGAGGCCTATTTCCAGCAGAGACACAACTGTACCTTCTTGCGTTTTTTTTAAATATTCAAGTGCCATTTATTTGAGACCTTATTTCATAAAAGTCTTGATGTGATGAATGACTATCAGATAAATGTTGAATGTATTTTGCAATCGAATAATTTTTGAAAATATCGATACTCTTTTTGATACTTTGGTTTGTATTGTATCATAAAGGTAAAAATGGGGTAATGCGCCGAGAGCTTGAGGGTGTTGATACTGCCGGCAGTAACCCTGTAGATGATGAGAGTGCGGTCTGTAACCCTTTGAGTGACGTGGCTGTTAGTGACCTTTTTTGTGTTGAGGGTGCAGTCAGTAAATACCTGGATTTTGAGGCTGCGGGAAGTGAATTGTGCGTACAACTGCCTGTAATGATTGGTTCGTTGGTTTGTCTGCCGGTGGTGAGCGCGTGGTTAGTGGGATTAAATTCAGATAGAGTTGGAGTGTTAAGGCTGCTGGTAGTGTGGTCGGCATTAGCGAGGATGCGTTTGGTGGCATGACAACGAGTTGAGATATGACTGGTCATAAATTGGGTTCTGAACTTACTGTTTCCTCCATTTTCAGCGAAGTATCATTTGCTTTCTTAAAAATATCCAACATTTCTTGTGTTAAATCATTTGTGATGATTTGGGTAGAACAGCCGTGGGTAGTGGATATATGTGGCTGAGGGTCTGGGTGTGACTTGCACTGACCGTAGTGGAGATGGACATGAATACGGTGGATTAGGTGGTAGTAACGTCATCGTCACTTCTCCATAAAGTGTGGTATTACGGCCGTGTCCTTGTCTCCGGAATCGCTGATGGGGAACGTTTTGAGTTATTATTTTTACATTTTGGCTGCGGTCGTCTAAAAATGTGTTGCACAATCTGAAGCAGATAGAGTTTACCACTGTGCAAGTTAAGATTTTGACACATAACATGTCACTTCGTAGTGCTGACCGTAAAGCCAAGTTCCATCATTACGATTTAAAGTTGCATTCAGTCTAAACGACACTCGCAATCAAAGTAAGTTTGGATAAAAAGGTTATAATTGTCATTGGTCAAAATTGTGGCATCAGCGGTGTGTATATTTGTGGGAGGGGGGGGAGACAGTAAAGTTTTTGAATTTCTCAATATTTCATATTCGTCTTCTTCACAATTTTCAGTACCAATAAAAGAAAAGTTGCTGAGGACAGCCGTTTTAAGACCGACGACAAACGGTCCAGCGGCGATTCCAATTGCAGCCGCAATTGGCCCGAATGATTCTCCCAAAAATGATTTTCCCCGTCTTAAGTCGGGCGTGCATGCGTTGACACGATCGAACAGCTTGTCCATATTGCTGATAACATTAGCTGCGGTGACAGCTTTTGAAGAGAGTTCCCCTGTAAATATAACACATAAATTAAGATCTTATTATGGATTACATAAATGATCACACATTAAATATTTTTTGTACTTGGGAGAGGCCTATTTCCAGCAGAGACACAACTGTACCTTCTTGCGTTTTTTTTAAATATTCAAGTGCCATTTATTTGAGACCTTATTTCATAAAAGTCTTGATGTGATGAATGACTATCAGATAAATGTTGAATGTATTTTGCAATCGAATAATTTTTGAAAATATCGATACTCTTTTTGATACTTTGGTTTGTATTGTATCATAAAGGTAAAAATGGGGTAATGCGCCGAGAGCTTGAGGGTGTTGATACTGCCGGCAGTAACCCTGTAGATGATGAGAGTGCGGTCTGTAACCCTTTGAGTGACGTGGCTGTTAGTGACCTTTTTTGTGTTGAGGGTGCAGTCAGTAAATATCTGGATTTTGAGGCTGCGGGAAGTGAATTTTGGGTAAAACTGCCTGTAATGATTGGTTCGTTGGTTTGTCTGCCGGTGGTGAGCGCGTGGTTAGTGGGATTAAATTCAGATAGAGTTGGAGTGTTAAGGCTGCTGGTAGTGTGGTCGGCATTAGCGAGGATGCGTTTGGTGGCATGACAACGAGTTGAGATATGACTGGTCATAAATTGGGTTCTGAACTTACTGTTTCCTCCATTTTCAGCGAAGTATCATTTGCTTTCTTAAAAATATCCAACATTTCTTGTGTTAAATCATTTGTGATGATTTGGGTAGAACAGCCGTGGGTAGTGGATATATGTGGCTGAGGGTCTGGGTGTGACTTGCACTGACCGTAGTGGAGATGGACATGAATACGGTGGATTAGGTGGTAGTAACGTCATCGTCACTTCTCCATAAAGTGTGGTATTACGGCCGTGTCCTTGTCTCCGGAATCGCTGATGGGGAACGTTTTGAGTTATTATTTTTACATTTTGGCTGCGGTCGTCTAAAAATGTGTTGCACAATCTGAAGCAGATAGAGTTTACCACTGTGCAAGTTAAGATTTTGACACATAACATGTCACTTCGTAGTGCTGACCGTAAAGCCAAGTTCCATCATTACGATTTAAAGTTGCATTCAGTCTAAACGACACTCGCAATCAAAGTAAGTTTGGATAAAAAGGTTATAATTGTCATTGGTCAAAATTGTGGCATCAGCGGTGTGTATATTTGTGGGAGGGGGGGGAGACAGTAAAGTTTTTGAATTTCTCAATATTTCATATTCGTCTTCTTCACAATTTTCAGTACCAATAAAAGAAAAGTTGCTGAGGACAGCCGTTTTAAGACCGACGACAAACGGTCCAGCGGCGATTCCAATTGCAGCCGCAATTGGCCCGAATGATTCTCCCAAAAATGATTTTCCCCGTCTTAAGTCGGGCGTGCATGCGTTGACACGATCGAACAGCTTGTCCATATTGCTGATAACATTAGCTGCGGTGACAGCTTTTGAAGAGAGTTCCCCTGTAAATATAACACATAAATTAAGATCTTATTATGGATTACATAAATGATCACACATTAAATATTTTTTGTACTTGGGAGAGGCCTATTTCCAGCAGAGACACAACTGTACCTTCTTGCGTTTTTTTAAAGTATTCAAGTGCCATTTATTTGAGGCCTTATTTCATAAAAGTCTTGATGTGATGAATGACTATCAGATAAATTTTGAATGTATTTTGCAACCGAATAATTTTTGAAAATATCGATACTCTTTTTGATACTTTGGTTTGTATTGTATCATAAAGGTAAAAATGGGGTAATGCGCCGAGAGCTTGAGGGTGTTGATACTGCCGGCAGTAACCCTGTAGATGATGAGAGTGCGGTCTGTAACCCTTTGAGTGACGTGGCTGTTAGTGACCTTTTTTGTGTTGAGGGTGCAGTCAGTAAATACCTGGATTTTGAGGCTGCGGGAAGTGAATTGTGCGTACAACTGCCTGTAATGATTGGTTCGTTGGTTTGTCTGCCGGTGGTGAGCGCGTGGTTAGTGGGATTAAATTCAGATAGAGTTGGAGTGTTAAGGCTGCTGGTAGTGTGGTCGGCATTAGCGAGGATGCGTTTGGTGGCATGACAACGAGTTGAGATATGACTGGTCATAAATTGGGTTCTGAACTTACTGTTTCCTCCATTTTCAGCGAAGTATCATTTGCTTTCTTAAAAATATCCAACATTTCTTGTGTTAAATCATTTGTGATGATTTGGGTAGAACAGCCGTGGGTAGTGGATATATGTGGCTGAGGGTCTGGGTGTGACTTGCACTGACCGTAGTGGAGATGGACATGAATACGGTGGATTAGGTGGTAGTAACGTCATCGTCACTTCTCCATAAAGTGTGGTATTACGGCCGTGTCCTTGTCTCCGGAATCGCTGATGGGGAACGTTTTGAGTTATTATTTTTACATTTTGGCTGCGGTCGTCTAAAAATGTGTTGCACAATCTGAAGCAGATAGAGTTTACCACTGTGCAAGTTAAGATTTTGACACATAACATGTCACTTCGTAGTGCTGACCGTAAAGCCAAGTTCCATCATTACGATTTAAAGTTGCATTCAGTCTAAACGACACTCGCAATCAAAGTAAGTTTGGATAAAAAGGTTATAATTGTCATTGGTCAAAATTGTGGCATCAGCGGTGTGTATATTTGTGGGAGGGGGGGGAGACAGTAAAGTTTTTGAATTTCTCAATATTTCATATTCGTCTTCTTCACAATTTTCAGTACCAATAAAAGAAAAGTTGCTGAGGACAGCCGTTTTAAGACCGACGACAAACGGTCCAGCGGCGATTCCAATTGCAGCCGCAATTGGCCCGAATGATTCTCCCAAAAATGATTTTCCCCGTCTTAAGTCGGGCGTGCATGCGTTGACACGATCGAACAGCTTGTCCATATTGCTGATAACATTAGCTGCGGTGACAGCTTTTGAAGAGAGTTCCCCTGTAAATATAACACATAAATTAAGATCTTATTATGGATTACATAAATGATCACACATTAAATATTTTTTGTACTTGGGAGAGGCCTATTTCCAGCAGAGACACAACTGTACCTTCTTGCGTTTTTTTTAAATATTCAAGTGCCATTTATTTGAGACCTTATTTCATAAAAGTCTTGATGTGATGAATGACTATCAGATAAATGTTGAATGTATTTTGCAATCGAATAATTTTTGAAAATATCGATACTCTTTTCGATACTTTGGTTTGTATTGTATCATAAAGGTAAAAATGGGGTAATGCGCCGAGAGCTTGAGGGTGTTGATACTGCCGGCAGTAACCCTGTAGATGATGAGAGTGCGGTCTGTAACCCTTTGAGTGACGTGGCTGTTAGTGACCTTTTTTGTGTTGAGGGTGCAGTCAGTAAATACCTGGATTTTGAGGCTGCGGGAAGTGAATTGTGCGTACAACTGCCTGTAATGATTGGTTCGTTGGTTTGTCTGCCGGTGGTGAGCGCGTGGTTAGTGGGATTAAAATCAGATAGAGTTGGAGTGTTAAGGCTGCTGGTAGTGTGGTCGGCATTAGCGAGGATGCGTTTGGTGGCATGACAACGAGTTGAGATATGACTGGTCATAAATTGGGTTCTGAACTTACTGTTTCCTCCATTTTCAGCGAAGTATCATTTGCTTTCTTAAAAATATCCAACATTTCTTGTGTTAAATCATTTGTGATGATTTGGGTAGAACAGCCGTGGGTAGTGGATATATGTGGCTGAGGGTCTGGGTGTGACTTGCACTGACCGTAGTGGAGATGGACATGAATACGGTGGATTAGGTGGTAGTAACGTCATCGTCACTTCTCCATAAAGTGTGGTATTACGGCCGTGTCCTTGTCTCCGGAATCGCTGATGGGGAACGTTTTGAGTTATTATTTTTACATTTTGGCTGCGGTCGTCTAAAAATGTGTTGCACAATCTGAAGCAGATAGAGTTTACCACTGTGCAAGTTAAGATTTTGACACATAACATGTCACTTCGTAGTGCTGACCGTAAAGCCAAGTTCCATCATTACGATTTAAAGTTGCATTCAGTCTAAACGACACTCGCAATCAAAGTAAGTTTGGATAAAAAGGTTATAATTGTCATTGGTCAAAATTGTGGCATCAGCGGTGTGTATATTTGTGGGAGGGGGGGGGAGACAGTAAAGTTTTTGAATTTCTCAATATTTCATATTCGTCTTCTTCACAATTTTCAGTACCAATAAAAGAAAAGTTGCTGAGGACAGCCGTTTTAAGACCGACGACAAACGGTCCAGCGGCGATTCCAATTGCAGCCGCAATTGGCCCGAATGATTCTCCCAAAAATGATTTTCCCCGTCTTAAGTCGGGCGTGCATGCGTTGACACGATCGAACAGCTTGTCCATATTGCTGATAACATTAGCTGCGGTGACAGCTTTTGAAGAGAGTTCCCCTGTAAATATAACACATAAATTAAGATCTTATTATGGATTACATAAATGATCACACATTAAATATTTTTTGTACTTGGGAGAGGCCTATTTCCAGCAGAGACACAACTGTACCTTCTTGCGTTTTTTTTAAATATTCAAGTGCCATTTATTTGAGACCTTATTTCATAAAAGTCTTGATGTGATGAATGACTATCAGATAAATGTTGAATGTATTTTGCAATCGAATAATTTTTGAAAATATCGATACTCTTTTCGATACTTTGGTTTGTATTGTATCATAAAGGTAAAAATGGGGTAATGCGCCGAGAGCTTGAGGGTGTTGATACTGCCGGCAGTAACCCTGTAGATGATGAGAGTGCGGTCTGTAACCCTTTGAGTGACGTGGCTGTTAGTGACCTTTTTTGTGTTGAGGGTGCAGTCAGTAAATACCTGGATTTTGAGGCTGCGGGAAGTGAATTGTGCGTACAACTGCCTGTAATGATTGGTTCGTTGGTTTGTCTGCCGGTGGTGAGCGCGTGGTTAGTGGGATTAAATTCAGATAGAGTTGGAGTGTTAAGGCTGCTGGTAGTGTGGTCGGCATTAGCGAGGATGCGTTTGGTGGCATGACAACGAGTTGAGATATGACTGGTCATAAATTGGGTTCTGAACTTACTGTTTCCTCCATTTTCAGCGAAGTATCATTTGCTTTCTTAAAAATATCCAACATTTCTTGTGTTAAATCATTTGTGATGATTTGGGTAGAACAGCCGTGGGTAGTGGATATATGTGGCTGAGGGTCTGGGTGTGACTTGCACTGACCGTAGTGGAGATGGACATGAATACGGTGGATTAGGTGGTAGTAACGTCATCGTCACTTCTCCATAAAGTGTGGTATTACGGCCGTGTCCTTGTCTCCGGAATCGCTGATGGGGAACGTTTTGAGTTATTATTTTTACATTTTGGCTGCGGTCGTCTAAAAATGTGTTGCACAATCTGAAGCAGATAGAGTTTACCACTGTGCAAGTTAAGATTTTGACACATAACATGTCACTTCGTAGTGCTGACCGTAAAGCCAAGTTCCATCATTACGATTTAAAGTTGCATTCAGTCTAAACGACACTCGCAATCAAAGTAAGTTTGGATAAAAAGGTTATAATTGTCATTGGTCAAAATTGTGGCATCAGCGGTGTGTATATTTGTGGGAGGGGGGGGAGACAGTAAAGTTTTTGAATTCTTCAATATTTCATATTCGTCTTCTTCACAATTTTCAGTACCAATAAAAGAAAAGTTGCTGAGGACAGCCGTTTTAAGACCGACGACAAACGGTCCAGCGGCGATTCCAATTGCAGCCGCAATTGGCCCGAATGATTCTCCCAAAAATGATTTTCCCCGTCTTAAGTCGGGCGTGCATGCGTTGACACGATCGAACAGCTTGTCCATATTGCTGATAACATTAGCTGCGGTGACAGCTTTTGAAGAGAGTTCCCCTGTAAATATAACACATAAATTAAGATCTTATTATGGATTACATAAATGATCACACATTAAATATTTTTTGTACTTGGGAGAGGCCTATTTCCAGCAGAGACACAACTGTACCTTCTTGCGTTTTTTTTAAATATTCAAGTGCCATTTATTTGAGACCTTATTTCATAAAAGTCTTGATGTGATGAATGACTATCAGATAAATGTTGAATGTATTTTGCAATCGAATAATTTTTGAAAATATCGATACTCTTTTTGATACTTTGGTTTGTATTGTATCATAAAGGTAAAAATGGGGTAATGCGCCGAGAGCTTGAGGGTGTTGATACTGCCGGCAGTAACCCTGTAGATGATGAGAGTGCGGTCTGTAACCCTTTGAGTGACGTGGCTGTTAGTGACCTTTTTTGTGTTGAGGGTGCAGTCAGTAAATACCTGGATTTTGAGGCTGCGGGAAGTGAATTGTGCGTACAACTGCCTGTAATGATTGGTTCGTTGGTTTGTCTGCCGGTGGTGAGCGCGTGGTTAGTGGGATTAAATTCAGATAGAGTTGGAGTGTTAAGGCTGCTGGTAGTGTGGTCGGCATTAGCGAGGATGCGTTTGGTGGCATGACAACGAGTTGAGATATGACTGGTCATAAATTGGGTTCTGAACTTACTGTTTCCTCCATTTTCAGCGAAGTATCATTTGCTTTCTTAAAAATATCCAACATTTCTTGTGTTAAATCATTTGTGATGATTTGGGTAGAACAGCCGTGGGTAGTGGATATATGTGGCTGAGGGTCTGGGTGTGACTTGCACTGACCGTAGTGGAGATGGACATGAATACGGTGGATTAGGTGGTAGTAACGTCATCGTCACTTCTCCATAAAGTGTGGTATTACGGCCGTGTCCTTGTCTCCGGAATCGCTGATGGGGAACGTTTTGAGTTATTATTTTTACATTTTGGCTGCGGTCGTCTAAAAATGTGTTGCACAATCTGAAGCAGATAGAGTTTACCACTGTGCAAGTTAAGATTTTGACACATAACATGTCACTTCGTAGTGCTGACCGTAAAGCCAAGTTCCATCATTACGATTTAAAGTTGCATTCAGTCTAAACGACACTCGCAATCAAAGTAAGTTTGGATAAAAAGGTTATAATTGTCATTGGTCAAAATTGTGGCATCAGCGGTGTGTATATTTGTGGGAGGGGGGGGGAGACAGTAAAGTTTTTGAATTTCTCAATATTTCATATTCGTCTTCTTCACAATTTTCAGTACCAATAAAAGAAAAGTTGCTGAGGACAGCCGTTTTAAGACCGACGACAAACGGTCCAGCGGCGATTCCAATTGCAGCCGCAATTGGCCCGAATGATTCTCCCAAAAATGATTTTCCCCGTCTTAAGTCGGGCGTGCATGCGTTGACACGATCGAACAGCTTGTCCATATTGCTGATAACATTAGCTGCGGTGACAGCTTTTGAAGAGAGTTCCCCTGTAAATATAACACATAAATTAAGATCTTATTATGGATTACATAAATGATCACACATTAAATATTTTTTGTACTTGGGAGAGGCCTATTTCCAGCAGAGACACAACTGTACCTTCTTGCGTTTTTTTAAAATATTCAAGTGCCATTTATTTGAGACCTTATTTCATAAAAGTCTTGATGTGATGAATGACTATCAGATAAATGTTGAATGTATTTTGCAATCGAATAATTTTTGAAAATATCGATACTCTTTTTGATACTTTGGTTTGTATTGTATCATAAAGGTAAAAATGGGGTAATGCGCCGAGAGCTTGAGGGTGTTGATACTGCCGGCAGTAACCCTGTAGATGATGAGAGTGCGGTCTGTAACCCTTTGAGTGACGTGGCTGTTAGTGACCTTTTTTGTGTTGAGGGTGCAGTCAGTAAATACCTGGATTTTGAGGCTGCGGGAAGTGAATTGTGCGTACAACTGCCTGTAATGATTGGTTCGTTGGTTTGTCTGCCGGTGGTGAGCGCGTGGTTAGTGGGATTAAATTCAGATAGAGTTGGAGTGTTAAGGCTGCTGGTAGTGTGGTCGGCATTAGCGAGGATGCGTTTGGTGGCATGACAACGAGTTGAGATATGACTGGTCATAAATTGGGTTCTGAACTTACTGTTTCCTCCATTTTCAGCGAAGTATCATTTGCTTTCTTAAAAATATCCAACATTTCTTGTGTTAAATCATTTGTGATGATTTGGGTAGAACAGCCGTGGGTAGTGGATATATGTGGCTGAGGGTCTGGGTGTGACTTGCACTGACCGTAGTGGAGATGGACATGAATACGGTGGATTAGGTGGTAGTAACGTCATCGTCACTTCTCCATAAAGTGTGGTATTACGGCCGTGTCCTTGTCTCCGGAATCGCTGATGGGGAACGTTTTGAGTTATTATTTTTACATTTTGGCTGCGGTCGTCTAAAAATGTGTTGCACAATCTGAAGCAGATAGAGTTTACCACTGTGCAAGTTAAGATTTTGACACATAACATGTCACTTCGTAGTGCTGACCGTAAAGCCAAGTTCCATCATTACGATTTAAAGTTGCATTCAGTCTAAACGACACTCGCAATCAAAGTAAGTTTGGATAAAAAGGTTATAATTGTCATTGGTCAAAATTGTGGCATCAGCAGTGTGTATATTTGTGGGAGGGGGGGGGAGACAGTAAAGTTTTTGAATTTCTCAATATTTCATATTCGTCTTCTTCACAATTTTCAGTACCAATAAAAGAAAAGTTGCTGAGGACAGCCGTTTTAAGACCGACGACAAACGGTCCAGCGGCGATTCCAATTGCAGCCGCAATTGGCCCGAATGATTCTCCCAAAAATGATTTTCCCCGTCTTAAGTCGGGCGTGCATGCGTTGACACGATCGAACAGCTTGTCCATATTGCTGATAACATTAGCTGCGGTGACAGCTTTTGAAGAGAGTTCCCCTGTAAATATAACACATAAATTAAGATCTTATTATGGATTACATAAATGATCACACATTAAATATTTTTTGTACTTGGGAGAGGCCTATTTCCAGCAGAGACACAACTGTACCTTCTTGCGTTTTTTTTAAATATTCAAGTGCCATTTATTTGAGACCTTATTTCATAAAAGTCTTGATGTGATGAATGACTATCAGATAAATGTTGAATGTATTTTGCAATCGAATAATTTTTGAAAATATCGATACTCTTTTTGATACTTTGGTTTGTATTGTATCATAAAGGTAAAAATGGGGTAATGCGCCGAGAGCTTGAGGGTGTTGATACTGCCGGCAGTAACCCTGTAGATGATGAGAGTGCGGTCTGTAACCCTTTGAGTGACGTGGCTGTTAGTGACCTTTTTTGTGTTGAGGGTGCAGTCAGTAAATACCTGGATTTTGAGGCTGCGGGAAGTGAATTGTGCGTACAACTGCCTGTAATGATTGGTTCGTTGGTTTGTCTGCCGGTGGTGAGCGCGTGGTTAGTGGGATTAAATTCAGATAGAGTTGGAGTGTTAAGGCTGCTGGTAGTGTGGTCGGCATTAGCGAGGATGCGTTTGGTGGCATGACAACGAGTTGAGATATGACTGGTCATAAATTGGGTTCTGAACTTACTGTTTCCTCCATTTTCAGCGAAGTATCATTTGCTTTCTTAAAAATATCCAACATTTCTTGTGTTAAATCATTTGTGATGATTTGGGTAGAACAGCCGTGGGTAGTGGATATATGTGGCTGAGGGTCTGGGTGTGACTTGCACTGACCGTAGTGGAGATGGACATGAATACGGTGGATTAGGTGGTAGTAACGTCATCGTCACTTCTCCATAAAGTGTGGTATTACGGCCGTGTCCTTGTCTCCGGAATCGCTGATGGGGAACGTTTTGAGTTATTATTTTTACATTTTGGCTGCGGTCGTCTAAAAATGTGTTGCACAATCTGAAGCAGATAGAGTTTACCACTGTGCAAGTTAAGATTTTGACACATAACATGTCACTTCGTAGTGCTGACCGTAAAGCCAAGTTCCATCATTACGATTTAAAGTTGCATTCAGTCTAAACGACACTCGCAATCAAAGTAAGTTTGGATAAAAAGGTTATAATTGTCATTGGTCAAAATTGTGGCATCAGCGGTGTGTATATTTGTGGGAGGGGGGGGAGACAGTAAAGTTTTTGAATTTCTCAATATTTCATATTCGTCTTCTTCACAATTTTCAGTACCAATAAAAGAAAAGTTGCTGAGGACAGCCGTTTTAAGACCGACGACAAACGGTCCAGCGGCGATTCCAATTGCAGCCGCAATTGGCCCGAATGATTCTCCCAAAAATGATTTTCCCCGTCTTAAGTCGGGCGTGCATGCGTTGACACGATCGAACAGCTTGTCCATATTGCTGATAACATTAGCTCCGGTGACAGCTTTTGAAGAGAGTTCCCCTGTAAATATAACACATAAATTAAGATCTTATTATGGATTACATAAATGATCACACATTAAATATTTTTTGTACTTGGGAGAGGCCTATTTCCAGCAGAGACACAACTGTACCTTCTTGCGTTTTTTTAAAGTATTCAAGTGCCATTTATTTGAGGCCTTATTTCATAAAAGTCTTGATGTGATGAATGACTATCAGATAAATTTTGAATGTATTTTGCAACCGAATAATTTTTGAAAATATCGATACTCTTTTTGATACTTTGGTTTGTATTGTATCATAAAGGTAAAAATGGGGTAATGCGCCGAGAGCTTGAGGGTGTTGATACTGCCGGCAGTAACCCTGTAGATGATGAGAGTGCGGTCTGTAACCCTTTGAGTGACGTGGCTGTTAGTGACCTTTTTTGTGTTGAGGGTGCAGTCAGTAAATACCTGGATTTTGAGGCTGCGGGAAGTGAATTGTGCGTACAACTGCCTGTAATGATTGGTTCGTTGGTTTGTCTGCCGGTGGTGAGCGCGTGGTTAGTGGGATTAAATTCAGATAGAGTTGGAGTGTTAAGGCTGCTGGTAGTGTGGTCGGCATTAGCGAGGATGCGTTTGGTGGCATGACAACGAGTTGAGATATGACTGGTCATAAATTGGGTTCTGAACTTACTGTTTCCTCCATTTTCAGCGAAGTATCATTTGCTTTCTTAAAAATATCCAACATTTCTTGTGTTAAATCATTTGTGATGATTTGGGTAGAACAGCCGTGGGTAGTGGATATATGTGGCTGAGGGTCTGGGTGTGACTTGCACTGACCGTAGTGGAGATGGACATGAATACGGTGGATTAGGTGGTAGTAACGTCATCGTCACTTCTCCATAAAGTGTGGTATTACGGCCGTGTCCTTGTCTCCGGAATCGCTGATGGGGAACGTTTTGAGTTATTATTTTTACATTTTGGCTGCGGTCGTCTAAAAATGTGTTGCACAATCTGAAGCAGATAGAGTTTACCACTGTGCAAGTTAAGATTTTGACACATAACATGTCACTTCGTAGTGCTGACCGTAAAGCCAAGTTCCATCATTACGATTTAAAGTTGCATTCAGTCTAAACGACACTCGCAATCAAAGTAAGTTTGGATAAAAAGGTTATAATTGTCATTGGTCAAAATTGTGGCATCAGCGGTGTGTATATTTGTGGGAGGGGGGGGAGACAGTAAAGTTTTTGAATTTCTCAATATTTCATATTCGTCTTCTTCACAATTTTCAGTACCAATAAAAGAAAAGTTGCTGAGGACAGCCGTTTTAAGACCGACGACAAACGGTCCAGCGGCGATTCCAATTGCAGCCGCAATTGGCCCGAATGATTCTCCCAAAAATGATTTTCCCCGTCTTAAGTCGGGCGTGCATGCGTTGACACGATCGAACAGCTTGTCCATATTGCTGATAACATTAGCTGCGGTGACAGCTTTTGAAGAGAGTTCCCCTGTAAATATAACACATAAATTAAGATCTTATTATGGATTACATAAATGATCACACATTAAATATTTTTTGTACTTGGGAGAGGCCTATTTCCAGCAGAGACACAACTGTACCTTCTTGCGTTTTTTTAAAATATTCAAGTGCCATTTATTTGAGACCTTATTTCATAAAAGTCTTGATGTGATGAATGACTATCAGATAAATGTTGAATGTATTTTGCAATCGAATAATTTTTGAAAATATCGATACTCTTTTTGATACTTTGGTTTGTATTGTATCATAAAGGTAAAAATGGGGTAATGCGCCGAGAGCTTGAGGGTGTTGATACTGCCGGCAGTAACCCTGTAGATGATGAGAGTGCGGTCTGTAACCCTTTGAGTGACGTGGCTGTTAGTGACCTTTTTTGTGTTGAGGGTGCAGTCAGTAAATACCTGGATTTTGAGGCTGCGGGAAGTGAATTGTGCGTACAACTGCCTGTAATGATTGGTTCGTTGGTTTGTCTGCCGGTGGTGAGCGCGTGGTTAGTGGGATTAAATTCAGATAGAGTTGGAGTGTTAAGGCTGCTGGTAGTGTGGTCGGCATTAGCGAGGATGCGTTTGGTGGCATGACAACGAGTTGAGATATGACTGGTCATAAATTGGGTTCTGAACTTACTGTTTCCTCCATTTTCAGCGAAGTATCATTTGCTTTCTTAAAAATATCCAACATTTCTTGTGTTAAATCATTTGTGATGATTTGGGTAGAACAGCCGTGGGTAGTGGATATATGTGGCTGAGGGTCTGGGTGTGACTTGCACTGACCGTAGTGGAGATGGACATGAATACGGTGGATTAGGTGGTAGTAACGTCATCGTCACTTCTCCATAAAGTGTGGTATTACGGCCGTGTCCTTGTCTCCGGAATCGCTGATGGGGAACGTTTTGAGTTATTATTTTTACATTTTGGCTGCGGTCGTCTAAAAATGTGTTGCACAATCTGAAGCAGATAGAGTTTACCACTGTGCAAGTTAAGATTTTGACACATAACATGTCACTTCGTAGTGCTGACCGTAAAGCCAAGTTCCATCATTACGATTTAAAGTTGCATTCAGTCTAAACGACACTCGCAATCAAAGTAAGTTTGGATAAAAAGGTTATAATTGTCATTGGTCAAAATTGTGGCATCAGCGGTGTGTATATTTGTGGGAGGGGGGGGAGACAGTAAAGTTTTTGAATTTCTCAATATTTCATATTCGTCTTCTTCACAATTTTCAGTACCAATAAAAGAAAAGTTGCTGAGGACAGCCGTTTTAAGACCGACGACAAACGGTCCAGCGGCGATTCCAATTGCAGCCGCAATTGGCCCGAATGATTCTCCCAAAAATGATTTTCCCCGTCTTAAGTCGGGCGTGCATGCGTTGACACGATCGAACAGCTTGTCCATATTGCTGATAACATTAGCTGCGGTGACAGCTTTTGAAGAGAGTTCCCCTGTAAGTATAACACATAAATTAAGATCTTATTATGGATTACATAAATGATCACACATTAAATATTTTTTGTACTTGGGAGAGGCCTATTTCCAGCAGAGACACAACTGTACCTTCTTGCGTTTTTTTTAAATATTCAAGTGCCATTTATTTGAGACCTTATTTCATAAAAGTCTTGATGTGATGAATGACTATCAGATAAATGTTGAATGTATTTTGCAATCGAATAATTTTTGAAAATATCGATACTCTTTTTGATACTTTGGTTTGTATTGTATCATAAAGGTAAAAATGGGGTAATGCGCCGAGAGCTTGAGGGTGTTGATACTGCCGGCAGTAACCCTGTAGATGATGAGAGTGCGGTCTGTAACCCTTTGAGTGACGTGGCTGTTAGTGACCTTTTTTGTGTTGAGGGTGCAGTCAGTAAATACCTGGATTTTGAGGCTGCGGGAAGTGAATTGTGCGTACAACTGCCTGTAATGATTGGTTCGTTGGTTTGTCTGCCGGTGGTGAGCGCGTGGTTAGTGGGATTAAATTCAGATAGAGTTGGAGTGTTAAGGCTGCTGGTAGTGTGGTCGGCATTAGCGAGGATGCGTTTGGTGGCATGACAACGAGTTGAGATATGACTGGTCATAAATTGGGTTCTGAACTTACTGTTTCCTCCATTTTCAGCGAAGTATCATTTGCTTTCTTAAAAATATCCAACATTTCTTGTGTTAAATCATTTGTGATGATTTGGGTAGAACAGCCGTGGGTAGTGGATATATGTGGCTGAGGGTCTGGGTGTGACTTGCACTGACCGTAGTGGAGATGGACATGAATACGGTGGATTAGGTGGTAGTAACGTCATCGTCACTTCTCCATAAAGTGTGGTATTACGGCCGTGTCCTTGTCTCCGGAATCGCTGATGGGGAACGTTTTGAGTTATTATTTTTACATTTTGGCTGCGGTCGTCTAAAAATGTGTTGCACAATCTGAAGCAGATAGAGTTTACCACTGTGCAAGTTAAGATTTTGACACATAACATGTCACTTCGTAGTGCTGGCCGTAAAGCCAAGTTCCATCATTACGATTTAAAGTTGCATTCAGTCTAAACGACACTCGCAATCAAAGTAAGTTTGGATAAAAAGGTTATAATTGTCATTGGTCAAAATTGTGGCATCAGCGGTGTGTATATTTGTGGGAGGGGGGGGAGACAGTAAAGTTTTTGAATTTCTCAATATTTCATATTCGTCTTCTTCACAATTTTCAGTACCAATAAAAGAAAAGTTGCTGAGGACAGCCGTTTTAAGACCGACGACAAACGGTCCAGCGGCGATTCCAATTGCAGCCGCAATTGGCCCGAATGATTCTCCCAAAAATGATTTTCCCCGTCTTAAGTCGGGCGTGCATGCGTTGACACGATCGAACAGCTTGTCCATATTGCTGATAACATTAGCTGCGGTGACAGCTTTTGAAGAGAGTTCCCCTGTAAGTATAACACATAAATTAAGATCTTATTATGGATTACATAAATGATCACACATTAAATATTTTTTGTACTTGGGAGAGGCCTATTTCCAGCAGAGACACAACTGTACCTTCTTGCGTTTTTTTTAAATATTCAAGTGCCATTTATTTGAGACCTTATTTCATAAAAGTCTTGATGTGATGAATGACTATCAGATAAATGTTGAATGTATTTTGCAATCGAATAATTTTTGAAAATATCGATACTCTTTTTGATACTTTGGTTTGTATTGTATCATAAAGGTAAAAATGGGGTAATGCGCCGAGAGCTTGAGGGTGTTGATACTGCCGGCAGTAACCCTGTAGATGATGAGAGTGCGGTCTGTAACCCTTTGAGTGACGTGGCTGTTAGTGACCTTTTTTGTGTTGAGGGTGCAGTCAGTAAATACCTGGATTTTGAGGCTGCGGGAAGTGAATTGTGCGTACAACTGCCTGTAATGATTGGTTCGTTGGTTTGTCTGCCGGTGGTGAGCGCGTGGTTAGTGGGATTAAATTCAGATAGAGTTGGAGTGTTAAGGCTGCTGGTAGTGTGGTCGGCATTAGCGAGGATGCGTTTGGTGGCATGACAACGAGTTGAGATATGACTGGTCATAAATTGGGTTCTGAACTTACTGTTTCCTCCATTTTCAGCGAAGTATCATTTGCTTTCTTAAAAATATCCAACATTTCTTGTGTTAAATCATTTGTGATGATTTGGGTAGAACAGCCGTGGGTAGTGGATATATGTGGCTGAGGGTCTGGGTGTGACTTGCACTGACCGTAGTGGAGATGGACATGAATACGGTGGATTAGGTGGTAGTAACGTCATCGTCACTTCTCCATAAAGTGTGGTATTACGGCCGTGTCCTTGTCTCCGGAATCGCTGATGGGGAACGTTTTGAGTTATTATTTTTACATTTTGGCTGCGGTCGTCTAAAAATGTGTTGCACAATCTGAAGCAGATAGAGTTTACCACTGTGCAAGTTAAGATTTTGACACATAACATGTCACTTCGTAGTGCTGGCCGTAAAGCCAAGTTCCATCATTACGATTTAAAGTTGCATTCAGTCTAAACGACACTCGCAATCAAAGTAAGTTTGGATAAAAAGGTTATAATTGTCATTGGTCAAAATTGTGGCATCAGCGGTGTGTATATTTGTGGGAGGGGGGGGAGACAGTAAAGTTTTTGAATTTCTCAATATTTCATATTCGTCTTCTTCACAATTTTCAGTACCAATAAAAGAAAAGTTGCTGAGGACAGCCGTTTTAAGACCGACGACAAACGGTCCAGCGGCGATTCCAATTGCAGCCGCAATTGGCCCGAATGATTCTCCCAAAAATGATTTTCCCCGTCTTAAGTCGGGCGTGCATGCGTTGACACGATCGAACAGCTTGTCCATATTGCTGATAACATTAGCTGCGGTGACAGCTTTTGAAGAGAGTTCCCCTGTAAATATAACACATAAATTAAGATCTTATTATGGATTACATAAATGATCACACATTAAATATTTTTTGTACTTGGGAGAGGCCTATTTCCAGCAGAGACACAACTGTACCTTCTTGCGTTTTTTTTAAATATTCAAGTGCCATTTATTTGAGACCTTATTTCATAAAAGTCTTGATGTGATGAATGACTATCAGATAAATGTTGAATGTATTTTGCAATCGAATAATTTTTGAAAATATCGATACTCTTTTTGATACTTTGGTTTGTATTGTATCATAAAGGTAAAAATGGGGTAATGCGCCGAGAGCTTGAGGGTGTTGATACTGCCGGCAGTAACCCTGTAGATGATGAGAGTGCGGTCTGTAACCCTTTGAGTGACGTGGCTGTTAGTGACCTTTTTTGTGTTGAGGGTGCAGTCAGTAAATACCTGGATTTTGAGGCTGCGGGAAGTGAATTGTGCGTACAACTGCCTGTAATGATTGGTTCGTTGGTTTGTCTGCCGGTGGTGAGCGCGTGGTTAGTGGGATTAAATTCAGATAGAGTTGGAGTGTTAAGGCTGCTGGTAGTGTGGTCGGCATTAGCGAGGATGCGTTTGGTGGCATGACAACGAGTTGAGATATGACTGGTCATAAATTGGGTTCTGAACTTACTGTTTCCTCCATTTTCAGCGAAGTATCATTTGCTTTCTTAAAAATATCCAACATTTCTTGTGTTAAATCATTTGTGATGATTTGGGTAGAACAGCCGTGGGTAGTGGATATATGTGGCTGAGGGTCTGGGTGTGACTTGCACTGACCGTAGTGGAGATGGACATGAATACGGTGGATTAGGTGGTAGTAACGTCATCGTCACTTCTCCATAAAGTGTGGTATTACGGCCGTGTCCTTGTCTCCGGAATCGCTGATGGGGAACGTTTTGAGTTATTATTTTTACATTTTGGCTGCGGTCGTCTAAAAATGTGTTGCACAATCTGAAGCAGATAGAGTTTACCACTGTGCAAGTTAAGATTTTGACACATAACATGTCACTTCGTAGTGCTGACCGTAAAGCCAAGTTCCATCATTACGATTTAAAGTTGCATTCAGTCTAAACGACACTCGCAATCAAAGTAAGTTTGGATAAAAAGGTTATAATTGTCATTGGTCAAAATTGTGGCATCAGCGGTGTGTATATTTGTGGGAGGGGGGGGAGACAGTAAAGTTTTTGAATTTCTCAATATTTCATATTCGTCTTCTTCACAATTTTCAGTACCAATAAAAGAAAAGTTGCTGAGGACAGCCGTTTTAAGACCGACGACAAACGGTCCAGCGGCGATTCCAATTGCAGCCGCAATTGGCCCGAATGATTCTCCCAAAAATGATTTTCCCCGTCTTAAGTCGGGCGTGCATGCGTTGACACGATCGAACAGCTTGTCCATATTGCTGATAACATTAGCTGCGGTGACAGCTTTTGAAGAGAGTTCCCCTGTAAGTATAACACATAAATTAAGATCTTATTATGGATTACATAAATGATCACACATTAAATATTTTTTGTACTTGGGAGAGGCCTATTTCCAGCAGAGACACAACTGTACCTTCTTGCGTTTTTTTTAAATATTCAAGTGCCATTTATTTGAGACCTTATTTCATAAAAGTCTTGATGTGATGAATGACTATCAGATAAATGTTGAATGTATTTTGCAATCGAATAATTTTTGAAAATATCGATACTCTTTTTGATACTTTGGTTTGTATTGTATCATAAAGGTAAAAATGGGGTAATGCGCCGAGAGCTTGAGGGTGTTGATACTGCCGGCAGTAACCCTGTAGATGATGAGAGTGCGGTCTGTAACCCTTTGAGTGACGTGGCTGTTAGTGACCTTTTTTGTGTTGAGGGTGCAGTCAGTAAATACCTGGATTTTGAGGCTGCGGGAAGTGAATTGTGCGTACAACTGCCTGTAATGATTGGTTCGTTGGTTTGTCTGCCGGTGGTGAGCGCGTGGTTAGTGGGATTAAATTCAGATAGAGTTGGAGTGTTAAGGCTGCTGGTAGTGTGGTCGGCATTAGCGAGGATGCGTTTGGTGGCATGACAACGAGTTGAGATATGACTGGTCATAAATTGGGTTCTGAACTTACTGTTTCCTCCATTTTCAGCGAAGTATCATTTGCTTTCTTAAAAATATCCAACATTTCTTGTGTTAAATCATTTGTGATGATTTGGGTAGAACAGCCGTGGGTAGTGGATATATGTGGCTGAGGGTCTGGGTGTGACTTGCACTGACCGTAGTGGAGATGGACATGAATACGGTGGATTAGGTGGTAGTAACGTCATCGTCACTTCTCCATAAAGTGTGGTATTACGGCCGTGTCCTTGTCTCCGGAATCGCTGATGGGGAACGTTTTGAGTTATTATTTTTACATTTTGGCTGCGGTCGTCTAAAAATGTGTTGCACAATCTGAAGCAGATAGAGTTTACCACTGTGCAAGTTAAGATTTTGACACATAACATGTCACTTCGTAGTGCTGGCCGTAAAGCCAAGTTCCATCATTACGATTTAAAGTTGCATTCAGTCTAAACGACACTCGCAATCAAAGTAAGTTTGGATAAAAAGGTTATAATTGTCATTGGTCAAAATTGTGGCATCAGCGGTGTGTATATTTGTGGGAGGGGGGGGAGACAGTAAAGTTTTTGAATTTCTCAATATTTCATATTCGTCTTCTTCACAATTTTCAGTACCAATAAAAGAAAAGTTGCTGAGGACAGCCGTTTTAAGACCGACGACAAACGGTCCAGCGGCGATTCCAATTGCAGCCGCAATTGGCCCGAATGATTCTCCCAAAAATGATTTTCCCCGTCTTAAGTCGGGCGTGCATGCGTTGACACGATCGAACAGCTTGTCCATATTGCTGATAACATTAGCTGCGGTGACAGCTTTTGAAGAGAGTTCCCCTGTAAATATAACACATAAATTAAGATCTTATTATGGATTACATAAATGATCACACATTAAATATTTTTTGTACTTGGGAGAGGCCTATTTCCAGCAGAGACACAACTGTACCTTCTTGCGTTTTTTTTAAATATTCAAGTGCCATTTATTTGAGACCTTATTTCATAAAAGTCTTGATGTGATGAATGACTATCAGATAAATGTTGAATGTATTTTGCAATCGAATAATTTTTGAAAATATCGATACTCTTTTTGATACTTTGGTTTGTATTGTATCATAAAGGTAAAAATGGGGTAATGCGCCGAGAGCTTGAGGGTGTTGATACTGCCGGCAGTAACCCTGTAGATGATGAGAGTGCGGTCTGTAACCCTTTGAGTGACGTGGCTGTTAGTGACCTTTTTTGTGTTGAGGGTGCAGTCAGTAAATACCTGGATTTTGAGGCTGCGGGAAGTGAATTGTGCGTACAACTGCCTGTAATGATTGGTTCGTTGGTTTGTCTGCCGGTGGTGAGCGCGTGGTTAGTGGGATTAAATTCAGATAGAGTTGGAGTGTTAAGGCTGCTGGTAGTGTGGTCGGCATTAGCGAGGATGCGTTTGGTGGCATGACAACGAGTTAAGATCTGACTGGTAATAATTTGGGTTCTGAACCTACTGTTTCCTCCATTTTCAGCGAAGTATCATTTGCTTTCTCAAAAATATCCAACATTTCTTGTGTTAAATCGTTTGTGATGATTTGGGTAGCACAGCCGTGGGTAGTGGATATATGTGGCTGAGGGTCTGGGTGTGACTTGCACTGACCGTAGTGGAGATGGACATGAATACGGTGGATTAGGTGGTAGTAACGTCATCGTCACTTCTCCATAAAGTGTGGTATTACGGCCGTGTCCTTGTCTCCGGAATCGCTGATGGGGAACGTTTTGAGTTATTATTTTTACATTTTGGCTGCGGTCGTCTAAAAATGTGTTGCACAATCTGAAGCAGATAGAGTTTACCACTGTGCAAGTTAAGATTTTGACACATAACATGTCACTTCGTAGTGCTGACCGTAAAGCCAAGTTCCATCATTACGATTTAAAGTTGCATTCAGTCTAAACGACACTCGCAATCAAAGTAAGTTTGGATAAAAAGGTTATAATTGTCATTGGTCAAAATTGTGGCATCAGCGGTGTGTATATTTGTGGGAGGGGGGGGAGACAGTAAAGTTTTTGAATTTCTCAATATTTCATATTCGTCTTCTTCACAATTTTCAGTACCAATAAAAGAAAAGTTGCTGAGGACAGCCGTTTTAAGACCGACGACAAACGGTCCAGCGGCGATTCCAATTGCAGCCGCAATTGGCCCGAATGATTCTCCCAAAAATGATTTTCCCCGTCTTAAGTCGGGCGTGCATGCGTTGACACGATCGAACAGCTTGTCCATATTGCTGATAACATTAGCTGCGGTGACAGCTTTTGAAGAGAGTTCCCCTGTAAGTATAACACATAAATTAAGATCTTATTATGGATTACATAAATGATCACACATTAAATATTTTTTGTACTTGGGAGAGGCCTATTTCCAGCAGAGACACAACTGTACCTTCTTGCGTTTTTTTTAAATATTCAAGTGCCATTTATTTGAGACCTTATTTCATAAAAGTCTTGATGTGATGAATGACTATCAGATAAATGTTGAATGTATTTTGCAATCGAATAATTTTTGAAAATATCGATACTCTTTTTGATACTTTGGTTTGTATTGTATCATAAAGGTAAAAATGGGGTAATGCGCCGAGAGCTTGAGGGTGTTGATACTGCCGGCAGTAACCCTGTAGATGATGAGAGTGCGGTCTGTAACCCTTTGAGTGACGTGGCTGTTAGTGACCTTTTTTGTGTTGAGGGTGCAGTCAGTAAATACCTGGATTTTGAGGCTGCGGGAAGTGAATTGTGCGTACAACTGCCTGTAATGATTGGTTCGTTGGTTTGTCTGCCGGTGGTGAGCGCGTGGTTAGTGGGATTAAATTCAGATAGAGTTGGAGTGTTAAGGCTGCTGGTAGTGTGGTCGGCATTAGCGAGGATGCGTTTGGTGGCATGACAACGAGTTGAGATATGACTGGTCATAAATTGGGTTCTGAACTTACTGTTTCCTCCATTTTCAGCGAAGTATCATTTGCTTTCTTAAAAATATCCAACATTTCTTGTGTTAAATCATTTGTGATGATTTGGGTAGAACAGCCGTGGGTAGTGGATATATGTGGCTGAGGGTCTGGGTGTGACTTGCACTGACCGTAGTGGAGATGGACATGAATACGGTGGATTAGGTGGTAGTAACGTCATCGTCACTTCTCCATAAAGTGTGGTATTACGGCCGTGTCCTTGTCTCCGGAATCGCTGATGGGGAACGTTTTGAGTTATTATTTTTACATTTTGGCTGCGGTCGTCTAAAAATGTGTTGCACAATCTGAAGCAGATAGAGTTTACCACTGTGCAAGTTAAGATTTTGACACATAACATGTCACTTCGTAGTGCTGGCCGTAAAGCCAAGTTCCATCATTACGATTTAAAGTTGCATTCAGTCTAAACGACACTCGCAATCAAAGTAAGTTTGGATAAAAAGGTTATAATTGTCATTGGTCAAAATTGTGGCATCAGCGGTGTGTATATTTGTGGGAGGGGGGGGAGACAGTAAAGTTTTTGAATTTCTCAATATTTCATATTCGTCTTCTTCACAATTTTCAGTACCAATAAAAGAAAAGTTGCTGAGGACAGCCGTTTTAAGACCGACGACAAACGGTCCAGCGGCGATTCCAATTGCAGCCGCAATTGGCCCGAATGATTCTCCCAAAAATGATTTTCCCCGTCTTAAGTCGGGCGTGCATGCGTTGACACGATCGAACAGCTTGTCCATATTGCTGATAACATTAGCTGCGGTGACAGCTTTTGAAGAGAGTTCCCCTGTAAATATAACACATAAATTAAGATCTTATTATGGATTACATAAATGATCACACATTAAATATTTTTTGTACTTGGGAGAGGCCTATTTCCAGCAGAGACACAACTGTACCTTCTTGCGTTTTTTTTAAATATTCAAGTGCCATTTATTTGAGACCTTATTTCATAAAAGTCTTGATGTGATGAATGACTATCAGATAAATGTTGAATGTATTTTGCAATCGAATAATTTTTGAAAATATCGATACTCTTTTTGATACTTTGGTTTGTATTGTATCATAAAGGTAAAAATGGGGTAATGCGCCGAGAGCTTGAGGGTGTTGATACTGCCGGCAGTAACCCTGTAGATGATGAGAGTGCGGTCTGTAACCCTTTGAGTGACGTGGCTGTTAGTGACCTTTTTTGTGTTGAGGGTGCAGTCAGTAAATACCTGGATTTTGAGGCTGCGGGAAGTGAATTGTGCGTACAACTGCCTGTAATGATTGGTTCGTTGGTTTGTCTGCCGGTGGTGAGCGCGTGGTTAGTGGGATTAAATTCAGATAGAGTTGGAGTGTTAAGGCTGCTGGTAGTGTGGTCGGCATTAGCGAGGATGCGTTTGGTGGCATGACAACGAGTTAAGATCTGACTGGTAATAATTTGGGTTCTGAACCTACTGTTTCCTCCATTTTCAGCGAAGTATCATTTGCTTTCTCAAAAATATCCAACATTTCTTGTGTTAAATCGTTTGTGATGATTTGGGTAGCACAGCCGTGGGTAGTGGATATATGTGGCTGAGGGTCTGGGTGTGACTTGCACTGACCGTAGTGGAGATGGACATGAATACGGTGGATTAGGTGGTAGTAACGTCATCGTCACTTCTCCATAAAGTGTGGTATTACGGCCGTGTCCTTGTCTCCGGAATCGCTGATGGGGAACGTTTTGAGTTATTATTTTTACATTTTGGCTGCGGTCGTCTAAAAATGTGTTGCACAATCTGAAGCAGATAGAGTTTACCACTGTGCAAGTTAAGATTTTGACACATAACATGTCACTTCGTAGTGCTGACCGTAAAACCAAGTTCCATCATTACGATTTAAACTTGCATTCAGTCTAAACGACACTCGCAATCAAATTAAGTTTAAATAAAAAGGTTATAATTGTCATTGGTCAAAATTGTGGCATCAGCAGTGTGTATATTTGTGGGGGGGGGGGGGGGGGACAGTAAAGTTTTTAAATTTCTCAATATTTCATTTTCGTCATCTTCACAATTTTCAGTCCCAATTAAAGAAAAGTTGCTGACGACAGCCGTTTTAAGAGCGGCGACAAACGTTCCAGCTGCGATTCGAATTGCAGCCGCAATTGGCCCGAATGATTCTCCCAAAAATGATTTCCCCCGTCTTAAGTCGGGACACGATCGAACAGCTTGTCCATATTGCTAATAACATAAGCTGTGGTGACAGCTTTTGAAGAGACTTCCCCTGTAAACAGAACACATACATTAAGATCTTATTATGGAGTAAATGGGATTATAAAGTATGTTACAAGTCAACCCAAAAAAAATATCATGTATCACACATTAATTAATTTTTGTACTTGGGAGAGGCCTATTCCCAGCATGGTCGGCATTAGCGAGGATGCGTTAAGAAGGCCGAGTAAGAAGGCCTCCCACTGGTGGGACATCGAGGCGCGGGGGCTTCCTGCCGGCAATTCTTCGCCGAACCGCCTCCTGCACTTCCTCCGGCGAGCTCAGTAGCCTCTTGGCGGCAGTTGTAGCCTGGGCGTGGGGGGGGGGGGGGTGACGTCATGTCGATCAACAGCTCCGTCGATGGCGTGCTGAAGCCTTGCGGTGGTGTCCTGTTCAGTGATGCGCGGGGGGTGAAAACCCGCCGCATCTCCGCTAGCACCCGTAGCTCTTCCGCCTTTCGCTCGCTCTCTTTCTCTATCAGCTCCTCTTGGAGGCGCTCCGCCTCCTCATCTGCGTCTGCCATCTTGGGCTTTGGTGCAAAAGCTTGACGCGTTTAATAGCCGTAGGTCAATACCCAAACTCGTTTAATCGTTTTAATACACAAACACAAACTTAGTCAAATTTTAATACACGACAACTGTTTAATACACGAAATCGTCCGACTTTATTACACGAACACGTGTAGGTTCACAATTTTATATGTCCGGATAACATCGTTTGCAGAGTTTACACTTATACGACGATGTCGTCCGCCGCACGCGGCGCCCGCCGTGAACGTCCAAGATCGGAGAACGTCCCAAGTTCGGAGAACTTAGACACACAAGAATTAAGACGAAGACAAATAATAGTACTTACCCCGTTCAGGGGGACGGGTCCCACTCAAAGTAAGAGGGAGTACCAGGAATTCCGGGAACACCACACTTTCACTAAATTAGGTAAGCGTCACTGTCGCGAGGGCGTCTCTATCATGGCTAAGCGTCACTACCGCGGGGGTGAGTGTTGGGGGGGGGGGGGGGGTTAGCCCGATTTGACAGAACACCTGTCAAATGGCCAAAGGCACTCAGAAACGTCACTGTCGCACACAACACCACTGACTTTGACAGCTGTCAGCTGTCAGCCGTAAAACGACCTGTCACCTGTCAGCAGGACAACGTCACTATCGCACTTGTCACTGACACTTGGCAAACGTCACTGTCGTCACTACGCGTCTCTCTCGCACTACTTTTGGGCAACGCCCACACTACATTTATCTCGCTCTAAAAGCAATATGGCCGCGGCCGCTAGTGGAACTCTCCACGTGAGAGACAAGGAGGGACCGAGAATTCGCACCGACCAATAGGAAAAAAGAACGGAAAATTCACGAGCGCAGGCTCAAACACGTCCGTTCGCTCCGACGGCGGGCAGCGAAGAAGGGAGGGGGGGGGGACAGTAAAGTTTTTAAATTTCTCAATATTTTATATTCGTCATCTTCACAATTTTCAGTCCCAATAAAAGAAAAAATGCTGACGACAGCCGTTTTAAGACCGGCGACAAACGGTCCAGCTGCGATTCGAATTGCAGCCGCAATTAGCCCGAATGATTCTTCCAAAAATGATTTCCCCCGTCTTAAGTCGGGTGTGCATGCGTTGACACGATCGAACAGCTCGTCCATATTGCTAATAATATAAGCTGTAGTGACAGCTTTTGAAGAGAGTTTCCCTGTAAACAGAACACATACATTAAGATCTTATTATGGAGTAAATGGGATTATAAAGTATGTTACAAGTCAACCCAAAAAAAATATCATGTATCACACATTAATTAATTTTTGTACTTGGGAGAGGCCTATTCCCAGCATGGTCGGCATTAGCGAGGATGCGTTTGGTGGCATGACAACGAGTTGAGATATGACTGGTCATAAATTGGGTTCTGAACTTACTGTTTCCTCCATTTTCAGCGAAGTATCATTTGCTTTCTTAAAAATATCCAACATTTCTTGTGTTAAATCATTTGTGATGATTTGGGTAGAACAGCCGTGGGTAGTGGATATATGTGGCTGAGGGTCTGGGTGTGACTTGCACTGACCGTAGTGGAGATGGACATGAATACGGTGGATTAGGTGGTAGTAACGTCATCGTCACTTCTCCATAAAGTGTGGTATTACGGCCGTGTCCTTGTCTCCGGAATCGCTGATGGGGAACGTTTTGAGTTATTATTTTTACATTTTGGCTGCGGTCGTCTAAAAATGTGTTGCACAATCTGAAGCAGATAGAGTTTACCACTGTGCAAGTTAAGATTTTGACACATAACATGTCACTTCGTAGTGCTGACCGTAAAGCCAAGTTCCATCATTACGATTTAAAGTTGCATTCAGTCTAAACGACACTCGCAATCAAAGTAAGTTTGGATAAAAAGGTTATGATTGTCATTGGTCAAAATTGTGGCATCAGCGGTGTGTATATTTGTGGGAGGGGGGGGAGACAGTAAAGTTTTTGAATTTCTCAATATTTCATATTCGTCTTCTTCACAATTTTCAGTACCAATAAAAGAAAAGTTGCTGAGGACAGCCGTCTTAAGACCGACGACAAACGGTCCAGCGGTGATTCCAATTGCAGCCGCAATTGGCCCGAATGATTCTCCCAAAAATGATTTTCCCCGTCTTAAGTCGGGCGTGCATGCGTTGACACGATCGAACAGCTTGTCCATATTGCTGATAACATTAGCTGCGGTGACAGCTTTTGAAGAGAGTTCCCCTGTAAATATAACACATAAATTAAGATCTTATTATGGATTACATAAATGATCACACATTAAATATTTTTTGTACTTGGGAGAGGCCTATTTCCAGCAGAGACACAACTGCACCTTCTTGCGTTTTTTTTAAATATTCAAGTGCCATTTATTTGAGACCTTATTTCATAAAAGTCTTGATGTGATGAATGACTATCAGATAAATGTTGAATGTATTTTGCAATCGAATAATTTTTGAAAATATCGATACTCTTTTTGATACTTTGGTTTGTATTGTATCATAAAGGTAAAAATGGGGTAATGCGCCGAGAGCTTGAGGGTGTTGATACTGCCGGCAGTAACCCTGTAGATGATGAGAGTGCGGTCTGTAACCCTTTGAGTGACGTGGCTGTTAGTGACCTTTTTTGTGTTGAGGGTGCAGTCAGTAAATACCTGGATTTTGAGGCTGCGGGAAGTGAATTGTGCGTACAACTGCCTGTAATGATTGGTTCGTTGGTTTGTCTGCCGGTGGTGAGCGCGTGGTTAGTGGGATTAAATTCAGATAGAGTTGGAGTGTTAAGGCTGCTGGTAGTGTGGTCGGCATTAGCGAGGATGCGTTTGGTGGCATGACAACGAGTTGAGATATGACTGGTCATAAATTGGGTTCTGAACTTACTGTTTCCTCCATTTTCAGCGAAGTATCATTTGCTTTCTTAAAAATATCCAACATTTCTTGTGTTAAATCATTTGTGATGATTTGGGTAGAACAGCCGTGGGTAGTGGATATATGTGGCTGAGGGTCTGGGTGTGACTTGCACTGACCGTAGTGGAGATGGACATGAATACGGTGGATTAGGTGGTAGTAACGTCATCGTCACTTCTCCATAAAGTGTGGTATTACGGCCGTGTCCTTGTCTCCGGAATCGCTGATGGGGAACGTTTTGAGTTATTATTTTTACATTTTGGCTGCGGTCGTCTAAAAATGTGTTGCACAATCTGAAGCAGATAGAGTTTACCACTGTGCAAGTTAAGATTTTGACACATAACATGTCACTTCGTAGTGCTGACCGTAAAGCCAAGTTCCATCATTACGATTTAAAGTTGCATTCAGTCTAAACGACACTCGCAATCAAAGTAAGTTTGGATAAAAAGGTTATAATTGTCATTGGTCAAAATTGTGGCATCAGCGGTGTGTATATTTGTGGGAGGGGGGGGGAGACAGTAAAGTTTTTGAATTTCTCAATATTTCATATTCGTCTTCTTCACAATTTTCAGTACCAATAAAAGAAAAGTTGCTGAGGACAGCCGTTTTAAGACCGACGACAAACGGTCCAGCGGCGATTCCAATTGCAGCCGCAATTGGCCCGAATGATTCTCCCAAAAATGATTTTCCCCGTCTTAAGTCGGGCGTGCATGCGTTGACACGATCGAACAGCTTGTCCATATTGCTGATAACATTAGCTGCGGTGACAGCTTTTGAAGAGAGTTCCCCTGTAAATATAACACATAAATTAAGATCTTATTATGGATTACATAAATGATCACACATTAAATATTTTTTGTACTTGGGAGAGGCCTATTTCCAGCAGAGACACAACTGTACCTTCTTGCGTTTTTTTAAAATATTCAAGTGCCATTTATTTGAGACCTTATTTCATAAAAGTCTTGATGTGATGAATGACTATCAGATAAATGTTGAATGTATTTTGCAATCGAATAATTTTTGAAAATATCGATACTCTTTTTGATACTTTGGTTTGTATTGTATCATAAAGGTAAAAATGGGGTAATGCGCCGAGAGCTTGAGGGTGTTGATACTGCCGGCAGTAACCCTGTAGATGATGAGAGTGCGGTCTGTAACCCTTTGAGTGACGTGGCTGTTAGTGACCTTTTTTGTGTTGAGGGTGCAGTCAGTAAATACCTGGATTTTGAGGCTGCGGGAAGTGAATTGTGCGTACAACTGCCTGTAATGATTGGTTCGTTGGTTTGTCTGCCGGTGGTGAGCGCGTGGTTAGTGGGATTAAATTCAGATAGAGTTGGAGTGTTAAGGCTGCTGGTAGTGTGGTCGGCATTAGCGAGGATGCGTTTGGTGGCATGACAACGAGTTGAGATATGACTGGTCATAAATTGGGTTCTGAACTTACTGTTTCCTCCATTTTCAGCGAAGTATCATTTGCTTTCTTAAAAATATCCAACATTTCTTGTGTTAAATCATTTGTGATGATTTGGGTAGAACAGCCGTGGGTAGTGGATATATGTGGCTGAGGGTCTGGGTGTGACTTGCACTGACCGTAGTGGAGATGGACATGAATACGGTGGATTAGGTGGTAGTAACGTCATCGTCACTTCTCCATAAAGTGTGGTATTACGGCCGTGTCCTTGTCTCCGGAATCGCTGATGGGGAACGTTTTGAGTTATTATTTTTACATTTTGGCTGCGGTCGTCTAAAAATGTGTTGCACAATCTGAAGCAGATAGAGTTTACCACTGTGCAAGTTAAGATTTTGACACATAACATGTCACTTCGTAGTGCTGACCGTAAAGCCAAGTTCCATCATTACGATTTAAAGTTGCATTCAGTCTAAACGACACTCGCAATCAAAGTAAGTTTGGATAAAAAGGTTATAATTGTCATTGGTCAAAATTGTGGCATCAGCGGTGTGTATATTTGTGGGAGGGGGGGGAGACAGTAAAGTTTTTGAATTTCTCAATATTTCATATTCGTCTTCTTCACAATTTTCAGTACCAATAAAAGAAAAGTTGCTGAGGACAGCCGTTTTAAGACCGACGACAAACGGTCCAGCGGCGATTCCAATTGCAGCCGCAATTGGCCCGAATGATTCTCCCAAAAATGATTTTCCCCGTCTTAAGTCGGGCGTGCATGCGTTGACACGATCGAACAGCTTGTCCATATTGCTGATAACATTAGCTGCGGTGACAGCTTTTGAAGAGAGTTCCCCTGTAAATATAACACATAAATTAAGATCTTATTATGGATTACATAAATGATCACACATTAAATATTTTTTGTACTTGGGAGAGGCCTATTTCCAGCAGAGACACAACTGTACCTTCTTGCGTTTTTTTAAAATATTCAAGTGCCATTTATTTGAGACCTTATTTCATAAAAGTCTTGATGTGATGAATGACTATCAGATAAATGTTGAATGTATTTTGCAATCGAATAATTTTTGAAAATATCGATACTCTTTTTGATACTTTGGTTTGTATTGTATCATAAAGGTAAAAATGGGGTAATGCGCCGAGAGCTTGAGGGTGTTGATACTGCCGGCAGTAACCCTGTAGATGATGAGAGTGCGGTCTGTAACCCTTTGAGTGACGTGGCTGTTAGTGACCTTTTTTGTGTTGAGGGTGCAGTCAGTAAATACCTGGATTTTGAGGCTGCGGGAAGTGAATTGTGCGTACAACTGCCTGTAATGATTGGTTCGTTGGTTTGTCTGCCGGTGGTGAGCGCGTGGTTAGTGGGATTAAATTCAGATAGAGTTGGAGTGTTAAGGCTGCTGGTAGTGTGGTCGGCATTAGCGAGGATGCGTTTGGTGGCATGACAACGAGTTGAGATATGACTGGTCATAAATTGGGTTCTGAACTTACTGTTTCCTCCATTTTCAGCGAAGTATCATTTGCTTTCTTAAAAATATCCAACATTTCTTGTGTTAAATCATTTGTGATGATTTGGGTAGAACAGCCGTGGGTAGTGGATATATGTGGCTGAGGGTCTGGGTGTGACTTGCACTGACCGTAGTGGAGATGGACATGAATACGGTGGATTAGGTGGTAGTAACGTCATCGTCACTTCACCATAAAGTGTGGTATTACGGCCGTGTCCTTGTCTCCGGAATCGCTGATGGGGAACGTTTTGAGTTATTATTTTTACATTTTGGCTGCGGTCGTCTAAAAATGTGTTGCACAATCTGAAGCAGATAGAGTTTACCACTGTGCAAGTTAAGATTTTGACACATAACATGTCACTTCGTAGTGCTGACCGTAAAGCCAAGTTCCATCATTACGATTTAAAGTTGCATTCAGTCTAAACGACACTCGCAATCAAAGTAAGTTTGGATAAAAAGGTTATAATTGTCATTGGTCAAAATTGTGGCATCAGCGGTGTGTATATTTGTGGGAGGGGGGGGAGACAGTAAAGTTTTTGAATTTCTCAATATTTCATATTCGTCTTCTTCACAATTTTCAGTACCAATAAAAGAAAAGTTGCTGAGGACAGCCGTTTTAAGACCGACGACAAACGGTCCAGCGGCGATTCCAATTGCAGCCGCAATTGGCCCGAATGATTCTCCCAAAAATGATTTTCCCCGTCTTAAGTCGGGCGTGCATGCGTTGACACGATCGAACAGCTTGTCCATATTGCTGATAACATTAGCTGCGGTGACAGCTTTTGAAGAGAGTTCCCCTGTAAATATAACACATAAATTAAGATCTTATTATGGATTACATAAATGATCACACATTAAATATTTTTTGTACTTGGGAGAGGCCTATTTCCAGCAGAGACACAACTGTACCTTCTTGCGTTTTTTTTAAATATTCAAGTGCCATTTATTTGAGACCTTATTTCATAAAAGTCTTGATGTGATGAATGACTATCAGATAAATGTTGAATGTATTTTGCAATCGAATAATTTTTGAAAATATCGATACTCTTTTTGATACTTTGGTTTGTATTGTATCATAAAGGTAAAAATGGGGTAATGCGCCGAGAGCTTGAGGGTGTTGATACTGCCGGCAGTAACCCTGTAGATGATGAGAGTGCGGTCTGTAACCCTTTGAGTGACGTGGCTGTTAGTGACCTTTTTTGTGTTGAGGGTGCAGTCAGTAAATACCTGGATTTTGAGGCTGCGGGAAGTGAATTGTGCGTACAACTGCCTGTAATGATTGGTTCGTTGGTTTGTCTGCCGGTGGTGAGCGCGTGGTTAGTGGGATTAAATTCAGATAGAGTTGGAGTGTTAAGGCTGCTGGTAGTGTGGTCGGCATTAGCGAGGATGCGTTTGGTGGCATGACAACGAGTTGAGATATGACTGGTCATAAATTGGGTTCTGAACTTACTGTTTCCTCCATTTTCAGCGAAGTATCATTTGCTTTCTTAAAAATATCCAACATTTCTTGTGTTAAATCATTTGTGATGATTTGGGTAGAACAGCCGTGGGTAGTGGATATATGTGGCTGAGGGTCTGGGTGTGACTTGCACTGACCGTAGTGGAGATGGACATGAATACGGTGGATTAGGTGGTAGTAACGTCATCGTCACTTCTCCATAAAGTGTGGTATTACGGCCGTGTCCTTGTCTCCGGAATCGCTGATGGGGAACGTTTTGAGTTATTATTTTTACATTTTGGCTGCGGTCGTCTAAAAATGTGTTGCACAATCTGAAGCAGATAGAGTTTACCACTGTGCAAGTTAAGATTTTGACACATAACATGTCACTTCGTAGTGCTGACCGTAAAGCCAAGTTCCATCATTACGATTTAAAGTTGCATTCAGTCTAAACGACACTCGCAATCAAAGTAAGTTTGGATAAAAAGGTTATAATTGTCATTGGTCAAAATTGTGGCATCAGCGGTGTGTATATTTGTGGGAGGGGGGGGAGACAGTAAAGTTTTTGAATTTCTCAATATTTCATATTCGTCTTCTTCACAATTTTCAGTACCAATAAAAGAAAAGTTGCTGAGGACAGCCGTTTTAAGACCGACGACAAACGGTCCAGCGGCGATTCCAATTGCAGCCGCAATTGGCCCGAATGATTCTCCCAAAAATGATTTTCCCCGTCTTAAGTCGGGCGTGCATGCGTTGACACGATCGAACAGCTTGTCCATATTGCTGATAACATTAGCTGCGGTGACAGCTTTTGAAGAGAGTTCCCCTGTAAATATAACACATAAATTAAGATCTTATTATGGATTACATAAATGATCACACATTAAATATTTTTTGTACTTGGGAGAGGCCTATTTCCAGCAGAGACACAACTGTACCTTCTTGCGTTTTTTTAAAATATTCAAGTGCCATTTATTTGAGACCTTATTTCATAAAAGTCTTGATGTGATGAATGACTATCAGATAAATGTTGAATGTATTTTGCAATCGAATAATTTTTGAAAATATCGATACTCTTTTTGATACTTTGGTTTGTATTGTATCATAAAGGTAAAAATGGGGTAATGCGCCGAGAGCTTGAGGGTGTTGATACTGCCGGCAGTAACCCTGTAGATGATGAGAGTGCGGTCTGTAACCCTTTGAGTGACGTGGCTGTTAGTGACCTTTTTTGTGTTGAGGGTGCAGTCAGTAAATACCTGGATTTTGAGGCTGCGGGAAGTGAATTGTGCGTACAACTGCCTGTAATGATTGGTTCGTTGGTTTGTCTGCCGGTGGTGAGCGCGTGGTTAGTGGGATTAAATTCAGATAGAGTTGGAGTGTTAAGGCTGCTGGTAGTGTGGTCGGCATTAGCGAGGATGCGTTTGGTGGCATGACAACGAGTTGAGATATGACTGGTCATAAATTGGGTTCTGAACTTACTGTTTCCTCCATTTTCAGCGAAGTATCATTTGCTTTCTTAAAAATATCCAACATTTCTTGTGTTAAATCATTTGTGATGATTTGGGTAGAACAGCCGTGGGTAGTGGATATATGTGGCTGAGGGTCTGGGTGTGACTTGCACTGACCGTAGTGGAGATGGACATGAATACGGTGGATTAGGTGGTAGTAACGTCATCGTCACTTCTCCATAAAGTGTGGTATTACGGCCGTGTCCTTGTCTCCGGAATCGCTGATGGGGAACGTTTTGAGTTATTATTTTTACATTTTGGCTGCGGTCGTCTAAAAATGTGTTGCACAATCTGAAGCAGATAGAGTTTACCACTGTGCAAGTTAAGATTTTGACACATAACATGTCACTTCGTAGTGCTGACCGTAAAGCCAAGTTCCATCATTACGATTTAAAGTTGCATTCAGTCTAAACGACACTCGCAATCAAAGTAAGTTTGGATAAAAAGGTTATAATTGTCATTGGTCAAAATTGTGGCATCAGCGGTGTGTATATTTGTGGGAGGGGGGGGAGACAGTAAAGTTTTTGAATTTCTCAATATTTCATATTCGTCTTCTTCACAATTTTCAGTACCAATAAAAGAAAAGTTGCTGAGGACAGCCGTTTTAAGACCGACGACAAACGGTCCAGCGGCGATTCCAATTGCAGCCGCAATTGGCCCGAATGATTCTCCCAAAAATGATTTTCCCCGTCTTAAGTCGGGCGTGCATGCGTTGACACGATCGAACAGCTTGTCCATATTGCTGATAACATTAGCTGCGGTGACAGCTTTTGAAGAGAGTTCCCCTGTAAATATAACACATAAATTAAGATCTTATTATGGATTACATAAATGATCACACATTAAATATTTTTTGTACTTGGGAGAGGCCTATTTCCAGCAGAGACACAACTGTACCTTCTTGCGTTTTTTTAAAATATTCAAGTGCCATTTATTTGAGACCTTATTTCATAAAAGTCTTGATGTGATGAATGACTATCAGATAAATGTTGAATGTATTTTGCAATCGAATAATTTTTGAAAATATCGATACTCTTTTTGATACTTTGGTTTGTATTGTATCATAAAGGTAAAAATGGGGTAATGCGCCGAGAGCTTGAGGGTGTTGATACTGCCGGCAGTAACCCTGTAGATGATGAGAGTGCGGTCTGTAACCCTTTGAGTGACGTGGCTGTTAGTGACCTTTTTTGTGTTGAGGGTGCAGTCAGTAAATACCTGGATTTTGAGGCTGCGGGAAGTGAATTGTGCGTACAACTGCCTGTAATGATTGGTTCGTTGGTTTGTCTGCCGGTGGTGAGCGCGTGGTTAGTGGGATTAAATTCAGATAGAGTTGGAGTGTTAAGGCTGCTGGTAGTGTGGTCGGCATTAGCGAGGATGCGTTTGGTGGCATGACAACGAGTTGAGATATGACTGGTCATAAATTGGGTTCTGAACTTACTGTTTCCTCCATTTTCAGCGAAGTATCATTTGCTTTCTTAAAAATATCCAACATTTCTTGTGTTAAATCATTTGTGATGATTTGGGTAGAACAGCCGTGGGTAGTGGATATATGTGGCTGAGGGTCTGGGTGTGACTTGCACTGACCGTAGTGGAGATGGACATGAATACGGTGGATTAGGTGGTAGTAACGTCATCGTCACTTCTCCATAAAGTGTGGTATTACGGCCGTGTCCTTGTCTCCGGAATCGCTGATGGGGAACGTTTTGAGTTATTATTTTTACATTTTGGCTGCGGTCGTCTAAAAATGTGTTGCACAATCTGAAGCAGATAGAGTTTACCACTGTGCAAGTTAAGATTTTGACACATAACATGTCACTTCGTAGTGCTGACCGTAAAGCCAAGTTCCATCATTACGATTTAAAGTTGCATTCAGTCTAAACGACACTCGCAATCAAAGTAAGTTTGGATAAAAAGGTTATAATTGTCATTGGTCAAAATTGTGGCATCAGCGGTGTGTATATTTGTGGGAGGGGGGGGGAGACAGTAAAGTTTTTGAATTTCTCAATATTTCATATTCGTCTTCTTCACAATTTTCAGTACCAATAAAAGAAAAGTTGCTGAGGACAGCCGTTTTAAGACCGACGACAAACGGTCCAGCGGCGATTCCAATTGCAGCCGCAATTGGCCCGAATGATTCTCCCAAAAATGATTTTCCCCGTCTTAAGTCGGGCGTGCATGCGTTGACACGATCGAACAGCTTGTCCATATTGCTGATAACATTAGCTGCGGTGACAGCTTTTGAAGAGAGTTCCCCTGTAAATATAACACATAAATTAAGATCTTATTATGGATTACATAAATGATCACACATTAAATATTTTTTGTACTTGGGAGAGGCCTATTTCCAGCAGAGACACAACTGTACCTTCTTGCGTTTTTTTAAAATATTCAAGTGCCATTTATTTGAGACCTTATTTCATAAAAGTCTTGATGTGATGAATGACTATCAGATAAATGTTGAATGTATTTTGCAATCGAATAATTTTTGAAAATATCGATACTCTTTTTGATACTTTGGTTTGTATTGTATCATAAAGGTAAAAATGGGGTAATGCGCCGAGAGCTTGAGGGTGTTGATACTGCCGGCAGTAACCCTGTAGATGATGAGAGTGCGGTCTGTAACCCTTTGAGTGACGTGGCTGTTAGTGACCTTTTTTGTGTTGAGGGTGCAGTCAGTAAATACCTGGATTTTGAGGCTGCGGGAAGTGAATTGTGCGTACAACTGCCTGTAATGATTGGTTCGTTGGTTTGTCTGCCGGTGGTGAGCGCGTGGTTAGTGGGATTAAATTCAGATAGAGTTGGAGTGTTAAGGCTGCTGGTAGTGTGGTCGGCATTAGCGAGGATGCGTTTGGTGGCATGACAACGAGTTGAGATATGACTGGTCATAAATTGGGTTCTGAACTTACTGTTTCCTCCATTTTCAGCGAAGTATCATTTGCTTTCTTAAAAATATCCAACATTTCTTGTGTTAAATCATTTGTGATGATTTGGGTAGAACAGCCGTGGGTAGTGGATATATGTGGCTGAGGGTCTGGGTGTGACTTGCACTGACCGTAGTGGAGATGGACATGAATACGGTGGATTAGGTGGTAGTAACGTCATCGTCACTTCTCCATAAAGTGTGGTATTACGGCCGTGTCCTTGTCTCCGGAATCGCTGATGGGGAACGTTTTGAGTTATTATTTTTACATTTTGGCTGCGGTCGTCTAAAAATGTGTTGCACAATCTGAAGCAGATAGAGTTTACCACTGTGCAAGTTAAGATTTTGACACATAACATGTCACTTCGTAGTGCTGACCGTAAAGCCAAGTTCCATCATTACGATTTAAAGTTGCATTCAGTCTAAACGACACTCGCAATCAAAGTAAGTTTGGATAAAAAGGTTATAATTGTCATTGGTCAAAATTGTGGCATCAGCGGTGTGTATATTTGTGGGAGGGGGGGGAGACAGTAAAGTTTTTGAATTTCTCAATATTTCATATTCGTCTTCTTCACAATTTTCAGTACCAATAAAAGAAAAGTTGCTGAGGACAGCCGTTTTAAGACCGACGACAAACGGTCCAGCGGCGATTCCAATTGCAGCCGCAATTGGCCCGAATGATTCTCCCAAAAATGATTTTCCCCGTCTTAAGTCGGGCGTGCATGCGTTGACACGATCGAACAGCTTGTCCATATTGCTGATAACATTAGCTGCGGTGACAGCTTTTGAAGAGAGTTCCCCTGTAAATATAACACATAAATTAAGATCTTATTATGGATTACATAAATGATCACACATTAAATATTTTTTGTACTTGGGAGAGGCCTATTTCCAGCAGAGACACAACTGTACCTTCTTGCGTTTTTTTAAAATATTCAAGTGCCATTTATTTGAGACCTTATTTCATAAAAGTCTTGATGTGATGAATGACTATCAGATAAATGTTGAATGTATTTTGCAATCGAATAATTTTTGAAAATATCGATACTCTTTTTGATACTTTGGTTTGTATTGTATCATAAAGGTAAAAATGGGGTAATGCGCCGAGAGCTTGAGGGTGTTGATACTGCCGGCAGTAACCCTGTAGATGATGAGAGTGCGGTCTGTAACCCTTTGAGTGACGTGGCTGTTAGTGACCTTTTTTGTGTTGAGGGTGCAGTCAGTAAATACCTGGATTTTGAGGCTGCGGGAAGTGAATTGTGGGTAAAACTGCCTGTAATGATTGGTTCGTTGGTTTGTCTGCCGGTGGTGAGCGCGTGGTTAGTGGGATTAAATTCAGATAGAGTTGGAGTGTTAAGGCTGCTGGTAGTGTGGTCGGCATTAGCGAGGATGCGTTTGGTGGCATGACAACGAGTTGAGATATGACTGGTCATAAATTGGGTTCTGAACTTACTGTTTCCTCCATTTTCAGCGAAGTATCATTTGCTTTCTTAAAAATATCCAACATTTCTTGTGTTAAATCATTTGTGATGATTTGGGTAGAACAGCCGTGGGTAGTGGATATATGTGGCTGAGGGTCTGGGTGTGACTTGCACTGACCGTAGTGGAGATGGACATGAATACGGTGGATTAGGTGGTAGTAACGTCATCGTCACTTCTCCATAAAGTGTGGTATTACGGCCGTGTCCTTGTCTCCGGAATCGCTGATGGGGAACGTTTTGAGTTATTATTTTTACATTTTGGCTGCGGTCGTCTAAAAATGTGTTGCACAATCTGAAGCAGATAGAGTTTACCACTGTGCAAGTTAAGATTTTGACACATAACATGTCACTTCGTAGTGCTGACCGTAAAGCCAAGTTCCATCATTACGATTTAAAGTTGCATTCAGTCTAAACGACACTCGCAATCAAAGTAAGTTTGGATAAAAAGGTTATAATTGTCATTGGTCAAAATTGTGGCATCAGCAGTGTGTATATTTGTGGGAGGGGGGGGACAGTAAAGTTTTTAAATTTCTCAATATTTCATATTCGTCTTCTTCACAATTTTCAGTACCAATAAAAGAAAAGTTGCTGAGGACAGCCGTTTTAAGACCGACGACAAACGGTCCAGCGGCGATTCCAATTGCAGCCGCAATTGGCCCGAATGATTCTCCCAAAAATGATTTTCCCCGTCTTAAGTCGGGCGTGCATGCGTTGACACGATCGAACAGCTTGTCCATATTGCTGATAACATTAGCTGCGGTGACAGCTTTTGAAGAGAGTTCCCCTGTAAATATAACACATAAATTAAGATCTTATTATGGATTACATAAATGATCACACATTAAATATTTTTTGTACTTGGGAGAGGCCTATTTCCAGCAGAGACACAACTGTACCTTCTTGCGTTTTTTTAAAATATTCAAGTGCCATTTATTTGAGACCTTATTTCATAAAAGTCTTGATGTGATGAATGACTATCAGATAAATTTTGAATGTATTTTGCAACCGAATAATTTTTGAAAATATCGATACTCTTTTTGATACTTTGGTTTGTATTGTATCATAAAGGTAAAAATGGGGTAATGCGCCGAGAGCTTGAGGGTGTTGATAGTGCCGGCAGTAACCCTGTAGATGATGAGAGTGCGGTCTGCAACCCTTTGAGTGATGTGGCTGTTAGTGACCATTTTTGTGTTGAGGGTGCAGTCAGTAAATATCTGGATTTTGAGGCTGCGGGAAGTGAATTGTGGGTAAAACTGCCTGTAATGATTGGTTCGTTGGTTTGTCTGCCGGTGGTGAGCGCGTGGTTAGTGGGATTAAATTCAGATAGAGTTGGAGTGTTAAGGCTGCTGGTAGTGTGGTCGGCATTAGCGAGGATGCGTTTGGTGGCATGACAACGATTTGAGATATGACTGGTCATAAATTGAACTTCTTGAATCTTCTTTTTCTCTTTCTTCGTTCTGAACTTACTGTTTCCTCCATTTTCAGCGAAGTATCATTTGCTTTCTTAAAAATATCCAACATTTCTTGTGTTAAATCATTTGTGATGATTTGGGTAGAACAGCCGTGGGTAGTGGATATATGTGGCTGAGGGTCTGGGTGTGACTTGCACTGAACGTAGTGGAGATGGACATGAATACAGTGGATTAGGCGGTAGTAACGTCATCGTCACTTCCCCATCAAGTGTGGTATTACGGCCGTGTCCTTGTCTCCGAAATTGCTGATGGGGAACGTTTTGAGTTATTATTTTTACATTTTGATGCGGTCGTCTAAAATGTGTTGCACAATCTGAAGCAAATAGAGTTTACCACTGTGCACGTTAAGATTTTGACACATAACATGTCACTTCGTAGTGCTGACCGTAAAGCCAAGTTCCATCATTACGATTTAAAGTTGCATTCAGTCTAAACGACACTCGCAATCAAATTAAGTTTAAATAAAAAGGTTATAATTGTCATTGGTCAAAATTGTGGCATCAGCAGTGTGTATATTTGTGGGGGGGGGGGGGGGGGACAGTAAAGTTTTTAAATTTCTCAATATTTCATATTCGTCATCTTCACAATTTTCAGTCCCAATAAAAGAAAAATTGCTGACGACAGCCGTTTTAAGACCGGCGACAAACGGTCCAGCTGCGATTCGAATTGCAGCCGCAATTGGCCCGAATGATTCTCCCAAAAATGATTTCCCCCGTCTTAAGTCGGGACACGATCGAACAGCTTGTCCATATTGCTAATAACATAAGCTTTGGTGACAGCTTTTGAAGAGAGTTCCCCTGTAAACAGAACACATACATTAAGATCTTATTATGGAGTAAATGGGATTATAAAGTATGTTACTAGTCAACCCAAAAAAAATATCCTTTATCACACATCAATTAATTTTTGTACTTTGGAGAGGCCTATTCCCAGCATGGTCGGCATTAGCGAGGATGCGTTAAGAAGGCCGAGTAAGAAGGCCTCCCACTGGTGGGATATCAAGGCGCGGCGGCTTCCTGCCGGCAATTCTTCGCCGAACCGCTTCCTGCACTTCCTCCGGCGAGCTCAGTAGCCTCTTGGCGGCAGTTGTAGCCTGGGCGTGGGGGGGGGGGCATGTCGATCAACAGCTCCGTCGATGGCGTGCTGAAGCCTTGCGGTGGTGTCCTGTTCAGTGATGCGCGGGGGGTGAAAACCCGCCGCATCTCCGCTAGCACCCGTAGCTCTTCCGCCTTTCGCTCGCTCTCTTTCTCTATCAGCTCCTCTTGGAGGCGCTCCGCCTCCTCATCTGCGTCTGCCATCTTGGGCTTTGGTGCAAAAGCTTGACGCGTTTAATAGCCGTAGGTCAATACCCAAACTCGTTTAATCGTTTTAATACACGAACACAAACTTAGTCAAATTTTAATACACGACAACTGTTGATTACACGAAATCGTCCGACTTTATTACACGAACACGTGTAGGTTCACAATTTTATATGTCCGGATAACATCGTTTGCAGAGTTTATACTTATACGACGATGTCGTCCGCCGCACGCGTCGCCCGCCGTGAACGTCCAAGTTCGGAGAACGTCCCAAGTTCGGAGAACTTAGACACACAAGAATTAAGACTAAGACAAATAATAGTACTTACCCCGTTCAGGGGGACGGGTCCCACTCACAGTAAGAGGGAGAAACCGGGAACAACCGGGAGTACCAGGAATTCCGGGAACACCACATGTCTGTTCTCATTTTTGTCTGTATTAACAGTAATATTCATATCTTGTCTTTTAAATTTAACTGTAAGTATGTAGGGTCTATGTATTTCATGTTTATTTAGCCATTATTTTTATTTTATTTCTCTTAAGTTAACACTTATTTTTGTGAATGCTGGTTAACCTGTAATTGGCGACTGTGTAAGTCCAAGACTGTAAAACCTATGTATACCTAAATGCTGTACACAGAAGCTGTTGGTGAATCTATATTAATAAATAAATAAATAAAGGTGCAGGAGTATTCTTCAAGGCGCTGCACCAGTCTTGTTGGACTGTAGCTTCAGTTTAAATTGATGTTGCGGGATGATAATAATAAAAACGAGTTTAATATGCTTGATACTGCATTGGTGTGGAGTGTAGCGATGTAGAGTGTAGCGGACGCGTAACGTAACTTCTTCTAGGTGTCTTCAAGCAGCAGTTGAGATGAGTAATGAGCTAAAAATTTGGGCGCTCTCTATATATAAGAAACGCCACTAGCGCTGAGCGCGGCGTGGGCGAACTACCTTAGAGATTATGTTCCAGCCAATCAGAGACGACTGTGAGTTGTGTATATGTGTTTGTGAGATGTAACGCGTGTCTGTATGTGTGTGTAAAGCAGTTTTTATTTAGAATTACGTAAATCATATACATTTATGCAGTTATTTACTTGCTAATGGTAAAATCTGTTACATATTGGGTTGAAGCTTTAAGCCGGGTCCAGACGAGTGTAACGTGTAATGTAAGATTACGTGTAATTTAGCATCAACAGTGTGGACGGCACACGAACTCAAAGCGAATTGTGAACGCGAAAATATTTCAAAAGCTGTTTCCACTCAGTTGCTACGAACATGCCGAATAGGAAGGTCGTGATAGCTGGTGCGGCTTTTATTTACATGTATTTACTAACTGAAGACCGCAAAAGTCGGAAGCGTCGATGGTGGAAAACTAATTTGTATAAAAGAAGATCTTCTTTACTTGTGGACCTAAAATCTCAACATATAAGCGGTCAATATAAAAACTTTACCCGGATGTCGCCTACTGACTTCGAATATTTGTTAACAATCATTGCGCCTAAAATATCAAGACAAGACACTATAATGAGATCTGCAATTTCGCCGCAAGATAGACTGGCTCTAACACTAAGATTTTTGGCAACAGGAGATTCATTTACAAGCCTTCAATACACCTTCAGAATTTCAAAACAGTCAATGTCTTGCATTGTACCAGAAGTTTGTGAAGCGATTATAAAATCATTGAAAGAAAACATTAAGGTGAGTTTTACATATTTTTATTTATTTATTAAAATAACAAATTAAGCTATTGTATTAAGTAGGGTAAGCAAAATTAAAATTATTCCAAAATTGTTGACTGGTTGACTGGTAGAGAATGCCTTGTGGCATTAAGTCCGCCTATGTATATGTACATGAAGTTTAAATAAATAAATAAATAAAATTAAAATTATTCCAAAATTAAAATTAGAAAGTTAAATCAAATTGTATCTTCAAATCATGTAGTACAAAATTTATTCTTTTCAAATCAGGTCATTCACAAAATCTACATCTTCATATGAAGTTTGAGATAATTCTGAGGGAACAGGTGAAGCATATGGAGCAGTAGGGCAACTTGTCTGATTCTGACCTGTTGAATACCCTGAAGTAAGTTCTGAGCGATTAGACAAAGAAGGTGGTTCATTGCAGTATCTTGAGGAAGGAACCGAGCCTGTTGTATACCCACTGTAATTGAATGCCGATGGATAATAATGTTGAGAAAAGTTAGTGCATCCTTCATCGGCTTTGAATATTACGTCCATTATTGCTCGCTGCACGGCATTTTTAGTACTTCTGTTATATTGTTGCATCTTGCTGCATATAAAATTTGAAAAGAAAAGGGTTTCACTGTCAAAATTGTTTGGATTATTGTTTCGGGGTTCAGGAGTAGGACTAGAAGCAGCACTCTTAAGCAGGCCAAGAGCCTCCGAAAGCATACCCATTTTTTTATTTTCGTCTGATTTCTTTTTTTTGGGGGCCTGACCAGTTGGTGATATAAATTCTGAACTGTAATCATTTTCTACACTTGTAGATGCACTCTGTTCCGGTTCATTTGTTATCTGTAATTAAAAAGAAATTCATTGTTTCAGCTGCCAAAAACAGAGTCAGAATGGATCCAGATCTCAAACAGATTTGATGAATTGTGGAATTTTCCCCATTGTGCCGGAGCCATGGACGGTAAACATGTCATTCTCGAGGCTCCGGTACATAGTGGCACAGAATATCGTAACTACAAATCGAATTTCAGTATAGTGATGTTTGCTTTAGTAGACGCGGAATATAATTATAAATTTCTGGATGTCGGATGTCAAGGCCGCATTTCAGATGGTGGAATTTTTAAAGAAACTGAATTATATAAAAAACTAGAAAATAATTCGTTAAGATTGCCTGCACCTGAAGCACTGCAAGGTAGAAACAAAGTAGTACCATATGTTTTTGTAGGAGACTCTGCCTTCCCTTTACAAAACAATATAATGAAACCCTATCCAGGAGAATACCCCAAGGGATCGCCGCGAAGAATTTTTAATTACCGGTTAAGCAGAGCTCGCAGGATTGTAGAAAATGTATTTGGTATCACAGCATCTGTGTTCAGAGTTCTACGAAAACCTATGCTCCTTCAGCCCAAAACCGTGGAGACTATAGTCATGGCTATTGCAAACTTGCATAATTTTTTGAGAAACACGGATTCATCTAAAAACTTGTATGCACCCCCTGGCTCACTTGACAGCGACCAAAACGGAAGATTATGTGAAGGTAGTTGGCGGAGAGATTGTGAAATGTCATCTTTACTGCCATTGAATAATGTACCTAGAAGAGCTGCCTCAACGGCAAAACAAATTAGGGATGAGTTTAATGACTATTTTATGAACGAGGGTACAGTTTCTTGGCAGAATACATATTGTTAAGTTTTTTTTATCAAGTCGAAGGAAACTAGTTCAATGCAGTTACCTCTGTGTTGCGTCGTTTCCTTGGATTATTTCGATCTCCTAAAAATGCCAGCGCCTCGTAAGCAAACCATGTACTTTTGTACGTTTCATCCCCACCTGTAAAATAAATTACAATAAATAAACAATACAATAGAATATAGTACATATATGTATAGTAGAATATAGTAATATAGTGGGTATACAATAGAAGTAATAATTGTACTAATAGCAAGTAAGTGATAATACCTAAGTAAAAACTAAATTAATAAATAAAAGTGTGTAATATGTAAAGCAACAGAAATTTATAATAAAACATACCTTTTCCGGAACTATGGCTCTTCGTTACTTTTCCTTTTTCTCTTCGATGTGAAGCAAGCAAACTAATCATTTTGTTTTTGCATTCTTCTACATCTCTTTCCAATGAATGAGCAATATCACTCCAAGCATCGTGTTTCAGATTTTTTTTATAGTATTGCGGGTTTTTTGTATCGCAAATAACAGGTTTTTCTTGATACAAACTAATAAGTTCAAGCGATTGTTCGTCACTCCACATCATGAACGTACATACGACACAACCGTCACGAACGCCGTCCAAACGAGCACTGCGAGCGTTTTTGTGTTCGCGCGAAAAACCGACAGCCGATGGATCAACCCCGAGCGCCGCGCGAGCGTTACATGTAATGCTCGTAGTGCCTTCCACACGTAGAATTCGTGTTACATTACACGGTGGATTACATTACACGTTACACTCGTCTGGACCCGGCTTTACATAATACGTAAAATTCTTATATATCTACGTCGGATCTATACATATCTACGTTATATCTTTACCTACTGAGTTAAATTACAATAAACTTATGTATTTGGCTTTATATGATGACAAAATGAGATCCTTTAGGTTTAATAAGTGAGCTATAAGATTCTAACAAGATTAACAAACAATAAAGGGCTCTAGCAGGACTAATTAAACAAAATAACAAGTTTACATGTCTATTATTTACATGTATCTAGTCTTAGGTCTAGGCTGTTATTAACAATCTCCCCCTCGTGCGTAAGCACCGTAATAAAATGTTTTTAGTCCGATGTTGAGATCTGGATGAGGCGGGAGGCTGGGCGACGAAGTAATCCAGCTGTTGTTCGTACTTCAGTTACTCGAACTCGTCCGTCTGGGCCTGGGTAGACTTTCATGATCTCACCTCGAGGCCATACTCCTCTTGGCATCGTGCCATCACATATTACGACGATGTCGCCGATTTTTAAGTTTTTATGCTGAGGGTTGGAGCTGGATCGTGGCATTAAAAGAGGTCTGTATTCTGTCGTCCATCGTGCCCAAAAGGCATCAGCTAACGCCTGAGTGGCTTTCCAGGAGTTGGAGTTTATCTGTGTGTCTTTAAACGAGCCAAGTGGTGACATCCCGCTCGAGCGCCCAATAAGGAAGTGATTGGGGGTTAGCGCTTCTTCATCTAGGTTAGGATTCACCGGGGTCAATGGTCTCGAGTTAACGATGTGCTCTGCTTGTAGAAGCAACGTGTGGAGTATATCATCGGGAGGAAACCTTTCTTTGAGGGTGACTCGTAACGCTGTTTTCACCGATCTGACCATTCTTTCCCAGGCGCCGCCCATTTTTGGGGCACCAGGTGGTATCTTTTTCCAGGTGATCAGCTTCTCGGATGCAAAGGCTCTCAAGTCATTGTCATTGCCTTGCATGGCTTCAGCGATTTCTTTTTCAGCGCCCACGAAGTTGGTTCCGTTGTCGCTGTATATTACTGTTGGTGTGCCGCGGCGAGCTATCATTCTTCGCAGGCTCATGATCATGGAGGAGGCCGAGAGGGATGTGGCCACCTCCAGGTGCACTGCTCGTGTGGTGAGGCATGTATATAGCGCGCCCCACCTCTTTTCTAGCCTTCGCCCGACATTGATGTGCATGGGCCCAAAATAATCCACCGCAGTGGCTGTGAAGGGCGGTTGGTTTTGGGCCAGCCTTTCTGCAGGTAAGTCGCCTAAAGGGATTTTTGAGGGGATCCCCCTATAGGTCCGACACCATTAGCATTTATTGCATATGTAGCGTATAACACCGCGCAGTCCAATTATGTGGTAACGTTGTCTCAGTTCATTTATGACAGTTTGATGGTTGCCGTGATTGAAGGTTGCGTGCGTGTGATGCACCAACAGCTGAGTAAAGCCTTCTTTGGCATGTAGGACTGGCAGGTTTTGCTTTTCTTTTATTCTGCTGTCTAAACACAGGATCCCGTTGCGGTCGATTTTCACGAAGAGCTTGAAAAACGGTGACTTTCTCGGCAGTCGCCGTCCGGCTTCGATCGTCGTGATGTCCTCGCCGAACGAGTTATACTGACTTCTTCTTACTAGCAATAGGTTAGCTAGTTTTATATGATTTGGTGCAAGTTCTTTACTTGTGATTCTTTTGAGTAGTTTGGCTTTAAATACCTCGGCGGCGAGCAGAACGGTGGCAGCAACACGTATTAATCGAGTGTATTTCGAGAAACGTTCTAACTGAGGTAAGTAATCGCTTACCTCATGCCTAATAATCACATGGACTTGTTTTAAAATTCTTTCTTCCCCTGAAGGGGGTGGTGGCGCCGCGGCTCGCTTTTCCTGCGGCCATGATGCGGGGTCGCCTCTTATGAACTCGAGTCCACTAAACCACCTATGATTTGAGTTAAAATCGACAGGAATGCCCTTGGTTGCGTCGTCCGCGACGTTATCGGCACTGGGCACCCATCGCCAGTTGGCTGGAGTAGTTAAGCTTTCGATCTCAGCCAGTCGATGTGCTACAAACGACTTGAATGTGCGCGGGTCTGATTTTATCACGGTTTTTTAGTCTGACCAATAATGGCATTTTAAAATTTTATAATCGGACTCGCGTTTGACCGATTCGGCTAATCGACTGCCTAACACTGCAGCCTGAAGCTCTAGGCGGGGTATGGAAATAGGTTTCAGCGGAGCCACTTTGGCTTTACCTGCTATCAGCCGTGACGCTTGTGTACCGTCTAAGTTTGTACTTACGAAATAAATCGCGGCTGAATACACTTTTTCGCTTGCGTAACAGAAAACGTGTAACTCGCCTTCGCTATATAAATGATAACCAGGTCACGTGATGCTCGGTTGTGATGGCGTCGTCCCAGTCTATCCCGCTACGCCATATTTCTTGTATAAGACATTTCTATCTATCATCGTAATCGGCGAAACTAATCCCAGCGGATCGAATACTGACATGACCGCGCTAGTTACTTGTCGCTTGGTGGGCAGAGTGTCACCTTGTATGACGTTCGCGGGTGTACTTCTTAGATTGACGTTAAAACCCAATGTGTCGCGTGCGTGGTTCCATATAAGGCCTAATGTTCGCTCTACATCGCTTTTTCCTAACATGGTCGAATCGCCACTGCGCGTATCTGTGACGTCACTTATTACTTTGGGCACGTTCGACGCCCATCCGCGTAACTCGAAAGATGCATTTAAATGTACTTTATTCATGGCGTTTATCACTTGTTCTGCCTCGCTTTCCGAGTCGAACGCGCCTAAATAGTCGTCCATATAAAAATTACGCACGGTGGGCCTTGCGACCTCTGGGTATTGCTGGCCGTGATGTTCTGCGTTTTTATTTTTTACATAGATGGCGGTACATGGGGAGGAGGCCGCACCGAAAATTAACGACGTCATTCGGTACTCCTGTTCGTAGACTATCGCGGTCTTGCTGAGCGATTTTGACCTGTAAAAACATCTCCTTGATGTCGGCTACTACGGCTATTTTGCCTTCTCTGAATCTAACTAACACACCGAAAAGCGATTGTAATAAATCAGGGCCTGCTAACAACGCGTCATTTAGACTTTTACCCCCATTTTTTGCTGCTGCGTCGAACACCAGGCGTATTTTACCCTTTTGCGGATGCACTACTGAAAAGTGCGGTAAATACCAACTGCGTGGTGACGTCGATGGGGTGTCTATTTTTTCGGCGTAGTTCGCTTCTATCAGATTATTTACTTGCTTGTTATATTCGGTTTTTAAATTTGAATTTTTATCTAATTTATTTTCAAGATTGTACAGACGACTGAGAGCTTGTTTTTTGTTATTAGGCATTACCTCGTCGTCTGTTCGCCACAGTAGTCCCGTTTCGAACCTGTTATCGCTAATTTTCTTGCACGTTTTGTCTAGGATTGCCAGGGCGCGCTGATCTGGATCGGACGCTGGCCTGCGAGGCTATGATTCAATACTAAAGAAATTTCTGATAAGCTCTAACGCGGGGTCATCTGATGGCGTGGGTCGCACGTGATTTACCAACGCTACTGTATTGCGTGGACGTGCAGACTATAATAATATTACATATGACCACATCTCGATGAATTCCCACATTGGCTCCTAGGAAATATTCCCTGAGGCTGCATATCTCGCGATTGTGGAGAGTCTTGGCATTTAAAAAGCCTCGACCCCCACACTTCCGCGGGATATACAGTCTCATAACCGAAGAACGTGGGTGATGCATTCGATATGCCGTCAACAATTTACGGACCTTCGTATCCAAGGCGTCTAGTTCTGTTTGAGTCCATTTGAGTATGCCGAAAGAGTACATCAAAACCGGCATGACCCAACCGTTGAAGGCACGCACCTTATTTCCACCTGATAAAAGACTATTAAATACTTTTTTCAGGCGGGCAAAGAAGCGCTCCTTCAACGATTGCTTCATGTCAGTAACATTGATGCCCAGCGCTTCCGACATACCCAAATACTTATAGGTTTCGGTTGCTGAGAGGGATATAAGTGTAATGGAATCCGAGAGCTGGGTTCCCACAGATTCCACAATCTCCCCTCGCTTTACATGCATGACCGCACATTTGTCCACACCAAATTCCATCCTGATGGCGCTACTGAAAGTTTCAGTTACCTTCAGTAACTCCATCAGTCGCAAGTCGTTGGGGGCAAAGAGTTTTAGGTCATCCATGTAAAGGAGGAGAGATGTAACCTGACCATCTTTCCGCAACCGATAGCCTAGACCTGAATCCTCCAGCAGTGTGCTAAGAGGATTCAAGGCCAAGCAGAACCAAAGTGGACTCAAACTATCGCCCTGAAATATACCTCGCTCTATCCTTATCGGCTCGCTATTCCTCTGAATTTGCCGACATCCTGGATAGCGAAGGACTGTCCTCCATTGCCCCATACACGCCATCAGGAAGGTGCGCAGAGTCGCATCAACTTTATACAACTCTAGCACCCTCATGAGCCATGTATGTGGCACCGAGTCATAGGCCTTCTTATAGTCTATCCAACATGTCGACAGATCCTTTCGGGAACGGCGAACCTGTTGGCTAATGGCCATATCTATGAGGAGTAGCTCCTTAGTACCACGGGACCCGTTCCTACATCCATTTTGAGAAGCGGACATGACAGAATTGTCATCTATGTGTTTGCTAATTTTAGTTCTCAAAATGGATGTAAGAAGTTTATAGACTGTCGGGAGACAGGTGATCGGTCTATAATTTTTGGGTTCCGCAGTACTACCCGATTTATGGAGCAGGTGGGTTATACCTGTTGTCAGAAACTCTGGCAGTGACCCTGACTCTAAGGCTGACTGGAATAGGGTGGCCAGGCGTGCGTGCGACCTTGTGAGCCATTTTATCCAGAAGTTGTGCAGCCCATCCGGCCCTGGAGATTTCCAGTTAGGCAACGGACGGACTGCACGAGCTACGTCTTCCGGGCTAATAGTAATCGCCCCCATTTCTGGTACTGGATCGCACGCTCGCTCAATCACCCGAGTCCATTCACCCTCAGCATGGCCGACAGGCACCGACCAGATGCTGCGCCAGAACGAACACATTGCATCATCATCCGGCAGGTGCGTGTCAGCCACATCTTGGTCCGGTCGCTCCCAAGCCCTATAAACCCACCTTTCATCTCTTCGGAATGTGCGATTCTGAGTGTATCGATCCACCCGTCGCTTATACCTACGAATACGGCTTGCCCATGCATACATTTTCTGCTTCAGGAAGTCGATGCGCTCTGTGACACGGGACATGTAGTCTCGAGGACTAATATCAGTCCCCGAGAACGCTTGCCTCACAAAACGCATCACTCTTGGCCGAGTATTGCCCTCCCTGAAGCAGATCAGTTTGCCGATGAGTGCTCTGGCCCCACCAATACGTCGTTCAATCCTGTACTGCCAAGCTGGTACGGCTGGTTTTGGCCGTGTAGCTCTGTCATCAGAAAATTTGACATGAGCTACACGACATGCCGCTACAGCCGCACAATACAGGACTGAGTGAACATCGGTGAGGTCTTCGCAGTTATCAAAATAGTTTGACAACTGCGAATCCAGAACAGCCACCAGCATCCTATTTTTGTTATGCATGGGCAAACGAGGTATGTGTGGTCTAAGTTCGGGTGTCATGAACCGATATTCCCGAATCGCACCTTCCAAAGCATTCCTCATATCCTCACTGCACTGGGTACTTACATTAGTAACCATGTCAATACTCACGTCGTCATCGCGATTTGGTATTGTGGTAGGCTGTGGTAGAACCACAGCCTGCGACGGCGGCGTGGCAATGACATGGCTACTCTGCATTTCAGTCCGCAAGCGATCAAGTACGGTGTCATCCAACATACGATTACGCTGGATGACTCGCACCTGATCCGACAGTCGTTGTGCCGACACGTTGACAGCTGGCTCAAGCACCTGAAACAGAGAGAGCATCCTAGCACGGTACGCGGTCAGGTTGTTTCCCCCCTCTGTAGCCCCATAGTATGCGCGCATGACGTTTTCGTTGTTTGATTGCGTCCATCGCATGCGCTGCACACTCCCGCCGGGAGCTGGGACCCTATCAGAAGCCAGTGGGCCTCGGGGTCCTAAGCCGTCCGGCGGTCGGCGTCCTCCCCGTCGACGAGCAGGTGGTGGCGTCGAGGGCGGAGAGAAATACTCGTCGCTCGAGCTCGACGCTACTGCCACGGCCGGTGTCACAGCACTCACGATGGGGCTGGATTCCGGCTGCGGCGAGACGGAGCTGGGCGACGGGTCCGGAGGCGAAAGGCGTGCGCGTTGAGCAGCGGCTCTGGTCAACATTGTCTAGATTTATTTGTGCTTGATTTCGTTGCTTGTTTTGACATACGTCATTATTGATCAGTTTTTTCAAAGGTTTTTTCATCTATGTTTATGCTTATTAATAAGCTTCATTTTATTTTGGTATGGTAAAAATTAAGTTATCTAATATTGTAAAAGGGTTCCAGGCTATTTAAAAACTGCGTAAAATAATTATTTGTAAACGAAATTTGGAACGAAATACCAAGACGTATGTTGACGTTTAGTGTTGCCAGCTACATATTATTTATTATTACAGACTATAATAATATGCTTGGCATCTGGTCTGCGCCCGCCTTTAAGGTATAGTCGTGGAATGAAAAGGTTGACCCGTTTTGAAATAAATTCATTTATGCGTTGCAAGCACAAGTTCCCTTTTTATCTGTGGGCCATGTAGTGAAATGACATTCGTTATGACGGAATGTGTCATACTCGGTCGATAAACAAATACTGATAACTTATACTGAGCAAGCAAAAACCAACCTTTGCATTCCGCGACAGTACAACTCATGAAATTGCCTTCGCTATTGGGAGACAGAGCGCACCGCTACATTCCAGCTTTGTGTACATTTGTACATAAGTCAAATAAATAATTTATAATATATACATCGTTAAGGGTAGTCGCTGCAGGATCCCTGCTCTGCTATAACATAATTAAAATTGAATTAAGAGGACATCCTACCTGTCGCGCGGCCCATACAAAAAACTTAAATTCGAGCCGCCGTAGTCTCCTATCTCCTCCACCAAATTTAAACCTATATAAATATTTTTTTCTAATATACATTAATGAAGAAGTGTTACTATGCCTCTATGTTTTGTTTTAATTGATTACTGGTTTTGTTAATTAACTAAGGACGCCTATATAACGCTAAAAATACACTAACTTTACCATCGTCTGTAAGAGTTAAGTAAACAAAAATTAAAAAAAAACAGAGGCATAGAAAAACTCTTTAGTAATGTATATTAGAAAATTTATTTATACAGATTTAAAGGCCATTAAAAAGGACTACAGCGGTTCGAATTCAAGTTTTTTGTATGGGCCGCACGCCAGGTAGGATATTCTCTTAAATAATTCCACCAAACAGCATGATCCTGCAGCAACGCCGAGAGAAAGACGCGAGTCTTTGGGCGTTTCTAGACTACGAATATCAAAGCCTGGCAGCTGGGAGGGGTTGCGTTTAGGACGCCGTTTAAAAATAAATTTATTTTTAATTGTTTTTGTACGTAACACTGACCCAGTTTGCATCGGGCAAAATTGCTTATGAATTATTTTTCCGAACAAATTCGTACAATGAACTAAGGCTTCCAGACTTTGATATCCGCAGCCTGGGAACGTCCGAAAAGCATATTACTCGTCGTACAAGTAATATGCCGTTACCTCCTAGATCAAATGAAGTGAACTTGAGCTACACTATCCGCTACAAATAATACGACAGTAAGAACCATTTTTTGAAATCATCAAATACCTACACTACCTAGGCAGTATTAAGGTGGAAGCGCACACTTTACGCGCGAAATTCAAACTTTTTACAGTTAATAATTTATTGTGGGTAAACGGTGTAACTTTTTAACTTCATATGGTACTTGCGGTTGTAAAACAGTGTTGTGTAAAGCTTTTTAAGAATAAAACTGTTAGCTTGAAATAAAAGTAGCCAAAACGTTGCAAGTCCGAATATCTATGTTTGACAACTTTTATATCAAGCTAACAGTTTCATTCTTAAAAAGCTTTACACGTTTTACAACCGCAAGTACCATATGAAGTTAAACAGTTACACCGTTTACCCACAATAAATTAAAACCTGTAAAAAATTTGAATTTCGCGCCTAGAGCGTTCCATCTTAAGCAACTGAATTTTTCATAGTGATATAAATTCTATTGTTAAGCGAATGCGAAAGACTGTTCGGTAGTGGAAAATGCAGCTGAGTGAGCGCAAAGTATTTTACATCAGTACTTTCTTCAACTTCATAAGCATGGAAATGTGTATCAAAGAAAATTGTGTGGAACTTATGACATTATCTCACATGTATCTTGCTTAACGTAAACAGCAATAACTTTAACAAAACTGGGGTAATTAAAATTATTTTCATCCAATCTAATGCAAAGAATGTCTCGAGGGCGATACGTAATACTTCATCGCCGTAGCATGAGTCACGGAATGGAGGGTGGCAGTATTCGGTAGATCAAAATTGGATTTTAAATTTACAAATTGATCCCTAGTCAGCTCTCTCAATTTACCATGCTCAAATTGAATAGGCAAACTGTTTTGAAATAAAAAGTGACTCAACTGAAGTTGCAACTTAATACTTATAGTTTTGCAAATATTTATTCGTCCAGCATTCGCCCGTGCGATATTTTTTCCAACACGATGCTTAGACTCATACCGCATCGACCATAGGTGAACAATAGGCCCGAATTTTTCCATCATTCTAGGGTAATGAATCAAGTGATGAAACTTAGGTTGCAAACCTCTTTTGCTAAGCTTCATATCCACTCAACCGCCCCTGGCTGCATGTGCAGCCAGTAGCTGTTTTGCTAAATGTCCCTGGCTGCATGTGCAGCCAGTAGCGCATTCGTCCAACAAATGCAATAAAAAATCTACTAAACTGCTATTTCCAGAGCTTATTCCTCTTGTAGCAATCTCTATACTATATTCCTCAACGTTCGGACCAACAATAGCAACACTATTCCATCGACAAATTTCAAAATAAAAGTAAAAACTTTAGTGTAAACAAACTCCGCCATTTCTGACGTGTGGCGTCGTGAATTTTCGGATAGTGTTATATATCAAATTAATCGTGAAAATCTGTGCTACTATATTATCATAAAGGAAATCTAGTTTTCGTAATAGTATAATAAAAAGTAATAACCGTGTTCAAAAACAGTCGTTAGCGCAGGCCGCGTCAAAATAAACAGTGAGTATCCAAATTCTAATTTAATTCTAATTAGACTATCGTAAATAAACTAATAAGATTATGGTCTTTTGGAAAGGAAATATAATCTAGTTTATTTTAAAATTATTTTAATTGAAATTTAATATTTCGAAAAATTCAAATTAATATTTTAATAGCGAAAAATCCGTTTTCATCACTGTTTTTCATGTTCTACATTTTTTTTGAGTTTTAAATTAATATCGGTTTTTTTTTTAATATATAGATTCCATAACTATTCAGCTATTCACTGTAAATTTTATTAAGCTATAACTCTTGTAGTTTGTGATTGTTTATCTAAAGTGTCAAATTACATACGAATATTTCGCAATTTTTTGCACGCGTGGCGGTTTGGTGCAAAAAATTCGCGCGCGGGGCTGGTGAGTGGATATACAAAGTATTGAAATCGTTTATTAAATGTTAGTAAAAAACAAAGTTCAGGATATACAGCGTCTGTCAAAATTATGTCCAGTATTTGTCTTAAAAGTATGTAAAGAGTGTAAAATGTGTCACCTAAAGGTATCTTATCACCGACCAACAAAGAGAAATGGGTCACTAAAACCAGACATTCACTTGAAGACAACTTCCAATTAATTGAGTTTGATTGCCATGACAAAGCAGGGGGTTTCGAGTTTGAATCACAACCGTAGTTAAATTCTGCAATACGCTTGTTTAAAAAGGTCAAAGTAAAATAACCTTTATCCAATAATCCATTAATGATTACAGTCATGGAATATCCGCAGACCCCTTCTAACATGTCATGCATACAATCTACAACAACTTGATCAAAAATGTTAAAATTGTCTACTAACATCCAGACACTTCTTTCTTTAACTCCGGTTAGTGAATGATTATTAGTTCTTAAATCACATTCGTAGTTGTCGACATTTCGAAGCAAAGTCTCGTCTTCCATGGTTTGAGTTGATGACAATTCCTTAGGAGATCTGCATATTCTACAAGCATGGTTCGCTCTAAAACTCTCTACAAACCCCAACATGGAATGCAAGCCCAAGTTATAATTAGTAATTATAACTTGGGTATAGTTATATTTGTAATTTAACAACACCGTCAAATCTATCAACTGTAACGATGCGAACGCCCTCCCTGGATAAAAAATTTAGTTCATCTATCAAAGCTCTAAAAACACTCAAATTGCCGTGTGTGCACCGATCGGATGAATGGAAAAGAAGAGCTAAAAATATGAACTTAAGCTGAGAAGCAAAACGAGGAGGAAAACTAGGGAGGGTAATATAAGCAGCACCAAGTTTGTGTATAGAAGCATGACTACCCAGCGGGTTTCCAGTCTCGTAATCATCAAAGAAAAGAAACAGTGGATATATTTTATCATTTTCATTAACAGACACTTTCTCGTGTATTTTTTGCCAAACGTTAGATTGGGTGAAGTTTATGACGTGAGGAAAGTTAGAACATTCTTTTATATATTGATCCATTTCCTTGATAAGTCCAGGTATTGATAATATTTTCTGGAGAAAAGACCTCAAGGGAATGAATTGAGCAGTAGAAGGGACTAAAACAGGATCACCTGACGTTTTAGATACTTCCATCCTTTCACCCACTACTACCGGCTTAGGAGGTATGTATGTACCTAACTCAGTAAAATTTTTTTGTCTTTTATAAATTGAACTAAACTTGCTAGTAGTTAAGCGTATCGTGGAAGTGAAATTTTCAACAAAATATTTTAGATGACTGCATTCCACACCCCTGCTTATACTTAATGTTTTTAACTCTTGTTGCAAAGCACAATTCAAACCGTCATTAATAAATACATCTAGTTGTCTATAAAAATATTGAGCAGTTTTCAAATTTAATGCGGGATTGAAGTTCAGAGAGCTAAATAAAGATGCTAATTGGTTTGACAGGACTAGCTCTGAATCGATATTCTCATTTACAGTATTAATACTATCTTGAGAAGATGTAGGAATTGGTAATTCAAGAAATGGATAACTTTCGCATGGTGGTTGCTGTTGGTCAAGGCTATTTAATATTATTTCCGAATCAATAGGGTCGACAGCGTGACATCTATCAATGTGTTTACGTAAGGAATTTGAACAGTCAAAAACTCTGTAGCAACCAGATTGTCCGCAACGTATTCCTACACTGTTATGTTGAATCTTTCCACATGGTAACCTCAAATGAGTTATAAGCTCACGTAAAGAAGTAAATTTAATGACACAGTAGTAGAAAGTCAACATTTTATATTATTAACAGTCTTAGTTAACAGTGGAAATATTAAGTTCGGTCAACACTTGATTCACCCCTAGAATGGTCTTATCATTCGGCAAATAAATTTTAAAAAACCCTCGTTGAATGAGAAGCCATACGTGTTCGCACTCCAATGGATACTTTAAGTCAAATGCAAAAAAGATCTTGAAGCACATTTGAACAGCATCTAAAATATTATTGTACCTGTATAAAGGTGCATCGACGTAAACGTATGCGCTTGTCACAGCAGCCCAACTGCTGCCAACAGCAATACTAGGGGTTGAATAGAAGTTCCCTTGGAGTGTTTTCGTTGTTGCAGAATAGCTTCTTCTCCATCGGCGAGAGAGTTAAAAAGCGAGATGAATGTTCTAGCTGCTTCCGCTCTCGACGCTCTTTGGCCTTTCGCATTTACTTTTCCACCCGAAGAATATAGAAATGGTAGCAGCAACAGTGCAGTTTCAGTCTCACTTACTAAAACAATAATGAAATGTTAAACAAAATCCATATCAATGACCTGAATAATAATATCATATTATGATAATGATGATATCAAAACCTACCTAACTCTATACTTTTAAATATGTTATCAAGTATGTGCTTCTGAGTTTTGTCCCTGAGTTTCGAGTATTTCTCTTTAGCCTTCATAATAATAGCTTGTTCATGTTTTTGTAGCTCTCCAGCCAGGACAGTGTCATTGCGGACCAATGACGAACTTTCTTCGAAGTCTAAATCAATTAAATGTGTTGCGATTACTTGATTTTTCAACACAGGGAATTTTTTAAGATAGTCTCCTGTAGAGTGTCGATTTGCCAAGACAGCGAAACGCTCTTGTCTACTTTTATTCCAGGCGTCTCGAAGATAGTCTGTGTCGTTACCCTGAAAGTCTTCAACAATTTTTAGGCAACTTTCGCGGTCTGCATCTGTAATCTCTGTTGCAGTTATTTCTGATGAGTCAGAGCTAGTGCCTCCCTTTTTTGTAAAAGAAATTATGTTTTTAGAACGCAACTTTTTTCGTTCGTTATTCCAACTATCCCAAAGGCAACCGTAGTATCGTCTACCTTTTGAAGGTAGCTGGCGACTGCCAAACGATTGCCTGTTTGTGGTTAAGGCTGTTCCTACTGAAAAATAGTAGAATTTCTTGTCTTCCTCGGGAAACAGTTCTATGACATATTGAGCCCACTGTTCAAGTTGCGCTGGCTTCAGTATCGCCCCTGGAGTTATATCTATGAGATGTGATACGACGCATCTAGCTAAGGAGCATCTTTCCGTTTTAGTAAGACGTGTGCTGGATAGCAGTGGTGTAAGGCGGATTTGTTCCTTTAATAGTTTCTTTAATAGATTGCTGCGCTCGTGCGTATCTTCTGCGCTACTCTCCGAAGGTACAAGCGATCTTGTAGTAGTAGCGGAACTTGTTGAAAAAGCCTCCTCTGCCTGAAAAAATATTATTTTATAGGTATATAATAATAATAGGTAATTTTGTATGGAGCGTGGGCCAAATTTTGTGCCACTCAGTATATCTTTGACCTCACCTGTACGTAACCCTTCGTGCGCGAGTCCGACTCGCACTTGACCGGTTTTTTAATCTAGGCCCACCACCACCGGGCACTACAATTATTCATTCACATGCATACCTAATACATTAAAAGAGGATGCAAAATTGAAACCAGGACCGCTGCGTGGGTGTGTATAAATATCTTTTATTTGAGAAAACTCATATTGCATCAGCTTTCGTATGAACACATTTATGTTAATTGTGTCATCTGCTATAATCTAACAACTTGTTCCTTGTTGTATTTTTCTTTGCTGTGGTTCAATAAAGAGTAGGTACTCGTATTACTTAGGCGGCTTAACTACTTGTCAACATCATAATTATGTAGCTGCAGAGTTTTTTACAGAAAGTGAAAGAGGACGACAAAAGTGTTATGGTGGTGACATCACACATTATGCTGGCCACAGACGATCCAGTATACTTGCGCAAACCAGCTACCCATCTCATCTCTTACTTCGTAACAGAATTTGACGGGTAGCTGGTTTGCGCAAGTATACTTGCATCGTCTGTGGCCAGCATTACATGACTTGTCCAATGTCGAAGAGAATGTTAGTATAGAAATAAATTTACCCCATGCACTAGTTTTTCTTTCCATGCCAACCAGCAGACACGAAACTTGGTACGAAGGCCCACTGAAGGTATAAGAACCTTCAAGTCATCGAGCAATAGATTTGGCAGCGCATCTAAATCCACTCCCTCATCTGAAATATTTGACTGGGTTAGGATGTTGTCGTCAAAACTAAATGTTTATGTGAAGTTTCGTATCTATGCTATCAACCATTGAGGAGTTCTGTCATGAGGAGACGACCCTGGCTGCAGCATCAGGTTTTGTTTATCATAAGGGCATAAATATTGACACGGCCATGTAAAAAGTATGTGTCAGTTGACAGGTGTTGTGGCAAGTAGCCTATTAAAATATATAGAATATCTAAATTTTTTTCTATTGATTATTTTGAATATGAAACTAGACCAATATTTTGAGATCAGTTATTATATTATATTCCTGACATTAAATTAGCATGCCTCGGACATAGTTTTTTTTGTAATTTTGCATGTAATAAGTGAATGAAATATTTGTACGCTATAGGTATTATCTATACATAATATAATAAAATCGTTGAGACCAAAAAATCTGTTCATTGAAGATTTAAAAAAAAAAACCAGCCAGGGTGACTTGAAATAAGTAACTGAACATATTAAAACCATTTAAAAAAAAATTGTTTGTTTGTTTGTTTGTACGCGCATCACGTAAAAACTGCTAAACCGATTTTGTTGAAATGTTCACAAATCTGTTTAAATACATTCAGAATAACACATAGGCTATAGAAATTTTGGATTTTTTTGGAAAAAGGGGGTGAAAAGGGGGGGTAAAGTTTGTATGAAAAAAAAAATTAGATTGTTCTAGAATCATGAAACTCAGAATAAATACTTATTAATAAAAATAAAGAAATACCTGTCTTAGCATTTTTTTTAAATCTCATCCAGAGGCGCAAAAAATAGGGTTTTGTGTTTAAAATTAATAAACTTCAAACACCTATACAATCAAAACCAATGAAGTGTAACCTTTCAAAGTTGCTACATATACTCCATATCTAATACAGGTAAATATAATTTCTCAGTTTTCTTGAAATTAGATTTTTGAGGTGAATACGCACAAAATAGCGGAACTCAAGAAAATCAGCTTTCCTTGGTTTAAGTAGTTGGTACGAAATGTTTGTGCGCGCATCACGTCTAAATTACTGCATAGGCTTCTTCAATATTTAAACTATATATTATCACGCTACTTCCTTAAGGGGGTAGGCAATTTTGCATTATTTCCGTATACTTTTATACAATTGTTTGACGTTTCAGTCATGACGTAAGTACATGAGAACGGCTATTTGTGGCTTATGTCAACGAAGTAAATAGCCTTGCGGTTTCATGACCGCTCTGTAAACTACGGGGTTGCAGGTTCAAACCCTCCAACATTATTTTCACTTTTTGTGATTTGTTTAATTTTTTTTTTGATGCTGTGAGATTTCCTATACTTATTTCATTTTGTATTTAAGTTGTGTGCATTTCTTATTTTTTTCGTGAAATATTTTTCCAAAAAGTAATAGCGTAGTACATAAGGCAGAATAATACAATCATGCTACCCCCAAATAAATTGGGATAAGGGCAGGAGTATGATGATGAGGATGATTTCTCCAAAAAGAAGTATAGCGAACACCAGAAGCCTGATAAATCCACGTGTTCTTGCAGTGCAAGAGCTGTGCTATGCTATTCGCAATAATCAATAATCCATACGCAGTTTACGTAGATTATATTTACAGCTAAATTGTTATTGGCCTCATATCGTGTTTTCGGGCGGGAGGAGACGCCCGGGTTCTCCCATTGTGAGGATCGACCGGAGGCCACGGTGGAGCACACTGTGGAGGTGTGCCCCACTTGGGCGGAGCACCGCCGTGTCCTCGAAGCGGCGATCGGCGGCGGCGACCTCTCTCTCCCAGCCCTGGTTCAATACATGGTCCGGAGCAAGACGGAATGGGATGCCATCACCTCCTTCTGCGAAGCAGTCATGCTGCGAAGGAGGTGGCGGAACAGGACAGGGAGAGATCCTCACGTCCCGGCCGCCGCGAGAGACGCCCCGGGCGTCGGGGGCCACGTGGTGGCTTCCGGCCACCGTAGGCGCGGGCCTGTGGACGGGGAGCTATGGGCTAGCTCGCCGTCCGTACGTCTCATGACGACAGGCCGTGTTCCACGCGCGCCTCAAAGAGAGTCAGCAATAGGGAAGGGGTCCGCAAGGACCGAAGCCTGCCGGGGCTGCGGGACTATTCGAAAGAGATACCGTGGCCCCGGAACACAAAGGGCGAGGAAGGAACATGGATGGGTTTTAGTCAGTAAAAGTCTGACACTCCCTCCTGCTCCGCCCAGAGCGGGAGAAGTCATTTGATGATTTCCCATCCGAAAAAAAAAAAAAAAAAAAAAAAGGAGGTGGCGGAACGTGAGAGGGAGAGATCCTTACGTCCCGGCCACAGCGGGAGACACCCCGTGCGTCGGGAGCCACGTATTGGCCCCCGGCCACCGTAGGCGCGGGCCTGTGGACGAGGAGCTATGGGCTAGCTCGCCGTCCGTCCGTCTCATGACGACAGGCATTGTCGACGGCGCGTTCGTGTTCTACGCGCGCCTCAAAGAGAGTCAGCAAAAAAGAAGGGGTCCGCAAGGGCCGATGCCTGCCGGGGCTGCGGGACTATTCGAAAGAGATACCGTGGCCCTGGAACACAAAGGGCGATGAAGGAACAGATGGGTTTTAGTCAGTAAAAGTCTGACACTTCCTCCTGCTCCGGGAGGAGTCATTTGATGATTTCCCATCCGAAAAAAAAAAGCTATATCGTCTTTAGGCTCAATTCATGCACCTTGATGAGAACTTTCGACCTAGCTGGAGTATGACTGTCATCGAGTGTCTAAGGATGAAAACCTAAGGCTGTCGAGGGAAGCCCCAAATTGGAAAAACATAGTACAATATTTTAACGATGATTGCATATAATTCCGAGAAATTAAATTGTTACCTACTTGAATCTATACTTATTATAAAGGAGAAAAGTTTGTTTGTTTGGTTGGTTGAACGCGCTAATTTTAGGAACTACTGATTCCAGTTAAAAACATCTTTTAGTGTTGGACAGCCCATTTATCGAGGAAGGCTATACGTTATATAACATCACGCTACAATCAATAGGAGCGGAGCATCAATGAAAATTGTTGCAAATACAGCGAAAAATTATTGCTTTTGAGAGCTTCCTTTCCGTGCGCTGCGTAAACGGTTAAAGTTACTCAACAATCATACATGTATGACGGGATTGTTCCTCTTAAAAAGTCCGCTAAAGCATATTATCTGCATTTTTTTTAGGTTGACTCACACTCTCTCTAAGCCTCTGTCTCTCTTACGTAACGCAGACGAAGTTGCGCGGGTCAGCTAGTGATAAAATAAGGAAAGGAAATTAATGCTTTTAGGATTTGTAACACCTGTTTATGCCCTTCTTAGATTTGATTTTAAGTACCCAATTCGCACTGGGTCATCATGGGAACTACAGCCCAAGCCCTTTCAAACTAAGAGGAGGCCTGTGTCCAGCAGTGGGACAATAAGTTGGAGATGATGATAAAAGCTCTCTGCAGTTCCATACTGACTCAGTTTGATTCAGCTGGTGGACTTTCCAACATACACAAACACATTACAAAAACAGAGCCATAGTTAGCGTTGCAATCTCTAAAAATCAAAAAGCCGGACAAGGCCAAACACTAAGAAAAACATGGTTTTTGACAAATATTATACCAAATAAATCACATATTTCAAAGCCTGACTTTTGAGTCTCAAAGTTTAAATGATCTACCCTTATTGAGTTTTACCGTCGATATTTTGTAGGTTGTAAAGCCTAACAAAAGCCGGACAAGAGGTCAAAAAGCCTAATACTGTCCGGCTTCATCCGGACGGATGGAAACGCTAGCCATAGTAACAATAAGCACACACAAATGCAGTTAACCAGCCAGCATAACACCACTCCACACCACTTAATTTTGAGTTTAAAGAAAAATTCCTACCTTTAAATTTGTCTATTAATTCATCAGGCATAAGCCAACTTCTTAGTAAATCTTCTACGCTGGTATGTACTGTATTTGGGTCTTGCATGTCTGAAAAGGACATATTTTACAAATAGTCGAGTTAATATTAATGTATTAATGGGACTGAGGACATATGCAAGTCTTTTTGATATAAGTACATGAAAAGTAACATTGTCAATAGTACACAATAGTACTACACACTTCATGGAGTCTGATCATGGTTTTCTATCATGCATCCGGATTGCCCAGGAGTTTCAATATTTGCAAAAGGTTGTGTTTGTGGCTCCTGTTGCATAGCCGAGATATGGGAATCTCGTCTTACACGCTTTCTTGCTGTTAGACGACTAGAGCTACTACCAGAATCTGAGCTTGAACTTTTTTTATTACAATTGATTTCGAAATTTGGGTCTTTTACGCTATCATCGCTATCTTCACAATAAACATTTTCTTTATATTCTGCTTCCTGATATACATCTAAAACAAAAAACCAACAAAAATAAAATCTCAAACTAAAAAGAAAATCGTTAGCTTAGTATCGATCTACGTACCTTTACAGGAAATTTGTGTATCATCCACAATGCTTTGTCCTTCACATTGGGTATCGACGGAGTTTTGTTCTAAAGTTGCATTTTGTTTAAAATGTTCATGAGTTTCTGAAGTAGGCTTACTGTTTGTACCTAGAAATGAAAAATACTGTGACAGAAAGAAGAGGTACATACCAAAGTAATAATACCTACACACAATATTAATTATTACGTTGCTCGACTTGCACATACCTATATAGGTACGAATAGGGTAAGGTGGTGCAAGAGTGCGCACTTTTTAAATGAGGCTTTGTATTAAAAAGAATATGATAGTCAAAGAAATCAACTTAATTTATTTTAAATCTCTATATATCTTAGAAAAAATCACCATGAAGTTAAACAAGTTTTTACTATAATTTTAGGTATAAGTATAACATAACACAAAAATGAGAAATGCGTACTCTTATACAACCGGTCGTATAAGAGTGCGCGCCAAGGTGTATAAGAGTGCGCATTTTAATTATGAGCGCATAAGTCACACTTAAAGGGACCTTGGCCAAGATAGGCGGTACAATTCTCGTGCCACCATTCTTTGCAGTCTGAACACTCAATCCAATCTTCTATTATAGGCTCTTTGTATATTTCCTGGCAGCCGACACAGCGCCAGTTCTTCTTTTTTGGAGCATTCTTTGGTTTTTTAGGTTCTTGATCTATTTTTCGTGCGTTTTGACGTTTGCTGGGATTAGATTTTTGGGGTCCTTTCGGGTCAATTTTAAATGCTGGTTTCTTTTTCATATTAATTTGCATTTCTACTTCAATTTTGTATGGTGAACTGCTAATTATGTCAGATTTTTTATGTTTTCTGTTCGATATTTTTCTAGCCTGAGCTTTGGGAACGGGGCATATATCTTTTACTGTTTTAAAAACAGAATCTTCAGTAGAAGTTCCTGGAGTAGGAGAGGATGTCGCGTATGCAAAAGGATTTTCTGTTGCGCTGGATAAATTCTGCGTTGATGACTCGGGTGCCGTAAAAATATTTTCAACTGAAGCCACTGTGACATCCTCTGCAAGTCGTTGTTCATCATGTGAAGGGTCTTTGTTGACTGAGGCGCTCAGAGGCAGTTGTGATGCTGACTCAGATTCAGTCGATGCTCTTGAAGCTCTCTGTGTTGTATCTGTAGCATTAACATCTTCAGGATCTCTATCTGTCACTGAACTTGCTAAATAATCTAGTTCAGTGAAAACGTCCGGATTGTAAGGTACAATGCCAGTCACTTTAAAACTCTGCGCAGCACAAGCCAAAGTAGCAGTTTTGAGGTATGCAGGAGTAAAAATGGCAACCATCTGAAATACAGTGATTGCCCGTCCAGAATGGTTCCGTAACCATTTCTCGCATTCATTGGCATAGTATTTTTTCAGGACTGTGTGAAATCCACAATCAAGTGGCTGCATTTTGTGGCTTGTGTGAGGAGGTAAAGTCAGTGCAATAATGTGGTTATCTCGGTAGAAATTGATGGCGCTGATTGTGCAATGTGAGACGTGATTATCCAGAATGAGGAGGACTGGGCTTTCTTTGGTTGGCTTGACATGGTCCTTAAAATGTGTTAACCAATTTATGAAAAGATCTGAATTGATATAACTTGAGTCAGATATCATGCCAATTGATCCAGCAGGTGCATCATCCAAAAGCTCGGCCTTCATGCTTTTTCGTCCAAATATAAACGCAGGTGGCACATATATACCCGATGCACTCATAGCATTCACAACCGTAATGTTAACACCCCTCTCTGCACTAGATATTTTACTTACTGATCGTTTACCTTTCGTACTCAATACTTTTGGGGGCTTATTAGGCACAGTAGTTATACCTGTTTCGTCCATGTTAAATACTCTGTGGGGCGGGAAATTGTATTTATCTAGCAATGCTGATAAGTTGATATAAAATCGCTCGACTTGTGGCCTGTTAAAACCCATAGCGCGGGCAACACTTGTCGACGTTGGTTGCCTTAGTGAAATGTTTGGATTGCGACGTAGATATCCTCGTAACCAATCTTTTCCTGCCAATTTAGTTTCCTTATTAAATCTGTGCGGAATTTTATTTACTGTTGCAAATTCAAAAGCTAACCCTCTCAGTGTTTTCGCTGTCATGCCAAAATACATGTCATTTAAAAGTTTTAGATGTTCAGAGAAGTATTTTTCCATACGTTCAGTAAAAGTTGTTTCGTACCTGCCCAATTTTGTGGCAGGTTCCAACCTCTTTAGTCGTTTTCTCAAAGTTGACTCTGCAATACCGAGGACGGCAGCAACTGATCTTTTCGATTTACCCTTTTCTATAAGCTTCCGAGCCTCCTCCATTGTTTCAGCCTGACAATTCTGTCGCTCAGTCTTTCTCTCTCTCCTAGACATAGTGCTGAAAATAAATAATAAAGCTTAAAGTAGGTAATCTAACCAAAATTATTGAAATACTAGAAATCTCAGATGTATAAGAGTGCGCGCGCACTCTTACACGCGTCACAGTGCGCACTCTTACACGAATCGGCCTAACGCGAAATGACGAATCACTAGCGACATCTCTTGAAAAACATCGTCATTTTCTCTTTAAAACTGTTTGAACAGACACTAAGTTTTGAACATAAAAAGTTTTGATGAATGTTTCCTGGGTAGTTTTCAAACTGTATTCAACGAAAAACACAAACGAATTATATGAAGAGAAGTAAAAATCTATTGGCTTACCTAAAATCCACGTAAATAGTCGTACAAAAATTATTATTCGGGAGCACAACGGCGTTCACTTCAACACCAAAATACGACTGAAGTTAGTTACAAATGTCACTCAGTACTCGACGTAGGATAGATGCGCACTCTTACCGACCGCGCACTCTTGCACCACCTTACCTATTGCTGGTAAAATACTAACCTTGCTCCGGATCATCCTTTCCTATAGATATAGTTTGAATATTACTCAGATCAGAAATGTTTTCTTGGTCTTCCCTACGCGCCATTTTTACCAACAATGTGGCACAACTGGTCTTCATGTATTCCTTGAAAAAAAATCGAAATAAGTAGGTATAGTCAGGAAAGATAAAAAAAACGTAAAGAACTATTCGCCTCAAATCATAATGTTTTTTCATGAAAACTGACATTCGCCTGCGGTGTTTCTCAAGAGCGTGTCTTCCTGTCTTCTGGCAGTCTTTCTTAAGACCCTGTAAATGCCATCCGACATGCTCTCCCGGTCCTGTGTGGAGCAGAACTCCTTCCAATTTTTATTTGCTGCTTCCGCTGCTCTAGTTTGGCCTTTGCGTACTCGTCGATGACCAGGCTCCTACGACTAGGGGCCGTGAAGAACTCGTTGAATGCTGGCAGCGAAGGGGTGGACTCGTTGTTGAATAATAAGAATTCTGCTTAATGAAACTGAGGTTTAATGAAATAATCTTTACAAATATATAAAATATTTCGACACAACTTAACGACCGGTGTCGTCGGCTTTCGGTATAGTGGGTACTTTTGCATCCATATACCTAATTCAGCAAATCCGCCGAATTTCTTCGTTTTTTCTTCTTTGGAATGCTGATGACGCTCAATAAACGCAAACTTTGCGTTTTCCTTCGATGAAATAGACTGTTATCACCCAATTTGGGTGAAATTCCGCCGCGCAACCGACACTGTCGGCGCACAACCACGCCGGCCAAACTTGCCGAATCAGTTGAAATTTTATAAAAAAACACTCACTGATTGTCAGAAGGACCACAAACAGCATGTACAATAAAAATGCTGTATTGACTGAGGCAAAAACGAATTTATTAATTTAAATCACTGGGATCTGTGTGTATCTTAAAATGGTGCAGAGTCAAGAAAAAAAAACCAAAAGTGGCGATGTTGCCAGTATGAAATTACGAATTAAATATTATACCACAGACAATTAAACCCGACTAAAATGAAATCGATTACTTATTAAATTACAAAATATATTTATGTTTGATATTGAATCGAACACAGGGTTTAAAGGAACCTAACTAACCTAACGGGGGGGTGCCCCAAGTCCCGATTATGGGGGCAGAGATACTTCCGTATGTTCAGTTGACAATAATTAGAGAGTTTACAATATCACTAGAGAGAAACACGTTATATTGTAGTATAACGTGTTTGACAATTTTACGGTGACCTAAACAACGTTCACAGTTTTTCTGTTGTGTATTTAGTATCAGCATTGTACCCGTGTGAAGCCGGGGCGGGTCGCTAGTTTATTATAAAATGAAGCATAGAATAAATGGCAAGATGTTTCCCTATGTAACACAGGTAATCATCATTACATAAAAGGCAGAATAGAAGGAGCTAAATTAGCAACTCTATTTGTGGTGGTTCAAACTTCGTTTGAAATAGGTAGGTACTGTTAGAATAAAGTTCTAATCAGCTTGCAATTTAAAGTGGTTGTTACGTCAGTCACTGCGGGCCGAATAGTGCGAAATTAGTGTTTTTTTTTGCGATTTACAAAAAATCTATTGATTGGACTAAAAAAATAAAACACTATGATGCTAATATGTTGCTTGTAGAATTATTTGCCAAAAGATCTGAATGATCGCATGTATTTTAATTATGGTCTTTACTCGTAAAATAGTGATTTGTTATACAAGAGTGCAAAGTTGTTTTTTAACCGCGTGCTCAATTTTGATGACAGAGCAAGCGAAAGATTCTAAAATTGAGTCACGAGCGAAGCGAGTGATTCAAAACTTAGAATCTTGAGCGTTAGCGAGGGAATCAAAAGAGCTCGAGGTGAAAAATCTTTGCACTCGAGTGCAACACGTAACTTTTCATCCCACCTCAGCGAGGAAATGAATAAACGCAAAACAAAAATTGCGCATTATTAACAAATTCAGTTAATTCTGTTGGCGTCAAATAAACTTCCTCGTCGCTAGATAATGAGTGGTCATTTTAGGTTTTTCACTTGTTTTCAAGTTGGATTCCTTGTTTTTAACCTAAGGTGTTAACAATATGACGTGAAAAGAAAATGGTAAAACTTAAAGGTATTCTTCGCGCGCTCGCAACCTCTATTATTAATATCTATTTTATTAATATCTATTTTTGACAGTAACAGTCGATGCAGTGACAGTGAACGTCAACAAAGTACTCCCCGCCACGTTCAGGACCTATTAGTAAACAGGAGTTATTATAATGCTTTGTATAAATATATTTTCAACACACTTGCTCATAAAGTGGCTCTAATTTCACCGCAATTAGGCACAAGTGGCACCTGTAATCAAACTGTGACTTTTTCATTGCATATCTAGTCAAACAAAAAATTACACCAATCCGTCGCTTGGTTTTGACGTGAAAGAAGGACATAATATCATAAGTAAGTACATAGATTATAGACAATTCAAAAATTCTTAAAGTGGTTGAGTACACGCGTGCCACCCTTACCGGCCCCCGAAGGCAAGGTCGTCCGTCACCTCCCCGCCCGCCTGTGTGTGCCCCTCCTTTATTTATTTTTAATGCGACTTCCTGGACAGTTTAGCGCTCCAGTAATGTTTTTTTTTAATAATGTATATTTTTATAAGCTTTATATTAACTTGCAATGTATTATGTACCTATTATTATTATGTATGTTGTCCGGGGGAAACTTGGAAGCCTAATACCCACTTCCAGTGGTCGGATTGACTTGAAATTTGGCATACTTATGTGAATCTGGTGACAATACAATATCTGGCAGTGACATCCTGGTGGTCCGGCCAGGATTGTCTCCGCAGCACAAGAAAATGGAATTCAAATAATTCACACATTATACAACATCTCATAGGTGAAAATAGCAAAGATGAATTACTTAATTTGAGTAACCATGAGTATTCAAAAACATTAGGATTACTTTGGGGTTGTAAAGAAGATGTGTTGTTATTTTCAGCAAACATTAAGAAACATGAACACATTACGAAACGCAGAATCTTGTCTACCATGGCTCAAATATTTGATCCACTTGGACTCATTAACCCTTGCATATTGCAAGCTAAAATTATTTTTCAGAAATTATGGTCATTAAAAATAACATGAGATGAAAATGTTTCAAGTGAGATTCAAGCGGCTTGGTGTAACTTTATTAAATCATTAGGTGACATTAGGAAAATAAGAATACCAAGACATGTCGCCTGTGACTATCCTGTCGTTTGTGAATTGCATGCCTTTAGCGATGCATCCACACAAGCTTACAGTGCTTGTATTAATCTACGGTCTGTTTCCCAAAATAATGAAGTGACAGTGAAGTTGGTGACTGCAAAGAGCCGTGTAGCTCCACTGAAACCAATGACAGTGCCTCGGTTGGAATTGAGTGGAGCTCTATCAGCAGCTCGTTTAGCGGATAAGGTAAAATCTTCATTAATGGGACTTCACAGTTGTACTTACTGGTGTGACTCCACCATTGTATTAGCTTGGATTAATACTTCCAAGACCAATCTATTAAAACCATTTGTTTATAATAGAATTCATGAACTGAAGTCTCTTACAGAACCAGGTACTTGGCGTTATGTACCTACAAAATTGAACCCTGCTGATATAGGGTCGCGCGGCGCAGATGCTCGCCATCTGGAATCTAATAGCTTGTGGTGGTCAGGACCTGCATTTTTAACAGAACCAGAGTTTAACTGGCCTAGCCCACCAACAAACATTAAGGAAGATGACTTGCCGGAATTTAAAGTTCAAAGTCATTTAAATGTCTCAGAGCAACAATCAGTCGACTTCGTGAGCCGATTTTCAGATTTTAGTAAGCTACAGCGCATTACAGCCTATATCTTGAGATTTTTATATAATTGTCGTAATTCACAAAACAAATGTAAAGGGTCTTTAACTTTATGTGAACTTAATCGGCCTTTAATTACATTATGTAGAATTTCACAACATGAATCATTTCATCAGGAGTATGGATTATTAAAAAACAAACAACAATTACCATTAAAAAACAAATTAACTAGTTTGAATCCATTTTTACATTCTGATGGTCTTATTAGAGTTGGAGGTTGGCTTTCTAACTCACATTATAGGTATGACACCAAACATCCTATATTGCTACATGCATCTCACCACATTACAATACTTATTTTTAAACATTACCACAAATTACTCATGCATGCTGGTCCACAATTACTGCTGTCAAACATTCGTCATAAATTTTGGGCATTAAATGGTAGAAATCTTTCTAGAAAAACAGTACATAGTTGTGTTACATGTTGTCGTTTTTCAGGAAGAATCACACAGCCAATAATGGGCGAGGCCTTCCTAAGCAGCGCCTACATGCTGATTATCCATTTATAAACACAGCAGTAGATTATGCAGGACCAGTGATGATTTTGAACCGAAAGGGTAGAGGTAGTAATTTAATTAAGGCATATATTTGCATTTTTGTGTGCTTGGCTGTTAAAGCAGTACACATAGAGCTTGTGACAGGTCTCAGCTCCGATACCTTTATTTCCGCTCTAAACAGATTTATTGCCGGTAGAGGAAAACCTGTCAACATCTTCTCGGACAATGGTACTTGCTTCGTAGGAGCATGTAATGAACTGGCTAGGTTTTTAAAATTAAATGCAAACTATTTAAGTGCACATGCTTCAAATTTATCAATAAACTTGAAATTCTCACCAGCTTATAGCCCACACTTTAACGGTTTAGCTGAGGGTGCCGTGAAATCGGTCAAACATCACTTAAAAGAATACTTGCTCTTGCAAACCTTACTTACGCGGAAATGAACACAGTACTTACTCAGATAGAGGCTATCTTGAACTCGAGGCCTCTAACTCCTTTATCTTCTGATCCTTCAGACCTAGTAGCCCTCACACCATCACATTTCCTTCTTGGACGAACATTAACTGTATTACCCTCTCCTCAGGCACAAGACACTACAAGGTTGAGCACTTTCTCACGATACATGAGAACTCAACAGTTAAAAACCCATTTCTGGGATAGATTTCATAAAGAATACATTACAGAGCTGCAAAAAAGACAGAAATGGTGCAGAGGTGGAAGAGACCTACGACTTGGAGAGATGGTGCTAGTCAAGGATGATAGACTGCCACCAAATAGATGGCTGCTTGGACGAATAACCAGCGTGTATCCAGGCTCCGATGGTGTGACCAGGGTAGCAGACGTGAAGACTTCATCGGGCACTCTTCGGCGCGCCTTCAATCGACTGTGCCCGCTACCAGTTGAAGATCGTCCTGATGTGTCTACAAGCCACAGTCCCTTGCCGAGGGGGGCAACTTGTTGACGCCTTGCATGTGTGTGGACACGGCTTTACACACGCATACGGCACGGCGCGCGCGAGCATTGATTAGAAATGTAGTTATCTGTGATAGCAGTGGCGCGCGCGGCGTGCGGGGTGCGCCCCACGGTTCGAAGATGTCTGCCGACGACACCGGTCGTTAAGTTGTGTCGAAATATTTTATATATTTGTAAAGATTATTTCATTAAACCTCAGTTTCATTAAGCAGAATTCTTATTATTCAACAACGAGTCCACCCCTTCGCTGCCAGCATTCAACGAGTTCTTCACGGCCCCTAGTCGTAGGAGCCTGGTCATCGACGAGTACGCAAAGGCCAAACTAGAGCAGCGGAAGCAGCAAATAAAAATTGGAAGGAGTTCTGCTCCACACAGGACCGGGAGAGCATGTCGGATGGCATTTACAGGGTCTTAAGAAAGACTGCCAGAAGACAGGAAGACACGCTCTTGAGAAACACCGCAGGCGAAACATTAAGCCCAGAGCAATCAGCGAATAATCTGGCAAAAACTTTCTACCCAGACGACTCTGTGGACGCCGAACAACAATACCACGCGTCGGTCCGGAGACTTGCGGAGAAATGTACCCAGTACAATTGAAACCCAGGGCCTGTCGGCCGACGCTCCACCATTCACGCCCACGGAGTTGGAAATGGTCCTTCAGCGACAAAACCCAAGGAAAGCTCCAGGACCCGATTGTTTCATGGCCGACATTTGCACAGGTACCTATTAAAAATAACTCGCCCTTTCTAATACCTATATTTTCTAGTCCAAATACATACTAGAACTTTTTTACACGACAATTTGCAAGTTTTAGGTTTTGACTGCCGTACGGTTTTATGTTGTTGGGAGCTACCAAAGGTGCATTGGGCAAGAGTACAATCTTGCCCTTGCCCAAAAAACCGTAAGCGAGGTTGTGCGAGAAGTGTCGAGGGCAATAGTTCGCCGCCTCTTCCACACCTACGTCAAGTTCCCAGGAACTGCAGCTGAAAGAAGAGCCATCGTGGAAGGATTCCAGCACAAATTTGGAATGCCAGATTGCCTTGGTTGTGTCGATTGCACCCATGTTGCAATTGTCACACCAATTGTTCCAATTGCAATTGTGACCCCTCATATGGGTATAAAAATCGAAAAGGGTACTACAGTATTAACACACAGTTTGTGAGTACTTTTATTCTTCGGTGTTTTGACTTTTATTTACTTAACAATCTTTAGTCACAGAAAAGCAGTTATTAATTCATCCAATATTTCTTTCAAGTTAGATATATGCATTTAGAACAATCTAATAACTTATATATATTCATGTATATTTATTCCATCCCGTATTATGCTAATTAATTTTCCTTAACTGTTTTAGGTGTGCGATGTTAACTGCAGGCTTCTGAATGTTAATGCACGATTCCCAGGGTCCACACATGACCAATTTATATTTAATGCTAGTTCAGTTAACAGGGAAATGAATCGATTGACAGATGCCAGGATTGGGAAATATTATTTAATTGGGAAGACATTTTATTTTTTCTCAACTTTTGTCACCAATAGTCATTTCATGGTGTAAGTAAAACATTATACTAACATGTTTTAAGCCAAAATACATAGTATTTTATTTATATGAACTGCTAAATTACAAATTAATTGACAACAACACATTAAAAACATAAAAGTATTCAAAAAACATTTCTAAAACTCTATTAATCATCATCTTCACCATCCACCTCTTCAGACACCGAGAATCCGGTCTGGTGGTATCTGAATAATAATATTATTATTTATTATTTTTTTGTTACAAGTGATTCCGGATATGAAAAGGAGCCATATTTGATAACACCTATTTTGCCCGCACCAGAAGTTGGCTCTCCAGAACACACACAACTACAATATGGTCCTCTCACAAACAAGGAACTGCATCGAGGGAACTAATGGCATAATAAAAGCCGTGTTTAGATGTCTGCGGAAGGACCCTTCACTACTAACCGACTGCAGCTGACTACATAATTAATGCATGCTGCATGAACAAGTATGGATGACTTGTTGTAAGTGATCCTTATTACATAGTACAGTTATGGGGTGAGCACTAGACTAACGGCAACGGTTTTTCTAACGGGACCCGTTTCTAATGCCGACCTCAATTATCTTTATTATTACGTTTATTTTATATTTTTATTATTCTTACAGGTTACCACTTCCGATATAGAGCATGACGACAATGACATTGCTGCAGAAGCTGTAATTGAGGATGATGCTGCACCAACAATAGCTCCAAGAACAGCTGATTTACGTAGACAGCAGGAAATTATAAATATAATCAATTATAATTAAATTTACTTACTACTAACATTGATATATTAAAAAACCCAAGATACACATTCAGTGTCCTAAAATCATCTGCATAAAATACGGGCGCAATTACTAATTGTGCGTCTATTTCAATTGGTCTCACGTCGCTCGCGTAACTACCCGCTAGTTAAAAATGCCGACGTGTTCGTTAGGAAATTGTAAAAATATTACGTCAAAAACTTTAAAAAAGGATGGAGTATCGTATTTTCAGTAAGCAAAAGAGTTTACCGATTTGTTTATATCACTTGTTTAAATCACGTATTGGTTTCTATAGAAACCAATACGTGATTTTGATTTAATTTGTCTGAAAACTGTCGGTCGGTCCAGGTGTAAGTCGGCAAATTTTAATGGCCGCTTTGTCAGTGTAAAAACGATGCATTATAGCTTTCTTTTATTTTATTCGCGTAATATAAATGACCCTGCTCTTATTCAATGCAGTCGATTTTTTTTTTATTGATAAGTTTATTCACTTTTGAACTTTTTTTGTTTTAAGTTTTTAACAAATGTAGGATTAATTTAAGATTAAACTGTATAAACATTTCTAAACGGTAAAAAGGCATGTTTCTGAAGGAATGATTGGATGAGTGATCGAACGAGTGAAAGGGGAATAAAAACAGCATGATGGCGAGTAATACGAAATAAGAAAGACGTGTTTTCTACGGTGTTCATTTTATTGCTTAAATAATCTATTGAAAAAGTCGTTGAAGTTTTCCTGGAGATCCCCACACACTACAAATTTGGGGGCTCGTCCGGGATTCCCAGGAAAAGTTAAGAAGATTGGTGCGTTTCGCGGAAAGATGAACCGCGACGCGACCCACGCAGCCATTAAAAAAACAAAAAACAAACCGGCATCGTCATTTAATTTTGCTGACCGAACATATTCATCAGCAAAGTGGACGCAGGACGTGGAAGACAACGCCAAAATATTCGGTTGGTCGGCGCAACAGAGGCGCGTCTTTTTGGCGCGTCGATCACTAACCGGCACAGCAGAACTATGGCTAAAGTCAGAAAAAACCTTCAAGTTATACGAGGAGCTACGGACGGCGCTGTTGAAAGAGTTTCCCGACTGCATCAACAGCAAAGAAATGCACGAACTCATGGCGGCTCGTAAGAAAAGGAGTAACGAAACATATTACGAGTACATGTTAACGATTAAGGAGCTAGGTAAACGTGCTAAATTTCTGGACTACGTAGCCATACAATACATCATTGATGACATACACGATTACGAATCGAACAAGATGATCTTGAACGGCGCAACTACGTACCCTGTGCTGAAAGAAAAAATAACGTTGTACGAGACTATGAAGAATAAAAGTACGAAGCGCCACGATGATACTAATTCAACGAAGCAGTCCGAGCTGAAAACGAAAAGTCATCCCGAAAAATCATCACGTTGATGCTTTAAGTGTGGTGAAACCGACCATATCGCAAGCACGTACTATCGAGGACACTCCCGCCTGATCACCACTAAGCTAATTTTTGCTTGCACTTAAAACATAGAAACGCTCTCTATCCCCGCCCCGTTGACTTTATAATAAATAATTAATGAAAAAAATACCGATCGGCGACACATGCCAAACGAGAGTTATTGTTATTTTGCGCGCCAAAGTTGACGCTTTCCTAATAGGCCTAAAGTTTAAGGTGGAGTGGCTCGGCGCCTCCGTATGATTTAAGCGAAAAAAATTTAACTGATCAGGCGGAAAAGACCACGACTGTACACGAAATGTGTAAAATCCATTAAAAATCGTAACAGACTGCCAAGCATTGCAGATGACATTACAAAAAAGGGATTTGTCAACCAGAGTAGCTAGATGGGCATTGTTATTACAAGAATTTGATTTTCAGGTAGAACACAGATCCGGCACGAGAATGAAGCATGTTGATGCGTTGAGCCGCATTCCTTACGTAGGCGTGACCACTGACAGCTTTCATGATCAAATAAAGAAGGCACAGGAGCAAGATGAAGGATCGAAGGCTATTATGGAAGTACTCAATGACAAACCTTACTTCGATTACTATTTGGAAGGTGGTTTGTTGTATAAGGGATTAGAGAGAAGACTCGTAGTACCTAAGGGCATGGAACTGGAGATAAAATATAAAAAGAGTACACTCGAATGGACATTTTGTTAAGAAGAAGATGACAGAACTTATCAGTAAAGATTTTTACATTAAAGATTTATCAAAGAAGCTGGAAGATTTTATACTCACATGCATTCCATGTTTACTGGGCAGCCGTAAAGAAGGTAAGCAGGAAAGATTTCTGCACTTATTAGAGAAAGAGGATACACCCTAGCATACTATCCACATTGACCACCTAGGACCAATGACGGAGACGAAGAAACTGTACAACCATCTGCTTACAATGGTTGATGCATTCACGAAGTTTCTGTGGATATTTCCCACCAAGGGTACCACTAGCAAAGAGACTATTGAGAAGATAAAAATCCATCAGCAACATTTAGGAAATCCTACTAGAATAATAAGTGACAGAGGGACAGCATTTACCAGTCAAGAATTTCAACAATATTGTCAAGAAGGGATTAAACATGCTAAAATCACTACAGGTGTGCCTAGGGGAAATTGGCAAGTATAAAGAATACACAGGACCATAATTTCATTACTTACAAAGTTGTGCATAGACTTGCCAAAGGAGTATCAATTGTACGCCATATGAACTCTTGATTGGAACAAAAATGAAAACTAAAGAAAGAAAATTATAGCGCGTAAGGTGTCTTACGAGCACCCGCGAAATACCGCGGTAGCTCAGCGGTCGCAGGTTCAGTCTCCGCATCGTTCGTTGTCGCCTTCGATTCCAAACAGTGCAGATAAAAGTCAGTGCGCGAGTAAAGTGAAAAGTGATAAAAAGCAATTTTGTGTGTATTGCAAGTCTCGCGGTCATACTCGTCATTCATGCCCGAAACTATGGTTGTGGCGAGAAGGGTTATATTCGAGCATTGTCCTACATGTAAAAATAATATTTCGATGCTTGCGATGTTGTAGATTTAAATACGTGCAATCACAAAATAATGTGTTTTACTCAATACGATATTTAATGTTAAGTGTAACGACACCAACATTATTGTAACTCAAGGCCGACCTATTTTAAATATTGAGATTTGTGGTTACAATGGTACAGCGCTTATAGATATCGCCGCCCGGCGCAGTATCGCAGGTTCAACGCTGTACTCACTTTTGTGTGTGTACCTATAGAATTAGTTATGTTCCCTGACGCCTCAAATAACGAGACTCTTTTAGGGATAGAATTCATTACGAAGTTTAAGTTAATTTTGAATTTTTCGTCTATGACATGGTTCACAGCTGATCGGCCTCAGGTAATTTACCCCCTGCTAACAGAGAGTTCACGCGACGTGGTGGAGTGCGCCTCTGTCAACCTATTGAGGGAAGACGAGGGCACTTTGTTGACTTAGGAGCTCGGGCTCAGGACTCAGGCGTTCCGGCTTAGAAGATCTACTCGGTGAGTATTCTGATATTTTTGACTTAGTTCGGGATCCGACGCCATTTGCCGAACATCACATAGATACGGGTCACCATCCTCCTATTGCTGTTCCACCATATCCAGTCACGCCAGCGAAGATGGAAATTATTCGTGCGGAACTCGATCAGATGTTAAAAGAGGGAATTATTGAGGAATGAGAGTCTGCCTGGTCTGCACCAACTGTTGTGGTACCAAAGGCTAATAATGGTGGGTATAGGTTTTGTGTGGGTATCGGTTTTGTGTGAGAGGCGATAAGTAAAGAGATGGGTAAAACAGGTATGATTTATTAATTTATTTTCATAAAAATTACGACTCAAATAGCTCGTTCAACCCCGGCCCGGCACTTCGGGGACAGAAGTCAAAGAGTATGCGATATTAATTACATATTATATATAAGTAATATTACTCTCTTTTTCGGTTTTCCGATACTCGACCTTGCGTCGGTTTAATAAATATCCCGTCCTGCGTCCCGCAGGAAAAAAGATATTCATTGCCCCCTATCTCCTTCTTCTACTTCTTCGTGTGCTAGTTATGCCTTGTGTGGTTGACGGATGACTTTGTGTATTTGGTGTGTGTGAGGTAGATGAACACTGTGTGACGGATGACTGCTGTGAGTTTACTGTGTGTGATGTTTGTTGTGTGTCTGGTGTGGTCTCTTGCGTGCTCTGTGCACGGTTCACAAACACAGTGTCTTCCAATACCTTACTGAGTATGGTGGTCGTGTGTATGGCTGCTTGTTTTTGTAGGATTGTTACGTCTATTGTTACGTTCAGTTGGTCTATGTATCTATGTAAACTTTGACTTATTACGCCTGTAGCTCCTACTACTATTGGGATCACTGTGGTTTGCGTATTCCATAGGCGCCGAATTTCGGTCTTTAAAAGGTGGTATTTGCTTAATTTTTCTATTTCTTTAGCTCCTATGTTGTAGTCTGAAGGTACTGCTATGTCTATTAAAAAGGTGTTATTGTTGTCTTGATATATTAAATCAGGTCTATTATGCGTTACGGTAACGTCAGTCTGTATGGGTATTTCCCACATGATTTTAGCTTGTTCATGTTCTTTAACCTGCGGTTGTGTTAGTGATTCTTTCCACCAAAGACTCGACACCTCGATATTGTGCTTTTTTGCCAGACACCAGTGGACATACTGAACTACTGATACTTATTATTATATTATATATAAGCAATATATATTATATTATATATTTATATAATATATCGAGCGCGGGTTTACGAACCCTTATTTCTCCAAAACTACTAGTCCGAGTGGGTCTTCGAAGACAATAAAATCTCCGAGGACTCATTAGTCGGTCTGGGAGACACATCAGTATTCGGAGACCTACCGGTGGGTCTGTTTGGTAGGTCATTGAAGACGAACTGTAATTTTTAAGGGCAATTCTTCGGAAAATCTACTGATTGTAAATAATTGGGTGTGGACGCTGGAAGGTATGCAAATACTTGTAAAAAAATTAGAGAAATATTACTATGTTACGTCAGTTTGGATGCGGCATTGTTAGTAAATGACCTCTCTCTTGGGCTCTCCATATTAAAACAGTAAAAGAAATGATGCCTTACTTCCACTCAGCGGGTCATTTCAATTATGCCAAGTCGGCAAGTCTGTATTTGCAAGAAATGGAAAATTTCAATCAATCAAAAACTTTTTACTATCTGTAGAACGGACAACCCTTGCTCCGGTACCTGGAGCAATATGGTTATAGAACAGAGCTTGATGCGGACGATGAAAACTTCAGGAGGTGTCACTCAAGGTAGAGGTTTATCTGGCCATGTTTTGGGGAAGTGGGTTTGCCGATATTACATGGTATTACTGGTGAAGCGTCAGTGCCTTTTTTAATATAAAAAAAAAAAAAAAATTAGGATTCTCTCATAGAATATAATAGGTTATTATTTCAAATTAAATATTAACTTCTCAATTGATGAATCCTCGCACCAATATTTGTTGCCGCAGCGCCCATGTATCGAAACGTTCTTGAGTGTTCTCTCAACTTGGCCGATAGATGGCATTAGCGGCAAACAGACTTCCTCACGCAGCTTTGCGCGATAAACTGTTTCGCGCGCGCGCTCCGCCTTTAAAAATTCAATTTTGGTGAAACCTTGACGATACTCGTAAAATAAATGGACCTGCATCTGTGCTTCAGTAAGAACTTATAGTGCAGTGTTGATTTTTGGAGTTTTAACCAGTCTACCGGTGGATTTAAGAAGATTTAGCTCGCCGGCCGGCAGCCCATACCTACAAGCCATCACGTTCATGAACGAGTCATCTTCCCATCTCCCTGGGTCTGAGTGGGATCTCTGGATTGTCGAGGTACGTGGGCAAGTTTTGCTGCTAATAATTATTAGATATTGGTTACTCGAGGATTCATCAATGGGGAAATTGGTTTTTATTTTGAGGTCCGCCATTACACTTGAACATAGGTTTTTAGTTCAATTTTTCCTTGGTTGTTCTTAAAAACAATCTACTCAAAGGTGCAGGCTATTTACACGCCTCATCATATTTATTGGTCCTTCGAGCCGGATCAATGATCCGTACTTAGATTTTTACGTAACATTTGGTGAAAATCATAAATTCATTATCGCTTAGTAGGTATATTTCTGTAAATATCTGCATAAAATACGCTACATAATTGACAATAGATTTTACGTATTTTATTGGTAAATCTGTCAATATTGCTTCATAGTATTGAACGTGTTACGTATTAATTGGTAAAGTTCATTCTATGTAGGTACATACATAAACTTCACTTAAAATTTCATTTTGGTAACACGTAAAATAGTAGGTAGTTACCCATCATTTCGGCTTAGTGCGTATTAGTTATTTTTTCATAGATACCTCCTCATAGTTGGTAGGTTCGCTACTATTGCGAACTGCCTGTTAGGTATTTACCGCATTTCAGATATATTATTTGTAATACATAATTAACAAAATGACTGATATACAACTAAAACCGGAAGATTTGCTGACGATCCTTCATGAAAAGAAAGGATTGTTATTTAAACGCCTTAATCGATTATATGATTTATCGAAGAACATTTCGTCGTTCGATTCGAGAAAGAATGAGAGTTTTATGACTGAATCGGAAACAATTGACGACATTCGAGTTAAATTTGAATCTTATGTCGATCAAATTAATCATTAGTTTGAAACCTGGTTCAAGTCCCGACTATGCTTGTTTAGAATCCTTTGAAGATTTATATATTCACGTGAAACGTATTAGGAATAAAATCAACAGTAGTCAATCTCCGTTAACACAAAGTAGTAATCCAAAAACGCTTTTTGAACCGCTTAAAATAAAGTTGCCTCCTATCGCGCTCCCATCTTTCGACAGGAAGACCGAGAATTGGCCGCTTTTCTATGAGTTGTTCATGTCGAATATTCACGACAATGATCAGCTGACTGACTCGCAGCGTGTGCAGTACTTAATAGGTAGACTTACACATAACGCATTGAAGGTTACAGCTGGTATTGTGCCTACGGGTGATACCTACAAGTTTTTATGGGACAGCTTACTTAAGAAATACCAGGACAAGCGCTCATTAGGTTCACACTATTTAAATAATATTTTAAATTTAAAAAGTTGTTCTTTTAACGCAAATAGTCTCGATTCTTTCATTGAAACATTTAGTGCATCTATTTCTGCCTTGAAACAACTTGGAATTTCGGATCTTGTGGATTTTATTCTCTTGCATTGTGCTATGAGAAAAATAGATTCACAGACTGGTCAATCGTTTGAACTTTCCATTCGCGATGTTGAAATTCCCACTACTAAATTGTTGATTAGTTTTGTTCAAGATCAGGCAAAGATATTAGCACGCTCGAATTTGTCTCATTCGAACGTGGACTCGAAAAACAATAATAATAGACCTTATGGTTCTGCACCTCGAGAGTCACGCACGCAGACGAAAGCGTTTGTTGTGAGTGAATCGACTGATTTTTCCGCTTCTACCCCCGCGACTTCGATCTCGAGTTGTGCGTACTGTAAAGATAACGCTCATGTTCATTTGTATGACTGCGTTAAATTTAAATCCGCGTTAACTCCTAGAACTAGGTTCGAGTTTATGAAATCCAAACGTGGTTGCGTGAATTGTCTGAGCACATCGCACGGTTTGAGTAATTGCAAGTCGACCTCAGTCTGTAACGTATGTAAAAAACGCCATCATACTTTTTACATTTCGATAAAGATAATAAACACCCGCATACAGCTGATGTTAAACCGACGAATTGCAATGTAGTTGTCGCGTCCACTCCGGAGGCGCGGGCGCCGCTGTCTGTTGCGCCTCCCGCGCTCCCCTCGCCCCGCGCTGCATCTTCGCTTGCCCCGGATTCCGCCGCGGTGACGCGCTCTTATTCTCATTGTGATAAGGTCGATATTCCTGTGACTGTGTATGATTCGTGTGATATTACACAAACGTCTCCTACACATAATACAGCCGTGTTATTAGCAGCTGATACGAAGACTAAGGCCGCAATTCTGTTATCAACCGCTCAGGTTTATGCGCGCGCTAATAATAATAGTTCGGGCCATAAAACAATAGTGAGGTGCTTAATTGACAATGGTTCGCAAAATAATTTAATAACTACAGCTTGTTGTAGAAAACTTAATTTAGTAATAATTCCTTTAAGTAATTCTTTTGTTAAAGGGGTTGGTTCAGTATCGCGACCAATAATAGGTTATGTACACTTAGATATCGAGTATCGCGTATACTCGCATCAAAAGTACCTAACATCGTATTACTTTGGCCCAAAATTTTCTTTTTTTTTTCTTGTTCCGGAAATATTTTTGATCCTTTTAACTAAATGTCTGTTTTAACTATGTCAGTGTATAGTAGGGGATATAATTAAAGACTGGGAATGGAAAAAGTCATCAAATTACAGTGATTTCGTGTATAATTTTTTTGACAAAGTTAGGGCTAAAGTTTGACTTCAGAGACGTTTACTTTGGCCCACTGCCTATTTTGTACCTTAATCGCATGTTTTAACGACCATGGGTTAAAGTTATCACTTTCAAGTTTTTCTGTAGAAATAAAAGTACCATTTTACTTAGAAAAAAATCAACTTTTATTAAATTCTTTAAGAATTTTCAATATTAACAAATTGTTAAACATTTTTTACTTCCGTCAAACTTCTTGGAAATCAACAAAATATATCTTTTCAGATATCAATACAAAACGAGAAACATTTTTAGGAACCATCTATTATGTAAACACTAACTTACTAACATCTAGAAAAATCAGTCTTAATTATAACTTTTATAGGAATCAACATACTACACTGCACAAAAGCAGAACTCTAATTAGTGTTATCGATTTCTGGCACAGAAAAGCAGCCTTTTTTTACAAATTTAGGCGGATTTATTTTCCTTAAAACATCTTCCCAAGAATACAATTGTTCATCCTTTATTAGTGGCCATCGCCAGAATTTCACCCTTTTTTTCATTGCACCCACCATAACACCCTCCTCATTTAAAGAAAGTAATTTTCCCGGATATATCTGGTCATTCCATTTGACGAGGACATGATCATCTACTTGGAGAATATCTTTCAGGTTTGACTTGTGTCTCAATTCTAAAATGGACGCTATTGGAAGATCATCTTCACTTCTACCAGCATTTAAGCTTTGATTTTCTGAGCTGCAACTAGTTGTAGAATTCTTGTGACGTTGTCGTCGTCGCTGTGCTTGGGTCTTTATTTTTTTTGTCTTTTGAGTGACAGATTTGGAAGTCACACCAGATGGACCTGAATCAGCAATATCTTGCACTGTAATTGAACGGCCAGCAGGTACGTTTTCGTCTTCATATTCTGGATCATCCGGCATAAAATCGTCGTCTGGCAAATCTTCTGTAGATGAAACATCACTCATATTGGAGCTGCAACTAGTTATAGAATCCTCGTGACGTTGGCGTCGTCGCTGTGCTTGGGTCTTTATTTTTTTGTCTTTTTTGTGTCAGATTTGGAAGTCACACCAGACGGACCTGAATCAGCAATATCTTGCACAGTAATTGAACGGCCAGCAGGTACGTTTAGTTTTCTTTTTCTTACAGTCGTCGTCTGGGAAGATGATTGATTTCGTGTTTGCTGCAATTGCTGCATAAACGAATCAGCGATTAAATCCAGATGCAAGATGCGATCCTGTCGAGGCAACCTGTTTATTGGTATAGCTTTGTCAATCGGATAGATTCCAGTTTTTTCGAAACCAGCTATTATGTGTTCCTTTGTTGCAGTCATGCTATCTAATGCTTGCTTGAGTATGCCAGGAAATTTATCCTTTGGTAGCGTTGGAAGTTTGCGACCCTCTTGACTCTGCTTCCAATTCAGCAAAGCCTGCCGCCATTTGATCTTCAACGGCCTGAAGTACGCCACGTCCAATGGCTGTAGAATATGTGTCGCATTGGGAGGCAAGCATATAAAAGCTATATTGTTTTCCTCGCATACTTTAAGTACACTTGGGTTTATGTGGGATGCAAGGTTATCACCTATCACAACTTTTCGTCCTTCCTGCCGTCTCAATATTGGAAATAAGTGGTTCACAAACCAATCCTCGAATGTGATAGCGTCGATCCAACCACTTTTGGTCCTGTTATAACGGCCTCCAGGCGGACCGTTTTCAGTCCATGTAGTCCATAAGTGATCTGATTTGTATATGATGTATGGCGCAATAGAATTCCCAGCAGCATTGCCACAAAACATGACGGAGTAGCTGAGTTTTTAAGAGTTGATTATTGCCTCTGGGTATTTAGTTCCACGTCTACAAATCACCTTTTTTTTTCCAGGATCCTCAGTCAGGTTTGTTTCGTCGTAATTGTAAAGGTTCTCAGGAGGAATGTTCTCTAACTCTGGACGCAAATTGTCAATAAAGTCTTCTATAACGGCCTCTGAAACTTGGGCACGCACTTTCTTGATATTATTTGCGAACCGCTGGGAAAGTTCTGGATGACGATACATGAAGCATCTAAGCCATTCCAAACCCGGAACATTATTTTTAAATTGAGGTACATTTCTTCCGTGCGACGACAGATACTCTCTTATAATGAATTGTAAGTCAATACTCAACAAAGGAAAACCAAACTCTGCCAAGGCTATGATGTGGACTTCCATGTGGACTTCCACTCGCTTCCGCTCGCTGATTTAAGCTGGAATATTCCAGGAGATATTGACATAGTGTTAGGCGCTCAACTGTTTCCGTATATTTATTTGGGGAATATGGTGGACTTAGGTTCACATGCGCCTCCCGCATTATTGACCACATTCGGGTATGTCCTTATGGGTGATTTTCCGCATAGTAAAGAGAATTCAAATTTACCTAGCTCTTCTTTTACAGCATTAGCCCTTAATGATTTATTACAAAAATTTTGGGAATTGGAAGAAATTGAATATAAACGTTTTTTATCTCCTGAGGAAACCGAATGTGAGAATATTTTTTTTATAAACTATTGACGTGTTTGGGCACGTTGTTTGGAAAATGTCCTCGTCTGCGATTGCGCTGCCGGCGCTTGAGGGCGAAATTGTCTGTTCGGATGAACTCTGCTCGTCATGTATGCTCCGCGCCCCCCCCTGCTCGACGACGAGGGATATCGAGGAGGAGGTGGCCAGTTTCCCATGTATCTACCTTTTGATTGCGACTGATTTTGATTATTTCTTTGCGGTATATTTCTTTTGATTTGTGAACCTTGTTTTTCTATGGCTTTGGCAGCCTTTATTTTTTCTGATAATTGACTTCCAAATAAGAGCTCATCTCTTTCCTCTTCTTGAATTATGTTCAGTATCGATTTATCTAGACACGGAGTAATACATTTAGTCCGAATTTGTGTTTCTGTATAATGAAGGTCTGTCAATATTCTACAACCTTCTAAAGATGTTTTATAGTTTCAATTTTACTTCCGTCATTAATTATGATTTCCAAAGCTCTTGAAATAGCAGTGATTCCCAATCCTAATTGATTTTGTTTTACTTCCATCTTTTTGTCTCTAATTCGAACTGCTTCTGCAACAGCAGCGGCTATCTCGGGGTTTAAACTGGGTGATTTTAGTAATCTGCAGTTATCTGGTATATGGTGTTCCTTCAACAAGTTTTCTTTAACATCTTTTGTCAAGCCTTTCTTTAATATTGGCAACCAGCGCTGTGCCAAGTCGTTCTGAATTTTAGCTCCATTTAGGACTGTCTTCAATGGGGTCCCCCAATGCAAGACGTATTTCTGGATCTAGTTCTATAGGTACTTCATTTGAGGTTTCTTGAACCGTATTAATTTGCTCTAGAGGATGATTTGGAGTTTCAGATGACTCGCAATCATTTTTAGGATCTTTGTCCATGCATGTTTGCGACTGCAATAGGTCGCATAAAACTGGTGTACTAGATAACGGTATGTCAACCGGTATCGTCGGTAATGATTCATTCTGTATATTCGGGTAATCATGGTGCATAATTTTAACGTCCTCAACAATATAATTTTCGGGTATTTGGATATCTGAAAGTATAAGGTAAAAATATGGTTTTTTCTTTGAAAACTAACAATAATATCACCCATATGGATTTTTATTGTGATTGCGTAATTTTAACATTACACTTATAACATATTTAATATTAACTTTTTAAATTCGTTGAATGCTCACAATGTATCTTGCCTTTTGCCCATCTGTTACATGCATTTTGCCTTCGTGTATGACTCTCGGTCAACCTCCAGGCTTAGATTTTTCGCGTCATGTCTAGCCATCGTGTATAACTCGCGGTTACCCTCCAGGCAGACTTATAGACGCTGTATTGCACACATTTATTTCATAATCCGTTAACACTTGTAAAAAATATATAAACTTACCCTGGTTTTCGATATCAGAATCTGAATCGGAATTTATAATATTTCGTCGACGTTTATGCACTTGTTTTTCTTCTAAACGTTTGATTTTATCTTTGTAACGCTTTATTTTATCTTCAGCCTTTCGTTTTGGCATATTTAAAATGTAAAGGTAACGCGTTCTTTAGGATTACTTGAAGTAACTTGCGTCACAGATTAGATATTAGTTGCGTTCACTACCGCGCACAAAAAAGGAATGAGCAAACCACCGGAGTGCTAGTGATGCGTAGACGAAAGATGACGGTTTGAAATCGGAAATCGAGTAAGAACAATCGATAAAAATCTAAAAGTGCGACACTACCTAGTACGTTAGGGAAACTACATGGTAATACTATATCTGAAGAATGGAGCTATGAAAATATAATTGCATATGTATCAAATTTTATGCTGACATCAACGCGCAGCGAATGAATAAAATATACAAATTTAAGTCAACGATCAGTAGTCGCTTAACACCGTTGGGCTAGCAACAAAAAAGACTTATTCGCCGCGAGTCGATCAGTTATCAGTTTTGGGTGTTCTATCAATACACAAATTCAATCATTCTATCATTTAAATGTACCTTACCCGTACAGTCTTAAAATCAAAGACATTTGCACAAAGTACGTGGACCACGTAAAAAAATTGTCGAGTCAAGTGAAAAATATACCCTGACGTAATTTTTGACGAGGGTACAGAAATTACCATGTCCCAGGAAAAAATCTTGTCAAATGACAGAAATAAAAGCAAAGTTATATTTTGATAAAAACTTTTGGCTTGGAAAGCATTGCAGAAATGGTCGGACAACAAATTAAATCCACTGGACTGGGGTTGGGAGTGTCGATGGAAATTTACTTCCCATCAAAACACTTAACCAACCCGCACCTGACCATATACAGAAAGTTATATCTTGCAAGTGCAAATTAACCTGCAAAGGCACTTGTACGTCTAATAAGGCCGGATTAAAATGTTCTGCTTTGTGCGTCTACTGCATAGATAAACCATGCAGCACAGCACACATAATTACAAGCGAGCCTGATTTTGACTCAGAAACTGAGGTTCAAATTAGTCATCTCAACGAATGCACAGATGATGAATCGAGCTACAACATCATAGAAGAGGTCTTCAGCATCAAACACAACGTCTAGTAAAAGACGAAAGCATTTATAAAGTTTATTAGGTTTCTCAATAAGAGAGGTTTTTTAAGGAATTCTTTGTAGCTCATGCTAAAACTTCCATAATAATGCCCCTTATAATCTTCTTAAATATTTTTCATTGTATTACAATAGTTTCATAGTAAAAGTAGCACTTCTTTTTATTTCATTCTGTCATATTAGTTAAAGTTGATCTTCTTAATTCGTATACGAAGTTGATTTATTCAGGCGTTGTGCATTACGTCTTAGTTTTTAACGATATTGACGACATGCAGCTGTATAACAATAATTTTCTATAGTTATTGATTACAATAAAAATGAACAAAATAATTATTGTTTTATTGCTAGCTACTACTACTTATTTAGGAACTTGATTCATACTATCAACATTGCCGCCGTCACACTTTTCCCTGTTTAGTATTATATTTATCGTCAACTAGTTTTGATAACTTTCCAAAACTAGTTGACGATAAATACCTCCCGGTAGGTAGATGCCACAATGTAAGGTACGTAATACTTCAGAGCAGTAGATACTAACAACAGAGTGATGGCCGCCATACTAGAAAGTGCAACTGTAAATTAGTCACAAATGGACCCAAAGGAGCTATACTCCATTTACAACAAGATTAAACATTTAAAGAAAACTTTTTACAGTCCGTTCAACCGATTTTTACTTCTATTCCGTAGGCATATGGCATTAAACATGACATATGACAGCATTTGTTATAGTATCGACGACCATAGTAGCTTTTATGTTGGAAATAGGAAGGTTGTAGCAAGCAGAACCTTTAATAAAACAGAGAAGCAGTATGCACAAATTGAAAAAAAATGTTTGGCATTAGTTTGGAGTGTGTGTTGTTAGGTTTAAGGATTATGTGAAAGGCATAACAGTCTATTTAGAGACGGATCACAAGCCTCTGTTACAAATACTACAAAATAAACCCCTAGATGATTTGTCAACCATTTTTTTTTTTCAGTTGAGAAATCGTCAAATGACTCCTCCCGCTCTGGGCGGAGCAGGAGGGAGTGTCAGACTTTTACTGACTAAAACCCATCCAGGTTCCTTCATTGCCCTTTGTGTTCCGAGACCACGGTATCTTTTTTGAACAGTCCCGCAGCCCCGGCAATGATTTGTCATTCTGCCTTTTTCGTTTTAGATTAAGATTAATGTGTTATGACTATAAAGTTAAGTATATACCGGGCAAAGAGTTGATATTGGCAGATGAGTTGTCTAGAAATCCCTTATGTACTCAAGAATCTGAATTGGATATTAATACAGATTAAGCAATATTCAGCTTTGTTCATGAGGCATTTCCAGATACAACATTAGAAATAATAAAGCAGGAACAAAATAAATGTGGTACATGTAAAAGTTTAAAGATATGTTGCATAGAAGGATGGCCCAATAAAAGTAGATTACATAAAGAATTGTCTATGTATTACCTATAAAGGTATAATTTTTCTATAGGGAAGGATTTATTGCCGTACAACAGCAGAATAGTTATTCCAAAAACGTTGCAAAATACCATGCTAAAAATGATTCATGTTGGGCGGAGCACAGCCTCGAGATGGCGATCGGCGGCGGCGACCTCTCGCTTCCGGCCCTGCAGGCCTAGCCAAGTTACAAACGATTCGTATCGATTCTCTTTCTACAATCGTAAACGTTAAGTCACGTGGTCAAAACAAACGAATATAAACTTTCGTAGACAAGTTTACATCGATCAAGATGATAGAATTAAATGTATTCGTTTCTACAATCGTGATCCCTACATCCCATATAAATCGTAGCCAAGTTACAGTTTTGACTAAACTTTAAAATTTCCATTCGTTTGTTTTGACCACGTGACTTAGCGTTGATAGATGTCATTCCCATACATTTGGTTAGTTTTCTATGCGTTAACGATTGTAGATTGTCAACTTGGCTAAGCCTACTGGTCCAAGCCATGGTCCGGAGCGAGACGGAATGTGACGCCGTCACCTCCTTCTGCGAAACAGTCATGCTAGCGAAGGAGGTGGCGGAACGTGAGAGGGAGAGATCCTCACGTCCCGGCCGCCGCGGGAGACGCCCCGGGCGTCGGGGGCCACGTGGTGGCTTCCGGCCACCGTAGGCGCGGGCCTGTGGACGGGGAGCTATGGGCTAGCTCGCCGTCCATCCGTCTCATGACGACAGGCCGTGTCGACGGCGCGTTCGTGTTCCACGCGCGCCTCAAAGAGAGTCAGCAATAGGGAAAGGGTCCGCAAGGGCCGAAGCCTGCCGGGGCTGCGGCGGGCTGCGTCATGTGTCAGTGTAACCTTTTCGGCCTCTTCCATAGCCAGTAATAAACTAGCGATCAAAGACGACACTCGTTTCATTATCTCCGGACTCCCACCCACAACGCATAAACATATCATTGGCGACGAGGATGGGATAATTGGAATGGTTGAGAGAGGGATACTTATTATTATCTATTAGTCTGCAGGTACTGTATTTTTCTCCTTCTTGAATCTTGACATGGGTGAGAGCAGCATCTAGTTTCATTACCTCATCCAACACACAGGGGATCTCCATAACCCTACTCCCTGATGTTGTGAACAGGTGCATGAGATTGACTGACTTAAGGTATGCATCCCTATATACCAGGTCAAGCTGTGTTAAGACAGCCCTAGTTATTGCAGGTTCTTTATCTCTAATGTGCTCCATTTCTAAGTACCTGTTTAGGAGATCTCTTCTTACCTCTATATGACTGTACAGGGTGTGCTTCTTGTCCGTCACGAACCTCCACACTCCCTCCATGAATGCCTCTGACAACCCATTGACCTTAGGTATTCCAGCCAAGCCGGCCGCCCATCTCTTCTTGCATGCAGGAGCATTCTCAGCTGTTGGATCCTTTACAAGGCCCATTAAGAATGCCAATGCTACAAATCCTGCTCCTTGTTGTCCCCTTTGCGTGGCTGTTGCTTGAGGGCCTGCAGAGGAAGGGTTTGCTTTATACGCTACATAGCGAGATGTTGTCATGTTTAGCAACCAATATACACAGGACATCACAAAGTTCTCTTTTAGGGAAGCATGTGTTTGTCCTGCATCCAGGTCTACTATTACTGTGGCAGCCTGGACTACATTAGATTGTATGATGGGTTTCTCCCCTTCCGTCACGTCCTCTCTGTTTTCAAAATGGAAACTCATAATGGCTTAGCAAAGGAGCTGGGGTGATACAGGGATCTGATGGTGTTTTTGTTGCCAATCGGCGACCAAGTTATTCTCGCTCGATATATATTATCTGCATACAACTATGTAGTTCAATATATATCGAGCGAGAATAACTTGGTCGCCGATTATTTTTCCCGTGCACCCGTAACCATCACTGAGTGTGAGGAAGATGTCGAATATGACGCATACTGCTCACTTAACTTCCTAGATAGTACGTCCGCGCCAGCTGTTTTGTTTACAGATTTAAAGAATGCTACTTGCAACGATAAAACAATACAAACAGTAGTAAAGTATACAAATGTAGGTTGGCCCCGCAAAATAGTTTGCGAGTCTATACGTCCCTTTTTTTTATGTCGCACAGATTTGCAATATGAAAATGGAATTTTGATGCGAGGACATAAGGTAGTAATTCCTGTGACATTGCGTGAAAGAATGTTGCACGAACTACATAGCACGCATTTGGGCATTGTTAAAATGAAATGCAATGCGCGCTAGGATGTGGTGGCCCGGTATAGATGAGGATATTGAAAGGTGGATCGGCGCGTGCGAGGTGTGCGCGAGCATGCGGCCCGCACCGCCACGGGCAGCGCCGGCGCCGTGGCCGAGCGCAGCGGCACCGTGGGAACGAATTCACATAGACTATTTATCTTTACGGCAACAGACTTACTTAGTAGTGATTGATGCGTACTCTAAATGGTTAGTGTATTTTTATGGGAAACGATCTTACCACACAATCTTTAATAAAAAAATTAAAGCAAATATTTTCTGTGTTTGGATTACCGGGTACAATAGTCTCAGACAATGACGTAAAAATAAATTGTAAAGAATTCAACGTGTTCTGTTCCAATAATGGTATTAACTACATGACGTCACCGATTTACCATCCATGCAGCAACGGTCAAGCTGAAAATTCAGTGAGGACGTGTAAAAAAATGTTAAAGAACATTTTGGGTGAAAGTACAGCACAAAACGTAGTATTCGACAAATTATTGGGTTACTTATTTGAATACAGGAACACAGAGCACTGTACTACTGGAAAATCACCTGCAAAATTAATGTTTGGCAGGGATTTGAAATCACGACTTGACTTAATACTACCTAAAAAGAAAGAATTGCGTAAAATACTGTCAGGGGGGAATGAAGGTCGCACCAGAGTTTTCGAAGCTGGTGACAGGGTATGGGTCCGGTGGTACAGTGGTAGAAAAGAGACATGGAAGATGGGAGTAATCAATAAAGTAATAGGGAAAAGAATGTTTAAAGTGTTCATTGAAGATTTAGAGGTGTTTTGCATTAGACATCTTGATCAATTGTTTAAATGTAAAAAAACCATTGATCGTGACGAATGTCAATCTGTTTGTAATCCTTCGACTTTTCTGGTTCCATTTACTTCACCAATAATGCCCAGCCCGGCTGTTGAATCGAATACAGTCAGTTGCAGATAAACCGGTGGAGATAGAAGCGGGTACTGCGGCTACAACTAGCTTTGAAACTGACAGGGACCAGATTTCAACGGATGTTGTGAACCGAGAAAATGCACGGCAGTCATTAAGTAACGCATTAGAGAACCAGGCTCCTCAAGCCTCAGCCGCTGCACAGGATTCAGCAGTCATGCATGAGCCACGTGCACATTCTCGGCGTACCAGAAAAGATGTTGACTATTCTGTATTTTACTAGTAGATAGTTATGTTATTATGTACAATGTTAGGCTAAGCAAGATTAGTTGTTACAACAATGATTAAAACCATGTTATGCATTGTCAACAGGTTTCAGAATTAGCGTGGAGGAATGATGTGTATGCGCACTCAGTATTGAAGTTCCGTGTTTATGCAGGTGGAAAAGATACAGACGTATCTGGGAAGGGTCACGCTGAGAAAGTTGTCATGGAGCTGCTTCAGGGAAAACTAAATAATGGCCACGAATTGTACATGGACAACTTTTATAATAGTTTTGGTTTGGCGAAGAAGCTGCTTGATCACAACACCTATTGTACGGGCACTCTACGTAAAGACTTGAAAGAAAATCCTCAGGAAATCAGGAAAAAAAATATTAAGAAAGGAGAAAATATCTCAATGTTTCGTGAAGGAGTGCATGTTGGCGTGTGGAAAGATAAACGCGTTGTGACGTATATTACTACCCAGTATAAAGACAGAATGGTTCCAGTCCAAAATAAACGTGGCCAAGTTACTCAAAAGCCAGAAGCTATCTCGAAATATAACGATTACATGTCAGGAGTAGACATGCAAGATCAGCTTCTAGCGTACTATCCTTGCGAAAGAAAAACTTTACGCTGGTATCTGAAATTAGCCATCCACACATTCCAATTACTTTTCTTGAATTCAATGAAGATGTACAATAAATATTCAGGGCAACGTAAAATGTCTCTCTATGATTATCGCATGAATGTCATAAATGCTCTGCTGCCCGAAAATGTACCAGGAAATAGACCTTCAAATACCCAAACTCATAAAATAAAGAAAGCCACTGAAACTACTTCAAATGGGCGTCTCAAACGAAAGACATGCCGTCAGTGCACCAAGAATAAAAAGCGTACTGACTCTCCTTGGTATTGTGACACCTGTCCTGACAAACCTGGACTTTGTGTGGAATGTTTTGAAAATTACCACTCAGAACTTCCTCTGTAAATGTTATAATTCATGGTTTTATAACTTTTTTAAATATGACATTGTTGATTGATAATTTCTGCGTTTTTCTCTGATTGTTTTTGTTTTATAAGATATTTTATTCACATTGATGCCAAAGTGTAATGCCGTTTCTAAGTAAAGTTCAATTAGAAAATATTTATTTGTTTTACTTTTCTCTAAATTAATGTTGATTTTGCAGTTTATTTCATTACAAAAATGCAAGAAGTATCTAATATAAACCACATTTAAATAAATAAAAGCGTATTATTCCTAATTAACCATAAAAACGTAATAAATTCATAACCCGCACCCGTGCGTTCTTTGGCACTGAGAATGAAAATTTCATTCCCAGTGCCTAGCACGCACCGGTGCGGTGTAGTTGCCCTCCTCATTTAAAATACTGTAAAATATTATATAGATAATTAAGTATAATTACAATCTTATATAATCACTTTAAAGTCGATCAAACAAAAAATTTATTTGGCCTCCCGGTGACCTTCAATTTTTGCAAGTGGCAGTCAACCTGTTACCGGGTACAATAGTCTCAGACAATGACGTAAAAATAAATTGTAAAGAATTCAACGTGTTCTGTTCCAATAATGGTATTAACTACATGACGTCACCGATTTACCATCCATGCAGCAACGGTCAAGCTGAAAATTCAGTGAGGACGTGTAAAAAAATGTTAAAGAACATTTTGGGTGAAAGTACAGCACAAAACGTAGTATTCGACAAATTATTGGGTTACTTATTTGAATACAGGAACACAGAGCACTGTACTACTGGAAAATCACCTGCAAAATTAATGTTTGGCAGGGATTTGAAATCACGACTTGACTTAATACTACCTAAAAAGAAAGAATTGCGTAAAATACTGTCAGGGGGGAATGAAGGTCGCACCAGAGTTTTCGAAGCTGGTGACAGGGTATGGGTCCGGTGGTACAGTGGTAGAAAAGAGACATGGAAGATGGGAGTAATCAATAAAGTAATAGGGAAAAGAATGTTTAAAGTGTTCATTGAAGATTTAGAGGTGTTTTGCATTAGACATCTTGATCAATTGTTTAAATGTAAAAAAACCATTGATCGTGACGAATGTCAATCTGTTTGTAATCCTTCGACTTTTCTGGTTCCATTTACTTCACCAATAATGCCCAGCCCGGCTGTTGAATCGAATACAGTCAGTTGCAGATAAACCGGTGGAGATAGAAGCGGGTACTGCGGCTACAACTAGCTTTGAAACTGACAGGGACCAGATTTCAACGGATGTTGTGAACCGAGAAAATGCACGGCAGTCATTAAGTAACGCATTAGAGAACCAGGCTCCTCAAGCCTCAGCCGCTGCACAGGATTCAGCAGTCATGCATGAGCCACGTGCACATTCTCGGCGTACCAGAAAAGATGTTGACTATTCTGTATTTTACTAGTAGATAGTTATGTTATTATGTACAATGTTAGGCTAAGCAAGATTAGTTGTTACAACAATGATTAAAACCATGTTATGCATTGTCAACAGGTTTCAGAATTAGCGTGGAGGAATGATGTGTATGCGCACTCACACATTGTTATACGGTGTCATGTGTCAGTGTAACCTTTTCGGCCTCTTCCATAGCCAGTAATAAACTAGCGATCAAAGACGACACTCGTTTCATTATCTCCGGACTCCCACCCACAACGCATAAACATATCAGTAACTTATTACAAACAATACATTTTTTGTGAACTCACTCAGAGAACAATTAAATAAGTCAACGTCTATGAGGTTGAGAGTGCGGAGCGCACGCGTCAATGGCGTCTCATCTAACAGATTAGTCCGCGCGCGCGGCACCGCCAGCAAGCGTGGCTGCCGACGTCGCCCCACGTACCTGTCCGAAACACACAAACCTATGTTCCCTAATATGTCCGCATTATGTACCCTTCCTCTAAGTACCTTGAATATGTACGAGGTGAGTGTGAGATCCCTCCTGACCCTCAGTTCGTTATACCCAACCGTACCCAAAATAAATAAAGTTGCGTACATAAGCGGATAAAAAGGGTATACACCATACAATTTAAAATATAAATATCTCACAAACTTGTTTTGTACTTTCTCCAGCATGAACCTATATTCTGATTCATGTGGAGCCCAAATAATTGCGTTACACTCCAACTGACTTCTAACCACAGCATTATATAAGGCTATAACTGATTTTATGTTCGTAAATTTACTTACCGTACGAAGCATAAAACCTAAATTACGATAAGCTTGTTTGCAGCAGCTTATGATGTGATCACGAAACGTCAGCCCCGTGTTGAATTTCACCCCTAAGTCCCTAACTTCCGTAGCCCTAGCCATTTGCACCCAGTCCAAATTATAATTATATTTAATAGGAGCACGTGCACGAGAGAGAGTGATTGTTACACACTTCGAGGTGTTGAACTGCAAGAGGTTGTTCTTGCTCCAGGTCACCACGAAGTTATACGTACTGACTGTGGTACTGAGTTAAAATCTAAGTAAGCATTTTTTTGCGATTAAAGTAACAATAACTTAGCAGTTGACAATGCCGACATAGTATGACACTCGGTTGAGTGCATACGAAAAAAATGATTGTGTGAAAAAAAAATAGGCCTGCATATAACTGATTTGTGCATGTTAAAAGCTCATGCACAAATCAGCTGATTCATCAGTTCAACCAATTTCGCCAATTTTCAGTTGGCCGTTATTATACAATTTATTGCAAAATATAAAGTACAAGAATTAGAGTATTCTATACCGACGACGTCTAGATCAGTGTCTGCTTTGCGATTAACTGCATCACACTCTGCTAATCACATGCCAGTAAAAAAAAAAAAAACTAGATCATGTTTTGCCCGAGTGATGGGTAACTACACTCGAGAGCAATGAATCCGGGTCACTTAAAGAATCCTAAAAATCTCGGAAACTAAAAATGCTAGGTTAATGCAATAAATTATATTTAATAGACAATGTAATACTCCTTAAATGAAGGTATTAAAACTTCTTAGTTATTGTATAGTTATATCATAAAAAAATCTAATTTGAAAAAGGGCCACTTTCGAAGATGGAACTACGAAATTACAGCATTTGGTTTTGCTTTTGTTTGTAATCTGTCATTTATGTGGGTACATAAACCATGTTGATAGTGCTCTATATTCATTATTCAAGCTGAAATTATGTCGCTTACGCCTGAAGAATGCACCAGAATACTTACAATGCTGGAAACCGGCCGGAGTCAGCGCGATACAGCCAGGACTGTCGGTGTGTCGCTGTCAACAGTACAAAGAGTTCTCCGACGTTACGAAGAAACTGGTTCTAACCTACGCAGACCAGGAACGGGCAGAACCAGGTGTACCACAGCACGAGAAGACCGATACTTGGTGAACACCATGCTTCGAAATCGCTTTCTCACAGGAACTGAACTCACAAATCAGTTTCGACGCCTCGGAGGAAGTAACCCAAGTGCATGGACAGTAAGACGTCTGCTTGCTCAATCTAACTTAAAACCCCTTAGACCTGCAAACGGCCCTAAACTGGAGCGTGGGCATCGTATTTCAAGACTTAAGATATGCCCAGAGCCACGTAAATTGGAGTATTGAAGATTGGTCAAAAGTTATGTTCTCCGACGAATCAAAATTTATGCTCTACAAGCACGATGGAAGACACAGAGTGTATCGAAGACCAGGGGAAAGATTCAAGCAAGCATGCATCGAAGAAAAAGTAGCCTACGGTGGTGGGTCTGTACTTGTGTGGGCCGGAATTTCTTCTGAAAGTCGCACAGAGCTGGTGATCATAGAAAACGGCTCTTTAACTAGCGTAAGATATGTGGAAGAAATCCTCAATGATCACGTTGGTCCATTTATGGTCAATTTAGGTGAGGATGCTATATTTATGCATGACAATGCCCGACCTCATACAGGTAGGATTGTGAATGACTACCTTCAAGAGGTGAACATTACTCGTATGGAGTGGCCAGCGCGCAGCCCGGATATCAACCCGATCGAGCATGCTTGGGACGAGCTAGGCAGATGCGTAAAACAACGAAACCCTCCCCTATAGATTAGAGAAAGAGAGGGCATTATACTTACGATAGTTTTAGAATGGTAGTATTTAGTTACCGTCAGATGTAAAAGAAAACAAAAGAAATAAATATTTGATAATAATAAAAAAAAAACAAAATCAAAGCATTTATTTCAATTAGGCTACAGTCCCAGTCACAAGGCATAATAACTTGAGAAAGTACTGTAGTTGCCCATTCCCTAGCGTAGCTCTCTATGGAGAAGAACGGGCAAGAAACTCCATGGACATTCTTTTCAATCAAAATGTTACAAAATCTTGGTTACATCATTAATTTTGTGATTAAACATATATGTGAGAACAATGTAGAAAGACGTGCACATTAAGAGCGTCCAGAGTAAAAGATTATATCAACAATTTAAAATAAAGTAATATAATATAAGTAATAAAGTATATAAAATGAACCGTGGCAGCTAAGAGATGACCAGTCCCAACTGACAGCGCCCGTTCACGAACATGACGCATGTATCGGCGCCATTCACTTCAACCATATCGAAGGGAACTAAATGACCCGACACAGCCGCCACCATCAGCGAGACTTTTGAGTGAGCATGACATTCTCTCAGCCACCAAGGCATATTCAAGTCAATGAAAGATAACTAAATGTAAATGGTGGCTGAACAGTACAAAGTACTCGCACATGTGCTATGCAATTATATAATACTAAAAACTGGAATCTATACAATGCAAGTATATTTTTACAATCTTCTGCAGCTTCCACAATACATTAACATGGGAATCAATTCTTCTTCTTCTTTGCGTGTCGATAGACTCAAATAATGCCCGGCCAGTACAATCAATTAACTTTTGCCCCTATGGTTGAGGAGCAGGAGCATTTAGCCAAGCATTTTTATCATCAATGTAATCAACCCCCCGACTTATAATATGCTTGCCTACATAGTGTGCGTTTTATACAAGATTTAAATTTCGTAACATTCAGTTGAAGAATGTGTGGAGGTATTTTATTGTAACATTTCAAACAGTACCCCATGAAAGATGAATCTACTTTAGCAAGCCTGAAACCTGGCTGTACTAGTTGGTCCCTATTTCTAGTGTTATAGTGGTGTCTGTCACCTCTTTTACTGAATAAATGCAGATTTTTCCTAACGTACATTATGTTTTCATAGATGTATTGACAAGGTACTGTCATGATATTAATTTCCTTAAACAGTTCTCTAGAGAATCGCGTCTACTTAATTCATAAATGGCTCTGATGGCTCTTTTCTGCAGAATAAATATAGACTCGATGTCTGCAGCCCGTCCCCATAGTAAAATACCGTATGACATAATACTATGAAAATAACTAAAATAGACTAGCTTCGCGGTATCAATTTCAGTAAATTGACGGATTTTTCTAACAGCATATTCTGCTGAGCTCAGCCGTCCTGCAAGAGGTGTTAAATGAGGACTCCATTGTAACCTTGGGTCGAGCGTAATTCCCAAGAAACCCGTTTTATCGACAAATTCTAGTTTCTCTTGATTCAATATAATGTCACAATCACTACTTTTGACATTTGGTAGAGCAAATCTAATGCACTTAGGTTTTTTTTTTCATTTACTAAATTATTAGCGGTAAACCAATTGTGGACCTGCAGTAGGGCGTTATTTACGTCGTCAAGATTAGTGGCACGTCTGTTTATACTAAATATTAAAAAAGTATCGTCAGCAAACAACACCATTTGCGGATGGTTGTTAAATAAATGGGGTAGGTCATTAATATACACTAAAAAGAGGAAGGGACCCAATATCGAACCTTGTGGTACACCCATTTTTACTTTTAAACCCATTGAGTTGACACCATTTATTTGTACCTGCTGCTGTCTATCATTCATATACGATTTTACTAAACTGAGCGCAAGTTTACCTAAACCGTAATGCTCAAGTTTCAAGATCAGGGTTTCGGGATTTACGCAATCAAATGCCTTCGAAAGGTCACAGAAGATTCCTATGGCATCTTGTGCCTCTTCCCACGCAGTAAATATGTCTTTTAATAAAGTGACACCGGCGTCAGTTGTACAACGTCCTTTGGTATAACCATACTGGTGCTCGTGTTATATTTTATTGGTGTTAAAATGGTTAAGCATTTGATTGAGCATTATCTTTTCAAACACCTTGCTGAAAACCGGCAACATATGATATTAGATTGTTTGCCGTCTTATTTGAATGACTTTGAAATCAAATGAACTCTCCTTCATACTTTTTCAGGCTTAGGACTGTCGATGAAACGTTGAGTACCTGCCTAACAAACAAAATGTTACATCGGCGTATTTAAAAGTTCATTTGATTTTATGTACAACTTTAGAATTTAAATATTTTTACTTATTTTGTTTACCTATTTAATATCTTTATGTTAATATTTACACTTATAGTCACATACAGTTAAAGTAGTTATTGACAGTCACTTTTATATTATTATATTTATATTTAGTTTATTTACACTTATATTTATTTTCACTTTACAGGTTAGGCGTAGGTTTATTACCAAATAAAACGTTCTGGGTCCATGTTGACATTTAAAAACATTAACTTTTGCACTTTTAAAGTTGGTAGCCTCGTTCGCCGATCGGTTAAGATTAATCCCGATTTAGAAAACATTATTTCACAGGGAACTGAGGTGGCGACTATGTTGCAATGAGTTTTGATAATCCATGCCAAATTCGGATAAATTTGGCGATGAATTGTCCACCACTTAAGTGGATCGTTTAACTCACCCGATGGTGCTTTATGGGGAAGTGGATCGTCATTTAAATACATGTCAACTTCCTTAACAGCCTCCAAAAAAGGAGTTCCAATTGTATGGTTGGTGACAATAATACTATCTAAAATATTAAATGGAGAGTACTTGTCTCTTCCCCCTGTTGTTTCTATCGGAGGAACTGGTTGAAGAGGTCCCGTGGTGGTATTTTTAGTAATTTGGCATTGCACCATTTCTTTGAGCTTACTTTTTGCCAAAGCGCCCGTTGTCTGGTCTTCAAATTAAAGCCTTTAGTTTGAATCTTGGATCCAAAAGAAGGCAGAGAAAATGTTTTACTTTTCTCAATATTTTTAAATCTTTCCTCCAGTCCTTTCTTAAAAATTCATCGATACTAAGAAGACAGCATCACAGAGGACACTGTCACCCATCAGTAAACTAGCTATCAGCCAAACATCTGGTATAGACGACCACTGAACCGTCTGTGACATAATTTTCACCACTCACAGTGCGCGTGATTTCTTCTAATGGTCGTAATACTAGGTACAGCTCTCTAAATGCCTTCTATTCCTCGGATGTTATTATTGGAAGATCTTTATTTATTACTGCCATGGTAGCACGCAGACTCGCAGAGGTTCTTCCCTTTCGACAAATATGGAATTCCACCTGGTTGGGCATTCTTGCTTTAATCGTTTCGGCGAGAGTCCTTGGTCCACTAAATATTTTGTTAATTTATCCGCAGCGGTGGTGCTCTGCTTAAAATAGATGAGTCCAGCGATTTCAGACCATCTTGCACTATAAGGTTGAATGAATGCGCGTAACATCCATAGTGCTTTAACTGCAGGATTTCTTTCATTGCCTTTAGCATGGCCGACGCGTTATCCGTGACGGAAAAGTGTTTTACAGATACGCTTTATCTCAGCTGCAATATTCTCGGAAGTGTGGTTTCCAAAGAATTTGCAGCAGTCCAGCAAGACATTTTTTTATTTTCAAGTCATTATTAATATAATGCCCTGTAACAGCTATATAGCTATCCGTGGAGGTGGATGTCCATAAATCGGTAGTTATACAGATAGTTTCGGCTTCTGCAGCTACTTTATTGTGAATGCTCATTTTGTATTTGTGGTACAGTTCCGAAAGCATGCTGTTACTTATCGTTTTGCTTGTCGGTAAAACACACTGGGATCCACCTTGAATACTTCCTGAACGACCTTTCTTCCACTAAGGAAAACGGATGGAAAGCATCAATAAACAGATCCATTAAATCGGCATTATAAGTTTTTTTCTGTTCCGCAGAGATTTTTTTTTGGGATGTATGCATCCATTTGTCGTTGTTGCCTCTTCGTCGGAGGTAAGGCAATTGATGGTGCCGCAGGGCCCGCTGGTGGTAGTTCATTCGGCATGCTCGTAGAGGGTACGGCATCAGCCACGCGCACGTTATTCGATGGAATTTGAGTAGCTTGCAAAGACTTACTAATATAAATACTAAGTAATAACTGAAGTCTGTTAATTAGGTTAACGCGTCACGCCGATAGTGCAAACTAAGGTGTTCGGTGAAAACCGAACATGTTTCTTACACTGCTCACATTTAGAGACATAATCAGCGACATCTTTTTCTAAACTTGGCCAAAAATAATTATTTTTAATATTATCTACCATCCGCCTAATGCCCGCGTGGCCACTTGTGGGCAATAGGCGGAAGTCATTTAATATTTACACGCCTGTTATCTATATTATTTATTCTCTGGACATTACTGACTACACAAATTCGTGGTCCGGACCACTTTTCATAACTTTTTATTTCATTTATAAGCCCACTTATGAAATCTTTATTGTAGTCGTTTCTAATTATGCATATTTCATTTATTGATAACTTTTTACATAAACATAACAAATCTCTCACCAATTCGACTCGCGTAATCGGAGATCGAGAAATTGTTTGTAAATAAATTTTAGATTTACTGGGCACATATATAAAATATTTGTATCTGGGGAGTTACAAATATTTTATATATGTGCCCAGTAAATCTAAAATTTATTCCTTTCTTTTGTAAATCATTTAATTGCCTTGAGCTTATTAAAGAAAATTCAACAATATCTTTCGGTATTTTAATTATTTCCACAACTCTCGGTTGATCAGGCCTCGAGTTTGTGTCCATATTATCCACCGACTGGTTATTATTGCTCTTATCATTATTTATATTTAATTGACGTAATTGTGCTCTAGTCATAACACTAACTATATGTTCATTCATTGATTTTAAGTCTTCAGCCGTAATTATTATTCGCGACAGTGCGTCTGCCACTGAGTTTGATTGTCCTTTCAAATATTCAATTATAAAGTCAAATTCTTCTAACTGGAGTCTAAATTTCAGTAATCTACTACTTGGATCTCTCATTGAAAATAAATAAACTAAGGGTCGATGATCGGTCTGTATCTTAAACCGTCTTCCGTATAAATAAGGTCGAAAATATTTAACACTCCATACTATTGCTAAGAGTTAGTTTTCAATAGTAGCATAATTAATTTCAGCTTTATTCAAACCTCGACTTGCTTAAGCCACTGGCCGTCCATCTCCGTTACATAACACCGAACCGATTGCAATACCTGATGCATCGGTTTGTAATACAAACTCATTATTTTCTGTAAAATTTGGATACTGGACGTCCGGCGGGTTTATCAGGGCTGATTTTAACATTTGAAAAGAATGCTCACAGTCCTTGTTCCAATTATACTTAACGTTTTTGCAACACAATTTGTTTAGAGGAAATGCTAACTCGGCGAAGTTTCTAATAAACTTTCTGTAGTAGTTTGCAAAGGCTACAACTTTACTTACTTACTTACTTTACTTTACTACACAAAAGGCTTTAATTCGTCAGCATTTTGTGGCCTTGGATAACTTTCTACTACTTTAATTTTTTCTGGGTTGTAACGAGGCTTTTTAGCTCGTCACATGGATGCATATTCTCGTCGTTGGTAGTGACTGTTTAGCTTGGGTGTTGCCTTATAAAAAAATCATTGGTTGGTTGACTTGGATTTGTGTAGTAGTCACACTGATTTTTTGCTGTCAAGTTCACTTTGACATTTCTCACTTTTCGACTCGTCAATTTTTGGGTTATGGCGAAATTGCGGCGCTGCTAAAATAAATCCAAAAGTTTGCCTCCAGGTGGGCGGCATCTAGTCCCAATTATGTGGTAGCCGATTGCCCTTGCACACATCTTGGTTAGATAATATATATTTTTGATGGTAAGCGAATTTTTCGTAATTCCAGTTCGTTCCACATGTCTTGGTTATTTTCATAACAGACGCTTATAGTTTCCGATATTTAATTGTTTTAGGATCATTTAACTTGAACATATATTTGCTTGGATTGCATCATCTACTGATGACCACATTTAAATATTTTGGAAGATACGGTGAGTTTAATTGTATTTGTTCATCGATCGCCATTTTTTATCCACGCTGCACATCAGCTAACGATTATTAATGTTTGTTTACAGCCCCATGGCGTTTCTTCTTATATTTTTCTTCTTCAACTTAAATAGTTGAACGCTCGCCTCTACCAAAATTTATCATGGACGCCCTTGGCATCTCAGCGGAGGTCACCAAGATGAGCATGTTTTGACTCCTCGGGTTTAGTTTATTCGACGGAATTTAGTATGGTTTGTGGTACTAATTTTAGATTTTCAAAAGTGCAATAATGACAGGCCATAAAATAACAATTGTTCCATCTTGGTTTTACACCTCGAGTTAGAACCATATCTGTTAATTTTAGAGAGGAATTTTCTTGTGTTTTCTCCCAACCAGCAGCCTTCGGGTAATAAAATAGATCTGTAACTTTAATGGCCGATTTTTATTGATACCTTCCCGCTTGAAGATTAAAAGCCAGCTCCCGCAGGTAAGTCTATCCTAGGCATAGTTTTGTGTGTGTACTCCTGGCGCCCGAATTTTCACTTTTACTTATTATTTTTATTTGGAGCACACCACACATTTTTTTTTATCATTACAGGGTCTGGTAAAATACCCTTTCCGGAGACTGTATGGCCTAAATAAAGAATTTCTTTTTGCAAAAATGTACATTTTGTGGGATTCAATTTTAAATTTACTTTTCGTAATCTAGAAAAAACATCCATCAAATTTTGATTATGTATACTCAAATTTCTACCCATTACTACCAAATCATCCTGGTAAATGAGACATTTATCATAATTGAGGCCAGACATTGCAATGGTCATCATTCTACTAAAACTACTGGGACTAGACTTGAGCCCCATCGGCATGCGAGTCATCTGATACTGATTGTTACCTGTAGCAAATGCCGTACAAGGTCTGCAGTTTTCTTTTAATGTAATTTGAAACAACCCTTGAGCTAAATCTAAATGAGTAAAGTACATTACTCCGGCCAATGAATCCAGTATTTCGGTGATGTTGGGCAAGGGAAATTTATCGTCCTGTATGTTTTCATTTAACTTGCGGTAGTCAATTACGACACGCCACCTTTTATTACCGGACGCGTCACATTTTTTGGGGACCAACAATAATGGACTAGACCATGCACTCCGGGATGGCTCAATTATGCCGTCATCTAACATGTTTTTGACTTGTTTCTCTATTTCCGGTTTTTGAGAATAAGGGACTCGGTATGGTTTGGTGTAGATTGGAACAGTATGTGGTTTTATGTCGATTGTCTGTTCATAAATTGGGGTAGTAGTTAATTTATCCCCTGGTAGATGAAAAATATCAGGAAATTTTGCACAAATACATTCTATCGATTTCTGTTCTTCTATATTAAAGCCTTTAAGTTTAACGAGCAAAGTAAAGTTTTTACCCTTTCCGAATCCACAGTATTCCTATAAAATTGACAAATATAGTATTCATTTAACTTATTAGTGCTAACTTGAAAATAATTTAAGTTTACATCTGTGTCTCGAGTATTTAAAATACGGATAGGCATTTTTCCGTTAATCGGTTTATTTATACTACTCGCTAAATAAACGCCATCACATAATTGTTGATTTGACACCACACACTCTTCTTTTAATGTCGTATTAATGTAATGCATGGATTCGCTACGTGCTGGTATAGTTAGATAGCAGCCGTTACGCGTTGTCTGATTATTTTCGTACGATAATGTTACTAGCTTCGAGTCATTGGTCAATTGTAACGTATTGACTTTAAAATAGCTCTGTAATGTGTTAAAAAGTCTTGACCCAAAATGCCTTCAGTAATACACGGTAAATTTTTGAATACTGTAAATTTATATGGAAAACTATACTCGTTATAATTAAGAGTTAAATACACATATCCCTCGGCAAACAAATATCCAATATCCAATACCTTTTACGCTAACTCTCTCTTTATGGTAAGGAATCTGTAAGCGCTCTAAGCATTCCAACTTTATTCCCGATATAGAAGCGCCCGTGTCAATTAGCATGTTATGGTTATAGTTACCAATTTTAAACAACACCTTATTTAAAATGTTACACGTGAAGATGACATCAGTCACGAAAAAAATGATTCAATGACTCATTATTCGAAGTGTTCGTTGCTACCTGGCTATTCTCTGTTATGACATTGATATCCTCTTTGAACCCGACACCCCGGCCGCGGTTACTACGCGGTGGTCTATAAGTTTTGCGATAACGATTATTATAATTACCATGATAATAATTGCTATTACTATAACCATGTGGTACCTGTGACCGATGACCCCGATGATAGTGTGCATTTTGTGCACCACCTCTTGCGCCAAAATTTCGCTGACCTCGGTAACCTCGTTGAGCTCGCCGTCCCTGGTAATGCGACTGTCTATACGTACCTATAAGTTCTGATGAGCTACTGGGTTTCTCCTCGTCTTGAGCTGCCTAAATTGCTTCTGTTAAAGTAGAATAGTTACGAGCGGCAATTATTGTGCTTAATCGACGATCCCGCAAACCATCCGCAAATCGCTTGATTGCTAACTTCTCATTCATGGGCATACTTGGCTGAATCACTGTCAGCTTGCGATATCGTCAAATCTACAAAGAGTTCTGACATCTCTTTGCCGTAATCTGTAATTATTTTACTCTCTTGTTTACAAAATGTAGTTTTGACTGAATAGCAATGTAACTTTTTTGTGGTAGTAGTAATTTACGCATATCCCTTGTAAGCTCTTCGACAGTCTCATATTTTGGAGACAATAATAACTTTGCACGCTGGGATAATCTACTTTTCAATATAAACTGAATTCGTTTGTTTTTACATGCCGGTGTGTCTAACATAGTATCGTAATATTCGATATTTTCGATCAGTTGCTTAGTGTTATTAATGCTATCATCCATGGCGGGCATAAGATGTAGCGCTGTTTTTAAATCGAATGAATCCGTCGCCATGTTTTGTTGTGGGATATCTTTCTCTTCTGTTCAACTACACAATGAAATTATTTCTAAAAATAACCTATCGAACTCTTCACAAATCTTTTTAATTAATGTAATTTCGAAACTTGCATATTTTTTTAAGTTTTCTTTATAGATTTCTAAAAATTTATTGTACTTAACTAAAACAGAATTTGCCTCTACTCTTTTTATCTCTGAAATCTTTCCTTGTCGGCGACTAGGACCAATTTTTATCAAGTAGCTTCTTATACTTTTTATCTCGTTTAATATTATACCTAAATCCTCAGCCATAACACATTAGCCTTTAAATTAGTCACTGGTGCTTGTTCTAAGCTACGTATTTCATATATTTGTAGTTTCAAGAAAATGCACATAATAATTCTGCAGAAACTATTAATTACCTACTTAGAAATTTCTCTTAAAATAAAATATGTATGTAAAAATATGAAACTTAAATACCATCATCAAGAGACTGGTAGTTCTTAAAATTTACAAAATAGGTTGTAAAATAAACCTTAATATTTTTTACCTTGATCCACTTTACTACTACTTTTGCCACTGATATATATATTAGGAATGATCACATCACTGCCTACTTTTTCACACCAACACAACACTAGCACGTAGAACGTAGAATTACGAGCCTTGAAGATGCCATGGATTTCGCCGTCGTAATTATATGTCGAGAACTTCTGCCTTGCCAGGCTGCGGTACAGCACCCATGTATGCCTGCTGCCTGCGTAGAGTACTGGAGTATCGCTTCAATGTCACCTCATCTATGTGACGCTGTATTAGCTTTTTGTGACAACGATTATACAGCTTGTATAGTATTATTAAAAGTCCGATCGCTAATATAGTACATATTACCACCAAAATTGTATTTGTGGTCTCCTGCTGCTGCTGCGTATGAGCTGTATTACTACCGACTCCTGCGGTTTGAGCAATCACTACTTCTTCCTTGCTGATTGGGGTTCCCATTTTTCAAAGTTATAAATCTTGCACGAATACGCAACAATAAAACACGCCTTGCGGTAAGGGAGCCCAGTGTATTTTTGCTTCATTTTAAAGTCCACATTAACTGCACTGACTGTTTATAATATTTTGTCCTTTTATGGTGCACACGCGCGCGGGCCTGTGCCGACTACTGGTCCTGTCACGGTCGCCATGTAAGGTCGGGTGTTTAGGAGACAAATGAAACGAATGAGGTTCGAGAATACACTGACTTTAATGGAATAAAGATACCTTGTTATATACCTTACAACTACTACATCACAATTTTTTGCACCAACCGAACTTCACGATAGCATTTATACTTATACTTTTTCAGCACTTTAAGTACGCGAGTGTGGGTTGTTCCTAATTCATCAGCAGCATCTCTACTTGAAGCCTTCGGAAATGATTCTAAGTATGTTAAAACATCTAGTTCAAAATCGAAATAGTTTTGCTGAATAGTTTGCCGTCTCTTCTTGAAAGCACCCGTATTCTTTAAATTTTCTACCATTCTTTTCAATACGAAACGAGTTGGTGCATGCCTGTGGGTCTTGATATCTCTCTCCATACCACCGCAGAGCTAGATTCACGTTTTGTTATTTAAAAAATAAGCTTCCATTAAATCAAACTGTTCTTGATAAGCCATTTTCACCGTTAGACAAAATGTGAAATGAGTTGTAAAAACCCCTCCTGATCAAAAGGTCTAAGTAGCAAAATGTCCAACAGCGCGAAATGTCTAATGAGCAGTAAGTCTAATTAGCAAAATGTCCATGTAGCAAAACGTCCAACTATCAGATGGTCTGTGTAGCAGAACGTCTATTTAGCTAAAAGTCAGATTCTCAAAATGTCTGGATACTCGGGCAGAAAATTCAACACACAAATTGCATCGGGAGGGAAACGGATACGGTATTATAATATGTACATACAGACTCTTTGGTCTATGTACTCGTAGCGTATATCATATCTTTTTAATAAGGCCGTTTGGAAAAAAGCATTAACATTTGGTCTTCCTGAAAACAGAGAGAGCAGAAACATTGTCAGAATATGTTCCAATTTACATCTGCTACCTTCTCCATACATTACGGAATGTTGGACTAGCATTGTTGAAAACGCCACGAAAAGCGAAGAAATGGTGGGTTTTTTTAATTACTTTAAAAGACAGTGGCTTCAGTCTCTGGCAGATATAATAAACTGTCCTAGTAATTATAATTTTCGCACAAACAATGCACTCGAAGGGTGGCACAGGCGGCTAAACACGAATATAAAATCAAAGCCAACCCTGCTACTATTCCTCAAAGCTCTTAGAAAAGAAACGCTTTGGCAAGATCGCAAATACAAGAATATGTTATTTGAAGAAAATAAGAGAAGAAAGATCGATAGAATGTTTAATGCCAAATACAAAAGAGAGCTGCAAAAGCTTGAGGCCCAAAAAGTTAGCCCCTTTGAATTTTTGATAAATCTTGGCCATATCAAAAGGATATTAGGTGAATAAATGCAGGGGAATTTATGCGCCTAACATCCTAATAATATTTATGAGGCTATAAGGTTTTTAACCCTGATATTTTTTTAACAAATAAATTTACTTTAATTTACAAATGACTTTTACTTTTTATCATGAGTGTACACATTTTAAAAATGACTTATTGCTAAATAGACGTTCTGCTATACAGACCATCTGATAGTTGGACGTTTTGCTACATGGACATTTTGCTAATTAGACTTCCTGCTCATTAGACATTTCGCGCTGTTGAACATTTTGCTACTTAGACCTTCTGATCAGGAGGGGTAAAAACAATCAAATGTGAATAAGAACTATGACAATCTAATTTTCAAATTTTAATCTAACATTCCATATTTAAATTACCTCATACACGCAGCTACGAGTATGTCGCAAAGGAGTCTGCATTACAAAAGATGGATGTTAGTTAAAGAGCTTTAACTTGACTCATTAAATTTGTAACTTCAGATTTCCTGGTTTTCCTTTCATTTAATTTATCATGTTTGTTAGAGAGATTTCATCCTTATAATTGACCCTAACGATCGATGCAATAAAAGTACAGGGTATAATTTTTTCAGATTTTAGCCGGTTCGATTCCCGGGTGTGGGAGAAGAGAATTTTCGAAAATCTTTGAATGCAGTTTGCTTTCTATTCAAAAATAAAGGGATGTTTCTTTTGAGTAAAATTTTCCATCTGCAGTATTAAGAGTACTTTCCCTCCAGGTGGCATTACAAAATTCCTAAAATTTTTGTATATCGATATCCTAAAATTTTTGAACGAAAATATTCATGTCATTCGGTGGTTGGCAATACTGATGACCAAAGACAAACCCGGATGCCATTATCTGCGGTATTCTCCCTACATAAAATGTAAGTATTGTTTAAATTTCACTCTACTTGTTCAGGAGGGCTGGCTACCGTAAATCTCTAAATAACCCTTCATGTATATATATATAGGCTGACTGTCGAGTTTTATAATGTTATAGGTTATTATTGTCTTATTTCACTTTTATTTTCAAGGATGATGACGAAAATACGTCACCGAGTGACTGGGTCCCGACGACGGAGGCACTCCAGATGTCGAGGGCAGCGCCCAAATGGGCATTTTCACTCTTAGTGTACCCGCGATTTTGAGACTGTCCACTTATTAAAATTTAAGAAATAAAGACGTAGAGGCATAGCAGAAATTACAAAATTCACCAACATGACACATCAGCCAAAACAAAATATAAAAAGGCAGTATATGAGCTAAAACAAAATGAAGCTGTGATAGTATGCGACTTCTCTGAAAACTACCAAACCAAACTTGCTGAGGAGATTAAGTCTATGCATTACGGGGCATCAGACCTTCAAATATGCCTCCATACTGGAATGGTATTTTGTAAAGATCGCACTCAATCTTTTTGCACATTGTCAGACAATACAAGTCGTCAAGCAGCAGCGATCTGGGCACACCTGACTCCTGTTATTGAGATGATAAAGCAGATAACCTCTGAAACGACGATAACACACTTCATCTCGGATGGACCCTCGTCACAATATCGCCAGAAAAAAAAACTTTTATTTGCTGGTTCACTATACAAAAAAGTACCTTCTGCAATATACTACTTGGACATTTTATGAGGCTAGCCTCGGCAAAAACGTGGCAGATACAATACATAAAAAATACATTTATTAACAAACTAAGCCCTTTATCAAGGGAATCAATAAAAAATCGATCTTCGTACTGTCACTTGTCACAAAACAGAAGTTGAAAACTCATTTTAGAGACATGAGATTTCAATTTTAGGTTAGTATCTATTTTTTTCGATGAATTGTTTAATATTCAGTAGCAAAAGAAAATAAAAATTGAGTCATATTACTTAAAACAATAAAACAGGATGATTTTGATGTCGTCACCAAACTGACCACTTTTTCACTACAAAGTCCATTTATTTTCCGTTTTTAATAAAGAAAACACTCAGTTCAATAAAATACTATCTCCAGTCCGTCAGAATATGAAGTACAGGTTGAGATCTTTAAACACATTAAAAACACAACTTTAAAAAAAAAATCGTATTTTTAACAGGGTACACTTATAAGTGAAAATGCCCAAATAGACGTGTCGGCGTTGCTGCGCGTGGCCAAATTGCGACCTATGTTTACTACCGATGACCAAAATCCAGACGAACCTGCTACTGCCAAGAAGCAGGAGTGCCCCACGCCAAAAGGAAAGGGAGTGGGAAAAATCGAAAAAATTTGATACCTAGTTTAAATAAAATACATTTCGTAAAAAAATCCTTATTTTTATTCACAAGTCACCTTGTGGCGCGGAGATGCCGCTACCACGACGGCACCGGGATGTCCTTCGGGGGCGAAGGACGCAGTGGCCGGCCCCGCGGGATATCCAGTGGCGGAAGCGGGAGTCTAAGAGTGGCGCCACCAAAGGTCCCACAGGCGACTTTGCCCCTCGCCACAACACCACCTGGTGCTGTTAAAAATGTTATAGAATTATGTATATTGTTATTTTGGGAAATAAAGGCTTTATTTATTTATTTATGTTTACGGCTTAGCTAGCAAGACTGCAGGAGGAGCCCTTACACAGCATGCATGCAAGTATGCACCCAAATTCTACACGTTCTGATACTGCTGGAGAAGTCAAGGCAACCCAAACAATACCTACTGATATTTTTTCAAGCGATGGCCAGGGCATGCGGAAACGGATCAGGAAGTGAGGTTTACAGAGTCGGTGTACGAGAACCTTCCTTCTGGCCTGAGAAACCAGAAACTTGGTTCGCACAGATGGAAAGCCAATTCATTTTGGCAAATATTACTAGCGACACTACGAAATATCTTTACATAGCGGCGCAGTTAACGCAACAGTTGAAAATAGTGAAGGATATTTTCGTTAGGCACAGGCAGGTATGACAAACTAAAAAACGAAATAATTAAACGTATATCGTCATCTCGAGATAAGAAAACTTTGCAGTTGATACAGCATGAAGGTAGTCTGTTGGAGGCCTAGCAGAAATAAAAGTGCCCGACGATTTCATCAGAACAATTTCGGTTATAATAAACTAACGTGCAACAATCCATAGTTGCTTCACAGCCCAATATGGACCTGGAGCAGTTGGCGGACCTCGCAGACCGGGTCAACGACATCGCGCAGCCAGCACCTTAAGTGGCCAGCATGTCAGCTCCAGCGGCGAGTATACCTATCCCCGCAAGGGACACATTTACAATTAATTATAAATGTACGTGTAATGTACGCAGCGGAGACTAGAACCGGCGAGAGATGTCGTGCGGTGTTCCACAGGGATCGGTTCTGGGGCCGTCCTTGTGGAACATCGGGTACGACTGGGTGCTGCGCGCCGACCTCCCTAGCGGCGTCAGCGTTGTCTGCTATGCGGACGACACGCTGATGCTGGCACAGGGGAGGTCGCACGAGGCGGCGGCCGAAAACATGACACGCGGGGTTGCGATAGTCGTGGAGAGGATCCGGCAACTGGGTCTCGAGGTGGCACTGCACAAGTCCGAGGCCATGTGATTTCATGGGCCTCGGAATGCGCCACCTCCGGGATCCGCAGTGATGGCAGGAGGGGTTTCCATCGGCGTCGAGTCGACGCTGAAGTACCTGGGACTTGTCCTCGACCGCCGGTGGAACTTCGTGGAGCATTTCCGACGTTTGGCCCCTGTGCACGCCATAGTGTGCACCCGCCGAAATAATACAAAAAACCGAACGCGGCACAACACTGTCTGCGGGGGCGACTCATCTGGCAACACTGCGCGCCGCCTGTCATTATATTGAGAACAACCGGCGCAAGCGACGAGACAAATTTGTAAACACTTATTAGCTTGTAAATGCAAGTCGATTATTTAATAAAGGTTAATGAAAAGAAGAGGATTTTAATATAAGCCCCAATCATGTGGCGACCGTGAACAATCAAAGATTCGAAGCTGCTACGAGGAAAACCCATATTGCTGTCGTCGATCGGAGGAACAAATTCAATGTGTAACGAAGATGGCGGCGGCGCGGCGTCTCAACAGCTATAAAAAGGAAGTAAGCCCGTTCCTTATTCTATCCTTATCCCTATTTCCCAGCTTTGGTTGCGTGTAAATGCCGTGCTAATTTGAGGCTGTGGGGAGAAGTGCCTAGCTGCGTGTTTTAATGATTGGCTATAGCTAAACGCATGCCATATTCCACTAGGTGTGAAGCACGCGGCACGAAAAAACTTTAAATAAAAAGAATAGTTCATCGTTTTTGGTTCCTAGGTAAATTGAGATTATATTTATTAGTTGTAAACAGTTATTTGCCGAACATTCCAGAAGATCCTGCGTCGGTACGCGGTGGATTTAGCGTGCTGTCCACGTGCTCGGCAGCGGGGCTGGCAGCGGCGCCCTACGGGTGCTGTCCGTCCGGTTGGCGGGCTCGGTGGCAACGGCGAGGTTTGAGCTGGTTTGACTCCTGGATGCCTCGGTTAGAGTGAACATTTTAATTAACTTGTTAGTGAAACATAGTGTTAAATTCGTAGAATTCGGAAAACGAAACAAAATGTCGGACAGTGAATTAGATAACGATAGTTCAAATTCCTTAATTAAATTAATCCGTAAACGAGCTGGTATACGCAGTCGCGTAACGTATTTTAAAAACTACCTAGCTAAGTTTCAAATAGATAAGTTGGATAGCGTAACTAGTCTAAATATAAGAGAATTATCGGTAAAGTTAGCACAATTACAAGAAGTGGTTCCAAAATTCGATGAGGTTCAAATTGAAATTGAAGAACTTTCTGTAAATGCAGAGAAAGAATATTCGGAAAGAAATGTCACTGAAAGTGAATTTAGCTCCCAAATTGCGTTAGCGCAGGAAATAATAGATTTGTTTTCTAATAAAAACAAAAATTCGGTAAATAATGATTCAATAAAATCTTATTGTGGAGTAAATGCTTCCATAAAATTGCCTACTATTAATCTACCAAGTTTTGATGGGAACTTTGTAAAATGGTTGGAGTTTCGAGACACCTTCCAATCTCTTATAGATGACAATGACTCTATACCAATAATAAATAAATATCATTATTTGAGAAATTCCTTAGTAGGTAGCGCTAAGATTGCTATTAGTTCAACTAATTTTGCGGCTAAGGATTACAAAAACGCATGGCAAGCTTTATGTAAGAGATATGATAACCCAAATATTCTTATGAATTATCACTTAAACGCATTAGTAAATATTGCTCCTCTTCAAAAGGAATCTTTCACTGCGTTAAGGGATATAAGTGATGTAATTTTTAAAAATTTGAGTGCGCTAAATACTTTAGAGATTTCTACAGATGGTTGGGATCCATTAATAATACATTTGGTGGCCGCAAAGTTAGATCCTAGGACTAGGAATAAGTGGGAAGATCACAAAGGTAGTTTGCTATCCCGTCCTACACTTGAGGAATTTCAAGATTTTTTAATACAAAGAGCTAACATTCTGCAAACAGCTTACCATAGTAATAGTAATAATGATGGTAAAAACTCTTCTAGGGATAATAATAACAAAGAAAGTAAATATGTGAAATCATTTGCTGCCGTTACAGATAACAGTCATAATAAGGCATGTGTTGTGTGTGATAAAAACCATTATATACATCAGTGTTTTAAATTTAAAGGGATGAAATTAAATGATAGGCATTCCTTAGTAAATAAACAAAGGCTGTGTATCAACTGTCTTCGTAGTGGTCACACACATGCAGAATGTACTTTGAAAGGTTTGTGTAGAAAATGTGCAGAGAAACACAATAGTTTATTACATAAAAGCAGTATGTTTATAAATGTAGCTACTGAAAATATAGAGCCTTCAGCTACTAGCGTCCCTGTTAGTTTATCTGCAGTCTCACCAGGGCAAGTCTTATTGTGTACTGCACAGGTTGAAGTAGTTAACACTGAAACAAATTGTCTTACTTAGCTCGTGCATTGCTGGATACGGGAAGCCAGTCTTCATTTATTACTGGCAACCTGAAAGATAAGCTAGGACTACAGACTGAGAAGTTGAATGTCTTTAATGTAACAGGCATAAACAATGTAGCATGTGAAATTACAGAAAGGTGCAAAATTAAATTAAATTCAAGAATAGGTATGTTTAGTGCACATGTCAGCTGTTTTATTCTTCCAAAGATTACTGGTAATTTACCTAGCGTTCAAGTTAGTGTAGAAAAGTTAGGTTTACCAGATAATATTCAATTAGCTAACCCTTTGTTTTACAAGCCGTCTGAAATAGATATTTTGCTGGGTGCAGATCATTTATTTAATATTATATTACCAAATAAAATAAGTTTAGGCACAAACAGACCTGTCTTACAAGAGAGCATGCTAGGTTGGATGGTGGTTGGCCCCACGGGGGGGTGTCACAATAACAAGAAAATACATTGTAATTTTGTTCAAAAAAGTTTAAATATTCAGCAAGATTTAAATGATTCTTTAATTAAATTCTGGGAGGTTGAAGATGTACCTTCAGAAGCTAATATTTATTCTGCAGATGAGCAGTTTTGTGAATCACATTTTAATCAAAATACTTGTCGCTCACCGGATGGTAGATTTTCAGTAATGATGCCGTTAAAAGAGGTTCCTGAACAGGCTCTTGGCAATTCATTTCCTTTAGCAATTAAACGTTTTCTTAATTTAGAAAGTAAATTAAATAAAAATCCAAAATTAAAGGATCAATATGCAAATTTTATAAATGAATATGCTAAATTAGGACACTTGGTTGAAATTGATAGGCCAGAGTTTGGATGTTACTTACCACACCATTGTGTAATACGCGAACAACATGAAACCACGAAACTTCGGGTGGTTTTTGACGCTTCTGCCAAAACAAGATCAGGCAAATCTCTCAATGACATCCAGGCAGTTGGTCCCGCAATGCAAAATGATTTGTTTTCAATACTTATCCAGTTTAGATTACATAAATGTGTATTAACAGCGGACGTCGAAAAGATGTACCGTCAAATCGCCTTAAATGAGTCACAGAGGCATCTACAGCTGATATTGTGGAGAGACAAATCATCGGAGCCTATTAAAATTCTGCAACTCAAAACCTTAACATATGGAATGGCATCTGCTCCATTTTTGAGTACCAGGTGTCTGTTTGAAATAGGTAGCCAATGTAGTGATAAGGTTATTGATGAGGTAATTAAGAATAATTTTTATATGGATGATCTTATAACTGGTGCCTCTTCTGAGGACGAATTAAAGCACATATATTTAGGTGTATCACAAGCTTTGAATGCGGCTTGTTTTCCGTTAAGAAAATTTAGAACAAATTGTCCTAAAATACTCATTGATAATTCAGAGTCTAATAATTGCCTTACTTTTCATGATGAAGCCACTGTTTTAGGGTTGAAATGGACACCTTTTCTAGACAATTTACATTTTCCTAGTGACATTGAAATCCCTAATAAGGCTACAAAAAGAATAATAATTTCTACTACATGTAAGCTATTTGATCCATTGGGACTTGTTAGTTGTTGTATAATCAAGGCTAAAATATTATTACAAAATTTATGGGCTCTCAAATTGGATTGGGATGACCCAGTACCAGAACATTATGTTAAAAAATGGTTTGGTTTTATAAAAAAATTACATTTATTGTCTGATATGGTCTTACCACGCTATGTTTTGGGTGAGAATTTAGATGTTCAATCTGTGGTGATGCACTGCTTCGTTGATGCATCACAACAAGCTTATGGAGCATGTGTATATATATGCTCTACTAATAATATAGATAATACGGTTACGGTTAGGCTACTATGTGCTAAAACAAGAGTAGCACCAATTAAAACACTTACTATTCCACGATTAGAGTTATGTGCTGCCGTAACAGGAGCCGAGTGTGCTAAAGTATTAAAGTCAGTGCCATATAATGTTAGGAAAATATACATGTGGACTGACTCCACGGTGGTTCTTGGATGGTTAAAAACACAAAATAAAACCTTACAAGCATTTGTGCGTAACCGTGTTAATAAAATAAATCAACTTACAAAAGAAGTTGAATGGAAGCATGTTCCAACAAAATCTAACCCTGCAGACTTAGCGTCCAGGGGTATTGATCCACAGCATGTGCAGGCAGCATCGTTGTGGTGGGAGGGACCTTTATTCCTAAAGGAAGGTAAATCTGAATGGCCCAGCCAGCCACAGCTTAGCCTTAATAATTTACCTGAAACTAAGGTACTAATTTCAGTTGATGAAACAATAGATAACATTATTTCGTTTATCCAATTTGATAGATATTCTAGTTATTTTAAAATAAAAAGATGTTTTGCGTACGTTCTACGTTTTGTACATAATTCAAAATCAAAATCAAATCAATCAAAGCATTTATTTCAAGTAGGCCAGTTACAGGCACTTTTGAATTGTCGAAACAAAGATGAAAATTAAATGTAGCTACAGTCCCAGTCACAAGGCATAAAACTGTGAAAGTACTGTAGTTGCCCATTCCCTAGCGTAGATCTCTATGGAGAAGAACGGGCAAGAAACTCCATGGACACTCTTTTAAATCAGAATATTGTTACAAAATCTTGGTTACATCATTCATGTTGAGATGGTATATTATGTGAGAACAATGTAGCAAGATGTGCACGTTAAAAGTGTCCACAGTAAAACAAAACAGAAAAAAAAACAATTCAAAAACTAAAATAATTCATTAAAATAAGCCATGGCAACTGAGAGATCCCACCAGTCACAACTGACAGCGCCCGTTCACGGACATGACGCATAGATCAGCACCATTCAACTCAACCATTTTGAAGGGAACTAAATGATCCGACACATGCGCCACCATCACCGAGACTTTTGAGTGAGCATGACATATTCTCAACCGCCAGGGCACATTCAAGTCAAGAAAAGACGTAGGTTTCCAGCAACTGATAGCATTCTAGTACATAGCACTCACACAATATGGGCAATGCGATTATATAATACTAAAGAGATTGAATCTATACAATGCAAAGATAGTTGTACAATCTTCAGCAGCTCCAACAATACAATTAGTGCTATCCATTTATGCGCCCCTGTCCTTGTGGAGCAGGACCGGCATTGAGCCAAGCATTTTTATCAGCGATATAATCGTCCAATTTGTAATATGCTTGCTTACTCAATGTGCGTTTAATGCATGTTTTAAATTTTGTTTCATTCAGTTCAAGAATGCTTTGTGGAATTTTATTATAGCATTTCAAACAGTACCCCATGAAAGAAGAGTCTACTTTAGCGAGTCTGAAGCCTGGCTGAACTAATTGGTCCCTATTTCTAGTACTGTAATTGTGTCTGTCACCTCTTTTACAAAAATGATGTAGATTTTTCCTCACGTACATTATGTTTTCGTAGATGTATTGACAATGTACCGTCATGATGTTAATTTCCTTAAACAGTTCCCTCAGAGAATCGCGCCTACGAAGATTGTATATGGCTCTGATGGCTCTTTTTTGCAGAATAAATATAGATTCAATGTCTGCAGCCCGTCCCCATAATAAAATGCCATAAGACATTATACTATGAAAGTAACTAAAATAGACCAATCTAGCAGTATCTACATCAGTAAATTGACGGTTTTTTCTAATAGCATATGCTGCTGAACTTAGCCGCCCCGCCAGAGATGTTAAATGAGAACCCCATTGAAGCCTTGAATCAAGCGTAATCCCCAGGAAAACCGTTTTATTTACGAATTCAAGTTTCTCTTTATTCAATACTATATCACAATCGCTACTTTTGACATTCGGTAAAGCAAATCTTATGCATTTCGTTTTTTTTTCATTGAGTACCAAATTGTTTGCTGTGAACCAATTATGGACTTGAAGTAGGGCATTATTCACGTCGTCTAGATTTTGGGCTCGTCTATTTATCTTAAAAATTAGGGAAGTGTCATCGGCAAATAACACCATATTCTGAGGTTGGTTTTTCAGTAAATACGGTAGATCATTTATATATACTAAGAAGAGGAAAGGACCCAATATTGATCCTTGCGGAACCCCCATTTTGACTTTTAAACCCTGTGAATTAACACCATTTATTTGAACATATTGTTGTCTATCACTCAAATAAGATTTTACCAAACTAAGTGCAAGTTTACCTAGTCCGTAATGCTCAAGTTTCAAAAGTAATGTGTCGTGATTTACACAATCAAATGCTTTGGAGAGGTCACAAAATATTCCTACAGCGTCTTGGGACTCTTCCCACGCCGCAAATATGTGCTTTAATAAAGTTACACCAGCGTCAGTTGTACAACGTCCCTTAGTGAAACCATACTGTTGATCGTGTAAGATTCTGTTGGTGTTAAAATGATGGAGCATTTGATTAAGCATTACCTTTTCGAACACCTTGCTAAAAACTGGCAACACGGATACAGGCCTATAATTATTAGTATCTTTACTATCCCCGGATTTGAAAAGAGGTATGACTTTACTGTATTTCATTAAATCAGGGAAAACTCCTTGGTCTACGCACAAATTAAAAATTAAAGCTAAGTAAGGAGCTATAGTCTCAAGTATGGATGTACAAACTTTGATAGACATTCCCCATAGATCTTCGGTAATATAATAGTAATAATATAATTGTAAAAAGAATACTGTTAAATTGTTAGGACCTTTGCAAATTGAGGAACTTGATCGCTCATTAACATGATTATTAAAGTTTAGTCAGCTAGAGTCATTTGCAAAAGAGACTAAAATAATAAAGGATGGTAAAGCTTTACATCATAAAAGCAAATTGTTGCCTCTTAATCCATTTTGTGATAATAATGGCATAATTAGAGTAGGAGGTAGGATACATAAGTCTGAATGTAAATATGATAAGAAACATCCAATTCTACTGGATGCTAAGCAACATTTAACTAGATTAATAATGCACTGTGAGCATTCTAGATTATTTCACGCAGGTCCCCAGTTACTTTTGTCCTCTGTTCGCGAGAGGTTTTGGCCACTGGGTGGCAGAAACTTAGCTCGTAATATTGTTAAGAATTGTGTGGTTTGTACTCGATTACGAGGTCAGCCGATACAGCCTTTAATGGGGGACTTGCCTAGTGTTAGGGTTAATCCAGATTTTCCGTTCAGTACATGTGGGAGCGACTTTGCGGGACCATTTATGATATCTTCAAAAAAGGTCGAGGTAACCGCGTCACTAAAGCCTACTTCTGCGTTTTTGTATGCCTAGCCACGAAAGCTCTACATTTAGAAGCTGTCAGTGACTTAATCACTGAAGCTTTTATATCTTGTCTACGTAGGTTTGTTTCACGTCGCGGCAAGCCTTGCGCGATTTATTGCGACAATGGGAAAAACTTCGTAGGGGCCAACAATGAGTTAGGGAGAGTTATAAAGGCCAGCCGTCAATCAGTCTCAGATTTCGCGACAAATGAGGAAATTAAATTCATGTTTTGTCCAGCCTACTCACCACACTTCGGTGGCATATGGGAGGCTGGAGTTAAATCCGCTAAACATCATTTGAAACGCGTTGCTGGTAGTGCCTCCCTTACATTCGAAGAGTTGGCGACGCTTTTTGCGCAAATATAAGCTATCCTTAACTCCCGCCCCATTTCCCCTCTCTCATCTGATCCTACAGACACTAATCCCTTGACTCCTGGGCACTTCCTTATAGGCCGCCCGTTGATGTCTGTGCCGTCATTACCAGCTAACTGTATTAGACTCAATAGATACCAGCGCATCGAGCAGATCCGGCAGCAATTTTGGGCACGATGGCACCGGGAGTTCATGGCCGAGCTGCAGAGCAGATCTAAATGGAGGAGAGGGCAGCCAGCACTTCAGGTCGGTGACATGGTCGTGCTGCGAGAGGACAACCTCATGCCTCTAGACTGGCGCATGGGGCGCGTAATGAAGATATACCCTGGAAATGATGGGATTGTTCGGGTTGCGGACGTCCATACCAACAAGGGCCTTATAAAACGGCCCATGGCTTATTGCCCACGACACCTGCTTCAACGCCGCGGAGTATGTGCACGCCATAGTGTGCACCCGCCGAAATAATACAAAAAACCGAACGCGGCACAACACTGTCTGCGGGGGCGACTCATCTGGCAACACTGCGCGCCGCCTGTCATTATATTGAGAACAACCGGCGCAAGCGACGAGACAAATTTGTAAACACTTATTAGCTTGTAAATGCAAGTCGATTATTTAATAAAGGTTAATGAAAAGAAGAGGATTTTAATATAAGCCCCTTCAGCCCCCAAACTGGAGCGGACAGGGGCTGCCTTCAGGCGGCTCCTACCCAACCTGGGGGGGCCAAACGCCTCCTGCCGGAGGCTCTACGCGGGAGTCGTGCGGTCCATGGCCCTTTACGGGGCCCCGGTGTGGGCGCGTTCATTGAGGCAGCGAGCCGCCAACTATTTGAACGCGCCCCAAAAGGTGGTGGCCGTAAGGCTAATCCGGGGGTACCGCACGATCTCCCGCGAGGCGGCGAGCCTCCTTGCCGGATTGCCGCCATGGGATCTGGAGGCGATAGTCCTCGCGCGCCTTCATGAGTGGCGCGCGGAGGCGCTACGCCGGGAGGAAACTCCGCTGCCGCGGCAAATTGTCGCTCAGCGGACGGACTTCCGGCGTGATCTCATGGCGACATGGAGAGAGCGACTTTCGCAACCCCGTGCAGGGCACGCCACAATAGTGGCGGTAAGTCCCCTCTTTGAGGAGTGGCTGGAGAGACGCCACGGCGTCCTCACCTTCCGCCTGACGCAGGTTCTTACCGGACACGGTTTTTTCGGTAAGTTCCTGCACCGAATCGGGCGGGAGGAAACGTCCGGGTGTCACCATTGTGAGGATCGACCGGAGGACACGGTGGAGCACACGGTGGAGGTGTGCCCCGCTTGGGCGGAGCACCGCCGTGTCCTCGTAACGGCGATTGGCGGCGGCGACCTCTCGCTCCCGGCCCTGGTTCAATCCATGGTCCGGAGCGAGACGGAATGGGACGCCGTCACCTCCTTCTGCGAAGCAGTCATGCTAGCGAAGGAGGTGGCGGAACAGGACAGGGAGAGATCCTCACGTCCCGGCCGCCGCGGGAGACGCCCCGGGCGTCGGGGGCCACGTGGTGGCTTCCGGCCACCGTAGGCGCGGGCCTGTGGACGGGGAGCTATGGGCTAGCTCGCCGTCCGTTCGTCTCATGACGACAGGCTGTGTCGACGGCGCGTTCGTGTTCCACGCGCGCCTCAAAGAGAGTCAGCAATAAGGAAGGGGTCCGCAAGGACCGAAGCCTGCCGGGGCTGCGGGACTATTCGAGAGAGATACCGTGGCCCCGGAACACAAAGGGCGAGGAAGGAACATGAATGGGTTTTTCAGTAAAAGTCTGACACTCCCTCCTGCTCCGCCCAGAGCGGGAGAAGTCATTTGATGATTTCCCATCCGAAAAAAAAAGAAAAAAAAAAAAAAAGGGCCAAGGTATAGAGGGACGGATAGAACAACAGCTGCGAGATTCCCAAGAGGAAGAGCCTATTCCAAGCACGGCACCAAAATCTACCGTCTTGAAAAAAAGTAAGCGCAAAATTTCCAGAAAATGGGAAAATGTGGATATTTCCACAAAAGGCAGAAAAGGAGTAGAGGACTTTTTGTTGAGTTGTTTTATTATAAAGAGGTGACCGAACTATTGCCTTCACAGATGGAATAATGAAAACAGAAAGAACACGTCTATTTCGAACTTTTTCCAAGCCGCTCACGGTAAAGGTGCTGCTGATGGCGTAAGAGGTGACATCAAAAGTACTTTGGACAAGAAGCTAGCTTACCAAACAGACGTAAGTTTAAATTACTAAAACCAGATTTTAGTCTGCCTACTAGAAAAACACTTGGAACGAAACTTCTACATAGATGAGGAATATACAAAACTCAAAGAGGAAATTGATGAAAAAATTAATGTAGCTCAAGTCATTCATATTGCTTTGGATGTATGGACCAATATAAGAAACGAGCCCATAGTGAACATAATTATGTACAGTGTGTTTAGAATTATGTTCACTATGGGCTCGTTTACACACCAAACTTAAAAATCGGCTGTAGGTATGTTTATTTTTCTTTGGTCTCTATGAAATCATAGAGGTGTTTTTTCAAACGGGGAAAAATGAAGTGAAATGTCTCTATGGATGAGGAATTTTAACCAGGACCTAGAGAATCTTTTTGGGTGTATTCCATGTCATGGATTGTTGTTTCCCAGATAGAGCGAAGCTAAGTTAAAAGAAGGATTTTTTGTAGGGCCGGATATAAGGAAGGTCAAGAAAGATTCCAATTTTATGTCAAAATTACAAACAGATGAAAAAATGCATAGCTTTCGTGTTTCTAAACTACTAGAGGATTATAAAGTCTTGGGACGTAATATGTCTTTGAAGATTATTTTCTTGATAAATATTAAGACTTTTTCCCAGAAAACTTAGGTGCTGCCAGTGACGAGCACGGGGAGAGATTCCACCAGCATAATATCATGGCGATGGAAAAAAGATACCTGGAAAAATGGTCATCGAGAATGCTCGCAGATTTTTGTTGGACATCACAACGATTTTTCGAGATTATCTAACAAACAATCATAGGAGACAAGCAAAGCGAACGAAAAAATCTTCGGAATATTTTTTTTTAAACATATTTATCTAAGAAAATGGGTGTTTCAATAATTTTTAACTAATCTCATGCCAAGGTATGGAAAAAAACGAGTTGCAAACCCAAGGCAAAAAAAAAACATTTTTGTTGATCAGTGTTATTACACATTCTACCACTTTTGACTATAGACAGTCGTCCTGTATCACCTATTGAGAGAAATCAGAAAGAGGCAGCCATTGAAAGAGTATCGGTAAACTTACCTGAAGCCTTTCCTCCAGGCAATGAGGAGCTTCTTGGGAGATGAGGGGGTGCATCCAACAAAGACACCTATAGAACTTCACGGCAGTCTGGCTACGCGGTGGTCAGCAATAATTGTGACGGGTTTAAATGAGGAGACAAGACAAAACATCCTTAACAAGCAGGAAACAACACAGAACTGCAGTTTGTTGAACCCGCCAAAACTAAACGAAGAAGACATGATTGATGGTGGAGTAGATCACCTTGGCTGCTGCCATTACATCAATAGGCAAAGTGTCAAACAATCTAATCGCCAACCAAGAGAGTAGTGATCAAAATTTACCTCAAAGACCGCAGTCAGACACTTTGTCACATTTATCATGAAAACTGCATCACTAGACGTTCCCTAATCCACCTGGCCTCAATAAGGAAATTAAGCAGCTAATGGAACAGACACCAAAGTCTTAGTACCTGTTCGGGGATAAACTACAGAGCATGTTTAATGCAATAAAAGCTGTAAATAAATTAGGACAAGAATTGAAGAACACACCAGCAATACCTCCAAGGAGACCAAAGGCGGCTGATGCCTGCTATTTGGATGCCACTGCTGTTGTGCAAGCTTGAGCGTTTGCGAAATTATTGCATTCGTTTTGTGTTTGGTCTGAGAAAATATTATACTTGATTTCAAACTATGCCTAGACTCGCACATTGACAAAATTGTTCGCAAAGCTTTACAGCTATTTGGTTTTATCATGTGATCCACCCTTGACTTCGTCATCGTCATATTTACGCTTATATAAAGCCCTCGTTCCTTCACAACTTGAGTAGGCAGTGTCAATATGGAATCTTTTCTACAAAAAATATTCTGAAATGGTTGAAAATGTAGGTATAGTACAAATTCTTGCGTGCTATGCACTATAGAGTATAGATGCCACATAACTTACTTATCAATTCAATTGCTCAGCAAGTACAAGCTCCTCCCCCTTAGCTCTCGAAGGAATTACCTAGAAGCCACAGTACTATGCTGTACCTAGAACCATTCAAATGCGGCAAGTGCGCGCAGGTAAAATTTTTGCTTGCTAACAATTATCAACCATTGTTATTTACAAAGTAGATAATTACGTGAATTAGTTACAGCTTTATACCTGAGTTAAGTTTAAACTGTAAACAGTGTGATTTTAAACTTAAATTTGCTGTTGAATAAAATACTAATCACAATGCAACAAGTACCTAATGATTTTCATCTAACACAATACAATAGGTTAACTAATTATACCGACCTTTTTAATGACCGTTTACTTATACTACCTGAGTGTTGGGTGACGATATTAGTTAAATATAAGCGCAGTACACCGCTTATAGCTTGCTCGAGATCAATCCAATTCACCGGCAAATAACCTCCACGACACATAAACCTTATTTTCTTGATAATATCCGATGATCTTCTTTATATTACATGTTATCCAGCTCGTTACGGACCATGTGCGGGAAAATAAGGGATTTGCTGAATGAATAATTGCAAGAATGCTCGATGCAAAATAATAAAATATAGTCGGTGTTAAGTAGACGGGGTTTTACCAATGACTAAAGAATAAGAGAGGACTTGCCCTATTGATCTATATAAAATTATACATTATGGAAATATCATACGATTATATACAGAAATAAAAAAAATATACATGTTTCTTTCTAACTTATGCGATTCTGCAAGTGTAAAAAGAGAAAACCGTATTTTGTCAGTTTTCTAAAATTGCAAAACTGAAGTATGACGTCACGGAAGCTCAGCCCATCGGCCGGTTCGCCATTTTAGTTTCTGGTTTTGAGTACTTCTGAGAGTGTACATGAAGTGTCATTTGGCGTTATCGTGCGACTAAATATTAATATTTTTTCCATTTTGAGAACATTTTGAGTGCTGTAAATTTGACTGAGGCTGTCTGTGATAGAGGAAACCATGCCTAAGTGTTGTGTGAGGGGCTGTGGCTCGAAATACAATAAAAAAGCGCCTCTGATATCCTTGCACAAGTAAGTCCTAAGAATTCATAAATTATTAAGTTTCCTTTATATATTTATACCAATTTCTAGTCTCAATTCATGTTTATTACTGTTCGGTCATAGATTATTGCCTATTCATAGTCTTTCGAACGATATATTTCCTTATTTTGGTTTTGTTTACTAATTATTTTTTATTGACAAATTTAGTGTTGTGATTGTGTAATTTGCACAACGAATCGATTTTGCATCGTTTCTATCAAATTTCGTTTGAATATTTAGCATGAAAGAATATACACATTTATGTTAATTTGCGTGTTTTGTTTGTGTTTTAGGTTACCAAAAAATGATAAACTCAAGAGAAAGTGGCTTGAATAATTGGGTCAAGAGAATATCGACTCCAGCCAGGAAAAAGTATTTGTCTGTTCACTACATTTTGAAGAGTCTTGTATTAATAGAAGTCTTGATATAGTGAGACTTCACGACAATGCAATACCGACAAGGCTCCCTAAGGTAAATTGTCACATTTTCATTGTAAGTCTACATTTACCCGTATCGATGTCAAATCCAAACAGCAACATCATTTTGTGTGTTATAAAGCTTTCTTATACTTTTAGGATTATCTGAAACAAGGACGAGTTGCTTTGTCTGCGACAACAAGCAATGTAATATGCAAGACAACGCCATCAACCACTACCGGCAAAGATGATGTAGAAGATATTTCTATGACCGTTCCTGAACCAATTCAACCAGGGACGTCAACAATGGTAAATACTCATTCTTTCATTCAAAAACTTTTATTTTACTCAAATATGAGCCTTTAATTTTAACCAACTACAAAAAAGAGGTTTTCTATTTGTCTGTATATTATATCAGCGATGGAAAGGATAATATGACCAAGCAACATTTTGGTCGATATTGAGATATACACACTTAACATTAGTTAAAATTAAGATTAAATAAACAAAATCAATATTTAAGCCTATAAAAGAGCTTGTCAGAGTCATATTAACTAATACATATGTTCGCTAATCTGATCTCTAACCTATTACCTATTTTTATTTTTTTCAGCCTAATCCAGACATCAAAGTGATACAGAAGTTGAAGAATAAATGTACCCTGCAACAAAAAAAAATCAAACGCTTAAATGCCAAATGCAGAAGACAAGCAAAGAAGCTTGTTGATTTTAAAAACATTTTACAAGACCTGAAAAGCAGGAATTTTATAAATAATGAAGGTAGTATTATGTTAGAGGAATGCGCTGGCCCGAAAGATTTTCTTAAAAGGCAACTAGCTAAGTCTAAGGGTTTACCCTTACAAAGAAAGTATTCTGAAGAAATCCGCAAATTTGCGTTAACTTTGCATTTTCTCTCACCAGCAGCATACAATTTCATTAGAAATACTTACAACACGTGCCTACCACATACACGAACACTGAGCAAGTGGTACCAAAAATTGGATTCAGAACCGGGATTCACCAAAGAGGCTTTCGATACTTTAAAATTAAAAGCTCAAATGAGTGATAGAAAAGTACTTTGCACTTTAGTTTTGGATGAAATGTCAATTAGAAAATCCTTGACATGGAATCCAAGAAAGCAAAAATATTATGGAAGAGTGGACATGGGAGTTGATTTTGACAGTGACAGTCCAGATGAAGCGAGCCAATGTTTAGTTTTCTTGTTGACCTGCATTAATGGTTCATGGAAGCTCCCAGTGGGCTATTTCTTCATAACATCTTTGACAGGTGAACAAAAATGTAACCTGGTTCAAATATGTGTACAAATGACTGAGGAGGCTGGGTAAACGTTGTAGCTCTAACGTGCGATGGACCGGCTACAAATTTCAGTATGTTGGAGTCATTAGGTTGCAAAAATATAGCTCAGAATCCAGAAATCACGAAATTTAAATATAGAGAAAGCACTGTAAATGTATTCATAGATCCGTGCCATGCAAGCAAGTTAGTTCGAAATGCATTTGGCGAACTGAGAGTCTTTTTTGATGCACAAAATAGAAAAATAGATTTTAAATTTATTGAAAGTCTTCACCAACTCCGAGAAGATCAAAATTTACATTTGGCTACAAAACTTACAAAAGCGCACGTCCAGTTTTTTAAACAAAAAATGAAAGTTCGGCTTGCGACACAATTGCTCAGCAACTCCGTTGCGGATGCTTTGCAATTCTGCGAGCAAAAGCTAAAACTTCCACAGTTTCAAGGTTGCAGCGGCACGATAAATTTTATTAGGTCGTTAAATTATTTATTTGACATATTAAATAGCCATTCCATGCGTCCACCAGGCTGGAAAAAGGCAATATGTGCAGCAAATATTGGCTTAACTTCTGCATTTTTATCAAGTGTTGAAGATTATTTAAAATTATTACGCTTACCTTCTAGACAGCTCTTAATCAATTCAAGGCGAAAAACAGGTTTTATTGGGCTCATAATTAACATTAAAAGTGCACTGGATCTATATAATAGGCTGGTTAATGAAAGTAAATTATTAATTTATTTACCCATGTATAAAATAAGCCAAGACCATATCGAGCTTTTTTTTTCATCCATTAGAGCCAGAGGGGGATTCAATAATAACCCGAATGCGGTACAATTTATGGCAGCATATAAAAGATTATTAGTACGGGCAGAAATCCGTGAGCATGGCATAGGTAATTGCATCCCATTGCAACAAATTAATATTTTAACATACTCTAGCAAAGTTAATCCCACACAAACTATTAATGATTTAACTGCTCAAGGTCTTTACGTGACATTACCGGAAGATGACAGTGAGCTCTATGATGATTTTTTAGAATCAATAAATAATATGCCACTTAATGAATATACTGAAAGTGTTGTTGAATACATCGGTGGCTTTATAGCTCGAAAGCTAACGCGTTCACTTAGCTGCCTGACCTGCGCTAACTTACTTACCAGTGAGTCAACTAATATGCCCATAAGTCTTATAGTTATGAAAACTTGGGGTGGGTTAATTTACCCTTCAAAGGATGTAATTGATTTATTAAAAAAAACCGAACAATTATTAAAACAAAAATTGAAAGTTTGAGTAAAATCGGAGAACTATTATTTGTATATTTACAATTTTTTGTTAGACCTTTTTGATACAAGAAATATTTTTGTATTTGATCCTGAGCACGACACAAACCACAAATCACTTTTAATTAAAAGTGTGATAAAATGTTATTTAGATTTAAGATATAGATTTCATGGGAAAAAAATAACTGAAAGGATAACTTTAAGAAATTATTTAAATAAAACTGTTTTATTTAGAAACGAATAATTACATTTTGGGAAGCCCTTTGGTATGGGACGCAACCTGTATCAGCCTGTATCCGCCGTAACATACCCTAGTTGACACCCTTGCTTAATCCCACCTTTCTATCACGGCAGACTTTATTGTATTTCACCTTATTGTGTAGGTACCTAATACTAATTACAAATTGATATTATTGTATCTATTGGAAATAAAACGGTTCTCCCATTAAATGCTTAGGTAATATCGATTTCTGTTGTTTTATTTTGTCAATAATCGGTGCAGTTTTGAATTCCTTGTTGCAGTTTAATTTACTCTTCTTCTAGCTTGATTAACACGAGAACTATTAATCATAGAGTAAATGCGTAGTAATATTGTTATGAAAAATATCAAGTAAGTAAAATTAATTTTAAATGAACCACCAAATTGATGATTTTTGCAATTTTTCAGACAGATTACGCAACAACAGGCTTGTTTGTACTTAATCCATAATGCGACGTCCTAGAATGAGAATCGAATAACACCCTACTTACTATGTACCTAAAATCAAAAACCTTATTTTAATGTATGTGATTTCGATTAATCGATACGATGAACAAAAACATTGCAAAGAATGAACAGAGGACAACACTAGGTAATGGGCGGAGCCTACGCCATTTTACTTTCCACGCGTGCACGCGCTATCATCTTTTAGTTCACGTCCTCTCTTATTCTTTAGTCATTGGGTTTTACAGACAAGAGAATGCAACTGACAGCAGATGACAGAAGAGTAAAAAACTGAACATGGATACATTAAGTACAAAATAACTAGACATAATAACTAATTACGCGAGTTGCTGCTATGCTGTGTTGATCAAACGCTCCAACATAAAGCTTGTATTTTTTTAATGTATTCCGTGGAAAATGTTGTTGGTAACACATTAACTCACACTTGTTTTTATTGTTTTTATATTAATAAAATTAAATAATAAAAGAAACACTCGTCTCATCCGAGAAGAGCACAGCCCCCCATTGATCTATTGTCCAATCCGGTCGCGGGCAAATTCCAACCGATCTCTCCTATGCTGTGCAGTCAATTTGTTTCTTCTCCCGCCTTCTAATCGTGGAAACGCTTACAGAAGTTCTGCCAGCTGATCGGAGTTGTTGTTGTGCCTCAACAGCATTGGAGAACCGATTACCGATTAAAGACGTCGAAACAATGAAGCCATCGTCTCTTTCGGATGTGCAGCGTTGTCTTCCAGATCTTCGTCTTCGGATATAGCCACCAGTCTCTTGGAATCGTTGGAACATTCGTCGAACGGACCCGGGTCACCCCTTGTAGTATGGTGCAATTTTGTTGTAATGCGTATTTTGACAACATTTTTTTTAACGTTATGTGCTAATGAGATTTGTTGTGTTAAGGTTGATACCAATATTAATTGGTAATGTATTCGTTGATGGCGGGATATGCTTAGCACTTATTTTCGGTGAGGTGCGATATTTGTGACGCCGAGTGTATAATGGAAATGGGTTTAGAAGAAAATCCTAATGCAATCTGGAATTCAGACGTGGCCAGTTTTTCAAAAGACCCATCGAAAACAAAAATCATAGGTCATAAAGGCCGTGCAGCAACGAGAGTTATCGCAACACCTGGGAGTAACAATACGACGGTGTTACTAGGTGCAAAAGCGATTGAAGAAAAAAACACCTCCCCTAATTATCGTAGGATCAGGTATAATTATCAGAGAAAAGGACTCCCCTGCTAAATTTCCAGAGACGATATATGCCGCTACAAAAAATGGCTGGGTGGAGACAGAAGTATTTGAAGCTTTCTTTAAAAATTCTTTTTTGCCGACTATTTGGCGATCAACATCCTGTCTTACTATAATTAAGACTAATTAATTATGATATCTATAAAAAAATACACGAATTACTCGTTTATTTTAAAGCAAGTAATATTACGTATTTAGCTATTCACAACAGTTTAAAACACGAACAGTAATCATACTCATAAATAGTTTAATTAACTAGGTAAATATTAGATAACAGTGTAAATCATACAGAACAAAGAAAGTAAGTACTTACATAAAGTTAACACAATGTCGTTAATGTGCGCGAGGCATGAATTGATTGATTGTGTTCAGAAGAGCGAGCATCTCGCGGCGGGACTTTTGGATGTCCACCAACATCGTGATCATTATTCCGCTGTCTTCTACATATGCAGGTGGGTTCACGGATGGGGGATGGTGGCTTGCTTCCTCCTCATTCTCCGACGTCTCTTCCGGAGGCGTTTGTGCGGGTCTCTTGGATTTGCCCTTTACCCTCTTGGATGACGTTGCGCCATCCTCGGTTGCCCTGCACTTGCTCTGGTAGAGACGCCGGGGGTACCTTGTTTTCATTGTCCCGCACAATTTCCACCAACAAAGTGGACAGACAACACGATAAAGGTTGCAGACAGTCAATACAGGCCGTGAATAAAATTTCCATTATGGACCGCTGATTTGAAGTTCATTTTTTTTTGTAGTGAGTACTATACACATAAATAGAAAGCTTTTTACAGGTAGACGTCAAAGTTGATTGGTTGCTGGTCCCAGAGGGATGGCTGGTCGCAGTGGAGTAACAGCTGGCTCTAGTGGCAGCTTACCGGCTATAGCTAGTTCTTCGGAGGACGAGTATGAGGACATTGATCCTGCGATGCCCAGGCCTACTGGGTCATCTGGCAGAAGAATTAATCCTTACTCGGACGAGTTAAGGTATGTTTTGATTTATGATAATTATATAAATATTGACATGTATTTTAATTAAAGGTTAAAAAAGTTTAGGGTTTAAAAATATTAGATTAAAAATTGTTAGGTTAGGATTTGAGAAGAGAATCACCGTCTCCATACGAAGAACGAGGAGCTCCAGCAGGAGGTCAGCGCCCTGAACGGACAGTCGTGCCCTGCGGGTCTTTAGGGGAATACCAATCACGCCTTGACAGCCTAGAGCCCAGGTTCAACTCCCTTATTAGACTTCGTCCGCCGCTGGCAGAGAATAAGCGGAGGAAGGAGACGGAGGAAGTTGGCGGAGACTAAGCGCAGGAAGGAGGCGGAACTCGCTCCAGCAACGGCTGGGCTAACGTGGCTAAAGCGACACCTGCGCCAAAAAAGCCCCCGCAGGTTCCCAAAAAGTCCACGCAAGCGCCCAAAAAGCCCACATAGGGAAAAGGCGGTGAAGGGGACGACAAATTCCACTGAGGGGAGCAGGTCGTCCCCCAAAGAAAAAGAGGGGGGGCCTGGAAGACGGCCGAAGGCCGCAAAAAGAGGCGGAAGAGGAGCCGCAAGGCCAACAATGCGCCGGGTTTTAAGGGCTGCCCCCAGAATCCGTGTCCGCCCTCGCTCCGACGCTGTACTGGTCACGCTGTAGCCCGAAGCCATGGAGAGGGGAGTAACGTACCAAAAGGTACTGGTGGAGGCGAGGGGAAAGCTGGTTTTCTCCGATTTTGCACCCCGGACAGCTTCCGTTTCAGAATGGCAGCCACGGGGGCGTTTGATGTTTGAGTTGGCGGGATCCAACAAAGCCGAGAGGGCAGACTCTCTAGCTGCAAAGCTGAGGGACGTCCTCAACCCCGAGGAGGCACGGGTGTCCAGACCCATTAAGACAGCGGAGGTTCGCGTCGTTGGGTTGGACGACTCCGTGACCCCAGAGGAGGTGGTGGCGGCCATAGCCCGGAGCGGCGGATGCGCGCCAGAAAATGTGCGGGCGGGCGACATCCGCGTTAATGCTGGCGGGCTTGGGATCATTTGGGTGCGGTGTCCGGTGGCTGTACCAAAGCAGGTCGCCGACGCGGGCCGCTGGTGGGCTGGTTGTCAGCGAGGGTTAAACTCCTGGCACCCCGGGCCATGAAGTGCTACCGGTGCCTGGAGAAAGGGCATGTCCGGGCACTCTGCACCGGCGAAACAGACCGCGCGGTAACGCTTGCGGCGAGCCCAGAAAGCGTGTGCGTTCGCGCAGCGGAATGTTGTTGAATTTAAAGATATTAATTATGCAGATATTTAGTGTATGACGTCGTATAATTGTGTATGGTAAAAAAAAATTGTGTACGCAGCCATTGTGGAGAAATTCACCAAAAACTGATTCCGCTGGGCGAACGTTGTCCTGGCGGAACTTATTTTAATCCATAGACTTTAGAAGAAAAGAGGTGTGTCCAAAAATTAGTGTGTATTTGTGTGTAATTGTGTATGTATGAATAAAATGAGTGCATGCATAAACTTCGGAGAAATTCAAGTTTCCGCTACGCGAACGTTTGGCCATTAGCTAGTTTTCATATAAAGCGCTTACATAGAGAGCTGTAGATTTTTACATACGTTGTTTTGAATTTGTTTATATTTGTTTAAAAAACAGATTTAGAAAAAATCGTAGGGCTTAAAAGATAAAAATATAAACGTAAAATACACTTAATAGGTCTTAGTTCTTAAAGTATGCACTTTGGGGTCTAGATTTTCACGTTTATACAAACCTTGTAAGTATCTGAAACATGTTGCCAAGTATCAATGATGTTCCGTTAGTAATTAAAGAGTTAAAGGACAATTTTACCATGAATAGATCACTGTTTACAAAACAGTCAAATATCACGACGTTCTAAAGGAATTGCATGGTAAAATGTATGCCAAAAATTAGTTTATTCATTCAACTATTCACATGCAAAATTTCATGTCATTAAATTTAGTAATTAAAGAAATCAATTAAAATACTGACGAAGCATCGAAAACCTACATAACCCGACCAAGTTCGGATAGCTACAAAAAAGCGTCCATGCAATATATTTAGGTAACATCCCAAAATTTACCGTATAATACCGGTATTGAATTGGTATAGGTGATAACACAATTGTTTCGATATAATTTAAAGGTCATTTATTTTTGTACACCAAATTTTTGTTCAATTGTTCTGATTTTTCAGCTCCAGAATTGACTGGAATAATTCCGGAGTTCCGATAGGTATTCACATTTTTTAAAAGTTAATATTTTGATTTAATTATATTCTTGTGAACGCACGTAATTTAACGTCTGTGGAATATTCCACAAACTGCTAGTCGAACAGGACGCGCGCGGCTTCCCGCTTGAAACGGTACTTCCATCCTTGAAGAAAAGAGAGGGCAATAATATGTTTTCATTGGCCGCGGCCCGCGCGTATTCGTTTTTGCTGTTGAACTTGAACCTGATTTTGTTTTTTATCCCCAGTCACAAACAAATGTGCAGTCAAGGACAATGTGCGTATGCGCTGTTGTTTTGCTATGCATCGCCAATTCTCGATAATAATAATATTGACAAAGTGTGTTATTAATGTTATAGTGTAACAGTGAAGCTTAACATAGGTAATTATGTAGTAGGAATATTGAGTCAGTGATAGTGAGAAGCTGATCACAGATATAAGGTAAGATTTTATAATAAATTAATAACTATACACTTATTCATTTACGTAGTTTATGAGGCATATAAATTATAATAATTGTGTTACGTTAACATTGGACAGACACCATAAACCCAAGTTAATATCTACAGATTGATCTAATTCTATTTAGAATTTAAATTCATAATAATAAATTATACTAGACATATTATAATGGCTTTTTCACTGTTCGTGCTGTGCGTCTGTGGAACTCACTCATTCGTTACGCGATAGCCCTTCGTTGGTAGTTTTGGAACATTTTTTGTCAATATAAACTGTAGTTTAAGTATATATTTATAAGTATGTATCATTTGAGTATATATTATGTTTATGTATTTGTTATTTGTTTAGTTTCTATCTGTAGTTTATTTTATGTAGGTACCTATAATATTATAATTAGAGTAGTTTATCTTTTTTTTCCCCCCTTTCTTACTATGTACACTTGTTTTCTGTCCTGTTAAGAACTATCTCTCTTTCGCTCTAGGTTTGCTGTCAGAGAACTCATTAATGAGTTAAGCTCGCCTTTGTACATTATATTTTTTTATTGTAAAATTTATGTATTATTTTGGTGTGTGTACCTTAAAGTATAATAGTAATAGTAGTAATATATTATAATAAAATCGTAACCAAGTAGATGTTTTTCCTGGTTAAAGACAAACTACTGAATAGAAAATTACAGAATAACTACTGAATTAACTAAACGACCGACTAGATTGTAACGAAATGTTGAAAATAAATATTGTTATTGAATAATCACCTTATATTTATTACCAATATGCAAAATACATATACGTATAAGGCAGATGTTTATTATTGACTTTCTTTTTGTGGGGTTATGTGTAGAGATGGCAATAACGGCTGTTTTTCAATAATTAATTATGCATATGATTCTATATCACTAAGACATACTCCCCTTAAAAGGAAAGCAACTAATAAAGTATCACAATTTTTCATTATCTTTATGTAGTAATCCATGTACCTATGTAAATGTATACTTTTTATTAATGTTTCAGATTATAATGGCGTCTTAATCTCACTAGAAGCGAACACCTCAACGACCTAATTCTACAAACCAAACCAATTGATCCAACGCATCGCGCGGCGCTACCGACGCCGACGGGAGGAAAAATTTAAAATGGCCGGCAGAAAAAGTACTATACCGTTAAATAATATGAAAGTAGTAGTACGAATACATAAAGACACGTTTGTTAAATCTGTTCCTCCTGTTAGCCATGAAGTGTATGACAGTATACAAAAGCAGTTAGCTGAATTATTTAATTACCACATGAAGAAACCTGCCATACAATTGTCAATTAAACGCCATTATAATTATTTTTTTGACCACTGTGAAAACATACCCACCAGTAAACATTATTTTGATGATTCTGATGAAAACAATGTTGATATTACAGACGAATCTGATGAAGTTCAAGTAAAATTTCTAATGGATTATTATGAGTACAGAAATATAGAACCAACAAATCACAAGTTGTTAAAAAATAATTGGACGAATGAGCTACAAGACCACATATGGGCAAAAACGGATATTCAATGCACTTTTTCATTTAAAAGCAATTACGTTCCTTCAAATTTAAAGCTAAATAATATCAAATGTGATGGCAAATGTACCCAATGTGGAGCAAATATTTTAGTCACTATTGATCCAATAACTAGTAATTTCATAGATGTTACTTGTTTGCTAAGCCGATATAAAAAAGATTTTGTCCATGATTCGACTATAAAGAATAAACTTAATTCTGTAAGAAAACAAAAATTAGCAGTAATGTTAAAACATAATAAGGCATTAGCAGTTAGAGCCAAGATGGCAGACAAAATTATAGGCATAAATGATCCATGTGAACCTCCAACATTTCCGAAATTAAGTACTTTGAGGCGTATACGACACGAAGTTAAAAGGGCACTCCAATTCGATAAGAATACAATTCTCTCCATTTATGCTATGTCACAAAGTCCACCTTTTGATTCTTTTGTTCAAAAATTTAGTTTAGTCCCGTTTTTTTTATATTTTTGGACCCAAGAACAAGGTAAATATTATGATGAAGTATTAAAAAATACACACATCGTTTTATCCATCGATGCAACCGGTTCGATTTTTCAAGTAATTGCACCGCCAAATGTTAACGATAATTTAAGAACTAAAGAACCCAAACATACCTTTTTGTATGCCGTTGTGGCATACACTGCAAACATAAGTATACCTTTATGTTATATGGCGTCCCAGTCCCATACTACTGAAACCATAGCCACGTGGTTAAGCACATGGGCGCGTAACCGTAATACGCCGAATGAAATTATCAGTGATGATTCGTCTGCCCTATTAGGAGCAATATGTCGCAGTTTTTTAAACACCGACACAAACAAATATTTAGCGCAGTGCTTTTCGATATTAGAAGGTGAACATAATTCTATACCAGCATGTTACATTAGATTGGATAAGTCTCATTTTTTCAAAAAATTATACAAACAAAGCTGTTTCGATAAAGCGACAGAAAAATGTAAATACTTCTATATAAATTGTATAAAAAAAAATCACTTGCTCAAGTCCTATGACGAAGTCAAATCAGTAATCAAAGATATCGTTACTGTATCTTTACATGAATATGTAACCCTAGATTTAGATGGGCATTCATGCAAGAAATATGATCAAGCTGTAGCGTATTTAGCGAATATAAGCGAGTATAAGGTTGACATCCAAGATTTAGATAACTGTAACGATGATGAGGCATTATGTTCTGTATTAGCCGATGAAAAGAATGACACCAACAATGCAGGTACAAACCCACTCATTCAATATTACGACAATATTCTAGAAACCGAAAAATTGTATTTAATGTTAATTGACCCGAACGAACATAAAAACGAATATTATCTACCAGAAATAAATGATACATTAAAAAGACTATTGAGAAAGTTGCCAATGTGGAGTGGCGTTATGGATAAGTATTTTCGTAATGTTAGAAATGTTGGGAGTAGCTCAAATGTTGAAAATCATTTCAAAGATATAAAGACCATTTATTTCAATACAAAGCAGGAGCGAATACGTTTAGACGAATTTTTAATACAACATTACACTTACATTAATGGAATGATCAAATTAAATAAAGCTAAATATTCTGAAACTGCTACTAAGATAATTAAGAATAAGAATGAACATATGATTTTAAATCAAGTTAAACAGACGAAAATTATAGGTGATTTCGAGGAGCAATCTATTTTTCAAGACAATCCTGTTGAAATAGAAAACTGGAGAGGTCTAGTTATTCCCAACACAAAAACGGCTTATTCCACTTTTCCCCGTTGGATGATCCCCATTGATGGGGATTAATGAACTTTTTGTTCACTATTCCCCGTTGACCCAAAATTTTTATTTAATGGGGATAAGTGAACTAAAAAGTTCAATAATCCCCATTAGGTAGGTACGTTAAAAAAATAAAATATATGAATCATGTACTTTTATTTTTATAAGGTAAGAACAAAATTTTAAATTACCTACATACCTACTTTACGATTTTATTAGAACGAAAAACAGATTGTTGCCCCAACGAAATTGTTCTAACGATGTTTGGGAATAAGACCTTATATCTATCTATCTAATAAGATACACAATACTGTAAAAGATGCTCATTTTCTAGAGGCGCGCGCGCAAGGCGGTGGCGGAGCGGGGTGCGAGTTAGCTCGTATGTGATTGGTCGACCCATCTTTTGTTTTTGTTTCGTAGTCGTTAAGGGTTAGTAGTGTGTAGTGTAGTTCAAGCGTGCAGTTCTTATCAGTTCGCAGTTATTAGTTTCATATAGGAATAAATAAAGGAAATGGCTGGTAGTTCAACTGACGTTTGTTTAGAGTACGTTAAAAAAGGTAAAGCTACCATACTTCTCCGGGCCGGACATCAATACAGTAAAAAATGCAAATATAAAAATGGTGGAGTTTTGTGGGAGTGTACCACAAGAAAACAAAGTAAATGTGCCGGATCCATCACTGTCATGGTAAGTTACTTATTATATTTTGTGATTAATAATGACAATAATAACCTCAGGTTATGTGTGTTATCAATATCACGTTTATCAATATCAAAATTTAAAAATCAACGTTAAAGTTTAAACACTGTTTCTGTCATGGCGGCACGTGTGACGTCATTCTTTTGTCAAACAAGTCTATTACACCTAGTGTAAAAGAGTGTAGCTGAAGTGAATTGTATATACATATTTAATTATTATTACATATTTTAGTTAAGCATAAAGTGAAATATGTTTTGTTGAACTATTCTGATAGGATAACAACAATTTGTTATAAGTTTTAAAGGTTGTTAAATAGCCTATTTAATTTTGTATTCTATGTAAGTGCAATATTGTTTACTTAAAAAATAATGTAAAGTAATTAATTATTATTACTTAATTTTACAGGACAATCAAGTTGTAGCTGAGAAACGACACAATGTTTGTGAACCTGATTTTGCGCGGAATGAAGTTACCTTGAGGTTATTCAAACTAAAAACTACACTTGCGGATCCAGAAGCACCTGCTATTCCCACTGCTTACAACGCGGCTGTGAGCTCACTAAAAGATACCGGAATTGACAAAATAAAAGAATTCCCTGCCCTGAAGTCTATCAAAACAACATTATATAAACACAGAAATGCAGCATTTGAAGTAAGTAAAATTGAGTTCAAAAATGTTGAAGAAGTTAAAGTACCTCCAGCTCATCAGGAATTTATTTTAGCAGACTACAATGACAGTGGTATCCGTGTAATAGCTTTTTGCTCTGAATTTGCCCGACATCAAATGAAAAATTTGAAGATGTTCTTGGGTGATGGAACGTTTTGGATCTGTCCATCTCCCTTTTACCAACTCTACACCATTCATGGGGATTTGGGCAGTACAGAAAAACACATAAACATTGTGCCACTTGTTTATGCCCTCATGAGCCATAAAAATCAACAAACATATGAAATTTTATTTAGTATGCTAAAATCTGCATTACCTGATTGGAATCCAGAAATATTTAAATGTGACTATGAAGTGGCTCCGATGAACGCAATGCGAAATGTTTTTGTAAATATATCTATTAGCGGCTGTTATTTCCATTTCACCCAGGCAATATGGAAGAAAGGAAAACAACTCAAACTAACAAAAGATAAATTAACCAGAAGACAAGTTGCACTTAGCACTGCTTTGGCTTTGTTACCATCAGATAAAATCATTGCGGGTTGGTTTTATGTTGCCTCTCAAAGCCCTGATGATGATAATAGCAAGGAGTTTAGAAATTACATGCTCAGACAATGGCTACAAGATGATTTTATTAAAACGTGGTGTGTATTTGGACAGACTCATCGCACTACGAATTTAGTCGAAGCATGGAATAATAAAATAAAAAAGCGTGTGAAAATAAAGAAACCCAACATTATGAAGCTCCTCACAGCGTTGGCTGAAGATGCATCGTATTACGAAGTTCTTGCATTGGGGGTTTCTGAAAATAAAGGTATAGCGGAAAAAACAAAAAAAAGCATCAATCGCGATAATTATATACAGGAGGTCCAAATGGAACTCATTAATAATGAAATTACGATTGGGCACTGTTTAGAAAAACTTAAGTGAGTGTAATCTTTGATTTTACAAGGTATAAGAAAGAATTATTTTCATGCTACAATTTTAAATTAATGATTGTAACAATCTGTGACTTTATTAGGTATAAGAAAGTTATATTTTTTATTTTAAATTAATAATTGTACAATCTGTGATTTTACTAGGTATAAGAAAGTTATATTTTTTATTTTAAATTAATAATTGTACAATCTGTGATTTTATTAGGTATAAGAAAGTTATATTTTTAATTAATAAATGTAACATGATTCATATATTTTATTTTTTTAACGTACCTACCTAATGGGGATTATTGAACTTTTTAGTTCACTTATCCCCATTAAATAAAAATTTTGGGTCAACGGGGAATAGTGAACAAAAAGTTCACTAATCCCCATCAATGGGGATCATCCAACGGGGAAAAGTGGAATAAGCCACAAAAACTATCTCGTCGAAGCCTCTTTACATCTTACAAAATGGTAACGTATCAATATCGAAAGACATCAAAAATGTAGTGACTAATACCTGTGCATTTGACGCAGTGGCTCAAGCTTTCGCAGTCGCATATACTGACCGTATCTCTTTCCGTAATTTTATAGATTCCTTGATTAGCAAAGATTCATTCACTCGTTTTTTTATCCTATTATCTAATACGAAAAAGAATTATTGCAAAACGTTATACGCAAAACGAGAAATTTTACTAAATCCATTGTTTAATGTTAATGACAATACACTTGATGCAAGACAGTGCCAAATTATAGATTGTGCATGCAATGTCACAAAAATAATTGAAGACATCTGTTTGCCATACTTTTCTGGAAACAGAAAGAAATGTTGTTCAAATAAAGAATGCCTTGTTTCCATAAATGACAGCAATTTTAAATGTAAATACCTACCTTTAAACATTGATATCATTAAGTGTAAAGGCATTGCCAAATTGCAAGAGTCTGTAGAATCTGGTATGAGGAGTGACAATCCTCCTATTTGTAATTTTTGTGGAATAGGCACTGTCGATTTTAAATATGATTTAAATGATTTAATTATCTTTGAACTACATAATTTGTACATAAATCTAGAGGACATACCTCGTAATATTGAAATAAATAATAAGCTATTTTTAATATTGGCTATTATTGAATATGTTCCACCTTTACAAATGCCAGGTATTGGTCATTACAAGGCGCATTGTTCGAGACCCCCGTACACTAATAAATCATTTCAGTGTTACGACGATTTATGTAGCAAAATTCAAAATAGTTCCAAAAACATAATGCCTCATGCAATAATTTATACAACTGAATAGTCTAGTTATGTGATCTGTGATTGTTAATCTGTGATTTTTTTTTAAGCTAGTGTACATTATACTTAGAAATGTTGAGGTTATTTACTGTATTTGCTACTCATTTAAGAATATTTTCTTGAAAATACCTTTTTTATACCAATGTTTTAGTTTATAAGCACTTTCTTAATGTTGATCAAATCTAAACAACTGAATAGTCTAGTTATGTGATCTGTGATTGTTAATCTGTGATTTTTTTTTAAGCTAGTGTACATTATACTTAGAAATGTTGAGGTTATTTACTGTATTTGCTACTCATTTAAGAATATTTTCTTGAAAATACCTTTTTTATACCAATGTTTTAGTTTATAAGCACTTTCTTAATGTTGATCAAATCTAAACAACTGAATAGTCTAGTTATGTGATCTGTGATTGTTAATCTGTGATTTTTTTTTAAGCTAGTGTACATTATACTTAGAAATGTTGAGGTTATTTACTGTATTTGCTACTCATTTAAGAATATTTTCTTGAAAATACCTTTTTTATACCAATGTTTTAGTTTATAAGCACTTTCTTAATGTTGATCAAATCTAAACAACTGAATAGTCTAGTTATGTGATCTGTGATTGTTAATCTGTGATTTTTTTTTAAGCTAGTGTACATTATACTTAGAAATGTTGAGGTTATTTACTGTATTTGCTACTCATTTAAGAATATTTTCTTGAAAATACCTTTTTTATACCAATGTTTTAGTTTATAAGCACTTTCTTAATGTTGATTAAATCTAAACAACTGAATAGTCTAGTTATGTGATCTGTGATTGTTAATCTGTGATTTTTTTTTAAGCTAGTGTACATTATACTTAGAAATGTTGAGGTCTTTTTCTGTATTTGCTACTCATTTAATAATTGGTATTGAGTTGTAAATACCTTTTTTATTTTATAAGTACTTTTTAAATGTTGATTTATTTTTATATTAGGCAGACTCTCAAACCTAAACAACTGAATAGTCTAGTTATGTGATCTGAGATTGTTAATCTGTGATTTTATTATTGAAGCTCTAAATATTTTACTTACCCTTATATTCATAATCGTTTATTAAACCTATGTTAGTTAAAACACATTTAAGTTTATTGCTGTCGTTGCAAGCGTTTGTTAACGTTATTATAATTACTTATTTAAGTGTGTAATGAAACATAATTAAGTATGTACTTAATAAAAAAAAATTTTGTACACGGATATTTAAATAGAAAAGTACTTGTTAATTGAAGATTTATTTTTATCGTAGATAGTTGGGTTATTATTAAAAAAATATTTTTAATTCAAGAAATGCAATTGTTTTATTTTTTCCTAACGCTTGTGTACGGAACTGTACCATATTAGTAAATACTATATTGGAAGGTTAAGAACGTCTCTTAGATATATGGCTGGGCCGCTTTTTTGTAGCTATCCGAACTTGGTCGGGTTATGTAGGTTTTCGATGCTTCGTCAGTATTTTAATTGATTTCTTTAATTACTAAATTTAATGACATGAAATTTTGCATGTGAATAGTTGAATGAATAAACTAATTTTTGGCATACATTTTACCATGCAATTCCTTTAGAACGTCGTGATATTTGACTGTTTTGTAAACAGTGATCTATTCATGGTAAAATTGTCCTTTAACTCTTTAATTACTAACGGAACATCATTGATACTTGGCAACATGTTTCAGATACTTACAAGGTTTGTATAAACGTGAAAATCTAGACCCCAAAGTGCATACTTTAAGAACTAAGACCTATTAAGTGTATTTTACGTTTATATTTTTATCTTTTAAGCCCTACGATTTTTTCTAAATCTGTTTTTTAAACAAATATAAACAAATTCAAAACAACGTATGTAAAAATCTACAGCTCTCTATGTAAGCGCTTTATATGAAAACTAGCTAATGGCCAAACGTTCGCGTAGCGGAAACTTGAATTTCTCCGAAGTTTATGCATGCACTCATTTTATTCATACATACACAATTACACACAAATACACACTAATTTTTGGACACACCTCTTTTCTTCTAAAGTCTATGGATTAAAATAAGTTCCGCCAGGACAACGTTCGCCCAGCGGAATCAGTTTTTGGTGAATTTCTCCACAATGGCTGCGTACACAATTTTTTTTTTACCATACACAATTATACGACGTCATACACTAAATATCTGCATAATTAATATCTTTAAATTCAACAACATTCCGCTGCGCGAACGCACACCCAGAAAGCGCAGCAAGCGTTGAACCTAGGATTTCTTGGTCCTGAGCATGGCGGAGTGGTCAATAAATGTGGTGGTGCGTTGAGCCGTATTTAACACCCCCATGGTGTCACGGTTGGGTCGCCCTTGTGAACGGGATCGTCACGATGGGGGCATACTTTTCGCCCAAGAGGAGTCTCGCCGATTTCGAGAGTTTCCTTGTCGAGCTGGGAGCCGCCGGCGTCGTCGGCCGGTCTCACCGTCGGCCCATTTTGCTTCTCGGCGATCTGAACGCCAAATCTGCGGCGTGGGGTTCCCCGGTCACAGACCCGAGAGGCGAAATGCTAGAGTGGGCCATTACGACGAGCTTGGCCATCTCAAATCGGAGTTCGGCCAACACATGTGTGCGACAGCGGGGCGGATCCATAGTGGACGTTTCGTTCGCTAGTTCCGCTGTCGTTCACCGTATTCGTGATCGGCACGTGGAAGCGGAGGCGGAGGAGACGCTATCAGACCACCGATACATACGCTTCGACGTCTCCGCTCAAACCGCTGGAGGTCGTAGCCAACCGGCCCTCCGGAAAGACGGCCCGCGTTGGGCACTGAAACGCCTCGACATAGGCTCTCGAGGAAGCCACTATGCCCTAGCCTGGGTTCGGAACTCGGCTACCGTCGGTTTCGTCGACGTCGAACAGGAGGCGCAGTGGTTTAGCGACGCGATGACGTAAATCTGCGACGCGTCAATCCTTAATCGTCACATATCGAGAAAAAAAAAGGATTAGTGAGGTAATTTTCCTGAGACAAAAACTGTGCTCATATCACCGTTCGCCAAATTGACGAAAGAGTCTGGGCAAGTTTATGATGATAACATGCCGAAAATGTAACTGCCGAACGGAACCTTTCTCCCGTGCTATTGAGACATGGTTTGAAAACGCACGGTTGTCCACATTCCACATTGCAATATTCCAAAATAATAATGTATGCTTTTAGTGAGGGACTGACTTATCATCAAACGAGGGAAGAATTAGCATATGATGATGGTCCGGTAGTTTCAGCGAGAACAGTAGCAGATTGATTTAGTAACTAAACCAATCTATTGTTTCCCGAGACAATTGCCATATACGAGTTTGAAGATCAAAGAGCCCAAGGGAAGATACCCCCACCCTAATAAAGTGGTGCAAATTGACGAATCGAAGTTTGTAAAACGAAAATATAATCGTGATAGACGGACATAGGGTGATTGGAATGATGGAAGACGGCAACGACGATCTCCGGCAGGAGGTGTGTCCTGATAATGAAAGGTCTGCGGATATATTGGTGCCATTAACAAAAAAAGCATGTCGAGGAAGGCTCCATCATTCACACAGATTATTGGAGAGCGTATCTGATCCTATCCTTCCTATCCTTCCTCAGCACGGATATATACATACATAGAAGAGTAAATCATAGTGACCCAACAAATAAATTCGTCGCACCAGACGGAACACACCCAGCGTATAGAGAGCCTGTGGAGAGGTCTAAAGAAACAATTTCGACAGCAACAAAATAAACAGAATTTCACAGATTGGTTGTGCGAATATTCATGGAGGCGAAGGATAATGATGAACCATTTGGATGCTTATGAAGAATTATTAAATGCAATAAAATATGTTTTTTATAAATATTAAAATTTGATTAAATATAAAAATTCTAAATCGCCACTATATAACTATTATATAGTGTTGTGAATCAGAAGTCAAGAAACCAACCCGTATATAATAAGCGAGCGCTGCTCCCAGCGACGCCCTAAGCCGAAGCCCGTACCCCGCAGGGGGTGCCCTTAGCATGTAGTCGTTTAGTTTGTAAGTTTTTTGCCCTGCCTGGAGGCCTTACACTAAAGGCACCCACAGGATTGTCCGGTTAAGCAAACGACAACCTCTCAAGGTTGAACTGCGATGTGCCATTTCGAAAAAATAAAAAAAACTGCTCATCTTTTTGTTCGAGAGCCGTCAGACCGTCAACACGTCATCGTAGCGTCCAGACATATATTTTTTCTAATACCGTGTGATTTTTATGTGCTTTGCTAATAGCTGGATTTATGAAATTAAAACTGTAGCTGTAAGATTTTTCTTTAAAAAAATAACTATAAAATTATTAAATAATTTGCATGAATAGCAACAAATTCAACTAAAGTAGAACTACGTGTGTCATGTTATTACTTTACCCTACTAATTTCATATTTTTTCTATTAAAGGGATTGGGGAGATTATATACCGAACATTATATTTTTACCACTTAGCTGAGCGTGGATAGTACTACTATCCGGAGGTTTTGACGTTAACTGCTGCTGGATAGTAGTACTATCCATTCGCACTTGCTGCCCAAAAATGTTTATTTAAATCGCCTAAACTTGCTTTGTCCATGCATTGCATGGTATAGATGTCAACTCTATAATATTCCTGACAGTCGTACCAAAAATTATGGCAAACACACGTTCGACACGTCATCTAAATAAATTATTAAATTTCTCATTTGGCAGCGGCATTCCGACGGAACTTCGAGAATTTTAAGTGCCGAGAAAATGTCGTGAGTATTCTGATATTATTGTTACTATACTTAAAATGTCACTTACGGGATATCTTCCGTGATTATTTGTTTTTGAGCTCCCGATATTTCGACGCTGTTGCAAGCGCCATGATCGCGGGTCAACTGGAGAATGTGGGTGGAAGGAAAAAAAAAACAGTTGCACAAAGTCTGCGTTCCCCCAAGGATAAGATCCCGTACGAACATCCGATAAAATCGACTGCAGTTGCGGCAGTTCATACATCGGTCAAACGAAGCGAACTGTCTCATGCCGCATCAAAGAGCACATAAAGACTGTGAAAAACAACGATGAGCAGAAATCGGCCATAGCTACACCTATTTCAGTCAGGGCCCAATCACTGGATTGAATTTCACAAGCCACGTATTTTGTCAACAGACAAACATTACTTTCCAAGGCTGACAAGAGAAGCAATTGAACTAAGGAAATACAAAAATTTCAATCGAGAGGATGGCTTCAAATTGTCAAGTACGTGGAATCCAGTATTGAGTATGCTCAAAAGTAGCAGCCAGCAACATAATAAGAACTTCACAAAACCTGGTGATACTGTAAGTGTGTTTTGCCGTGACTTAGTGTCGAGTTCCAGTGCGCGTAGCAAAAGACAAAGAAAGAGGGTAGACAGATTTGTCTGCTCCTAACAATTTTTTCCATCCACCCACATTCTCCAGTTGACCCGCGATCATGGCGCTTGCAACAGCGTCGAAATATCGGGAGCTCAAAAACAATAAATAATCACGGAAGATATCCCGTAAGTGACATTTTAAGTATATATTATCTGTGTAATATCAATGGAATATTATGTTCTTAATGTTGGTAAGAAATACTCTTTGGTTGGTAACATGTTTTTTTTTCTTGTTCTGTTGACGCCATCTTTTCTCTGCTAATGTACTCCCTGTGTTGTAATGAAGATTATCAAGAGTTTTACTGAAAATAACAGGTTATGGGCCCAGACACATAACCCTGGTGTAAGTAAAACAACAACGAAAACTGTATCGTCAAAAGTTACTAAAACTGTCGGCGCAACGTGTTGGCGTCCTTTGAGGTTAACCGGCGGGAAGGAAGAAAAAAATATTACTTGCGAAGCAAGGACGGGACGATCAGGAAGACAGCATGGCGATGGATGACAATGTTAGAATGCCTGGCTTGCATATTAAGCTGGAAGGTGCATCAAATTGGAATATTTGGAAATTTCAATCCGTTATATTGCTACGTAGTCAAGACCTATTAGAAGTAGTAGAAGGAACATGTATAAAACCAGAGGAGGCAGCGAGCAAGGCAGCATGGGAGAAGAAAGATGCAAAAGCCCAAACATGGCTAGTAACAAGAATGTCAGAAAATGCAATGATGCATATAATAACCTGTTCTACGTCTGCTGAAATATGGAAGAAATTGGCCAGTTTTTACGAGCTAAAGTCTGAAACAAGTATCCACATCACTCAACAACGTTTCTTCCAATGCACATACCAAGAGGGAACTGAGATGTCGACTTTCCTATCTAAAATAGAAGAATTGAAAAACCAGTTGAAGCAGATGGGAGAAGCTATTTCAGAAAAAATTGTCATAACTAAAGTGCTTATGTCACTACCAGATTGTTACAAGCATTTTGTTTCTGCTTGGGAGTCGGCACCGGACAGGAAGCGAACGTATGATAATCTCGTGGCTAGATTAATGATAGAAGAGGAGCGGCTGAAAGAAAAAGGAGAGGTGGGTCAGCAAGCATCGTCGGCTTTCGTCATGAAGAAAGTAAACAAGAAAAATATTAAGTGTTTTAAGTGTAATAGGCTGGGACATTATCAAAACGAGTGTAACGGTAACGTAAACAAACGAAACGGCCATAATTCGGAATGTGACAATAACAATAAACAAGTCAAAAAGTGTTATTACTGTAAAAAGACGGGGCATCTAAAAAGTGAGTGTTGGTTCAAAAAGAATAAGGACAAAGACGGTAATGCGTTCGTGATGGTAAATTCAAGTGGACAGTTCCAACAATCATATTGGTTAGTGGACACTGGGGCTAGCCAACATATGTGCCGTGATCGTAATTTATTTGCGAAATATTCGCCATTGTCAAATAAATCTGTAGTAGTCGGCAATGGGAATGTTATTAGTGCGCATGGTTGCGGGCAGGTGGCGCTCCAAGTCTATGATGGTTGCAAATGGATAAACACGACCATTGACAACGTCTTGTATGTACCGGATTTAAAAATAAATTTATTCTCTGTGAACTGTGTGACAGATAGAGGTTATGTTATGACCGTAACTGAGAACTTATGTAAATTCTACAAAGGAAATAAAGTGTGTGCGGTGGCGAATCGTAATGTAGACATGTATTATATGAACGTGCGTTACAAATACGAACAAGTAAACGTGACCCAAGTTAAATCCAGTCTTAAAGAGTGGCACGAGAAACTAGCACACCAAAATACGCAATATGTCAAAACAGTGCTCAAAAACAATAACATATCCGTGAAGGAAGACTCAAATTTAAAGTGTGATGGCTGTCTAGAGGGCAAAATACATCGTCTGCCTTTTAGTGCGAGTGAAACGACGACAACTAAACTTTGCGAACTTATACACGCTGATGTGTGCGGTCCCATGGAGGAGCAATCAGTCGGGGGCTCTAAATACTTCCTATTGCTCAAAGATGATTACTCAAACTATCAAGTGGTCTATTTTGTTAAAAGGAAGGACGAGGTCAAAGGGTGCGTCGAAGATTTTTTGAATAAATCTCAGAATATTACCGGCAACACCATACAAACATTCAGGAGCGACAATGGGTTAGAATTTGTTAACAAAGAAATGAAAGAAATGTTTCGAAAACGCAGTATCACTCACCAGACTACGGTTACTTATACCCCTGAGCAAAATGGGAAGGCAGAGCGTGAAAATAGGACTTTGGTCGAGGCGGCAAGGACAATGCTATGTGCTAAAAGTTTACCTAAAAAGTTATGGGCAGAAGCTATTCATACTGCAGCATATGTGTTGAACAGAACAAGCAAGAGCACTGAGATTGGAAAGACCCCATACGAGACATGGACAAATAGACATTTTGACATAAATAAGTTGAAAACCTTTGGTACCCCTGTTGTTGTTCATATCCCAAAAGAAAAAAGAAGAAAGTGGGACTCTAAAGGACAGAAAGGAATCATGGTTGGTTATGGTGAAGATGTCAAGGGTTATAGAATATTTTTCCCGGAGAAGAACAATGTTGAAATAAAGAGGGATGTTGTATTTGTAGAAAACGAGAAAGAAGAGGTAGTTATGCTGGAATACGATACTAACACCATGGAGAGTCAAAGAGAGAGAGAGGTAAGTGAAAATAAGGAACAACCCAAAGGAAGTAAAGAGAAACTAAATGAAAAGGAGAGACATACCAATGACAGTGATGGACAAGTAAGTGAGAGTGAAGAACTGAGCAAGGAAATGGAGGATGAACCTATTGAAAGTGAAGATAGTTTATATACACCATGCTCGAGTGATGAGGGATCAAGTGATGGAGAAGCTGATGATACATTACCACGCCAAAGAAGTACCCGCGTGAAGAAGCAGACCTCATATTACACTTGTCATCATGTCTATATGGATGGAAATGAACCTAAAACTTACAAAGAAGCAATGCAAAGGAAAGATGCTGATAAATGGCAAGAAGCTGTTGAGAAAGAGCTGGAAACCCTGAAAGAAAACAATACCTGGGACTTGTGTAAGAAACCTGAAAAGTCTGTAAGTAGTAAATGGGTATTTAAAATTAAAAGTACAAATGATGTAGTTCAGTACAAAGCTAGGTTAGTAGCAAGGGGCTTTGAACAAAATGATATAATAGAAATGTGTGACATTTATGCACCGGTTGCAAAATTGGCAACTTTTAGGTTATTTGTTTCAGTAGCTACAAAATTAAACTTACCTATTTTTCAAATGGATGTCACAGGTGCATTTTTATATGGAGATATTGATGAAATTGTGTATTTAGAATTACCAGAAGGGGCTTATAGTGGTGATAATAAGTTTGTTAAATTAAATAAATCTCTATATGGTTTAAAGAAATCTCCGAAGTACTGGAATGATATATTTAACTCTGTAATAATAAAACAAGATTTTGTAAGGTCTCGTAATGATTCTTGTTTGTATACAAAATGTAATGGCAATTCCAGAACATATGTTTTGTTATATGTAGATGACTTGTTAATATTTGGTAATGATAATTCAGAAATATATAAACTCAAATCAGTAATAAACAAAGAATTTAAAATGAAAGATTCGGGATTGGTGTCAAACTTTCTAGGTATACAAGTTAAACAAGATTTGGAACAGGGAATAACTGAATTAAATCAAACAAAATATCTTAAAAGTGTTATAGAAAAGTTTCAGATGCAAAGTTGTAAAGGAATGTATACTCCAATGGATGTTAATTTTAATGCTAAAATATTCGATGGAAATAATGATTCTTTGTGTGATAAAAACATTGAAAAAGAATGTAGGAAAATAATAGGTTGTTTGTCTTATGCTGTATCAGGAACAAGACCCGATATTTGTGTAGCTTTGTCTATTTTAAGTAGATTTCAAAATAAAGCAAACAGTGCCCTGTTATCAGCACTTAAAAGATTATTGAGATATGTAAAACAAACCATTGATTATAAATTGGTATATAAGTGTAATGATGACATGTTGGTGGGATACTGTGATGCAAATTGGGGGGGAGATTTGCAAGATAGGAAATCCACAACAGGATTTTGTTTTATGTTTGCTAATTGCTTAGTTTCATGGTGCTCAAAGAAACAAGCCAGTGTCAGTTTATCATCCACAGAATCGGAATATATAGCAATCAGTATGGCTGCAAGTGAAGCCTGCTGGCTTATTAATTTGTTGAAATTTTAATATTAAAAATACATGTCCTGTTAAAATGTATAGTGACAATCAGAGTGCCATTATGGTTGCTAATACTGATAGCACTAAACGACTGAAACATATTGATATTCGTTTCCATTTTATTAAGGAACAAATTAAGAAAGGAAAATTGTTATTAAAGTATATTAAAACAGAAGATCAGACAGCTGATTACAAAGGCACTAAACAAAACTTTGTTCCTTAGATTTATTAATAAGTCTGGTTTAAGCGAGTAGTTATATTAAGTTATGTTAAGTTAAAATAAATAATATTATATTGAGGGGGGGTATTATTTGTGTAATATCAATGGAATATTATGTTCTTAATGTTGGTAAGAAATACTCTTTGGTTGGTAACATGTTTTTTTTTTCTTGTTCTGTTGACGCCATCTTTTCTCTGCTAATGTACTCCCTGTGTTGTAATGAAGATAATAAAACTATTATTGATTATCAAGAGTTTTACTGAAAATAACAGTATAGTAATGAACCGTGAAAGCTTAAAACAGTGTTTTTATTGTTACTAGCTGATAGTATTATATATCAAAATTATCCTAGAGAATCGTGCTACAATATTTTGTTAAAGTTCATTCGTTTTAGAATCTCGAAGTTGCATTATTTCGCCTGTAAAAATTTTCTTATTCGCGTTGTCGAAAATGGCGACCGTTTGATGATGAAATAAAAAGTGTTTCGTGTATATTTGGCTCCAGAATTGTTTAAAAACAGTGGAATAGTTAATAATTAGTATACTGTTGAATAGTTATACGGAATTCCTTGATTTAACGAAATCAAATCAACAGGTTTTCTGACTGGATAGCAGGGGTATCCAATGGCGGATGGGATTATAAAATAATAAATGGATTAAGGGTCTGTACAGACGCGTTACCCGTAACGTAAATTATTGTTTTTATGTGTGTGGAGTTTTTTTTTGTTTGGGATAGACAATGAATGCTGTCTGTTTTATTTTAACTTCGCGCATGAAGGTTGCATTAAAACACAGTAGGTATTATTATTTCGTGATTGATATTTACGTATTCACGATTTCATTTAATTTCGCAAAACTACATACCTACTATTTAGAACGATGATAGTCACATTTGAGAAATCTAGATTGAGTTGTTTTTCGAGTTCCTTTTTTTTTGTTTATTTTTTCATTAAATTCGTTTTATTTTACATTTATTTCGTAAAACCACGTACCTACCTATTTAGAACGATGCTATTCACGTTTGAGAAATCTAGATTCGAGTTGATTTACGAGTTTTAAGACAGTTGCTTTTTTTTGTAAGCGATTGTGCTCCTTATTTGTAGGAAGTCACGGCTCAATTTCGTATGCATATCTCATGTCGCTACTAATTTGCTGGTGAAGGAATACTCACGCGCACGGGCTGCACCAATTTATTGTCATTCAAACATAGTTGAAATTAAACTACACAATTTATTTTAGTGACTACGAATATGATTTCGACCTGAGCGAGGACTACGTCCCCGAAGAAGGTCGCGGGCGCGGACGCGGGCGTGGTCGCAGTCGCGGCCGCGGCAGCCGGGGCGAAGGGAGAGGAGCGGGAGACCAGGCCACGCCGTATGTATCGTTGTGATCGTGCTCCTTACTTTCGTAAAAACATGTACCTACCTATTTTAAGACCTTTTTACCTATTTTAGTGACCAACTGACCGCAGAGGAAGGTCGCGAGCGCGGACGCGGTCGCAGTCGCGGGCATCCAAGGGGCTGGAGACCAGGCGCCGTATGTATCGTTGTGATTTATCTTTATTCTTCTTTTAAGTTAAGTAGACGTAATAAATATACGGATTTTTATTTCAGCAACGAGCTAGATGAAGTGAGGGCTGTCAAAGCCGCTCAGAAGCGCATGCTGGCGGCTTTGAACCCTACTTCTAAGAAGGCTCACCTCGAGCGCAAGCGGGAGGAGGAGGACGACAGGATCCTCCTCCCAGGCGGGCCCGAGCGAAAACGTCGGGCATGGTTAGTATTTTTTTTTATGTTTTCATCTGATCTATGTGTTCAATGTTCAATTATGTTTTTAATTTTTTTTAGAAAGCCTTCTCCTACACGCGCACCCGGCATTTTCTTGCCGGGGGTGGAGTTGCCAGTGTTGCCGCCGGGAACGGAGCCACCTCTTGTTCTTCCGGCCTACCAGCCGTCGACTTGGGAGCCCCGTGCGGGACCCTCACGGGAGCCCCAACCTGGTCCTTCTGGGGTCTCTTCAGGCGGACCTTCTTGGGAGCCCCAACCTGGTCCTTCTGGGGTCTCCCCAGGAAGACCTTTTTGGGAGCCCCAACCTGGTCCTTCTGGGGTCTCCTCAGGTGGACCTTCTTGGGAGCCCCAACCTGGTCCCTCATGGGAGTTCCCAAGCCCACAAGAACTAAGAGTAGTGCCGGCAGAAATTGAAATTTCGTGTAAGTATATGGCCACCCTTCTTTGTCCTATTTCCAAGCTCTGTGCGTCCTCCAAATAAATGTTTTTTGTTTCAGTCGAAGACGAAGACGGTTCCGGAGGAACGTCCAGGGAGGGTACTCCGGATACTGACGAGGCCGATACAGTCCCCAACTCGCCGAGTTCGCTTGATAGCCTGAACCCTGGTCGCCTATCGACGCGGCTGAGCTTGGGGACTGCGTCGAAAACCTCTGTTAAGAGGGTATATTTTATTAATGATTTTACTTCAGAGGAAGAGTAAATCATTAATAAAAAATCCCCTTTTAACACACACACACACTAAAACATAATTATGTATATACACAGGCAGGCTGCCAGCGCTGCATGTGGGCCAACAAGTTGAAATCCGCAGCATACCCGCGCGGCCGCAGCTACAGACGATAGGTAAATATTATACTACATGATATTTTAACAAAAGCTAAAGCTTTTGTTATTTATTATGTATTCTTTTTTTTTTGTTCACAGGGATTAACGACACCAACATGGAGTCAGTCATGACAAACTGGCTCCATGAGGAACTTGACAGTGACGATGAACTTAACGTAGACCTGAACACTGACGAGACGATTGTACGGTCTACTGTTACTGACTTAGCTGTACCTGCTGACTACACCCCACTAGAACTTGACATTCTCAGTAGCGAGGACAGACAGAATGACGAGGCCTTGCGTAGATTAGCCCCGGAGTCTGCTTACGATTTCGCGTGGCAGACCAACGATCAATCTTCCAAGGCCATCCAGAACCGTTCACCGACACACCACATTTGACATGACAGACCAGACATCGATATTCGACGTCTTCCATAAAATGGTCGACGTCGAGTTTATCGATATGCTGGTTGACGAGACTAATAGATACGCCCGCCAAAACATCGACAAACTAAGACGACAATACAAACTGACTCGGTACGCACGCCTGCGTCGGTGGACACCGACTGACAGGGACGAAATGTACACATTTTTGGCTATCCTCATTCTCCAGGCTCTTTATCCCCTCCCTGAGGAAGAGTTATATTTTAAATTTAACGGCTTTGGTACAATGCCACACTTTCGTATAATCATGACCTATGACCGATTTTTCCTTTTAAAGACTATGCTGCATTTTACCGACAGTGAGACGACGGACAAAACGAGCAGACTGTGGAAGATCGACAACGTGACTGACTACTTCAACAAGAAGTTTTCCAGTCTATACTTCCCATCCAAAGAGATCGTTGTGGACGAATCCTTTTTGAAATGGCACGGGCGACTGACCATTGCTCAAAAGATTTCGTCGAAGGCTGCACAGGTCGGCGTGAAAACGTATGAGCTGTGTGAGTCTTCGACCGGCTATCTCTGGAAGATGATAGTATACGCTGGAAAACAGACAAACACACAGACAGACTCACACACAGAAACACACACACACACACAGACAGACTCACAGACCGACGGGATAGACAGACCGACGGGATAGACGGACCGACGATGGGGACCCCGACGCTCGTAACAGAGGACACAAATGACGGAGCTGTAGAGGACGAGGCATCTGACACACTTTTGACGACAGGACCCACTGACGAATTACAACCGGGCAACGCGACTGCATTTATTGTGTACTAACTAGTTGAACCATTGCTTTACCTAGGACACACGCTAATAATGGACAATTTTTATAATACAGAGTGGAGATTTCAATATGAAAATAAATTAAACTTCGTATACCTTAGGACGTTCCCAGTCTACATACAAAAATTCATTTGAAAATATCCAGTAGTTTAGGATTTTAAAATGGTATATCTAAGTAACTAAAAAGTATAAAATTAAAAACATTTAAAAAATTAAAAAACCCGACTGCATAAAAAATAACATAACTTTAAATAAAAACTGAAAAGAAAAAAAACAAGTGTAGGAAACAGGACATATTGACTGCAACAGTCGGGACCCATTAAATAATCTAGACTAAAATCATTACATCCAATATGGTAGTCTACGACGGTCATAGCACTCATGTCGATATAAAAGTGGTTGAGTTGGCACGAAAACATTGTCACAAGATTAAAATTACCCCCACATACGTCTCATCTTTTACAGCCACTAGATGTGGCTGTGTTTAAATCTTTTAAATCTAGCTGGGATGCCAAGTTAGTTGAATGGCAGCGACATAAGGTTGGTGTGAAGCTACCTAAAAAAGTGTTTTCTAACTTATTTGCAGAAGTATGGAATAATATAAAATCTGAAAATATTATCAACGGCTTTATAAAAACTGGAATATGTCCTTTTAATTCAGATGTAATTTCAGACGATAGGTATGATCCAAGAGCTAACAAGCGATGGATTGAAAAGCATAAAATGAAAAACGTATTTCAGCCTCCACAACCTGTTCTTCAGTCAGATGATAACTCTCTCGTGTCGTTACTTGAACTTAGCCTTAAAGTAATTCATAGACGGATATGTGACGATGGGGCAATTTACGACCTTGACGGTACACTTTCTTTATTTTGGCTTCCTGAAACTTCTGAAACAGTCCACTTGCTGGTAGATGTGGCAAAACATGGAGCAGGCGTCATCATTTTGGCAAATTTACCGATTTGCCTATCTAATATTCAAACAAAACCCATAACTAGTGCAGTCTAAAATTAAGATTATTTCTAATCTACTATTATTGCACACCTAACATATGTACACACACGCACACATTATACGTACATTGTACACAGACACGCAACAGCCTAGCATTAGCATAACATTTATAGTATTATTTTGTTGTCGTGAACGGTATGGTCCCGCGTATTGTGTAAAAATTTCAGAGCCCTACGCGGTGCCGTTAGGCAGCTAGAGCTCGAAATGTCGTTATTTAACGATTTTGACTTTTTTGAATTTTGACTATTTGTTGCTCAATCCGCCGTAGGTGCCGTAGGTACACGTATTCTGTGAAAATTAAACGAATCACCTAATACCTATCACCGTTGCGAAGGTACAGCCCTCGAATATTTGGACAGACAGACAGACAGACGGACGGTGTTGGCAAAGCAATAGGTTTTCGTACCCGATTTGCGCTCGAGAACGGAAACCTACAAAGTATAAGATAATATCAAACAAGATAAGAAGGTACTTCGATACCACAAAATAGTGTACCTGGTAGTCATACGTTTACAATACCTTCCACAGGGTGATCGAGTAATTAAGGAACGCGAGAACATTGGGATATGCACAAGAGATCACGCAAAAAATGAAGTCGATGTTGCGATGTCTGTTTTAAAAGAAAAAAAATAAAAAAAACTGACCTTCCCGTTACAAAAATGTGCAACGAGGCAGTGGTAAAACTAAAAGATACCGGAATTGAATTGATTTGTAAAGTTCCAGAATGTCGAAATGTACTAATACTACATAAGGTTAATCATCCTTACATAAAGTTAATCATCTATCGGCAAGGCATATTTATTCAAGCGGCTCGAGACGGCATCACGTTTTCCAAGAAAACACGTTGTCACTAGAAAACACGTTATTTGTCACTATACTTCAAAAAAGATGGCTTGATCTCTGCGACAGCTGTCAGTAGAGAAGAAAAGCTATCAAAAAGTATCTTTTTCTTCTCTACTGACAACTGTCGCAGAGATCAAGCTATCTTTTATTAAGTATAAGCGTTGACTAAGATACAAGTAGGTATGTACATAGCAAGGTCGGCAACACCCTAGCAACTAGTCACGTCATCACGCATTTCACTTGCGCGTCGCCGGCGACGGCGACGCGCAAGTAAGAGCGCGACAAAAAACCCGTCATGTTTTGTAATTTATTGTTATTATGTTTATTTTGTTAGCCTACAGTCAGTAAAACCAGCGCTGGGCTGTGGGCTCCCCATAGCACAGCATTCATGCTGAGTGGTTTAACCTGTTCGTCGCAATCACGACGTGCAACTTTTATTTTAATCCTATTTTTTGTTTTTGTTCCGTTCTGTGTTGCAAATTTTATTATAGTGTGGTTCTGTTATATTCTAAATGTTTGTGTTTGTCTAAATATCGCCGGGTTAAAGGCAAAACCAACTATCGCGTTTTTTTTCACTTTTTCACTTTTTTTAATCCCATTCGAATCGTTATGCGATTCTCTATCTAATCGTAAAACCAACTAAAACGTAGGCCTTACCGTTCCCAAGTTACCGAATGTAAAAACTGATTACAGTGTATTTTTAGAGAATTAAAAACCTATAATTCGTAATAATTTGACTAAATATTTCGAAATACAGATGCAAAAAATACCAAACTTTTTTAGTGGTTTTTAGTCCTACAATAATGTCAAAGGAAGGTCATAATCTCTAATGGTAAAAAATAATATCTTGGATTAGCACCTTTTGGTTCTTGACCATTCAAACTAAATAAATATTATATAAATATAGTCGTTTTCGCATTCGGTTTTTAGGTTTCTGTTTAGCGAATTGCCTAGAAGCAAAACCGATTAAATTCTTATAATCGGTACTTCCCCGCGCTGCCGCTGTCGCGGGAGGGGGACAGCGGCAGCGCTTCGCTTTACGTGGATTTAGTCGAATCTAGCGCAGCGAACGACGAGGCCCATTTGCATTGCATTTTTTGGGGATTTGCGTATTAAATATACTGTGTGTGTTTTGTGTTGGACAAACAAAACGACAACAGCTGGATCTCCAGATAGTAAGTACTTTTACATTGTTAAAAATAGTTTTAGGTTAAGAGTTATTGAGCAGTGTGGTATACCTACCTACGATAAATTTCTAAGTTTAAGTAAATCAATACAATAACAATGAAACCGGCATTAAAGCTACATGCTTTATACTGATACAGCATGTTTCCAATTAATTATGGCAACATGCGTAGTAATCGATCAGTCATATTAGTAGGTAGGTAATTTGGCACATAAATAAATCGTTGGTTATAATCACGTCGGCTGAGCGGTAAGACAGCATTTTAATTTAAGTTACCTACTTATTTATGGAGGTAGGTACAGTTTAAAAAAAAACAATGCAAAAAGGCTGTGTTTGGGGCTCCTTAAGTCGTAAGTTGGTGCCTCCTCCTAACTTTTGATTTGTGGGGTAGAAAATTCTAAAAAAAATGAGTTAATAATTATAACTAGCACTTTTGGGGATTTCTCGGTTAAAAGGACTGCGAAACTTGGCCGGTTTTATGATTATTTTCGGAGTTCTATAGTACCTACCTACTACCTACCGACCTCACAGGATTAGGTGTAAGTACCTATTCTTATTTAATAACATTGGTTTGTTTCCTTCGTTTTCAGAAGTAGCTGATGTACTAACGCAGGATAGAAATGGTGTTGACGGTTGTATACAACGAGAAAGGTCTGAGGAGGTGAATAAAGATCACGATGACGTAGAAGGAGAAAATGTCCCAAATGAGCATTGTTCAAGAAAAACACCAATAATTTTTTTGGAAGACCTAGTAACCTTAGAAGACCTCATAGGGCCAGTTTCTTCAATATGTAATGAAGAAATTTTTGGTATTGACATGCTTGAACCTGACAATGACTTGTCTGATGCTTCTCTTATTGCTACACAAATTTTAATGAACATATTCCAAAACAGCTGGATTGTCATTGCTAATAAACCACCACAAAAATATTCCGTTATAGCCGCTACTACTGCTATAAACGAAATCTTTGTGAGAGCTTGTAAAATTATCAAACCCAAAAGCCGCTGGCGTATGGCATAACCTACCACCTGGAAGAGAAATGTAGAAAAAAAAAAGGAGAGCTGACGGGCTCCCTTACATAACTGCAAAGAAATATAGACCGGCCAAAGTACCAAAAGCTGTAGACTGCTCAAAATGTAGATTCAAATGCACCGTAAACTTCAGTGAAACTGATCGTGAGAGATGTTGTAGGAAATACTGGGCTCAAAACTATACTGCAAAGAAAAACATGATTTTGACCTTAATAGAAGTAAAACCAATTCAAACAACTGTGCTTAATAGAAAACGTACTACAGTGAGATCAAATTCAAAGAAGTACTTTTTCTATAAAGAAGGCGTACAATTTCAGGTATGCCAAAACTTCTTCTGCAAAACACTGTGCATTTCTGCTTCAGTAATTAGAGAAGCAGTAGAAAGTCGAGACGCTATGGGATTTTATTCTCGAGATAGTGATCCACGAGGACGACATGAGCCCCAAAATAAAACGCCACCAGAAATGGCTGAACAAATTCGGCGTCATATCAAATCTTTCCCTACGATGGAAAGGCATTATGTGCGCAAAGATATTAAACGTCAATATCTAGACTGTGGTCTGTCAATTACAATAATGTATGCATTGTATGTGGAGGAGTGTGAGAAAGAGAGCATAACACCCGTGTCGGAGGCTAAATATCGAAATGTATTTTGCACCGAATTTAACTTGGGGTTTTTTGTTCCCAAAAAAGACCAGTGTCTTTTGTGCACCAAATATCGTCATTTGGATACTATTGAGAAAACTAAAATTGAAGAAGAGTATAAACAACACATTCAAAGAAAAGATGCATGCAATAGCGAGAAACAAAGGGACAAGGAGAGAGCAGAAAAAGAAGCGAACTTCACTTCGGCATCTTTTGATTTGCAGGCAATTTTACAAATCCCTAGTGGAGATGTAGGTCTTTTGTATTATTGCAGGAAACTTACAATATACAACCTGACGATTTATGAGAGCGCTTTTCCAAATGAAGCATTTTGTTATGCGTGGACTGAAGTAAACGGAAAGAAAGGGAGCTCAGAGATTGGTTCGATTATATTAAAATACTTAAACGGAATCCCTGATCACATTGAAGAGGTGTCATTGTTCTCAGACACGTGTGGCGGACAAAACCGCAATCAATATGTGGCCGCCGTATTGTTTTGGGCCGTCCAGAAAATAGACCACTTAAAATGCATTGAACACATTTTTAGAATCTGGCCACTCTCACATGGAGGTCGATTCTATGCACAGCAGCATAGAGTCGGCCCAAAAACACGCCAATATTTACTCAATTACAGAGTGGTTAAATTTTTTCGACGGGCCCGATCATCGGGCAAGGGGAAAAGGAAGGGTCAAAATAAAAAACCATACAATGTTTGTAAATTGAAATACAAGGACTTTAAAGATTTGAAAACACTATCCAAAAGTATGATGATAACAAAAGGAAAAACCAGCAACGGACGTGTCAAGTGGCTTAAAATAAAGAGAATGAGATACATAAAAGGAGAATCAAAAATCTATTATAATTACGACATGTCTGAAAACTTTTTTTATATAGATCTCGAAACTGTAGAGCCCTTGGAATCACCGTCACCGTCAAAAACACAAGACCAAAGCCCCTCAAAGAATCATCATTACGGTACGCGACTCCAATCTAAACACGTCAAACCAGTCCAGGTTGTCACTGAACCACCACCACAAGCCAAAAATGACCCATATTTGCCAGAGATACTGTCACCTTTATATAAAGAACCATTATACATTTCTAAAGCAAAAAAAACGATCTAATAAAACTATGTGAAAAAGGAGTCATTCCTGACGAATACCATGGATGGTACCAAAGTTTAAGGGCTGATGGTCAAAAAGTGGATCGGTTGCCAGACATTACGGTTTCTGAAGAATCAGAAGATCCGGAGGATTCAGATGACTGAGTGATTATTTTTTTTTTTGAATTATTTTTAAAGGCCTATTTTGATTGTTTGTTTCATTATTTTGATTAAAAAATAACTAATAAAATAAATGCTTTTTCTTGCGACCTGTCAGTTTGATTTTCTGATAAAATAAATGCTTTTTCTTGTGACCTGTCAGTTTGATTTTCTGATTGTTTTCATGTACTGGCTAGTAATAGTAGTTAAAAAAACAATTTGAATGATTTAAGCAATATAAATCAGTAATTTAAAATGTTAGTACAATTTTGCATTCTACATTCGAAGACATATATTAAGAAATAGAAAGGTAAAACCAACTATTTTTTCGTATTTTTTAAAATTGTTTCAAAACGAATGATTCTAGAATCATACTACATACTTACTAGCAAATTATTAAAACAATACTTAAACTCACGTTATTGCGAAGTCTGATAGAGACAGGGCAATTACTTTGTCAGATATGCTTGTATTTGTGCTATAGAGGCAAAACCAACTAAAAGAGGGGGGTTTATTTTATTTTTATTTATTTTTGTACAAATGAAGTTAGTTTTTGTGTTTAGTATTTTTAGGTCAGGAATGAAACACGTAAAAACGTAATCACAAAATAGTGGTTTATTATTTCACTTCGTATAATTTTACACAATAACTGTTTAAAGTCTGAACACAACGTAAATTCACAGTTGTTGCTTCCTTCCGTGTTCAACAGCGACTGCCCGTAATGGCGGGCGAAGCAATTCTTATAGAATTTGCCCCACCACTCGCAGTGGACAACCGTTATTCAAACAGACCAACAAATTATGAATTAATCAGTTTAAATAAATTTATAAACTTAAATCACTAATAATTTAGTATGAAACGATTATTTACACAGATTTAATTAAAACATTGAAAGCTAATAAATTCACAAGTGCATTGCGTCACATAGCGATCTTCATACATTTACTGAATAATATTAACATAAGTAATGGTAAATTATAATACTACCTAACAGCTCGGCCATCCTGTTTCAAGCGAGTCCCATCGCTTCAAATCAGTTTATTTAATGAAAACATTCAAAATCACAAATCATTATAAATTAATAAATTCTCAGATGAATCGGATTAAAAACCTCTATTGAAATTCACCCAGGGTTGAATTTTATCGATTGCTACAATAATTTAATATTTTCTACCGCGTTTACGAGTCAGAGGTGTCAACGAGTGTGCTCAACGAGGAACCTATTTAGAGAGTATTTTTATTCCGCGATAGGGACCCTAATTTTAACAGTAAGTTTCTGTGACTTACCATCATGCGGCACCTGTCTTTCTTTTCTTTGTGCACCTGCCTCTCTGTGTTTATTATAATTAGATGAGTGTCTTACCTGTTGCTCTCTTAGCTTTTCACCTACGTTTTGTCTTACCACATCTAACTCTTGCGCAGGAATCCTATTGAGAGTTTCTTTTATAATTTTGTTTAACTTACCTTCTGTTCTGCTGGTCACATTAAATCCGAATAACAGTTCCGACGGGCTCTTCTGGGTTGTTTTATGTTTTGTTGTGTTAATACCGACTTTACTGACCGACTTTTCCACAGTGCACACCTCAGGTACAAGCCATTTGCCTACATGAATGGCGCGCGGAGGCGCTACGCCGGGGGGAAACTCCGCTGCCGCGGCAAATTGTCGCTCAGCGGACGGACTTCCGGCGGGATCTCATGGCGACATGGAGAGAGCGACTATCGCAACCCCGTGCAGGGCACGCCACAATAGTGGCGATAAGTCCCCTCTTTGAGGAGTGGCTGGAGAGACGCCACGGCGTCCTCACCTTCCGCCTGACGCAGGTTCTTACCGGACACGGATGTTTCGGTAAGTTCCTGCACCGAATCGGGCGGGAGGAAACGCCCGGGTGCTATCATTGTGAGGATAGGCCGGAGGACACGGTGGAGCACACTGTGGAGGTGTGCCCCGCTTGGGTGGAGCACCGCCGTGTCCTCGAGGTGGCGATCGGCGGCGGCGACCTCTCGCTCCCGGCCCTGGTTCGTGCCATGGTCCGGAGCGAGACGGAATGGGACGCCGTCACCTCCTTCTGCGAAGCAGTCATGCTAGCGAAGGAGGTGGCGGAACAGGACAGGGAGAGATCCTCACGTCCCGGCCGCCGCGGGAGACGCCCCGGGCGTCGGGGGCCACGTGGTGGCTTCCGGCCACCGTAGGCGCGGGCCTGTGGACGGGGAGCTATGGGCTAGCTCGCCGTCCGTACGTCTCATGACGACAGGCCGTGTCGACGGCGCGTTCGTGTTCCACGCGTGCCTCTAAGAGAGTCAGCATCAGTGAAGGGGTCCGCAAGGGCCGAAGCCTGCCGGGGCTGCGGGACTATTCGAAAGAGATACCGTGGCCCCGGAACATAAAGGGCGATGAAGGAACATGGATGGGTTTTAGTCAGTAAAAGTCTGACACTCCCTGCTGCTCCGCCCAGAGCGGGAGAAGTCATTTGATGATTTCCCATCCGAAAAAAAAAAAAAAAAAGGTACAAGCCATTTCAAGTCCTCCCCAACAATGCGAAAAACCCTATAGTTTTTGAGCTAATTTTTATGTACGTCATTGGCATCCTCAGCAGACGGATCTAAAAGAATTTCTCTATTTCTCTTAACTTCTCAGTACCGGAAAATTTGGGCGATTTATTATCTGAAGATTTAGAGAATTAGCAACACTTACCGTAATAAGAGAACATTGACTTCCCAGTTCAACGTGACACAACACGTGACACGTGTTGTTATTTCGGATATTTTGATTTCCGACACGTACTTGTTTAAACCGGTATCCTCTGCTGTAACTTATGAAACCTGTTTTTGTGTTTGGTCATTACCTGGTGGTGGTGCTTTGTCTCTATCTGGTTGGTTTGTTGTCCTCTTATTCCTAAGACAGTTAGCGGTCTGATGGCCAGACCGGTCACAATTAGTGCACTTCACAGGAGTTTTTTCACATTTAAAACTTGGGTGACCAATCTCGTTGCAGTTAAAACATTTTATATTAGTATTAATATTCATACCTGGTTTAGATGGGTCCGGTTGATTTCGTGTATTCCCGTTTGTCCCCTCGACTTCGTCCCCCGAGGGGGACGAACGGGAATTTACAAAAATAATATTTAATTTGTTCCCGATCGTCCCAATCCTAATTCAAGAGAGGACGAATGGGAATATGTTCTTCGATTAGTGCCATTCGTCCCACTAAAAAGATTTGTGCAGAAAATATGTTTATTCGATGTTTCGTAGTTTACTTTTAAATTAGTTTCTTCGTTAGATTTAATCATTATTTTACAAAATTCTTCTCTATTTTTTTATGAATTATAAAACGTATCCTAAGTTTATCATTGTTTCATTATGTTTACCTACACTAAATATAGCAACTCTGACGGGAAGCGCCGGCGATTCTGGTAGTTAACAAAAGAGTGCCGATAACATTGTGTTATTTGCGTAAATCCTATTGGTTTACCTGACATTCTCTCCCTTTCCTATCCTTAAATTAGACCGGTCGGGTTAGTGTTGACAAAACAATGAAAGTGCACGGGTGTTAATGTAATAATATATATTCGACACGAGTTCTGCGGAAAACTACTGATGTAAGTACCTACATTTTTGTAAGTTACAAATATTATTAGATTGTTTATAGTCAATACTATATTGTCTCATGTCTTATTAATTTATGCTAATAATGTACGGTATCAATATTTGTATTCAATTTTAGTATTTAATTTTATATATTAAATATCATTCTAAATTATATTAATAAGTGTGTAATTGTTGTCTCCTGTTTTTTAGAGCTTAACAATGTCACAAGAAGCGCATCCTGGTCCCTCTGGTAGTACAGGAAGCTGTTTGCAGTATATACAAAGGAAAGGTGGAATCGTGCTTCTGCGTGCTGGATACCAATTTTTAAGGAAAAGGCAAAACAAAAGTGGAGCTGTTGTATGGGAATGTCATCTTAGAAGAAAGAATAAGTGCAGTGGGACCTTAACCATAAAAGTAAGTACCTACTTTTTTGACTTCTTTTTTCATGCAAAACCAGACAATGGGTAAATAAATTATGCACGTTTATTGCAGAATGATCAAATTTTGAAAGAAACCACACACACATCCTGTACACCGGACTTCAATAAAAACATAATAGACATTCATATTGATGAATGCAAGAAAAATATAACTTCTGATGATGTACCTTGCGTACCAGCCGCCTTTAATTCAACAATTTCGAAAATTTTGGACGAAGGACTTGATAAAGTAACTTTACCCAAAGATATTCCTAAGTTTGCAAACATCAAAAGCACTTTGTATCGCCATCGAAATAGCACTTATAATATGAGTAAAATCACTTTCAATGACGTTAAAACGGTTGAGGTTCCTCAAAAATTTCAATCATTTTTGTTAGCAGATTACTGTTACGGTAACACACGCTTACTCATTTTTTGTTCCCAAGAAGCTAAAGAAAAATTGATAGTTTTAAAAAATATATTTGGTGACGGTACATTTAAGAGTTGTCCACCTCCATTCCAACAGCTCTACACCGTTCATGGTGATTTAGGAAGTAATAATCAAAGCACAGCTATGACGCCATTATTTTACGCTTTAATGTCAAACCGTAAAAAAGAAACATACGAGATACTTTTCAGACTTGTTAAATCTCAAATCAACGATTGGAATCCTACATCATTTACCAGTGATTTTGAAGAAGCAGCTATGTCTGCTATGCGTACAATTTTTCCAGAGATAAGTATCCACGGCTGTTATTACCATTTTAATAATGCTATTTGGAGGAAAGGCCGTGAATTAAATCTAACAAAAAATAAAACTTTAAGACGTCAAGTAGCCCTAAGTGCGGTGCTTCCATTATTACCAGAGGAACGTATTTTTGAAGGCTGGTTTTATATCGCTAGCGAAAGCCCCGGTGATAGCCAAAGTGAAAAATTTCGGCAATACATGCTATCGCAGTGGCTTCAATCGAATTTCGTAAAAGTGTGGTGCAGTTTTGGAAAACGACACCGTACTAATAACTTTGCCGAAGGGTGGCATTTTAAATTAAATAGTGCCATAGGCAAAAAAAAACCTAATATTTTAAAATTGCTTACGGTGTTACATCAAGACTCTAACTTATACAGCGTGAAAGCAAAACAAAATCCAAAACGGCGTAAGCTACATTCAATCTTGACAGACCAATATATTATGGATTGCCAAATGCAACTTCTTAATTCAGAAATAACTGTAGGACATTTTTTAGAAAAACTTACGTAGGTATTAATCATAATAAGTAAAGTGCTCGATGGTTGTGTACGTTGATGTAATCTCTAGGCTTTGTGTGCAATAATTATTACTGCCTACTGTTATGACCTCGACTACTTTCTTCAATACTTGTGAATTTTTTATTGTTGTTACCCTCTATGATGTTTTGTGTTCATGTTTTTTCACTTTGATTTTGTATATGTTTTTTATTTTGATTTTGAAATTGTGCTAATTGACGCTATTTATATGTAAAATTAATGTGTAACCTGTTCTGATTCCTTATACAATATGTAACACAAAAATGTGACACCGTATACCTATACATATAAGCAAATGTGACTTTTTAAAAATTAGTACGATAAGTTTTTTTTTGTTATTTTTATCTTGATTTCGTGATATTTTAGGTATTTTATTTAATTTTGCTTTTGAAAGTGTGATAATTTACTGACCCTATTTATGTGTTAAAATAATGAGTAAACTTTTCTAATCACTTACATAACGTAAAACGTAAAATCTTGCCACCATACATATAAGCAACTCTACGAAAAATAGTGACTTATATTTCAAAAGGAAACCTGAATGGTAAAAAGTCTGTTTGTAGTGTTTAATTGTAATATAATACAGACTTTTTTTATTGTAATCTGTATACACAGATTTTTAAATCATAATTTTTAGTTATAAGGAGAATTTTATTCATAATTAAAAAAATATTATATATAAAAATATTGCGAGTTATCGCAAAGTTGATTCTGTGATTTTTACTGTGATTTTTATTCCTTAATAAATGACTGATTTTTATTTCAATTTTGTTTTTTTACCAATTAAAACCACCAGTCTTATATTATTTAGTGGGAGCAATAGACCCAAAAAAGAATTAACAAATTATTCCCATTCGTCCCCCCAAAAAATTTTGAGGGACCATCGGGAAAATAAATAACGAATTCCCGTTCGTCCCCCTCGGGGGACGAAGTCGAGGGGACGAACGGGAATACACGGTTGATTTGAGTTGCTTCCAACTCGTCGATCATTTGGTTTCCGCGTAGAGTCTTGCGTCTCTCTACTTGGACCACTTTTAACCGTCCTCAAATATTGAAGTATCTGTTCTGGTTCTTTGAACTGAGCTGCCTGAGCGCCAACTTTCACCGCACGGTCGTCTATTCCATACAACAGACAATCTACTGCTTGCCTGCCATATATTTTACACCTATTCAATAGGTTAACCTTCGCATAATAATAGTTCTCCAGTGATTCACCATATTTTGCTTGTTTAGACATTTCCGTTAAAAGCTCCGCATAATCTTCTCTACACGGGAAAGATTCGATCAGTTTCTTCTTCCATTCTGGCCACGTATGTAATATCGATGTTAGACCCTGATACCACGTTTTTGCTACACCGGTTAACTTTGGCAGAGAATAATGAATGATTTCTTTTTCTTCCCAGCCGTAAATTTCGGCACATTCTTCAATTTTGGTCAACCAAGTTAATATGGTTTGTTCTTTAGACAAAGGGTCGAACTCCGGTATTACATTCGTGTTAAAAGACATTTTGGGTCTATCAGAACCCCTACATTTTTCTAAAATAGCTAAAAATTTATCCATTAAACTACTATCGACTCCCTTTCCTTCCTTTGATCTCCTCGTTTTTTTTGGCGACGGTGACTCACCTCCTGATTCCGAAGACGTGGAGTAATAGCGCTTCCTCCTTCGTTGTGATGTCCGTTTTGAAAACTGCCTACCGCGACTTTTCCTCCTTTCGTTCCATTCTTCATTTTCCGTCTGATCCTGAATCCCTAGTACAATGCTTTGGTTTCCATCAGAACTCGTGTGCTCATGCTCTTGCCTCGAGCGTTGTGCACTCCTTTCCAAGTTCAAATCGTTTATAATCTGACCCATAACCTGGGGCGCTTCTTCCTGTGCATGTGCCAATCCTTCCCCTCGACTGGTCACATCAAAAAAATTTCCCAACCCTTCACCTCGGGGTTGGTTTCCAATAGGGCCCGTACCTCGGGTTCCCTCTCCATTAGGCCCTTTACCTCGGGTCCCTTCCTTATAAGACCCTTTACCTCGGGTTCCTTCCTTATAAGACCCTTTACCTCGGGTTTCCTTTTCATAAGGCCCTTTACCTCGGGCATTCCCTTCATATCCATCCATCACAGCGAGATCTGAAACTTTAAAATAAGCTTAGTATCTGTCATGTGTTGCCCATGTCACACATACCATCATAACATAACACGACGCCTATATTGTGCGAATTGATTGGAGTGCACGTATGGCAACCCCACATATCACCAGCCATGTCTAAACTCCATATAACGCAGCGAGCCCATTTCCCAACCTGGGTGTTGGACCCAAGGCCACTTAGACCAGGCCCCTTTAACGTACGGTCCCCGGGTCACTTAGCGGCCCTCACAGGTCTTTCATCTGGCCCGCAAGCTATTTAAAACTTTATAAGACATCAATAAACTTTGCCCCAAAGTCAGTTATTCCCGCGCCATATTAGCCTACCGGTCCCACCTCACCTATCCGCGAATGCAGACCGCATTATCGTAGTCCACATCATCGCAGTCTAGTCCTACTTTGCATTTCTTTTGGCCCACTACGGTTACAAAAATACTAAACTTGGCCCTCAATGAAACTACGTTTGACATCCCTGACTTAAATCAATAAGGTACTACCAATTAGAAAGCTATTAAGTAGGTACTTTAGGTTATTTTTTTACTCAATAGAGGGTCTGGAAGATTTTTGTATGAAGCCCGGTCGACCTAACCTCTTTAATACAATTTCATTTTAATTAATTCCATCTAACTTCATTTTATTTTATAAAACAGGATGTAAAAGTATCCATCACACAGCCGTTAATAGGCAAATATTATTACTGGTAATTAATTATTATTTTTGTGAATATTTGCGGCGTGCGTAACCCTATTAGCATGCGTTACGCACTAAACACCGTTCTTGTGCATGCAAAAGCACAGGGGCTATGGCAAGTATTTAAAATAATATTTTAAAACTGGTATTCACTATATATAAAAAAAGGAAAAGTTTCTCAACTCGTGATATTCGGATTCGCTAGTGCGCTTTAACACCCGGTATAATAGCTACCTACGCAGATAGATAAAAAATGCTAGAATTACGCCAACAAATTTAAAAAAAAATGTTTTAAGAATCCCATATAGAGTTCTTTCCGTCAACCGAACCTTTACAAGACCAAATCAGTGATTTTGATTGACATTTGATTATTATCTCTCAATTATCTATTTCATCCTTCTTGAACAAAGTTAATTTTAATCTTGATTCTCATAAATCATTGTCTATAGAAGACATGAAGATAATTATTTAAAAACAAACACCACGGTATCTCATGATTTGGGCTACATAAAATAGTGAATTTCAAATTCAACCGTAACTTTGGTGAAAAGAAAAAAAATAAAATCACATGATTATGTCGCTCAAACTCAAAAAGAATTATGAATACGTTTACTTACGTTTGTCCGAGCCGTGAGCGTGACAAGAAAATATGGAATTTTCTTGGATATCCCACTTCTGACCTTTTAGGTCAGGAATGAAACACGTAAAAACGTAATCACAAAATAGTGGTTTATTATTTCACTTCGTATAATTTTACACAATAACTGTTTAAAGTCTGAACACAACGTAAATTCACAGTTGTTGCTTCCTTCCGTGTTCAACAGCGACTGCCCGTAATGGCGGGCGAAGCAATTCTTATAGAATTTGCCCCACCACTCGCAGTGGACAACCGTTATTCAAACAGACCAACAAATTATGAATTAATCAGTTTAAATAAATTTATAAACTTAAATCACTAATAATTTAGTATGAAACGATTATTTACACAGATTTAATTAAAACATTGAAAGCTAATAAATTCACAAGTGCATTGCGTCACATAGCGATCTTCATACATTTACTGAATAATATTAACATAAGTAATGGTAAATTATAATACTACCTAACAGTATGTGTGGGGTACTCCCACACTTTAGTTGCGGAGTCTTTGAGCACAATAAAACAAACGATTAAGATTCAAAATGGGAATGGTTTTTAATGTCAAAATCCTAGCTCCTATATTTACAAAATGGATCGTGATGTAGTAGCTGTTGGAAATCACACTCAAAATTGTTCAGCCAATCAGATGTAAGGTACCTCTTCGGGCGTTCGGAGTGCGCCGACTATAAATAGTCGCAGCGCCCCCGTGGTGAGCAGACCATTCGACGCCTGGCCGCCGCCGAGTGCACACGTGCGCTCCGCTCTCGCTGCCCTGCTCCCGCGCACCCCGCGCCCCCCGTCTCGGTTTCGCCGCTGAGCTACGTCCGTAGCATCCGCCGCCACGCCGAGCTCCGAAGGTCCCCGGACCGCCCAGTCGTAGTGCTACTACAGTCTCTGCCTTGTGCAAGGACTTAGTCGCACTGCGCCGTGTTGAATTGACTACTTGTAGTTAATTCGATACGCTTAAAAACTGTCTTTTTCAAGACATTATTTTCTTATCAGTCAAACGTCAAACCCGCGTCCGCGTATTTTGCCCTTCAGGCTAAATCCACAATTTTGTGGTTCTTGACGGAAACCTCACGGTGCTAACGAAGTCAAGAGGGTGGTGACCCGACACACCCGCCGATCCCCTTCAGGGTGAGGCAGACAGTTGGAAGGGCTCTGACTGCGGCCTTGGGGGATCTCCTAGTCGCAGTCTGGTAGCATTTAATCCCCGTTTGTCCACAGCTGCACCCGGGACGTCTGGGTGTCTCTACCCCAGCGGCCCGGATCGGTCGCAAGACCCATAGGGCCCTGCCGCACAATAAGATCGGCGGCAGGTTTACTAGCTTAGGGCACACCTTAGTACTCACCTCCCTGTAACCCCAACAGGGAGAGAACACATCCCTGGGTTATCCCGCCCGGGGAGTTAGGTTTTACAGTGTTTTCCGGCAGCAGTGGAGCTGGCGAGTTTGTTTGTGTTTTTCTTCTCGCCAGTGGAACACTAGGAAAAACTCAGGGGTAGCCTCGTTTTAAGGGAGCTGTCTGCCCGGGGAGTTTACGTTTCACGTATCTCCTCGGGATAGGTATAGGATAGGTTTAGGCTATGAATCTATTCCCCCCCTAATAATTTTATCAATAATGGCGCCTAACGTCAAGAAATACTTAGAAGCGAAGTTGAGGATCCTCCTCAACGAGCTTATGACAGACGAGAATCCCCACATCAGGGGCAAATATGATGAGCTACTAGAGCCCTTCAAGGAAGACTGGATGTATAAAGCACAGAATAGCATCAATGAGGCTGAAGGTATCGCACCTCAGTCCTCAATCATGGACTTCAGCGATGCGCTGGAAACCCCCTCTAACACCTCGCCAGTCCCTGTCCCTACTGTAGAGCCCATAAAATCGGCTGAGGAAACCCCTTCCTCCCCAGTGTTAGATTCCGAAACCGAGATGAAAACAAACAGCTCGGAGGAAGTAACTGAGGCGACCTCCTCCTCAGAATCAACAGAAACTTCCGACTCCTCCCCCTCCTCCTCCTCTGAAGACGACTACCAAATCGTCGGGAAGGGGAAGAGGAAAAAGGGAAAATCCCCCTCTGTCCAACCTTGCAAAACCATTAAACCCACGACTGAATCGGCTGCAGGCCCTTCCCAAAGCCGTCCACTCAGCCCTCTGATCACAGCCACCCCGGCTGTCGCCTCTCCCCAGGCTGCCACCTCGGCTACCCCATCATCCAAGAGTTCCCGTCTACCTCCCCTTGTCATCCACGACAAGGGCAAGTGGACGGAAATCTCTAAGGCGTGCAACGAACGCCTTATAAACTACACTAATGCCCGTGCCATAGAGCAGGGCATTAAAGTCATGACCGCGACCCCCAATGATTACCGCGAGCTATCCAAGCTCCTGCGTTTGAGGGACGTTAGATTTCACACCCACTCCCTTCTGAAGGACGTCCCGACCAGGGTTGTTATCAAAAACATCCCTATCGAAATCTCAACACAGGAGATCAAAGAGGACTTAGAGTCCCAAAAGATCCCCGTAGCTGAGGTGCACCGCATGCACCGCAAGACAGGTGGTAGCACCAGTCTAGCCCCCTACAACATGGTACTCGTAGTTTGCGACCGCGTGGAAGAACATCATCCTATCCACCAGATTAGCAAAATCTGCGGTCTGTCTGGCCTCCGCATTGAGAAGCCAATCAAGTCTGGCATTCTCTCTCAATGCCATCGATGCCAATTATATGGCCACGCTCAACGTCATTGCTTCGGCAAACCCAGATGCGTGAAGTGTCTGGGAGATCACGGCACCGCCGATTGCCCCCGCCCCAAAGACCGCACACTTTGCACTGAACCTCCCAGTTGCGTACTGTGTGGAGAATCAGGTCACCCTGCCAACTACCGCGGATGCCCCAAAGCTCCCAAATCGTTGGCCCCTAAATTGGCCAAACGAGCCAACAATAGACAACAGAGAGAGTGTCCCTCTCTCACTGAAAAACTCCCCGAGTCCCTAAGACCTCAACGCCCCAGCCCCTGGAACACGCTTAATCATCAAGCGCACTTCCCGGCCCTGAGGCCCTCTCAACCACCGTCACCTGCTTCACAGGCAATCCCGCCGCTAATGGCAATACCTGCCCCACTGCCCTCTCCGCACAGCCCAATCTCCCAAGCGGCCGCGCCCTCAGCGCCCTGCTCCCCCCTTCCCCCAGCGCCCTCAGCGCCTCGCCCCTCAGCGCCTCGTCCCCCAGCACCCTCAGTGCCTCGTCCTCCAGCACCCTTGGCGCCTCGCCCCCCAGCGCCTTTAGCGCCACGCTTCCCAGCCAAGGTGCCCCAAGCACCCTTCTCCTTTAAGGCCTCCAATCCCCCCCCTATGACCTGTGCACCGGCACTAGACCCCTTCGACCCTGTCCGAGTCCTCGGCAGCACGTTCGCGGTCTTCCACTCCCCGCGAGCTCTCCAAATGACCAGGGACACCATCGCCTTTTTTTTTTTTTTTTTTTCGGATGGGAAATCATCAAATGACTTCTCCCGCTCTGGGCTGAGCAGGAGGGAGTGTCAGACTTTTACTGACTAAAACCCATCCATGTTCCTTCATCGCCCTTTGTGTTCCGGGGCCACGGTATCTCTTTCGAATAGTCCCGCAGCCCCGGCAGGCTTCGGTCCTTGCGGACCCCTTCCCTATTGCTGACTCTCTTTGAGGCGCGCGTGGAACACGAACGCGCCGTCGACACGGCCTGTCGTCATGAGACGTACGGACGGCGAGCTAGCCCATAGCTCCCCGTCCACAGGCCCGCGCCTACGGTGGCCGGAAGCCACCACGTGGCCCCCGACGCCCGGGGCGTCTCCCGCGGCGGCCGGGACGTGAGGATCTCTCCCTGTCCTGTTCCGCCACCTCCTTCGCTAGCATGACTGCTTCGCAGAAGGAGGGGACACCATCGCCTGCAATGGCGATTGGTTTGCACTACTCCAAGTCTACAACGCGTATCCCGACGTTACGCAAGCTCTCAGGAACCTCCCCCACAACTTAGTCCGCAATGGATAACGTCCCCCACTCCAGTAGGTTCAAACCGAAATCCTTAAAAATAGGGACTTTTAACGCCGAAAACCTGAACGGTCAACGTGATGAGATCGCCATTTTCCTCCGCGATCACCAATTAGACATCCTGTTAGTTCAAGAGACCTTCTTAAAACCCCACCAGCGAAACCCGAACATTGCAAACTACAAGCTAGTTCGCAATGACAGGTCTCGCTGCCACAAAGGAGGTACTCTCATTTACTACAAAACCAGTCTGTACTGCATCCCCATAGACCCCCCTCCCCTTACAAGATTCGAAGTCTCCATCTGTCGGCTGGGCATGACAGGCCATCAACCTATCACGATCATCTCGGCTTACTTACCGCCCTTCAGTAACAACATTCCAGTAGATTATAACGCTAATATGAGAGATGATCTTAAATCGCTCCTCAATCTAAGTGACTCCGTCCTTCTGGCGGAAGATCTTAATGCGAAACACCCCGCGTGGAACTGTCGCGTAACGAACAACAGAGGTAGTGCCTTATACAACCTCTGCTGTCCGCTCAATTTTGACATTATCGCCCCTATGTACCCCACTCATTTTCCCAATAACCCCAATCACAACCCTGACGTGCGACATCTAGCACTTCTGAAGAATGTAAACTTGCGATTACATTCTATAGAAACGATCGATGCACTAAACTCTGACCATAGACCAGTAGTCATGGAGTTCGCTCCTAGATTAGGCCTCTTTGATCCCACTCAACCACCCCTCACAAAGGTGATCACGGACTGGGGGAAAGTAAGCGAATTGCTGAAATCCACCGAATCCCCTCACCTAGACCAAATCCCCGACAACATTGAGACTGTAGCCGACACGGAGGCCGCGATCGGCTCACTCACGGAACACGTACAGTCAGTCCTGAACAGTTGTTCAAAGGAGTTTCCAGCGGATGATTACCGTTGGACTCTCCCGGACGACGTACGTGAACTTGTGACTGAGAAGAACGCGGCTATCCGTGCCTACAGTTCTTTTCCCTGCGCCAGTAACAAAGTTTTTATGCGCCGCTTACAACGCAAAGTAAGTAGTAGCATCAAAGAACTGCGTGAAGAACGTTGGAATAAGATGCTCAGTGAACTCGAACCGACCCATCAGGCCTTCTGCGACCTGCAGAGGAAACTACGCTCTTCTGCGGTCACCACCGTGCCCCCTCTCATTCGCCCCGACAAGACCGTCGCCTTTGACGACGACGACAAAGCCGAATGCCTGGCTGACAGCCTAGAGACCCAATGTTCGGTTGATATCTTCGCTTCCAGACGTGCGATTTTGAAGCTGTTTTCAGCGGATTTAGACTAAACTAGGCCTCCGCCTACGTACTGACCATATCGCACGCACTTGCACGCGCGTCAGGACTTCATCCCTTACCGCACTTAGGAATTTTTCGATTTTTCAAAGTAAATCCTCAAAATTTAGTGTTTCTTCCAAATTTTTTGCAAAAATAGTTTCAGTTTAAAGTATAAATAGTACTCACCCTTCATCCCTGAATTCTGGTTCGCGTTCCGTGTCCCGGTCTCCAGGCTGTGGGGTGAAAATCATAATTTTTTGGTTCAAAAACTGGTTTTTTGACCAAAACTCAAAATTTTTGTTCGGCACCTACCCGTTTTTATTCCACATATAGCTAGCCCGCGCGGAGACGCGTCTCTGGACACCTCGGCCGTGCCCCTAGCTCGAAAAAATTTTGCCCACCCACCCGCCCTCTGGTCTATAGGAGGGTAGACGTGGGATTTTTCGGCAAAATTTATTTTCATATATAGTTTCTCTTGGATATTTTAGGCCCATAACTAGGTGATTGGTAGGGAAAACTCGATTTTAAACAATTTTGACCTGAATTTTATTGAATTTTAATATTAATATCTAGATATTTAATTTAATAATTTTATTGTATTTTATTTTATTCTGTTGGTTTAAATTTTAATTGATTTATTGTATATTACTTATTGTGTTCCCCCCTTTACAGGGTCACGTAAGTACCAGTGTCCTTTTAAATACCTCCTCTCGAGCAGATATTGCGGTTCCGTCCCCCTCTTTACAGGGGCCTGTTCTGACAGTACCTGCTCCCAAATTTTTAATATGTTTCGCACCCCATCCAGCACCGTGAGGGCCCAAGGCTCGAGTGGCTCGCCGCGATCGGCGGAGAGGGCGGGGCCTTCGCCTGACGCGAGGAGGAGAATCTCCTTCGGAGACGAGACTCCTTCGGCGTCACGAGGGCCTGCCACTCCGGGGACGCGGCGAGCTCCTCCGAGCTCCGACTTCTTGGCACTGCTCAGGAAGCCTGAGGCGAGGAACCGCAGTCGCACTGAGGAGGCGAGAGCTTGCCTGAATAAGGCCAAGCTAAACTTGGGCAACTCTCGCAACCTCAAGGCCGAGATAAAGACTGCGGTGCTGGAAGCCATAAACAGGCTTTATGAGCTGGTCAAGGAGTCGGAGCAAGACCGGGCCCCTGCCGCACCCATCGCCGTACCGGAACCCGCGCCCACTGCTGACTTCGGTCCCCAACCCATCTTCCACGAGGTTCTTGCTGGCCAGACTGAGCTTCTTACCACCTTGAAGGAGCACATCTCGGAGTTAAAAGACAACTCCGAGAAACTCGTCGGACTCCGAGACAGTCTGGCCAGCAGAGAAAGTGCGGTGGAAACAACCTACGCGAGTGTAGCGGCCGTTAGAAAGTGCCACACCGGGGCGTCAGCCCTGGAGCGAAAGACGCTGCACTCGGTGGTTGTTTCCTCAACACAGGAAATGGATACGGGCGCCGAAGTCCTCGAAAGAGTGCGAAAAGCAGTGGATGCGAAGGAGGGCTGGGTGCGAGTAGAGAGGGTCCGAAAGGCCAAGGATCAGAAAGTGATCATGGGGTGCGAAACGAAGGAGGAGAGGCGCAAACTTAAGGCGCGATTGGAAGCGGCCGGAGAGAACCTCGTCGTCGAGGAGGTGAAAAACAGAAACCCGCTTCTGATTCTTAGGGACGTGTTGCTGATCCACAGTGACGAGGACGTGTTACGAGCCCTTAAGAATCAGAACCGGGAGTTATTTGACGGCCTCGGCGACGAGGATCAAAAAATGTCAATAAAGTTCCGTAAAAAGTCACGCAACCCTCACGTGAACAGCATTGTGCTGAGTGTTTCCCCAGCAATCTGGAAGAGGGCACTCGAAGGGGGCAAGCTTCGCATTGACCTCCAGAGAGTGCGCGTCGAAGACCAGACGCCTCTGGTGCAGTGCACCCGCTGCCTAGCATACGGTCACGGCAAGCGTCTCTGCACGGAGCCGGCCGACCTATGCAGCCACTGTGGCGGTCCACACCTTAGGGTGGACTGCCCAGTCAAACATCTTGGCGAGGCAGCGGCATGCGTGAACTGCACCAGAGCCAAGCTCGGGGAACACTCGCACAATGCGTTCAGCACAGAATGCCCGATACGCAGGAAGTGGGACGCATTCGCACGAGCAACCATAGCTTATTGCTAAAGTTGTCGAGGCGCCCACTTCCGCGTACACAGAGACGACCAGTTTGACACAACTGAATTGCAGTTGCATTGAGCGGACCACTAGGGTTGGCTTGACGGACGGAGGTAACTTGAGTCACTTTCGTGAGAAAGTAGCTGGAGTTATGCTGGACTGTAGGTCAGCTCTAGTGGAATCGACGGCTGTGTCAAATTGGTCGGAAATCTGTTTCGAAAATGTTAGCATGATGCAGTTGGTGTGGAAAACTATTTATATGAAACTATATATTAAATATATAGTGTTGATATTAAGGATCTAACCCAACAACTGCATTATGCAAAACAAAAACGAAATAAAAGAAACACCACGAGGGCAGATTTGTGAGGGATCGTAGTATTAAAAATTATATAAATAAAATAAAAAGCATTAGTAGTTAAAAATTATATAAATAAATTAAAAACCATTAGTAGTTACATAAATTATAGTAGTTGAATTGTACATTGAAACAATACAGAAATATTTAGATGAACAATAAAATAATTATAGTAGATAGAAGCAGTTAATATACATATCATAGTAAATAAAAATTGGAAAACATAAAAACAAATATAAATACAAACTTAAAAATACAGTTCTGATCACTATAGATATAACTTTGTTGACAAAAATAAGCGCATAGAGCGTGGCTCTTCGGCCTAAACCAAAAAGTCGCAAAACAAGAATAAACAGAGTGAACAAGGTCTCTGATAATGTCAGAGGGACACTGGCGGGGCAGGAGTGTGGTTTTAGCCGGTTCGAGTCCGGCACTACCTCGACTGTCTCACAAGAGAAATCCTGTGGGATAGTCGAGGTGTCCGCGGGGATTTCCCACTCCTGCCAAAACAAAAAAAAAAAAAAAAAAAAAGACCCAATGTTCTCCCAGCACCCTGCCAGTAGACCCAGCTCACCTCGCTGAGGTGGATGCTGAAGTCGAACGCCGGACCTCCCTCCCTCCCGTCGAAGACCCAGATGATCCCTCAGTCACCCCTGAAGAGGTAGAGGATATCATCAAAGGCCTTAAGCACCGAAAAGCCCCTGGCTCAGACGGACTCACCAATAGAGTATTTAAATTATTCTCTCCCGCCCTCATAGTGTTAATGACCGCTATCTTCAATAGCGCCTTAACAAACAATATGTTCCCTCAGTCGCGGAAGCGAGCCACGGTAATTGGCATTCCCAAACCGGGCAAGCCAAAGTCCTCCCCCAGTAGCTACCGTCCCATCAGTCTCCTCAACGTCCTAGGCAAAATCTACGAGAGGCTTATTTATAAGCGTCTCAAAGATTACGCCGAAGCCAAGAGCAGTGTGCTTCCGCTGTTGAACACATACGCACACAACGCTGTTGTCACGAACGTTGAAGAGCATGAGTGGCTTGTGGTCTGTATACACTGTGACGTCGCCTCCCTCTATAAGATTCCTGAAGTGCTTGACAGCTGTATAAATCGCTAACAATTCGCGGTCGTATACGCTGTAGGGTTGCCGAGTCATGCTCATCGCTTTTGAGTAGTAAGCGAGAGGTTACCATTCGTTTTTTATTCTCTGCTGTAAAACAGCGCCGAGGCTGTAATCTGAAGCGTCGGTCATCAAAGCAAGGGGGCATTATATTTATCCGTGCAGGGTGGATTGTATAAAATGTCGGTTAGCTGTTGTAGATCGGTGTTTTGCAGTTGTTGTAACACGTAGCGGTATTTCTGGTCGTCCGAGGTCTTCAAGGGGTCCACGACAGCTTCAAATTGGATGAACCAGGCTCGTGGAATTTCCCGCCAGAATGGTAATAATCTGGACTGAATCGATATGGCAGCTAAGTCGGAGTCCATCTTCATGGGATTGCTTCCTTCACTTGTGGTCTTCTCTTGCGGCATTTTTTATTTTTCTCGGGGTCACCAATTGTGGGGTACTCCCACACTTTAGTTGCGGAGCCTTTGAGCACAATAAAACAAACGATTGAGATTCAAAATGGGAATGGTTTTTATTGTCAAAATCCTAGCTCCTATATTTACAAAATGGATCGTGATGTAGTAGCTGTTGGAAATCACACTCAAAATTGTTCAGCCAATCAGATGTAAGGTACCTCTTCGGGCGTTCGGAGTGCGCCGACTATGAATAGTCGCAGCGCCCCCGTGATGAGCAGTTTCTCATCAGCTTTGATGCCAACATGTCGCGGAGCGCGCGCGCGCGCCTGCTGTCCGGCCGCATTCCATTGCCGGAGGCGCCGCGCCGCGCGCCGTACCATACTCGGTGTGCGCTGCGCGCTCCTCGCGCGCGGTCGCTTGATGCTTGCAGGTTGGAGCGCGTTGAATTTACGCATGCCTCACATATGTAACTGTTTGAAACTAAGATAATTATAGAACACGTTCATAAATTTGCGACCGATATGATCTTATTACTAAGGACTTAATTTTAACAGCAAACTTTCAAAATGCGCTCACAGAGAATTTTAAACTGACATTTTTGGCCTAGGCGATATGTTGTATGTTTATTGTTTATTTTCCTAATATTGTATGCACGTCATATGTAGATGATTTTTATATATTTAGTACCTAACTGTAATTTAGAAAAAGAAGCTCTCATTTCATTGTTAAAGAATAATTTTGAGATCAAAAACTTGGGATCTATCAAAAACCTGTCTTGGCTGATGCCAAGACAGTTTTTGTGTGCATAGAGATAGAGGTACCTACTATTATTTTAAAACAATCAGAGTACATTAAAAGGATCCTTGTTCGTTTTGGCATGTTAGAATGTAAAGGTGTCTCTACACCAATGTCTGTAAATGATTAATTTGAAAAACCTCTTGAAAATAATGAGTGTAAATTCAGTTATAGAGAACTGATTGGAGGCCTTATGTACTTGAAGTGTATGCACTAGACCTGATATTTCATTCAGTGTGAGTATGTTGAGCCAATTAATAATAATTATAATCAAAGTCATTGGTTAGCTGCCAAAAGGATCCTTCGTTATTTGAAAAATACTTTAAGTTATGGTTTGATTTTTACTAAATGTAAAAGTGATAATTTAGAGGTGTTTGCTGATGCTGACTGGGCGAATGATCCTGTTGACAGAAGATCTTATTCAGGATTTGTAATTAAGATTGGTAACAATACTGTCAATTGGGAAAGCAGAAAACAACATTGTGTTGCATTATCTAGCACCGAAGCCGAATACTTGGCTATTGGTGATGCATGTTTTATGTTTTATTCATAAAAAGTTTTTGTCATGAAATAACAGGTTGTAAAATTAAATGTACGGTGCGTAATGATAATTTAAGTGCAATGAAGCTCTTGGAGAGTAGAGAAATTGGACCGATTTATGCAAAAATGATCCAACCCACAATCTCGACAATTTCGAGTTTTTGTGACTTATGTACTCTAAATAAGGTATATTTTAACATATCAAAGACTCGGAACTCTATGTTAATAATTGACGAAAATCCGTATGGTCCAAACCACAACTGTCATAGCGAACATCATTTTTTCATAATGCATAAATGTTTCAAGCTATTAGAATCATTTTTGCATTTTCTTGGTTGCCCTGATATAGGTTTTTTGTTTTTTGCTATAATGATTCAAACTACTTGGAACAATAATGCTTTTTATACAATATGGAAAATATTATAAAAATCATTCTGCTTAAATGTTCCAATAACCTTGAATCATTTTAACTCAATTCCAAATAACATTCGACTACAGAAGTATACTGATTCAGACCACATGACTATTCTATTTAATTAAAGAAAAACGAAAAATTCAATTCTTAAAAAACGATTCACGGTTAAATATAAAATTATCATTAATATCTCGGCTAAAAAGTAAACAAAATATTATTTTTATACCGAAAACTTTAATGAAATACGTATATAACTATTTAAACCTTCTATCTTTTATTGCATTTTTTTGTACCTGCAATAAAATTGTATGTTTTGCATGAAATTTATTCTATTTTTTTAGAATAATGTGGTCATGTAGACAAACTTATTGAAGATCATTTTTGCATATTTCTAAACCAACCATTTCAAATGCGCTAAAGTTTTGCAAAAAAGATTCAAGTGAGGTGGATCGTTTTTGTAAAACTTTAAGCGCAGTGAAAAATTACTGTTAAAGTTTTACAAAAACGATCCACCTCACTTGAATCTTTTTTGCAAATAATGCTGCTGCGTGTTTTCTTCATTTAAATTTTAACACAAAATGAACTTCAGAGCTTGAAACGTTTTTGCAATTTTGAAATGAAAACTATATTATACTTTAATTGAATAAACAAAAAGGATCCACTTCGCAATTTATGGCAAATTTGTTTATTAAGTAATTGTTGAGTAAATACTATTGTGTCATTAAATATTTTTCAAAACAAAAAACTGCACTCATTGCAAACATTATTACTTTATTAGGTTGTGGGTAGGTACTTTAAATAAACTTACCTACTCGCGCCGCTGCAAACGCGTAATATGTGCGGCTGCAGCGGGCGGAGTGGGGAGCGGGCGTCGTCATTTCGTACTGATCTCGTCTATTGAAACGTTGTGTGAAATTTATTGCTGCGTAGTAAAAATAAAGAAAAGTGCATGAGTAACATCTCATTGTAATTGAATTTGTTAAATTGTGTTTTGTAAAGTTGGTGATTCGAGTTTTTATCAAAAGTTTAGTCTTAAACCTAGAAATGAATAGAAAAGATTCAATATTAAAAAGTGTACGTAAAAGAACAGATGCAGGGCAAAAAGATGATGGTAATTTTATTATTGTAGATAGCTACTGGTAATAATTATTAATATGTCTCGTAGATATTTTACGATCGCGTTGTGTTTATGTACCTACTCATATTCTTTTAAATTGTTTTCATTGCAGTAACTTCTGTGGTTTATGTATTTTATAATCATATTTTGTTACAATAATTACTATTACGTGCAGGTGACATTATCTACTTAATCTACGGATGAACTTTTAGGTATATTTAGCCGCTAAATAACCTTTATGCCCGGCTTGCTACCTATACATTTTACTCAGAATAAGTTGGTAGGTACCTAGAAACACAGCTATAGGTGAGCTCCAAATTATTTGGAACTAACCTACCTACTATCTAACTACAGCCGACCGTACGTACCTACTTACTTATTATTTACCTATTTGCATTTTTTTTGTTTTGCCGTAGAAGGTGGCGGTTCGCTTCTTAATTATTCACATCTCTCAAAGAAATGTAAGAGGAGTGATAACATTATAAGGATGGTTCAGAAAGACTATTGCAATAAAAACTCTCGTCAAACCGCTCAAAGTAAGCTAGGTAAGAACACATAATACTAGGTATCTACTTATTTCCACATTGTTTTTAAAGTGTTTTTTAGAAAAAAAAACAGCTGTTTTATACAAAATGTTTATACCTACTTAACCAAAATGTGTGAAACAGCTGATTTGCTTTTTCGCGCTTTGTTTGAGACCCTATATTGAACGTGGCCCGACGTAATTTTAAATAGGTGGAACGTAAAGAGTTAAAGTACTTATCAGGGATACAAAAATATACACGACGGCTCCATATTGTTTCAGATGACGAAAATCAACAATCTTGTACGTCATCGCCAATCAGAGAAATGTCTCCAGAAACGGAAAAAATTTTCAACATTTTGACAAATGAGATGCTTGAAGAACCTTGTGAAGACTCTTTTGTTGAACGGTGCTCTGAAAATCCACTTCAGGGGATTGTTAGTATTAAAGATAGTTCACATTTTAATGAAAGGCAAACATATGTAGAAGCAAGCGACAGTAATGATGAGGAAACGGTATGCCCTTTTAAGCCAAAAGATGTCATAAACTCTATGTCGGGGTCAGAATGCACAGTAGTTCAGCGCATTGACAATACTCAAAGTCGACAAGAAACATATATCGAGGCAAGTGATGACGAGGAATTAGCCTCTTGTTTACAGCGAGATTGCACGAATGAAGTACGTAACTTGAAAGATCGGGAAAGATCTTTTATTTTAGAGAATGCTATTGAAGAAACCGAAGTTAACAAATCGCCAATCAATGTTAGCCAAATGGCTTCTGGTGAAGTTTTCCAAAAACGAATATCTGAAGGTAAGGTACTATTTAATACCAGGACAGTAAAATGTTCGTTAGACTAAAGTTCAAAATACAATAATCAACATCTTAATTTTATTGCAATTAATCTTTCAGATAATGATGATGTCAGTAGTCCAACGCTACTATCCAATTTGTCAATTCCTCCGCCGTCATATTCACCTCTGACTCCACATATAACAAAGAGTGTTCCTAATGATGCGCACATTGCATTTGACCATATAGTTGAAGAACCAACATCACCGAGATTAGAAGGTACTATTATTTACATTAAAATTCCTAAATGATGACTGTTTTATGTATGTATGTATGTATGTAAAATTATTATTATAAAAACAAAAAACCCGACTGCTTAAAAATAATGAACTGAAAAGGGAAAAACAAGTCTCACAATGTATATTCAAATTAGTTAAACTAAATACTTTAAGGCGCTGCAGGCGGGGACAAACAATACTTTGTTACCTACTGGCACAGAAGGATCTAGCAAAACTACGTTTAAAGCAATCCCGATTAATATCATATTATTGTTAAGAAAATTAAATTGGATTGTCAGAACCACTTATTTTTCATGTTTCAGATAATGATGGCGTTACTAGTCCAACGCTACTTTCCAATTTGTCAATTCCTCCGCCGTCATATTCACCTCTGACTCCTTATATAATGAAGAGTGTTCCTAATGATACGCACATTGCATTAGACCAAATAGTTGAAGAACCAACATCACTAAGATTAGAAGATAATGATAACCTAACATATAACAGTGACGATAGCGTAAGAGATCCAGATTTTATAGCACAAGATACCACAGATTCAGAAAGTGACACTGATTGTGATGAAGTAAGAATCAAAACCACACAGGCATTAATCCATTCTCCGAGTACGGCAACTGAAAAAAGAAAATCAACGGAGAGACTTAATGTTGAAGATGTTATGGAAGAAATAGAACGTGAAACAGAAAATAACACCGAAGGAAGTGAAGAAGCGGAAAAACAAATTAATTACCGACAAGAAATTGCTAACGATATCGTATGCAGTTTAGAGAATGCACCAGAAAACGAAAATGAAGGTCGTAAAAAAAGAGGAAGGAAACTCAAACAAAAATACAGTCGTCAGGAAATTAAAGAAAGGAAATACAAAAATTTACCTTACCAAACTAAAAAGAAGGAAGTATCATCTAAAAAATTCATAGATTTTAAATGTTCATGCAAAAAAGATTGTGCTGATTTAGTTTCAAAAGAAGATAGGGAACGAGAATTTCATAGATTCGTACATCTTGAATCGTACGCAGCTCAAGTTTTGTACATAACATCTAACATTACAGAAAGCAAAAAGAAACGAAGTTACGTTACATTATGCTCCCCGTCGAAGAGGAAACCTCGCGAATTTATTCGCACGTATACACTTGGCAATATACCTGTTTGTCGAGACATGTTTTGTAGAACTCTGCAAATAACACCTCAAAAAGTTACTGTCAGTCTTCGAAAAAAACGCAATGACAGAGAAATAAAAGATAAAAGAGGAGAAACAGCAGGCGGATGGAATAAAACGCCACAAAGACATATTGAGCTTATTATCGATGTTATCAAAAGGTTGCCAAAATACGAGTCACATTATCGTAGAGAAAAGAACAGCGATGCTTTATATCTGCAGCCAGGAATGACGGTACCAAAAATCTACGAATTGTTCAAAATAGAATTCGAAAAAGAATTTGGAAAAGATGAAAAATGTCCATCCTTCAATGTTGTTAGACATATTTTTGTACAAAAATTCAATTTGAGGTGCAAGAGCCTTAAGAAAGACACGTGTAACAAATGTGATCTTTATGAAATGACATTGAAAAATTCTACTACCTCAGCTGAAAGAGCAAATGCCCAAAGAGAAAAAGAAGAACACCAAAAAATTGCCAAAGATTTAAGGAAGAAGCTGAAGGAAGATTTTGAACAGGCTAAAACTTGTGAAGAAACTGAATGTCTGACTTACGATTTGGAGAAAACCTTGCTTTTACCTAGAATACCGACCAATATAGTTTTCTACAAAAGGCAGTTATGGGTATACAACTGCGGTATACACTCGGCTTCCAACGGTGTTGGGAATTGTTTTGTTTGGGCTGAAGGCGAGGCAGGCAGAGGGGCCCAAGAAGTGGGTTCATGTTTGAGGAAATATATTAAGTGCGTGCTACCTCCTACAGTAAAAAAATTGATTTTGTGGAGTGACTGTTGCGGAGGGCAAAACAGGAATATCAAAATCGTTTTGATTTTAAAGGCTTTATTAAATAGACACCCCACTCTCGAGACAATCAGCTTCCGTTACCTAGAATCAGGACACACTTTCCTACCAAATGACAACGACTTCGCTAAAATTGAGACTCGACTCAAGCAATATGAAAGGATATACTCCGTGGATGATTATATTGCCATTATGAAACAATGCAAAAACAAAAATCCTTTACAGGTCCATAAAATGGAAAGTTGTGATTTTGTTGGATCTCAAATTCTAGAAAAGAAAATAGTTAATAGAAAAATATTTAATGATAAGAGCAAAGTAAACTGGCTCAAAACAAAAGAAATTTTAATCACAAAAAAGACTCAACATTCTTTGTTCATGAGAACTTCCTTTAATGAGGACTACAAAGAACTGAATATTAAAAAGAAATTAAAAGGTGTTGATTTGGGTGTCATAGAAGAAGATTTGCAAGAATTATGGCCTTCAGGAAAACTGATTAACAAAAAGAAGTTAAACGATTTGAAATCGTTATTCCATCTCATACCAAATGATTGCATTGGTTATTATAAAAAACTGAAGGGAGACGATGCAATAATAGACGATATAGATGGTTATTGTGATGAACCCGACTTTGATTTGGATGAGGAGTAGGGTAACATTTGTGTTTTTTTAAATAAAATAAAAATAATAAACATTTTTAAGCTTTTATTTTTGTCATAGTTTGGAACATTTTTGCATTTTTCTTTCCGCAGCCTACACAGCTAATTCCATACAAAATGTATTATGTAATAATGATCCACGCGCAAGTTTTCTTGAATATCTACGAAACTATTAAAATTTATTTACTAAATACATGCATGTAAATTAGTTTAGAACACTTAGAATAACATAAAATTAAAAACATAACATTTAGAACTACAAAGCCAGAGAAATACCGAAATAAACTTTAAACTCTATTATCTCGAAATGAGGTTAGTGTGGACTGAATCATTTTTGCTTAAATCGGTCCAAATGATCTCACATATCATTTTAACAAAATTTTCACAACTTTTTGTCAACATACTAGACCCAGCTTAAAAACTAGGTCCAAATATTAAGAGCCCTCGTGCTGTGCCTCGGCAGACACTTTGCATTACTTAGTAAAGACATGATGAAGAATATTTTCTAATGACTGTTAATATTCAATTGCTAGACAGCCTATCTAACCAAAAAGACTGACTTTCTGCTGAAGACATAACCAGCCCATTGAGGGTTAGGCATTTTTATGGCAAAATCTGGCTCATTAAGTTGTCTTATGGGCCGAGTTAAATATATTAATAAATGATTATATTTAAGACAGAGTACTTAGTAAAAAGGAACGAAATACATTTTAATGTATTTCACCGACAAGGTCTACAAACAAACAGACAAAACCTTCGACTATAAAACACCTAGTAATAAATGGGCAAAAGATACATTTTTATGACATATCCTTCGATACCAAAATCATACAAAAACAAAGCACAACAATGATGAAACTTTATCAAAAGCATCTAAAAACCTTTCTGATAACTTTTATGAATTGTTCAATAGTGTATGCCCTGGGTAGTTTTTTGAGTACCTAACTATAACCTTATGACCAACTCTAACAACAAAAATCACACTAATACTTTGACTTTGAAAGAAATTATGTAATTTATGTACGACAAAACGAGCGAAACTAGAAGCGACAATTCAGGTTAGCTTGATAACTAACGAGCAAAGACTAACATAACTTTGGCAATTACCAATAAAATCAATTTAACCACACTAACAAATCTGCAAGGTAATACAACAAGACATTACACTATTATTACAGTTTGTTTTCTAGTCTTTTTTTTTTTTTTTTTTTTTTTTCTCCTTTTGGCATTGCACTATTCGTGCTTATTGCCACTGACAATATTTTATTTGATAATTTCAAAACGTAAGAATCAAGTACTCGCGAAAGGGAAGAAATAAGAACGGAAAATTTGGAAATGGGAAGGAGATTAGTTGTTAAATATAATAAAATTATAATACGTTAACAGTAGGGATAAGTATATATTACAACAGAAAACTAACCATACAACGCAACCAGGTGGCCCAACAAAAAAGGCCGACTCGGTGCGTAAACTAAGAACTACATGGTAAAATAAGTGCATACTTAGACAGTCAATGTTTAAATAGCTATATCATTATTTACAAGGAAAAGAGCTATGGTTTTATAAATATCTACATTAAAATTAAATAAAATACATGAGATAGAAGTGGGTAAAGGGACTCGGAGGGAAACAAGACTTTGAAAAAGTGAGGAGTGGTCATAAAGGGGGCAAGAAAAAATAAGGTGGTTCAGATCTCCCACTTCAGCGCCACATTCACACGCAGGGTTCTGCACAATGCCAAGCCTGGCAAGATGAGCAGGAGTGCATACGTGACCCAATCGCAGACGTATGAATATTGTTGTGATTTTTTTTCTTAACTTGTACTTGCTAAACCAAGGTTTAACAAAAATGGATGGCTGAATAATACGATAAAATTTCCCTTTCACCGATTGCTCGGACCAAAGCTGACCCCAGTATTCCTGTAGATAAACCTTGGGCAGAGCTGCCAGATCTTGGGTGTTATTTTTGTACGGAAAAACGTCTCCACACAGTACGGCATCATTAGCTAACTGGTCAGCTCTCTCATTACCTAAGATGCCACAATGCGAGGGTATCCACGCAAAATGCACTGAATACCCCTTAATAGAACATCTATAAAGGAGTTCACGTGTTTCAAATATAATATAGGGATTTTGAGAATAGAAAGGGAATCTGGCCAAAGATTGTAAGGCACTCCTTGCATCAGTCAAAATGAGTGAATTCCGTAAGCCAATCAAGAGTATATATTCGACAGCTTTGAATAAACCGTAACATTCTCCCGTAAATACAGATGATTCAGGTGGGAGCTTTATTTTTTGAACGATATTAAATTGGGAGTGGTATACACCGACTCCCACACATGAGTCTCTTCCATGCTTCGAAGCATCTGTAAACAAGAGATGGCAGCCCTTCCAGTCTCTATCCATAGTGAAGTTAAAGTTAAGGTTATGACATACGTCATCTCGGAAAATGTTAAGGTTATAATGTATGTTCGGTGACATAATTAATGAACTGTAATTACAGTGAAATATAGGAAGAAATTCAGATTGGTGGCAAGGAGCTTCAATTAAATTGTACTTTCTAAAGCTTTTAACTAAACACGGAGTAGTTTTGTGCCTCCAGTAAGTGGATGAAATGACTTCTTCAGTGAGAATGGAAAGTTTAGTTCGCAAAGGATGATACGTAAATTGCAAACACCGAGCCATAAATCAATCAGCTAAAAATTGACGTCGTAAATGAAGTGGATGGTCTCCACATTCCACCTGAAGACAATTAATAGGACTGCTTTTCATTGCACCTGAAACCACTCTAAGTGCCTTGGACTGAACACTGTCCAGTTTTTTAAGACCAGCAACATTTGCAGGTTCCAGTAAAAAAGTCCCATAGTCCAATACGCTTCTAATCAAGGTGTTGTACAGTAATTTTAATGAAAAGGGATGTGCTCCCCACCAAACACCAGCAAGACATCTAATTATGTTGATATTTCGTTCGCATTTAGCAGCTATATTATCACAGTGTGGTAAACCAGTAAGATGTGTATCCAAAATAAGGCCTAAAAATTTAACCTGGTTTTTAATGGGCATAGGGATATTATTATACCTTACTGTAACTATAGGAGGCTTACGCATTCTGGTAAACAAGACAATGTTGCTTTTATCAATTGACAGGTGTAGACCATTATTTTCTAGCCAAGTCTTCAGTAAGCATAAAGAAGAGGTTAAGGAAGTACAAATATTTGCAACAGAATGACCAGATAAATAAAGAAGTAAATCATCTGCATATTGAAGGACTTGTACCGACTCATTTAGAGAGGATTCCAAATCATAAGTGTAAATATTGTAGAGAATTGGACTAAGTACAGAACCTTGAGGGAGACCTTTCCATACTAAACGGGTAAATGTATACCCTTCAATATGAAGATGTAAAGATCTCTCTGAAAGCATGTTAATTATGAATTTAGACAGCATTGTTGGAACTTTTAATGAATTTAGCTTTTGTTCTAGGATTGATACCAGGACATTATCGTAAGCTGAGCTAATATCCAAGAAAGCAGCAATTACAGAGTTATTAGAAGTGAAGGCTAAGCGAATATCAGTTGTGAACACACTAAGGCTGTCCATCGTACTTTTAGCCTTCCTAAAACCAAACTGTGATGTAGCTAGCAAGTTTTTGCTTTCCAAAAACCACTCCAAACGGTTCTTAATGAGATGTTCAGCAATTTTAGCAAGAACTGTAGAAAGTGCAATTGGTCTATAAGAAGCAACATTTGAAGAAGGTTTGTTTGGTTTCAGAATGGGAATAATTGTTTGAGACTTCCAACTTGATGGAATGTTGCCAGATATCAAAGCTGTATTGATGAGATTTAAATATATTAAAAGAACAGAGTCAGACAGATTAGCTATAAATGAATATGGTATACCATCTTCACCAGGAGCTGAATCCTTAACATGTGAAAGGACTCCTTTCAATTCACTTAATGTGAAGAGAGAATTAAACTCAGAATTAGGAATAGGAACATAGGGAAAATGCATTAAAGATCTCTGTTCTGGGGCTGAAGGAGGAGCTAAATGATCCATAAACTCATTGGCTAATTCAAATGGTAGTTTTGAGGTTGTTGTGTCACTGAATGCTGACCTGAATCGCCTAATATTTTGCCATACTAGAGACGCGTTAACTTCTGGCGATATAGATGCACAGAATCTTTGCCAACCTTCAAACTTCTTTTTCCTAAGGAGCTTACGAGTTGTACGAGCAGCTTCTAGGTATACCTCGAAATTGTGACGAGTCATAGTATGACCATAATTTTTTTCTGCTTCTTTTCTTTTTTTAATGGCCTGAGTGCACTCAGCATCCCACCAAGATGGTGAAGGAATTTTGCCTGTACCACCATTCTTAATAGGGAAAGTATTATCTGCCACCTCTATTAAAATTCTTGTTATTTGATTAGATAATAGCTGAGGATCATGTAGTTGTAAGGAATTAGTTAAAGCAAGAATTCTTTCTTCTACACAGTTTTTGTATGTATCCCAATCTGCGTTTTGAAGTCTATACTTTAGTTGTGGTGTTGGATTACAAGCAGCTGGTTTTTTATGTAGAAAAGAAATTATTAAAGGGTAATGATCACTACCATAAGAAGACGGTAAAGGAGACCAGGATAATGTCGATGCTAAATCAGGTGTGCAGATTGAGAGGTCAGGGGCACTTACTCCCTCATCTGGATTTGTTTGGCGTGTTGGGAGACATGTATTTAAAAAACACAAATTATTAGAGTCTAGAATTTCTAATAACTTTTCGCCATAGTAATTGGAACTAGAACTACCCCAGGCCTGATGTTGTGTATTAAAGTCGCCCATTACCAAAAATGGTTTAGGTAAAACAGAAAGAAGATTATTTATTTCAGAAAGAATATTTACAGTGGGACGCGAATAATATATACATACTAAACAGATTTTATTTACAATAGCAGCGACAGCAGATATATCGTCACTGAGACTTGGAAGAGGAAAAGATTGAAAAGACAAGTTATTTTTAATAAGTATGGCGACACCGCCATACCCATCGCTTCTGTCTGTTCTTAGACACGCATAGCCAGGAATTCTAAAAGAGAACCCTGGTTTAAGCCATGTCTCACAGAGAGCGACTGCAAAGGGATCGTATTTGTTCACTAAGTAGGACAGATCAGATTTTTTATTCACAATGCTGCGACTGTTCCACTGAACAATCTTGGCTAGATTTGGATCCATTATGATTAAGGTTAAATAAGTTAGACAACATATCAATTAAAGTGGCAACGTTGGACGGTTCAATATTATTATTTTTAGATAAGGTATTAATTAACATGATTATTAAATTTAAAATTTGACTCTCATTATTATTTGTTGTTTTATTTTGGAATGCAACACCATTCCCTGACATAGAAACTTCATTACTGATTAATGCCTGATGAGCTGCCCGGTCATACCCCTTGGCTGTTTTTGGGGGATCCCGAGGTTTAAGGAATACCGTTTTTCTTTGTGAGGAGACAATTGGTGTGTTACGTGATTGGGGCAAAGGTGAATTGAAAGAATGTTTAGTGGTATGTGATGGGGCAGATGTTACCACATCTGCATACAATTTTGAGATTGGTGGATGTAGCTGTGACGCTTCAGCATATGACACGCAGCTATGGGCCATATAATGCTTAACTGATTTTTGTCTTTCAAATTCTGGGCATTTTTTATTGATGGCGTAATGAATGCCACCGCAATGACAGCATTTACTATTACTCTCGTCTTCAATACTGCAAGTGTCAGCAGAATGCTTCTCCCCACACTTGAAGCACTGAGGGTTCGACCTGCATTGTACCTTTGTATGGCCAAAACGACAACAATTAAAACATTTAATTGTTGGGAATGTATACAATTCCACGGGCATGGAATTGTAACAACAAAACACACGTTTTGGTAAAATTTGTCCGTCAAAGGTCAGCACGACTGTTTGGGATGGTTTCCACACAGGGGTCGGTTCGTGTATTTTGTAGTTGAGACGCCTTGCTTTGATGACTTTCCCGCATCCAGCCGGGACAGATATATTTTCCATTATTTCCTCTGGAGACCATTCGGTAGGTACGCCTTTAATAATTCCAATGCGACACACATTAATTGATGGAACAAATGCCTTCAATTTCTCCTTGGCCAAACTTGGGTCATTTATAAAAGAGTTAGCATCTACGTAACGGGAGAAGCTTAAAGATATTCTGTTTCGACCAATGCGTTTTAGAGAACCGTTAATAATGTTGTTATACCTGCGATTTTTCAGAAAGTGCCCTAAAGTTATTGGGTGCAATGTCTGAGCCGAGTTTTGTGTATCAAAATTTTTTTGGATGTGTACAACGTATGGCGACAGGTCTGTGGCTTCGTACAAAGCCCTAGCAACCTGTGGCGCCTTCTGGGGAAGATCTGACTTTAAGTGGTTTTCAGTCTGGGGACCACCCACAGAACGTGGAGTGGCTTCTTCGTGAACTAAAATTGAGTGTACCGGAACGTCTGATGTTATTTTTGGACTGAATGTGACTACTGTTTCATTATCACAATGACAATTTGTTTCATTATTTCCTGTTGAGTGATGACCACTTCGCCTTCTTTTATTGCAATTTTTGCATATTTTGCGTGGAGCTCTAGCCCTTTTCCGCTCCGATCTGGTTAAGGACGAGTCTGTATCCATGCTGGATTCATATATAGTTATATTATGCCCAACCGAGGGGACTGTGCCCCCCGGATCAGGCGGTTCGTTGTCCATTGTGGCCACTGGCCAGAAAAAATAAAATATAAAAAACTTACCCTAATAGATGAAGAATTTTATCTACAAATAATTAAATTAACTAATCTAATGAATATTTACATAAATCTACACAACTTATCTCCAATCTCAAACGTTTTTTAATATTTAAAAGAAAACAAAAGAAAAATCACGACCGCCAAATTCGATGATTCCCGCGCTTTCTTTTCTAGTCTTTTTTTTTTTTTTTTTTTTTCTTCTTTTGGCATTGCACTATTCGTGCTTATTGCCACTGACAATATTTTATTTGATAATTTCAAAACGTAAGAATCAAGTACTCGCGAAAGGGAAAAATATAAGAACGGAAAATTTGGAAATGGGAAGGAGATTAGTTGTTAAATATAATAAAATTATAATACGTTAACAGTAGGGATAAGTATATATTACAACAGAAAACTAACCATACAACGCAACCAGGTGGCCCAACAAAAAAGGGCGACTCGGTGCGTAAACTAAGAACTACATGGTAAAATAAGTGCATACTTAGACAGTCAATGTTTAAATAGCTATATCATTATTTACAAAGAAAAGAGCTATGGTTTTATAAATATCTACATTAAAATTAAATAAAATACATGAGATAGAAGTGGGTAAAGGGACTCGGAGGGAAACAAGACTTTGAAAAAGTGAGGAGTGGTCATAAAGGGGGCAAGAAAAAATAAGGTGGTTCAGATCTCCCACTTCAGCGCCACATTCACACGCAGGGTTCTGCACAATGCCAAGCCTGGCAAGATGAGCAGGAGTGCATACGTGACCCAATCGCAGACGTATGAATATTGTTGTGATTTTTTTGCTTAACTTGTACTTGCTAAACCAAGGTTTAACAAAAATGGATGGCTGAATAGTACGATAAAATTTCCCTTTCACCGATTGCTCGGACCAAAGCTGACCCCAGGATTCCTGTAGATAAACCTTGGGCAGAGCTGCCAGATCTTGGGTGTTATTCTTGTACGGAAAAACGTCCCCACACAGTACGGCATCATTAGCCAACTGGTCAGCTCTCTCATTACCTAAGATGCCACAATGCGAGGGTATCCACGCAAAATGCACTGAAAACCCCCTAATAGAACACCTATAAAGGAGTTCACGTGTTTCAAATATAATATAGGGATTATGAGAATAGAAAGGGAATCTGGCCAAAGATTGTAAGGCACTCCTTGCATCAGTCAAAATGAGTGAATTCCGTAAGCCCATCAGAAGTATATATTCGACAGCTTTGAATAGACCGTAACATTCTCCCGTAAATACAGATGATTCAGGTGGGAGCTTTATTTTTTGAACAATATTAAATTGGGAGTGGTATACACCTACTCCCACACATGAGTCTCTTCCATGCTTCGAAGCATCTGTAAACAAGAGATGGCAGCCCTTCCAGTCTCTATCCATAGTGAAGTTAAAGTTAAGGTTATGACATACGTCATCTCGGAAAATGTTAAGGTTATAGTGTATGTTCGGTGTCATAATTAATGTACTGTAATTGCAGTGAAATAAAGGAAGAAATTCAGATTGGTGGCAAGGAGCTTCAATTAATTTGTACTTTCTAAAGCTTTTAACTAAGCACGGAGTAGTTTTGTGCCTCCAGTAAGTGGATGAAATGACTTCTTCAGTGAGAATGGAAAGTTTATTTCGCAAAGGATGATACGTAAATTGTAAACACCGAGCCATAAATCGATCAGCAAAAAATTGACGTCGTAAATGAAGTGGAGGGTCTGCACATTCCACCTGAAGACAATTAATAGGACTGCTTTTCATTGCACCTGAAACCACTCTAAGTGCCTTGGACTGAACACTGTCCAGTTTCTTAAGACCAGCAACATTTGCAGGTTCCAGCAAAAAAGTCCCATAGTCCAATACGCTTCTAATCAAGGTGTTGTACAGTAATTTTAATGAAAAGGGATGTGCTCCCCACCAAACACCAGCAAGACATCTAATTATGTTGATATTTCGTTCGCATTTAGCAGCTATATAATCACAGTGTGGTAAACCAGTAAGATGTGTATCCAAAATAAGGCCTAAAAATTTAACCTGGTTTTTAATGGGCATAGGGATGTTATTATACCTTACTGTAACTATAGGAGGCTTACGCATTCTGGTAAACAAGACAATGTTGCTTTTATCAACTGACAGGTGTAGACCATTATTTTCTAGCCAAGTCTTCAGTAAGCATAAAGAAGCGGTTAAGGAAGTACAAATATTTGCAACAGAATGACCAGATAAATAAAGAAGTAAATCATCTGCATATTGAAGGACTTGTACCGACTCATTTAGAGAGGATTCCAAATCATAAGTGTAAATATTGTAGAGAATTGGACTAAGTACAGAACCTTGAGGGAGACCTTTCCATACTAAACGGGTAAATGTATACCCTTCAATATGAAGATGTAAAGATCTCTCTGAAAGCATGTTAATTATGAATTTAGACAGCATTATTGGAACTTTTAATGAATTTAGCTTTTGTTCTAGGATTGATACCAGGACATTATCGTAAGCTGAGCTAATATCCAAGAAAGCAGCAATTACAGAGTTATTAGAAGTGAAGGCTAAGCGAATATCAGTTGTGAACACACTAAGGCTGTCCATCGTACTTTTACCCTTCCTAAAACCAAACTGTGATGTAGCTAGCAAGTTTTTGCTTTCCAAAAACCACTCCAAACGGTTCTTAATGAGATGTTCAGCAATTTTAGCAAGAACTGTAGAAAGTGCAATTGGTCTATAAGAAGCAACATTTGAAGAAGGTTTGTTTGGTTTCAGAATGGGAATAATTGTTTGAGACTTCCAACTTGATGGAATGTTGCCAGATATCAAAGCTGTATTGATGAGATTTAAATAAATTAAAAGAACAGAGTCAGACAGATTAGCTATAAATGAATATGGTATACCATCTTCACCAGGAGCTGAATCCTTAACATGTGAAAGGACTCCTTTCAATTCACTTAGTGTGAAGAGAGAATTCAACTCAGAATTAGGAATAGGAACATAAGGAAAATGCATTAAAGATCTCTGTTCTGGGGCTGAAGGAGGAGCTAAATGATCCATAAACTCATTGGCTAATTCTAATGGTAGTTTTGAGGCTGTTGTGTCACTGAATGCTGACCTGAATCGCCTAATATTTTGCCATACTAGAGATGCGTTAACTTCTGGCGAGATAGATGCACAGAATCTTTGCCAACCTTCAAATTTCTTTTTCTTAAGGAGCTTACGAGTTGTACGAGCAACTTCTAGGTATACCTCGAAATTGTGACGAGTCATAGTATGACCATAATTTTTTTCTGCTTCTTTTCTTTTTTTAATGGCCTGAGTGCACTCAGCATCCCACCACGGTGGTGAAGGAATTTTGCCTGTACCACCATTCTTAATAGGGAAAGTATTATCTGCCACCTCTATTAAAATTCTTGTTATTTGATTAGATAATAGTTGAGGATCATGTATTTGTAAGGAATTAGTTAAAGCAAGAATTCTTTCTTCTACACAGTTTTTGTATGTATCCCAATCTGCGTTTTGAAGTCTATACTTTAGTCGTGGTGTTGGATTACAAGCAGCTGGTTTTTTATGTAGAAAAGAAATTATTAAAGGGTAATGATCACTACCATAAGAAGACTGTAAAGGAGACCAGGATAATGTCGATGCTAAATCAGGTGTGCAGATTGAGAGGTCAGGGGCACTTACTCCCTCATCTGGATTCGTTTGGCGTGTTGGGAGACATGTATTTAAAATACACAAATTATTAGAGTCTAGAATTTCTAATAACTTTTCCCCATAGTAATTGGAACTAGAACTACCCCAGGACTGATGTTGTGTATTAAAGTCGCCCATTACCAAAAATGGTTTAGGTAAAACAGAAAGAAGATTATTTATTTCAGACAGAATATTTACAGTGGGACGCGAATAATATATACATACTAAACAGATTTTATTTACAATAGCAGCGACAGCAGATATATCGTCACTGAGACTTGGAAGAGGAAAAGATTGAAAAGACAAGTTATTTTTAATAAGTATGGCGACACCGCCATACCCATCGCTTCTGTCTGTTCTTAGACACGCATAGCCAGGAATTCTAAAAGAGAACCCTGGTTTAAGCCATGTCTCACAGAGAGCGACTGCAAAGGGATCGTATTTGTTCAATAGGTAGGACAGATCAGATTTTTTATTCACAATGCTGCGACTGTTCCACTGAACAATCTTGGCTAGATTTGGATCCATTATGATTAAGGTTAAATAAGTTAGACAACATATCAATTAAAGTGGCAACGTTGGACGGTTCAATATTATTATTTTTGGATAAGGTATTAATTAACATGATTATTAAATTTAAAATTTGACTCTCATTCATCATCATCATGGGGGTTTAGGTTTCCGCACTTAGTCCCTAAAGTGGACCATTGTGCGTGAGCCATGGTGGCCGTTACTCTAACCAGCCCACCTCCCTCCAGAAGCAGATCAAACTTCCCGGTCTTCTCAGGGCATCGGCAAGGGATCTTGGTGTTCCAAGAGTCCCCTCGCGAATCTTGGTAACGCCGGTGCATTCAAGGAGCACATGCGCCACCGTTTCCTCCGCCTCCATGCATGCTCTGCACAGGGGACTGTCAGTAATTCCTAGGGTGTGAAAGTGTTTATTCAGTGAACAGTGTCCAGTGATGGTCCCCGCCACCAGCCGTAGGCTATCTCTGTCCAGGCGCAGAAGGCGCCTGGTCAGCTTTGTGTCCAGGGATGGCATAGCTTCCTTGGATTGCCTACACCCTGGTGCCGAGGTCCACCATTGCTCCGCTTGTATTCGGGTGTGTTCCTTTAACCAGCTTCTTAGTTGCTTGAAAGGAATGGGCACAATGGGCTCGGGTCCGCAGGGTTTTGTGCTGGATCCTCTTCTGGCAAGTTCATCAGCCGCATCGTTCCCAAGTGATCCGCTGTGGCCTTTGATCCATTGTAGTGTTATCGTGTTGTGGTTTGGTACCGTGATTCGTTCTAGGGCATTATGGCATTCTAGTATTAGTCTCGACGTTATCTGATTACTCTTTAGGGATTGAAGGACTGAGGCACTGTCGGAGAGTATTCGAATGTTGGTATCCGTAACCTCCCTGGCCTCTATAGCGTGTGCCGCCTGGATAATACCTACACACTCTGCCTGGTAAACAGAGTTGAGTTTTCCAAGCGGTTTGGATATTTTAATGTTTAGGTCGTCGGAGAACACCCCGAAACCTGTCCCGTCGTCGGTTTTCGATCCATCAGTGTAGATTCTTAGCTCTTTTGTTCCTGAGTAGTCATACAACTCCGCTGTGAGCTCTATGTTGTAGTGTTTTTGGAAGCAGTGGGTCTTCAGGGTTCTGTCGCTGGGTGATGCCATCATGGGCTGTTGTTTGATTGCATCTTCTCTGATGCGTGTGTGTTTAATTCTGGAATCGTTACTTAGGGTGCCGGATGCTTCGAGTCTGAAAGCCGCTATGGCCGCCTCTTCTCTTACAACGAGGTGTAGAGGTGGTAGTCCCAGCATCACCTGTAAGGCAGCAGTGGGTGAAGTTCTCATGCTGCCGGTGATTGCTACGCAGGCAAATCTTTGTAGTTTCTCGAGATCCTTTTGGGTCGTGCTTAGGTTGGTCCTGGGCCACCAAACTATAGAGCCGTATGTGATGATTGGTCGGATAACTGTGGTGTATAACCAGTAGGTGATTTTGGGGCTTATACCCCAATTTCTCCCGAGCAGCCTCTTACATTGCCATAGGGCTATACTGGCTTTTGTGGTTATGTAATCAGTGTGTTTTGCCCAGTTCAGCTGTTTGTCCAAAAAGATACCCAGGTATTTGGTTACAGTCGATAGGCTTAGGGTGGTCCCAAAGAAGCTTGGTAATTGTAAAGTGGCCAACTTCCTTTTCTTTGTGAAGAGGACGAGTTCGGTTTTGGTAGGGTTCACTGCTAGTTTGTATTCCTTGCACCAATCTTCTACTATCCTCAAAGCTTGGCGCATAAGGTTGCATAGTGTGTTTTCGTGTGTGCCGTTTATTATTATGGTCAGGTCATCAGCATAGCCCACCGTGTAGTAGCCTCTGCTGTTGAGGCGTTTAATGAGGCTGTCTACTACGAGGTTCCATAGCAGTGGCGAAAGGACGCCACCTTGGGGGCAGCCCTTCGCCACTATGGCTCTGGTGGTGTCGTTTACCGTAACTTGTACGGCTCTCAGTCTGAGCATGTTTGTGATCCATCCTCGCAGGGTCGAGTCCACGCCGTGTTCCTCGAGAGCTGCGTTGATGCTATGGAAGATGGTTTTGTCAAAAGCGCCTTCTATGTCAATGAAGACAGCTAGCGAAGAGCATTTGTGGTGCACTGCACATTCGATCTTGGAGATCACACTATGTAGTGCAGATTCTGTTGATTTTCCTGTGGAATATGCGTGTTGTTGTTTGTGAAGTGGCCGCTCCCGAAGAGGTCCGTCTCGAATGTGTCGATCACATAGTCTTTCGAGAGTTTTCAGTAGGAAAGATGTCAGGCTTATTGGTCTGTATGCCTTGGGTTGTGTGTAGTCAGGTTTGCCTGGTTTAGGGATGAAAATGACTTTCACCTCTCGCCATGCAAGTGGTATGTATTTGTGTGCTATGCAGGCTTGGTATATGACGGTCAGCCACGGCGTTAGGACGTCTACTCCCCATTGTAGTAGGGAGGGGAAGATTTCGTCTAAGCCTGCGGATTTATATGGTTTAAAAGTCTTGATTGCCCATTTTATTCTCTCTGTGGTTACTATGATGTGGGCTGTGGCCCAGTCTTGGTCATTTGGTGTGTGCATTAGCTCACTTGCCCAGGTTCTGTCCTCGGAGAGATTGCAGTCTGGGAAGTGGGTTTCCAGAAGGACTTTACTTGTTTCGTGGTCTGACTTAGTGTAAGTGTTGTCTGGGGTTTTCAGTGACCCGAGGGTGCGATCCTGATCGGTAGATAGGATTTTTCTGACACGCGCGGCTTCGCTGTTTGATTCAATTTCTTCACAGAATTTCCGCCAGGCTGCCCTGCTGGCATACCTGACTTGTTTTTTGAAGGTGTACTGTGTTTTCTTGTATGAGTCCCAGTCTTCTGGTAGTCTGGAGTTTTTGGCTCTGTTGAATTGCTTGCGCATGGTTTGCCTGAGCTTACTAAGTTCCGCATTCCACCAGGAGTTGGCCTTGCTCTTGGTGTTCTGATCTTTTAGTTTGCAGCAGGCGTGGTAGGCTTCGATTATAAATTCCGAGAGTTTTGTTACAGTGTCCTCAAGTATTTTGGGGTCCGTCAGTATTTGGGGGGTTTGGTGCTGTGTTAGTAAGGAGGCCAACAGCCGTTTGTAGCCGGGTACATTAGTACGGCGTGGGTTGCGCCTAGGTTCGGGTTTTTTCATGTTAGCTACTAGTGAGAAGCGAATCCTTCTATGGTCAGAGCAGGAAGGCTCGTTGGATACGTGCCAGTTAGAGATAAGTTTTGTCGCGCTTTCCGAAGTGAGCGTGAGGTCAATGATTGTTTGTCCGCGAGATGTGACCCAAGTGGGTTCCGAGCCGCGGTTTGCGATGTTAAGGTTAGTGGAGAACAGATATGTGCATAGTACCTCACCTCTAGTGTTGGCTTTGTTGCAACCCCAAAGCGGGTGGTGGGCGTTCGAGTCCGTGCAGATGACCAGGTCCAGGTTGGCGTCTTCACAGTACCTTACCAGGTCGGCCATCTCTTTCGGTGGGCAGTCTTCATTTTCGCCTGGCATGTATACCGAGGCCAGGACTATATCGGGTGCATCGCCGTCAGTAATGAGCCTGACGGCTGTTAGGTCTCTGGAACATAATTGCGTGAGCGTGGTGGTGGGTACATCTTTGGGTATATAGACACAGGTTCGTGGTTTGTCTGTGCCTTGTGTGTCGAGGGTTAGCTTACCTCCGATGTTACCAAGGCCGCACACTCTGTTGTTACGGATCCACGGCTCCTGGATGAGTGCAATGGTTCGGGGTTCCATCTCCAGTGCCCTGCGTAGGCAAGCGGTGGCCGTCTGGCTATGCTGGAGGTTAGTTTGGATGATACTTAGGGGATGGGATGTGGGCGGCAGTGGGGTGGAGTTAGGAGGAGATTGATCCATCGGATGATTCCCCCCCGTCCTCCAATCCGTGCTGGTCTACGCTCAGTGTCGGTGAGGATGAGAGCAGCTGCTCCGTCCACCCTGCTGGTGAGGTTGGCATCCTCACAGCGTCGGCATCAGCCATTGCCGTTCTGGCCATCTCCTCCTCCAGTTGAGTCATAGTCTGGTCGAGTTCAGTCGGTGCCGGTTTTGTCACTTCGGTGTCAGTCTGAGTGTCGGAGGGATGGGTTTTGGGGAAAAAGCGCACGTATATCGACCCAAGTAGGTACGATATCCGCCGCTCCCTCCCCAAGACCTTTTCGACTTCTTCCGGTGGGATACCTAGGGTCAGATAAGTCCCATAGTTATCTCCACCGACCGATGTCGCCCTATATAATGACCACCTGCCAATGGCATACCAGGGGTTCTGGCGGGTCAGAACAGTCTGGAGCAGCGCTATGTCCCCATTGTACCTGGGTACAAAAAGCGCTGCTCGGACCCGGGTCGGTACGTCAGATTGTCGCATTGTGGTCAGTGTCGCGTCAGTGTTGGGCAGTTTTATTCTGGGTACGTTTTGGGTCAGCCAGGTCAGAGCGTTGTCATCCTCGCACCACATGTGAACCGTGCCATCCGCTACCCTTGGGTAGCCGCGGAAGGCCGGGATGGGTTTGGAGGGGTCAGTTCGGCAAGTCTCTACTATGAGGTCCTCAAGGCTGAGCTTGATGTGCTCGGCCTCGTCAGTCGTCATGTCTCGGGATGGAGGCGAGAAGCAGATCGCTACGGCGAGTCGCGCAGGGATATCCTTTGTGGCCCGTGCGTAGGTTCTCTGCTCCCCTTGAGCGGTCTGGGTTCTAACACGCTTGGCGTCCCCCTGGAGCGCACTCGGCGAAGCCGTGTCGTCCGGGCGCTCTCTCTTCGCCGCTCCCTGGCCACTGGGACCGGGTTGCGGTTCTGAGGAGCTTGGCACCACATTTTGTGCCAGGGACGCCCCGCGCAGGAACCCAGACCGCTTGCCTCGTTTCTGTCCGGTTCGGTGTCGGTCTTGGGTCATCTCGTTGCGGTTCCGGTCGTTTCTTCCGGATGGTCCTGGTACGGGCAGTGACTTCTCGCGCTGGGTTACCCCTTCGCGTACTGTTCCCTGCCCGCACGTTTCCGCGTCCGGCTGCTTGTCGCGCTGGGTTTCCCCTTCGCGTACTTGTAGCTGGTCGCGTACTCCCTTACAACTAACCGTTTGCGCTTCGCGCTGGCTATTGCCTTCGCGGATTTTGCGCAAACGGCTGTTGAGTTCTCTCTCTCTGTTCCGGATCTTTCCGCGCTTAGATCTTAGCGTACGTACTTCGTCCACAGAGATGAAACCAGAACCATCAGATTCCGCTTCCTTTCCCGTCCCGAGAGAGTCTATGTCTTTCAGCCTTGTCTCGATCTTCTCGCGCTGGAGTGCCAGCGCGCGGAGTTCGTTGCTAAGGCTGGATAGTCGAGCTTTGTTAGAGTCATTGTCAGGGTTATTTGTTACACTGTTCCGAACGATGCTCTGTTGCCAGGACCTCGTGGAAGGTGTAACGGTCGTTAGGGTGGTTGGCGCAGAAATCGCAGCCATGTTTAGGTCTGGTGGCGCGTTAGTCGCAGCCTGTGCTGTTGGCGCTAAGGCCGGCCGCGCAGAAGGCGCGGCCCTAGTTTGCAGATTGATGCCCTCCCCCAGATTACGGTGAGGGCAGACCGACGGATCGGTGTGGGATTCCCCGGCATCGCCGGGACCCACCTGGGGAATATTATTTTTTTCATTCTGCGACATGGTGGTTGGGTTTTGTGGGCTTTTTTTGGAGTTGAGGTTACCCGTCCTCATGGACCGAAAGGAGAAAAGGGAAAAGGAGGGAGGGACTGGGCATAGGATCATGGGAGTGGGGTGTAGGATTACCCTAGGCCTCGGATTTTGGCTTTCGGGATAGAAAAACGAAAAAGCGCCTGGGGGTTTTAGTTGCGTCTATTTCTTATGGAATTAGACCAAGAACAGGGTGGCAACCTCGTGAAGGTGAATCCCCCAGACTTGCCTTGAGGATCTACACGACCGTAGCGCTCCCCCTCAAGACCCCGCCACCTTACCGCCTCTGAGGGAGACAGTAAGGTAGACTCTCATTATTATTTGTTGTTTTATTTTGGAATGCAACACCATTCCCTGACATAGAAACTTCATTACTAATTAATGCCTGATGAGCTGCCCGGTCATACCCCTTGGCTGTTTTTGGGGGATCCCGAGGTTTAAGGAATACCGTTTTTCTTTGTGAGGAGACAATTGGTGTGTTACGTGATTGGGGCAAAGGTTGTGAATTGAAATAATTTTTAGTGGTATGTGATGGGGCAGATGTTACCACATCTGCATACAATTTTGAGATTGGTGGATGTAGCTGTGACGCTTCTGCATATGACACGCAGCTATGTGCCATATAATGCTTAATTGATTTTTGTCTTTCAAATTCTGGGCATTTTTTATTGATGGCGTAATGAATGCCACCGCAATGACAGCATTTACTATTACTCTCGTCTTCAATACTGCAAGTGTCAGCAGAATGCTTCTCCCCACACTTGAAGCACTGAGGGTTCGACCTGCATTGTACCTTTGTATGGCCAAAACGACAACAATTAAAACATTTAATTGTTGGGAATGTATACAATTCCACGGGCATGGAATTGTAACAACAAAACACACGTTTTGGTAAAATTTGTCCGTCAAAGGTCAGCACGACTGTTTGGGATGGTTTCCACACAGGGGTCGGTTCGTGTATTTTGTAGTTGAGACGCCTTGCTTTGATGACTTTCCCGCATCCAGCCGGGACAGATATATTTTCCATTATTTCCTCTGGAGACCATTCGGTAGGTACGCCTTTAATAATTCCAATGCGACACACATTAATTGATGGAACAAATGCCTTCAATTTCTCTTTGGCCAAACTTGGGTCATTTATAAAAGAGTTAGCATCTACGTAACGGGAGAAGCTTACAGATATTCTGTTTCGACCAATGCGTTTTAGAGAACCGTTAATAATGTTGTTATACCTGCGATTTTTCAGAAAGTGCCCTAAAGTTATTGGGTGTAATGTCTGAGCCGAGTTTTGAGTATCAAAATTTTTTTGGATGTGTACAACGTATGGCGACAGGTCTGTGGCTTCGTACAAAGCCCTAGCAACCTGTGGCGCCTTCTGGGGAAGATCTGACTTAATGTGGTTTTCAGTCTGGTGACCATCCACAGAACGTGGAGTGGCTTCTTCGTTAACTAAAATTGAATGTACCGGAACGTCTGATGTTATTTTTGGACTTAATGTTACTACTGTTTCATTATCACAATGACAATTTGTTTCATTATTTCCTGTTGAGTGATGACCACTTCGCCTTCTTTTATTGCAATTTTTGCAAATTTTGCGTGGAGCTCTAGCCCTTTTCCGCTCCGATCTGGTTAAGGACGAGTCTGTATCCATGCTGGATTCATATATTGTTATATTATGCCCAACCGAGAGGACTGTGCCCCCCGGATCAGGCGGTTCATTGTCCATTGTGGCCACTGGCCAGAAAAAATAAAATATAAAAAACTTACCCTAATAGATGAAGAATTTTATCTACAAACAATTAAATTAACTAATCTAATGAATATTTACATAAATCTACACAACTTATCTCCAATCTCAAACGTTTTTTAATATTTAAAAGAAAACAAAAGAAAAATCACGCCCGCCAAATTCGATGATTCCCGCGCTTTTTTCCTTTTCTAGTCTTACCAGCTTAGGCTTACCACCATAGAGACGGACCACAGATAATCGTAATTTTTCGTTTTGAGTTGCCAGCTCATCAACACTTTTCCATTCCTCAAAGCATCAAACAGATGCATAGTGGAAATATCGGTATGGCCATCTTTGGGCGTTTATATCAGCCAGTCGCTAGGCATTTTTATGGCAAAATCTGGCTCATTAAGTTGTCTTAGGGGCGGAGTTAAATATATTAATAAATGATTATATTTAAGACAGAGTACATAAATGTGGATGAATGGTGGATGCTCCAGGGTAGCCCGCGAAATTCAAATTTTCTTACGTTTTTTGCAATTTGCAGGCCATTGTCAGGTTGTATGTTGATTAAAATATGATTCGCGGCTATAAGACGTATGTATTTACAGAAGTATAATCATTAAAATCATCAATACAACCCTCTAAGTTCATGTAACTGTAAAGAATGACTATTTTATGAAAAAGTAATTCTTGATAGTTACATGAACTGAATATGAATGTTTGATGATTTTTACCTTCAGTTCCATGAAAACAGCCCGATTTTTTTTGCACTCCACCTCGTATTTAAGTTGGATTCAATGAGTAACTTGGTCAATCCAGAAAAGCCCATCAACGAAAAAAAGTCTGATTCAAAAGCGAACGTAGCGAGCTTGTAAATTTTAGCACATAACTCTAATTTGATAAGTTTTATTTTGTCCATTATTATAGACACACGGTTACTTATGCCTATTTGTAAAGGAAAGCTAACACAAAGGCCATAAGATGTCTGAGCACGTTCGAATAATTATATTAGGATATTTTCGGATAAATTAAGTTTTTATTTTCATACATCCCGTCCCGAAATCAGAATTTACGTATAAGAATACGAGCGAGCGAAGCGAGCTCGAAAATGTTTGCTTTCTGACTCGGATGCATTGGTTTTTCTTCGTATTTTATTTTCCGTTAGGGGTTTGCAATAGCACCCCCTTGCACCCTGCTGCCGGTGCCCATGGCTGTAAAAGAACTTAATTCTGAGGTCACAGGTTCTCTCCTGGCATGGGTTCTTTGGAAAGAACTCATGCCGTAGAGGTCGGGAGCTGACGCCTGGTTGTCACATTGCGGTGACTGTCCCAGTGACACTGCACAGCAGACTCTGGAAGAATGCATAACCTTCGCATGTCTTCCCCGACGGCACTGCACAGCAGACTCTGGAGGAGTGCGCAGCCTGGGAAATGCAATACCGTAATCTTGTGGCGACGTTCGGGCCTGCCGCCTGCGGATAACCTCTCGCTTCTCTTGGTTATAAAATGAAATAAAATGGCGTCGTAGGCGGATGAACTAGTTTTATAAAACGTCTGTTCAAATAGTCAATACGGCCACGGGGTAGAAGGGACAGCGACGCAAAAATGGTTACCACTTATTCAGTGTATCATTCTGAGCCTCCGCCCCACCCCCAAATAGAATTTTTTCATTGGTCATTTCAACGGTTCAGAATGATGTACTGAATACATGGTAACCGTTTTCGCGTCGGTGTACCTTCCACTCCGTACTATGCCACAGGCGAAGGCGTAGGCTCAGCTATGCCATCTCTATAGTTTATTCCTCTATGGTGCACGTGAAACTTTTCATTTACGACAAGAGCTGACATGGCAACCCAAATAGAAAAATGTTTTCTTTGTCTGTGACGGTGTCAGCAGGTAATCTACGTAAATCATGGAAAAAATCGTTCTTGGGGAAATTTTATGGAAATGTATTCGTCATGAAATGGGTTGCTATACGCTTCCGGATAAGTCCGGAAGTTTAACTCCATGTGCTCAGTGATACAACCTTGTAGTTTTCATGATTTAAATTTTAACACCAACCACTTTTTAATTTTATTTTACTCTCTATAGTCCTGGGGAAAAATTTAAAATTAAAAAGCACGTTCAAAAGAAGTCAGGATTTTTTCACAAATGTTCAGAATTTCCAAGAAAATCTTTTTTGTAAACTTGGTAAATCGCTAACAGACTAAACTTCTCAATACTATTTTAGCCTTAAAAATTTCTAGCGCACAGGCAGATATGCTTAAGTATGGTTGTGTGCACGGAAATTAGGCTTGTGTCTCGACCATTTTGTCATTCAATTTAGTTTTAAATCTCCTGATTTGTTTAATTCCTGAGTTGAAATAATAGGTAAAATAATACTAGTATTTGGTGAAAATTCAGAAACCTGATCAAGAAATCCTATATGTCGGATCCGGTCATGAGTACGGACGGGCAAATGGATCGAAAGCGCGCCAGTGGTGACATCACGCGACGTACTTACCAGTCTACCCCACCATGGCGTGCTTGCGGAGCGGAGTTAAGACGTCTTGAAACTGTAGCCGATTCATTGTGCCTAGTGTTTTGTGTAAAAGTGTAATGTCAAGTAATTTAGTTTACTCAGTGTATCAGTTTGAAAAGAGTAACCATGGAGTTTCTTGCCGGTTCTTCTCCATGGAAACGACCACCCCGAACCGTGCACCATTAGGCCTATGTGAAATAAAATACTTTGATAGTTAGCGTATCGCATCATGTGTGTTTTCATTGCACGAAACCCATCTTCTGCCCACATTATGCTTGAGCCTAACGAATCAAATCCTGACAACCCGACATAAGGCTCCCCATAACTTAATATTTTTTTCACTCAAACTAAACACCCAAAGTAACTAAGTGATTTAGGATTTATATTTTAAATAGAAATATTGAATGTAAATAATAATATTATATATAGAAGCATGCAGCAAAACATATTAGAGAAAACTTATATTTTAAGGGGGACTTCTAAGTTACTGTATGTTTATTTATGTACACACAAAATATTTTACAGGACAATATATTAGCATAGAAGAGCACAAAGGTACTGCTTATTTCTTAAGAAATTTCTTCCAGCAGACCTGCGAGAGAAAAGTTGGATAAGAAATGTAGACACAGTGTGTAGAAACGTCAAACAAGAAAATTTAAATTTAAACTTACAACAAAACTATATCTATTTATGAAATAAACATACAAACAAATACATACACAAATAAAATAAAAAAACTACTATTGTAAATATTGTTTTTATGCCATTGTAAATGGTTTTGTTCGTACTGAAATTGTTACACTAGTACACCACACGGCACCACCTTCAATTCCATTGTAGAAATAAGAACGTGCATTTAATTTTTAAGATAAAAAAATATATATCTTCGAGTTGGTACTTTATAACCCTGTATAATTATTTTTGTTTATCTATGAATGCGACTGAAAAGCGAGCTTCACATTCGCGCCGCGAACAACTGTCAAATTCGCAATCGTAATTTTGCCGCGAAGTCGTCGCGAGATACATGTACAGTCGTGGTCTTTTCCGCCTGATCAGTTATATTTTTTTTCGCTCAAATCATGCGGAGGCGCCGAGCCACTCTACCTTAAACTTAAGCCTATTAGGAAAGCGTCAACTTTGGCGCGCAAAATAACAATAACTCTCGTTTGGCATGTGTCGCCGATCGGTATTTTTTTCATTAATTATTTATTATAAAGTCAACGGGGCGGGGATAGAGAGCGTTTCTATGTTTTAAGTGCAAGCAAAAATTTGCTTAGTGGTGATCAGGCGGGAGTGTCCTCGATAGTACCTCCACATTCGCAATCGTTCACAGTTTAGTTCGCGCGCTCGTCGAGAGTGGACGTCGAATGTTATACAGAATTGCTATACATAAATATAAATATGCTTGCTACAGACTTCTTTTTAGAATCCTTCACCTTTTTCCTATATTTCCTACTGGACATTAGATTATCTTTTTTTTAAATCAGTCACTTCAATATTCATTATTTCCTTTCTAAGCATCCATACGTCATGTACTTTCACGCGCGAGTGTGGATGCGCTTGCGTTCACGGGAGGTTCGCACTTCGCAAACCCTTTGAAGCTGTGATGCAATGAGGACGGGCAACCCAAAATCGTTCCGAGAGAGAAAGCTTCAAGTGTGGATGTTGTCTCTTTCTAATAGGGTGTCCAATAATCATACTAACTCTAGAGACAGTTACAGACTACTGTTATTTTATTATTTAATGATGATGACCTGCAAATCAATAGCATTCTAGGCGAGATAGCTACAAAAGTGGATGTCATTAACTTTTTATGTTAACTTATTACCTATAACTTAAATATATGTCTGTACAGTCCAGTTGCAAAATATCCATTTTGCAACCTGTCTATCCGGACAGCTTTTGTATTCGGGGATTCGAGGATTCCGTTAAAATTATATATTTTTTCAGACATGGAAAATCGCATATTCATGCTATGACTGTTTACCTAAAATGTTTTAGTAACATTCGCCAATATTTATTTTACCTTCCGAAACCAATAATTTTCACTTGCAGCTCGCCAAATGGATTCTTTTGCTGGAGAAGCATGGAAAAATTCTAAGGACCGTCATGGCACGGCACGGTGCGGCGGACTCTTTTCTTTTCGATATTTCTATTTAAAAAGCAAACTAGCTAAGTAGTACGTCACCATGTGCGATGTTTCTAATTTATATAATAAAAATATATTTTAGATTACTATGTACTTTACTAGACGGATTGACTTGACTGGATTACTAGACGTGGATACAACCTCACTCCCACACTTACTCTCACCTACTTCTCACACACATTCACCTCCACACCATCTCTAACACACATTCATCTCCACACCATCTCCAACACACATAACACACACCACAGAGCGTTATTTGTCACTCGTAGAAATACTGTGTACCCATTTTATTCTATTCTTATAAGTTCTTGCACTTTATTTGTATAAGTTCTTATATAATATCTTGATCAGGCTCAATAACTGAAATATGATTACATAACCTGGGGAAGGGCGGAGCATCCTAATACAAGCAAACTATTTGCTTAAAAGGATTCTCCCCATTGTAACTAGACTAAGTTATTTAAGTTGAAGCAATTAAACCTTTTTACTTTTTATTTATTTTATGTACAACGACGATGTTCGAAACTTCAAACTTACTTACCTAATTTAATTGGATATTTCCCGTTTGTCAATCTAAAACATTGGTAACCGTAGTCGTAATAAACAGCCAAAGTTAAAAAACTTACCTGAAAAATTAAATTCCACATCCAGCATACCCCTCACTACTACACCCCTTCACACAACACAATTTTACCATATTTAAAGCGGATTATTTCACTTAAATACAATAAAAAGCACTTATATGACTTCAACGCGAAAGTGTATCGGCCATATTGTTCACATCGGTGACAAGGCAAGACAGAGACACCATCCACCTTGGTCGGTTTCTCGCTCGGAACGTTTTTTTTTTCTTTTCTATTGAATCCATTGTACAAATTTAAACTCTAAGCTTTTGAGATGGAGTTTTTTTTAATTTTTGTAGCATTTTGTTCGTACTCATTCCAGTTAGTATATAAGTTCCTTGCACTGAACGGGGAACAAGGCGCCAACAGGCGCGAAGATCGTGAACGGGCGCGGATGTCGGCGCGGATGCCATCCACATTCACGGTTCGCGGGTGCTCGCGTCTCTATGGTTATGGTCATAAATCCTAGTCAACAATACATGTTCTGTGGTCAACAAGCTAAGATAAAATGGATTTGTTCTTTCTTGTCGCTTTTCGTTGTTGTTTATTATTTATCTAAAGTTCTTAGAAATATTCTCGTTCAAAGGAAACTCCGATGTGTTAGAATTTAATTGTATCGATTGTTGTGTTTTGGTTTTGTGTCATTCGTATCGTAGGAAATGAATGCTTTCGGTCTTTAGACATTTTCATTCGAAGCTTTCGGCGATTTTTTCCAAGACCGTGTCGGTTAATTAAAAATAAAGATACATTGTAGTAATACTTAAAAAAAAGCTCATCTAGGTAGCGGTGTGTTGAAAATGTAACATTTTCGGATGGTTTTTGAATCTCTGGTTTGTCTGAGGTTTTGTCTGAAGTCTTAAAAACTTAAGTACATAAACTAGCACACACTTTTGATCGCTCTGCTGTAACATGCTTATGTTGGTTTGGGTGGTCTTTATCGTGTGGTTAGTGCCTAACCTGGTGTCTGAGTTTTTATGCCGCCCATAGGCCTATGACTTGGCTTTGTTTGGGTGGTGATTACTGAAAATGATCTGGCGACGCAGATGTAATATAATGTCTTTGGGTTAGGGGGTCATCGCCAACAAGTAACTACATAATATGTGTAGTAAATTAAAGTATTGCGTATAGTAGAAAATATATATTTATGAATGAAATCTTAAAACAGATGGAAGTCTTTTAATGTTATTGGCAATCCGTTTATAATGTTTAAGATGTCTGGGGTTATCTCTGGATTAATATTTAGAAGAGCCTGTCAGCCTCTCGTCAGACATGTTAGCTCTCATCCAAGTTGTAACACGAAAATGTACAAAGAGATGTCTGACATTGCAGCGATATAGGAACTTGCTAGATTTTCCAGCAGTCTGTTATTTGGGTAGAGATTGTTGTCGCAAACTTTGATTGTAGAAACTGCACAATTTACTGGTTTTGTTCTTACAGGTCTGTTTCTACTTTGATATCCATAGCTGAAATGCTATAACGACAGTAAAAGTAGGAGTGCCCATGGGAATACAATTCTCAAGTTTTCTGCACATTAAGTAGATCTGTACATTCATAACAGTCTCACATCCTAAAGAGAAACAAACAACTGACGAAAGAGAAACGTTTTAATATTACTATTTTATATTCGAAGGTTTTGTCTGTATGTTGTTAGACCTTGTCGGGAAAATACATTCAAATGTAACTCAGTCCTTTAAAATAGGTAATCCTGTTAAGTGTCAATTAAAATAATCATCTGATAATTATGTGGATATAGTCCTCTCTTGTAGGTATTCCTAGAAAGTGTCAAAAAATAATCATCAAGTAAAGAAATACTATAAGTGGGTATTTTTCTACTAATTGTAAACTGGGCCATAAAACACTGCTTCAAGCATGATTTTGTTACATATTAAGAAAATATAACAATACAATGAAAGGCATCAGAATAAATGAATTAGGTGTTTACAAAAAGCTCACTCTCCTCTTTTGTGAGTTTTATCAAAAATCACGACATCCAAATCCTTATATAATTCAGGGGAATGTTTATATGAATGGAAAACATATTTTCATTGATTACAAGCAATCAAAGTCTTCTCCATTTTATTACTATTACAATATTTGATCATTTTCGTCAACTCTGAAAGTGTGATCGTTATCATCACACATTTTCGTATGAGTTACTGTTTGTTCACCTTCCTCTCTCTTCTATTTGATTAATTACAGCAGCATAATGTTATTTCAAGTTTTGAACGGGAAACTTTACTAAAATGTAGTCACTAATGTTGTTTTGGCTGCATACTACCTACATACAGCCTACTTGTAGTCGGTCTAGACCTAGCAATATTCTTAAAATCAGTATTAAATTTATGAAAGGGTTCTGAAGATCAGTTTCTGAAAAAATTGGCTATCCGTTTGATCTAGAGCTGGTCTGGTTTTATCTTTACATTTCGATACACTCCGAGTCTGTGTAAACATACTTGGCTTAAGTTTTGTTTTTTATTTGTATTTTATAACTCCAAAATTAAAATGTTTTTATTCATTATGACAAAAGCAGGATAAACTTTTCATTATAAGCTTTGCAGCTCCAAGTGTCCCCAATGGACGTGATATCTTACCCTAAACTTAATGTTGTGTGTTCTTGTAGTTTTGAGGGTCGGTTGCAGTGTCTTTTTTAACATCTTCAGTATTTTCTTGAATGGTCTCATTGTCCATCGTAAACATTGTGATTCTTGAACATCTTTGTTGTATAGTGTCTATAAAAGATTCCTAAATACCAATTTATCCTCCTGCAGCAACAACAGAATCTGCAGTTCTCTAGCATGTAGCACTAACCCTATCAGCAGCAAGCACACTTACCATGACCACTTTCTGAGAAGTTCAAATAATATTTGATATTTTAAATGTTTAGGTTGTCGAAGACCCTGACACCTGTCTCGTCGTCGGTTTTTGATCCATCAGTGTAGATCAGTAGATCTTAACCTTATAAGGGACGATTTGACAAAAATTATTTATTTATTTAACGGTTTATGTAAACACTACGTACAGAAAAGAGGAAAGGAATAGAAAAATAGGTACAAAGAAAGGTGCTTATTTCTAATGAAATCTCTTCCAGCATAGCTGCGAAGGGAGAGTAGATAAAAAGAGATGTAGACATAGTGTGTAAACGATGAGAAAATAGAATACATAAAAACTTAAAGCAAGTAACGAATTTAAATACAACATAAAGTATGAGAATAGACTTACATACATACAAGGCAAAATATTTATAACACAATTAAGTTAAAAAAAAATTCTTGAATCGCAGATTACAAAGGAATGAGTATTCATACCAAAATCCACATTAATAGATAAAAATAGATAAGTACTCTAAAAGAAACCAAAATGTACATTATAACATACTTAATTTTCATAGAAGATTTATAGTTCTAAATTTTGAACAAAACAGCGTCCACACAATCTAAAAAAATTACAACTCCTTTCCAAAAAACTCTTTCACCAACCCCGATTAGGTTTTTACAATTAAACGTATCCCAATTATAAATAGTGCATGCGGGGTCCGCACTTTTGTACTTACTAAAAGTATGCACAAATCTTAAAAATTCCATGTTTAAATCTGTACTTTTACAAACCTGTTAAATCTGTTTTTTTGCGGGAACCCGCTGGATGCGAGTCGCACGGGACCCGTCAATATGGCGACACTTGGAGGCCAGCTTTGGACGTCTTGCGGCTGAAATGATGATGATGATAACTTTTACAAAAAGTTTCTACTTAAAGAAATCCAAAACCGAGTAAAATTAAAGTGGTTTCAATTAAAACTCATATAATTTACCCTAAAGTAAAACAAAAACTGTTACAAAACAGAAAACTCACTAATAGCACGAAGAAAAGTCTTCAGGTCGGGGCTTCTGGGCGATCCTATTGTGTCAGATATTATTGGAGCATAGAGTCCAACGATCTCAGCGCTGTTGAAGTTCCAACCCAAAAAAATCACCACGTACAAATTGCGTCCTATTAACGCCCTTGAGAAGTGGTTTTAGTCTTGCTACTCAATGGTTTTTAAATGGCGTCGCCTGAAGTAGAGGGTGGCGCCTGTTGCACTGGGCAGTTCACAAATCACGCAAACTCAACTTTCAATAGATTGTAGTCTCCACACCGGAATTATATTTCACACCTTAACCAAAAACTGTGTTAATGATTTTAGCTCTTTCAACGGTTTCAAATCAAAACTATCAAATTATATTATTGAAACCCACAAACAATGTTACTACTTTGACTTGACTTAATGTCCTATGACCCCTAGATGGGGCGTAGGTAAGTTTTCATTATGGGACAGAACACTTTTATAATATTCTAAATCTGGCAAGTTTCTCTAGTCCGCTCCGAAATGTTTTTCAAGTAGCTTTGCAACATCATGCAATTTTTCACTTTTAACATTAAAATGATGTTCTTTTCTATCCGGCACAATTCCAGCAATAGATTTGCCACGTTTCGTTATTGCCAATGGATTGCATGTATCATTTCTGTATGAGATTTCACCTCTGACCAAAATTTTGCCTTGTTCTGACTTTTTTATGATAATCCGCTTGGTTTTGCTAATCTGAAAGTGTAACTGTTGTGTGCTTTTTAGCACATCTTTACACGCAGTCTTCCAATCAAAAATTGGTATGTCTGTAACTGCGCGTCGAATGGTAGCATTAGAAGACATCACATCAATGTAGGTTTCAGGGCTAATAATAGTTTCCAGTCGTCTTATTGTTTTCTCTGTAAGGGCAAATACTCGATCGGGTGGAATAAAACTATGCCCGGTAACGGGAAAGACAATTTCCACTTGTTCTATACCTTGTGAATCATACAACCATTTGGCAACCATTCCAACTAGTATAGTGTTCTTGTTTTGGCCGCCACAACCGTCGGCCCCAAGTCTTATCCACTTGTTCCCAACCAAATCTATTTGATTAAGGCAATGGTATAAGCACGAAGATATTTCATTAGCGCTTTTGGATGCCATGTCTTCTGTCCATATGTAAGAAATATCTTTGGTGAGGCTAGAGTGAGAATTACCCTGTACAATCGTAAAGTTGTATATAAACACATCAACACTGTCTAGGGATATTTTGGATTTACTCAATTTACTCAAAATTTATTGAAAATAACATGAATATGTTTTTATAAAGCCCATTTATCAGACTACACTCCAGAATAAAAGATTTTTTTTTTTTTTGGGTAAACAAGTTTTTACTTAAATAAAGAAAAATGTGAAATAATGGTAAACCTAACAATGAATGTGTTTCTCAAGAAAAAGTGAAAAATAAGGAAAAAATAATCTGTTTTTAACAGTTATGTGAAAAATCAGTAGTCAGTAACACCACCCATGACGTTAGTAACCGTCCTGCAACGATTTTTTATGCTTTGGATTAAGTTATCCAAGTCTTGCTGCGGTATATTGTCCCAGGTCCGGCTAAGATGCAAAAAAAGTTACTCTTCCGTCGCAATTTTTGCGGGGAAATTCCTCAAAGCCCTTCTTTGGAGCATGTCCCACGCGTGTTCTATGGGGTTTAGGTCAGGCGATTGAGCGCGCCAGTCTAAGACCAATACGTCGTGCTCCTGCAACCAGCTCGTCACCACTCTCGCTGTGTGCGGACGGGCGTTATCGTGCATGAGCGTAATTCTTGGCCCATTTGTAGTCGATGGGGGTAGATAATTGGTACTAGAACCTCGTTACGGTATTTTTCAGCCGTCATGGTGTTTTTGATCCAAACGAGGTCTGTTCTTCCACCAACACGAATTCCCGCCCAAACCACAATTGTCCTGCCGTGGTATGAGTGGACTTCCTGAGGATGTTGCAGACGGCTCTCACGACCAGACTCGCCAAACACGTACTCTACGTGTATCGGGATGGGAACCCACCGGGACTCATCGGTAAACGGCACTACAGACCACTGGTTATCTTCCCAGAGCAAATGTTCACGAGCCCACTCAAGTCGTCGTCCACGATTTCCTCGGCGTAGTGCTAGAGTACGAAGCGGTCTGCGAGCATGAAGGTTAGCTTCATGCAGCCATCTCCGCACAGTTTGGTCACTCACAAGCAACTGGTGCTCTGACTGGAGCCTCTGAACCAACTGCACGGCCGTAACATTTGGGTGTCTTCTCGCGGGAACTTGCAAAAATCGGTCTTGTCGCTGAGTGGTTATGCGCTTCCCGCCTGGGTGTCTTTCAGCCACTTCACCAGTAGTACGATAACGTGACCATAACCTTGATATCACATTTTGTCTTGTTCCAATCTCCTCAGCAATACTCCGTTGAGTAGTCCCAGCTTGGAGCATTCCTACTGCCCTTAAAATTTCCTCTCTCGATAAATGGCGCCGCTGCATGATGCACACAATAACATTAATTTGAAATTAACCGATAACTTGTTAAAAAACCTAAATTTGACACAAAAAAATAGCCAAAAACCACTGTAGGTAAATTAAACTTTCGGACTTCACTACCATTATGCCGCGTAATTCTTTTGTTTTTAATTTATTTTTTCAAATTCAAATTTAGAATCATCCAAAAAGGTTTACAAAATAAGCTTTCTTGAAAAGAATTTAAAACTGGCCAGTATTTTTTGAGTTTAAGTACTTTATACAAAATATCCCTAGACGGTGTTGATGTGTGTATATAATTGCCGAGAATAATATGCTGTCTGGTCGGCAACTTTAGGTAATGGCAAATTCTTTTGACAATCAAGACAGAGTAAGTATATCCGGGTTATATTCTTTTGATTTATCAAAAAAGCATTTTGCTTTTATTTTGTAAATCCTATACAGGGTACGCAGTTTCTGTTTCTCAAATTCATTCTGTTCTATCTTTATCTTTTCTAACAATTGTAAGCAGTCCGAACAAACATCATCGCGGGGTGAGCCGAACCCAATATTAAAAGATGTGTTAAATACTTTCCTTAAAAAGCTTTTGGTTACTGAAAATCCCGGCATCGATTTATCTTCATACATTTTGTATAATTTGGAAATATTCAGGCTTGGATCCAGATATATTCTACGCTTAATTTTGCCCCTGCAATAATGACTTTCTAAAGGCTGAAGTTTCATAATAATGTTTTGTACAGCTTCTCTCTTAGAACGAAAAGCATGGTGTTTTCGGTTTCCTCCACGGTATTCTGACGGGGTTTGCCCTGTAGCTGCAAATCGATTAGAAACGCCCTTAATGCGGCCTTGTTTGATTCTTAAAATTCCACAAAATGCATCAAGGCAGACAGGAACTTTTTCTTTTGTTTTGTTCTTAGTAACAAAATATTGCATAGAATGAGTGCGCCCATTTCGAGTGTTATTTCTTGGTCGTTTTCTGTTGACAGGTTTCAACAGTAAATTTTGTAAAATAAAATTATCTTGACTAATTTTGTCAAATCTGTTGTGAAAATAAAATACGTCATTCGACGTTAACGTTTCACATTTATAAGCACTCTTCTTGTTGTGACGACATTTTGGTTTTTGTGGCAAGCGTTTCGCAGAGTACCTAAAAGTATGAATTAAAAACCAATATCAGAATGTTTATGTGCACATACATTTTTGTTAATAGGAAAACCACAGTAAATTACAAAGATAATAAGTACATACAAGTAGGCATGTTACATATAGCAGTGAAATACGAATAATAAAAAATTACGTTGTTAGTTACTGCAAACAAGTCTTTTATGATAAATGTAATTGTATCACTTCATTATGAAATATATATAGAAATTATTTAAAAATCTCTCATGAACGGGTCTCACCCGGGTGGCGGTCGACCGTTAGCAGTCCGGCCCTGTGAACTCATGTTATGAATCTCGCCTCATCATAACCCTACTCAAAACAAAGTGAATTTATAACAGTAGACTTACAAATCCTGCTGCTTTTTTTTCTGTTTTCCATTCCCCTTTAACTTTGGCTTCTGTTTAGCTAATTCTGGACTCACATCACTTATAACTAACTAACTACGCACGATACGAACACCACGAGATAAAGACAACAATGGCGGCCATGACACAGCGCAGCGCTGTCTGTCATTGGTTCAAATGGACTTTGGCATGTTTGATCTACACTGCCATTGTGACTTAGGCTGTTATGAAAAAATCCCGAACATTTAGAACCTTATTTGTATGTGAAATAGTAGACTTAGGTCAATTTGATATTTTGGCGCCTAAATCAGGATTACCAAAAATGTTTGAAAATGTCTATGGCGGACTTATTTGATATGTACCGACACATTTAAGTTAATATTTTTTTCTTGAATCGCTGATTACAAAGGAATGAGTATTCATACCAAAATCCACATTAATAGATAAAAATAGATAAGTACTCTAAAAGAAACCAAAATGTACATTATAACATACTTAATTTTCATAGAAGATTTATAGTTCTAAATTTTGAACAAAACAACGTCGACACAATCTAAAAAAATTACAACTCCTTTCCAAAAAACTCTTTCACCAACCCCGATTAGGTTTTTACAATTAAACGTATCCCAATTATAAATAGTGCATGCGGGGTTCGCACTTTTGTACTTACTAAAAGTATACACAAATCGTAAAAATTCCATGTTTAAATCTGTACTTTTACAAACCTGTTAAATCTGTTTTTTTGCGGGAACCCGCTGGATGCGAGTCGCACGGGACCTGTCAATATGGCGACACTTGGGGGCCAGCAGTGGACGTCTTGCGGCTGAAATGATGATGATGATAACTTTTACAAAAAGTTTCTACTTAAAGAAATCCAAAACCGAGTAAAATTAAAGTTGTTTCAATTAAAACTCATATAATTTACCCTAAAGTAAAACAAAAACTGTTACAAAACAGAAAACTCACTAATAGCACGAAGAAAAGTCTTCAGGTCGGGGCTTCTGGGCGATCCTACTGTGTCAGATATTATTGGAGCATAGAGTCCAACGATCTCAGCGCTGTTGAAGTTCCAACCCAAAAAAAATCACCACGTACAAATTGCGTCCTATTAACGCCCTTGAGAAGGGGTTTTAGTCTTGCTACTCAATGGTTTTGAAATGGCGTCGCCTGAAGAGGGTGGCGCCTGTTGCACTGGGCAGTTCACAAATCACGCAAACTCAACTTTTAATAGATTGTAGTTTCCACACCGGAATGATATTTCACACCTTAACCAAAAACAGTGTTAATGATTTTAGCTCTTCCAACGGTTTCAAATCAAAACTTATCAAATTATATTATTGAAACCCACAAACAATGTTACTACTTTGACTTGACTTAATGTCCTATGACCCCTAGATGGGGCATAGGGCGTTCACAGATGTCCTCCATCGCGATCTATCTTGAGCTTCACGCTTCACCTCGCTCCACGTCATTCCGATGCTCGCCGCTTCTGCCAACAGGGTGCGACGCCAGGTTTGACGGGGACGGCCACGCTTTCTTTTTCCTTGGGGATTCCAGTCCAAACTTGTTTGGGTATGTGGTCGGGGTCCCTTCGGAGCGTGTGGCCAATCCATCACCACTTGCGACGCTTGATCTGGCGGTCGATCGGGCTCTCGTGGCATTCCTCTAACAGCTTTACGTTGGAGATGGTCTCGGACCAGTGAATTCCGAGAATGCGACGAAGATAGCGGTTGACGAAAACTTGGATTTGGCGTGAGATGTCCTTTGTGACCTTTCACGTTTCGCACCCGTAAAGATTTCACATTGGACCCGAATATCTTGAGTTTAATCCTTCGGGTCACTTTCCGCGACTGCCAGTTCAGTCTCAGTTGCGCGAAAGTTGCTCGGGCTTTGGCGATCCGTGAAGCGATGTCCTCTTCACTGCCCCCAGTCTCCGCCACGACGCTCCCGAGGTAAGTAAATTTGTGGACGCGTACCACTGCCTCTGTGCCAATCAGCAACGGTGAGTGATTCTTCACAACAGTTCTCATCTCCTGGGTCTTCCTGATGTTTATTTTAAGCCCGGTTTCTGCTGCCTCCTGCTGTAGATCGTTCAATTTTGCTTGCATATCGGCGCGGGTATGATTTAGCAGGCATAGGTCATCGGCGTAGTCCAAGTCCTCCAAGACGTTGGATAATCCCCACTCTATGCCGCGGCGCCTGTTTTCAGACATGCGAAGCATAATTCCGTCAAGAACGACGTAAGAAGAGAAGCGGCGACAGGAGACAGCCTTGGCCGCGTGCCGCGTCATGGGTTACCTTACAAGAATATTTCTTGTAAATACTCTCCAACAAACGGACGATTTTCGGCGGCACTCCAATTTCCAGTAAGCGGGACCAGATGCTAGACCACTTCAGCGTATCAAAGGCCTTTTCGAAGTCGACAAATGTTAGATAAATCTCCCTTTGCCATTCTGATGCCTGTCCCAGTATAATACGGAGGGTGTTGATCTGGTGACATGAGCGGTTCGAGCGGAAACCAGCCTGTTCCCTGCGTAGAAGAGGATCCACGGCCTTCGACAGTCTATCCAGGATGATTTTGCAGAAAACCTTAGAGGGAATCGAGAGCAGTGTAATACCTCTCCAGTTATCGCACTGGCTAAGATCACCTTTCTTAGAAACAGTTATGATAAGACCTTTGTTCCAATCGTCAGGGAGCTCTTCGGCAGTCCAGATCTTTTCAGTAAGAGGCGTCAGAGCGTCGACAGCGGAGGATAAGTCGGCTTGCAACATTTCTGCCGTTATCAGGTCGAGTCCTGGTGCTTTCCCTGTCTTACAAAGAGCGGACTGCCTCCGCCACTTCAGCGGCTGTCGGTGGTTCCGTGTTGATATTTAGATGCCGGGATGGTGGGGGATTGACTTGCAGCGCGTCAGGTGCTGATGTAGCTGACAAACGGAAGACCTCAAAGTGTTGACGCCTACGAAGCAGCTGCCCTTCTGATGTCACAATGAGCTGACCATCTTTGGACTTCAGCGGCTTCTTCTTTGACCTGCTGTTACCTGCCAAGGTTTTGGTAGCTTTGTACAGCTCCTTCAAGTTGCCGGTGTTTGCAGCTTGTTGAGCACGATCAGCAATACCATCAGCCCACTGCCTACTAGCTTTGCGGGTACTGCGGTAGATTTCCTCGCGTTTTTGACGGTATTGGATGTTAAGGTCGGCCCTTATGGCGTCGTTATGGGTTTCTAACAGTCTAAGATGAAGATTTCTTCTGTCTTCGATTAGGCTCCACGTGTGTTGTGACATGATCGGTCCGGTTTCTATCTGTTTCAGTTTCAGGAATCAATTATTGTCGGGCAAGCAGGTGATTAGCCCACTGTGCCTTAACCCGATAGCGGGGCTGCCGCTTTAGAGCCTTCGGATGTGCTCTGTTTTGTTTCGGGTATCCTTCCTAGTGAGGCGATTTTGTTTTAAGGCGCAAAATATTCGCCCTTCGCCCTGCATCTGTTAGCTCAGCTGCAACTCGGGGTGGCGGGCGCGCGGCGGCGCGGTTGCAGCAAGTCCCAGAGAGAACGACGGGGACGTGGATGACTCGGACTGGCTAGGGTTCTGCTTTATACGGTACTCCGCCACGAGTACAGCAGAAAGTATTTTTGGCACTTTATAGGTAATGCTGCTCTCACCAACAGCGATTCCCACCAAAAATACCCTAGCTTCTCTCCCCTAAACAATGTTACTAGCCTACCAGTTAATATTAAAACCGTTGCACGTGTATCCCAACCAATTTAAAAATTATATAATTTTAAGACTAAGAAATTAGGAATATGTTAAGATTAAGAATATCGGTGACCGTTACCTAAAATAAGTTTATTACATTACGTTATCAAAAGTTCTCATGTAAGTGGATCTTGTCTTTTTGAGAATAAAGTATATTAAACCTATTATGCATTTTAACGTTAAAACAAGAACAGTTACCTCTATCGTCGCCACAAAAACAGCTTACATGTCGATGTTTTATTATTCCAGGCTCATCGGTGGTTACAATTTGATGGACGGCCATAGTTCCTACTAAAGCATACAAATTAGATACATGTTTCCTTTAAAACGTTTATATCTTTATCCGACACATAATACAGTGTAACGTTTGTCTCTTGTTTAAGCAGTTTAAAAGCCTCAATGGCATTAGGAACGTCTTTCCCGTATCCTACGTGCATATCTAACGTTCTCTTTAGTACTCCACCTGTTCCGTCTGCTGCATTTTTACCGTGAGCAGCCTCAAAATAAGACCATGTAGCATATTTAAACCCCAATTGTTTAGTAAATCTATCAAATAGTGCGAAGTTTGTCTTTTGCCGGTATTGTGTTGTTGGGCCGTCAGAATGCATATGCAAAGTATCTATCTCAGGGTGTTGATATTTTATTGAATGTAGAACTGGCAAAAGATGAGCCCAAATGGTGAAAGGGCTATGCTCGGTATTCGGAGATATTGAACATAATCCTGCTGGATTTTCATTTTTAAGGTATGCTACGCCAGTATGTAAAGTTATTCGATCACGTGAAGATGAAAAATGCATACTCTGTATCTCTACATTATACTTACATTGGTAATTTTCAGAAAAATCAACTATAATAACAGCTTCATTGTCTTTAATATTGTCAACACATTGCCGAAATGCTTTTTGAAAAACAATCAAATGTGAATAACAACTATGACAATCTAATTTTCTAATTTTAATCTAACATTACATATTTAAATTACCTCATACACGCAGCTACGAGTATGTCGCAAAGGAGTCTGCATTACAAAAGATGGATGTTAGTTAAAGAGCTTTAACTTGATTATTTGAATTTGTAACTTCAGATTTCCTGGTTTTCCTTTCATTTAATTTATCATGTTTGTTAGAGAGATTTCATCCTTATAATTGACCCTAACGATCGATGCAATAAAAGTACAGGGATAAATTTTTTCAGATTTTAGCCGGTTCGATTTCCGGGTGTGGGAGAAGAGAATTTTCGAAAATCTTTGAATGCAGTTTGCTTTCTATTCAAAAATAAAGGAATGTTTCTTTTGAGTAAAATTTTCCATCTGCAGTATTAAGAATATTTTCCCTCCAGGTGGCATTACAAAATTCCACCCTGTATGTGTAGATTGATGTCTGGTTTGAGACAAAATGTTATTATTGGAGCGAGAATCGAGTTTAGTTTTTAAATAGGCCGTTGCCGCTCAATCCAATTAGTTTACCTACGTGCAGTAGGTATACTAACCGAGAATTGGAAGTGTTTTGTTTTTTAATGGGCGGCTGTGTCCAACGTTGTAAACCAGTTGCTCTTGAGCCGATCGTGCCAGAAGCTGTGGACTTACTCGAACATTCTCTAAACGCCGTCTAATTCCGACTCCCTTTTTCCGATAAGACCGTTCTTTCTTTGTGATATGATGCTCGTACCATGAAGCAGCTCTGAGAGGCGATCGACATTGTCTCGACTCCGGGGAACTGTGGCGCTGGGTTTCTGCCGCTGGTGAATGCGGGCGGAGCGCGCCAGGCGGTCGGTCGATGGAATCACGCATGCGCCATGAAGGGCGGACACGTTAACCCATATATGCCCAGAAAAATTAAGGTCTATGATTTCCGTAATTTTTGGATATATTACTCATGAGGGATTTTAATTAGACCCGTATTTTTTTATTTTCAGTTTCAGTGACTGAAAGTATTTTTTTATTGATGGGTTACCCAGGACTCCGTGGGCAAATATGGTTCAGAGTTCAGAGTTTATTTATTTGTCAGAAACATGAGTATGCACACACAAAGCATGCAAGATGTTAAGTACAATGCAGAAAGGATCACAGTCATGTTTTACCTTTACGGCGTACAAATATTAAAAAGCGTATTATATAATAAAATTTGATCAATTATTTCATTAATTTTAACTATCAATATTTAAAATAAAATACAATTATTTGTTTTTTTTTTAGATTACAATAATTTACATTTGAACAATAAATTATTCAATAAATTACATAATATAGGTACAGCATACAACATTAGCAATTCAAACATCAATTAAATTAAATTTAAAGAACAAAATATTATAGTCAAAATCACTTTAAATGTCAAAATAAGAAAATATTATAGTCAAAATCAAATAAAATGTCAAAATAAGAAAATATTAACAACAGTCAACAGAACCAAAACTTCGCCCCCACACTAGAATTTACATTGGAATTAGTATGTTTTCTCCATTAGAAACTCAGCAATACTATAAAAACGGCTAAAATTGGCTGCTAAATACTCTTTTAGTTTTTTTCTAAATAACTTAGTAACAGTTATTTCTTTAAGTGCCTGTGGAAGGTGGTTAAATATACGTGGTGCCATACAGAAAACACTTTTATTTATTATTTTTTAGTGATTTAATAATTTTTGATATGTCATGTTGGCTACTGGGTGGCATAAATATGGAGTTATTATTTTTGGATATATTTTTTGTAACATTTTTACCACAATCAGGAACAGGTTTGACTTTTTCAATAAAAAAATTATTGAAAGCTTTTGCTATTTCAGTTGGATTAGTTTCTGTTTTATCGCCTACTTGAATTTGCGTAATAGCCTCCTTCGGTACATTCACTTTGGAACTGTTAATTATTTCCCATGTGGTTTTTATTTTGTTTGCAGATGTTTTGATTTTATGTGTATTTTGAGCGCGTAGTGCCATTTTAATTATTTTTTTGTACGTCGTGGAGTATTTTTTAAATTTATCTCTACTTGCGTCACTGGGGTTCAACCTATACTGCCATAGGAGTGCCCTTTTCTTTTTGCTACAAAGTCTTATTCCACGTGACACCCATTGTGGTTTCCTATATGTTTTAACTAAGACTCTTTTTATTGGAAAACATAGTTCATAGAATAACAAGAATGTCTCGATAAAAATATTGAATGCTCTATTTGGATCATTGTTTTCATAAACTTCAGAGAAGCTAATATTTTTTATACAATCATTAAATTTCTCCACATTTTCTTGATTATAATCCCTACGATGAATATACCATTGGTTAATCAAACTTTTTTTTTTAACTGGACATTTTAGTATTTGGCAGGTATGATCGGAAAGGGCAAGGTCCACGACTTCAGAATTACATTTGTTTCCTAGATTGTGTGCAAAATTATTATCATTGCATGTACCACTTTTCAGTCTAGTAGGCTGATATAATTGCAGTTTTAGATTCGAGTTAAGTAATAGACATTCTAATTCCAATGTAGTTCGAAAAAAGTAAAAATTACATGGGAAAAATAAAACGCGTTGTCCTTTATAAAATCAGTAAAATTGTTTTTTTTTAACTAGAAATATTTATAAATCAAACAATACATGTAAACGTAACCGTTTGGAGAATCAACAATAGTGCTAAGCATTGGCCATAGAATGAAATTTCTCGAAGCATTTGTCATGGAGATACACGACACGACACGACATGTGCCACACATTTTTACTGTTTCATTTTTACAGTAAGCACACCTTTTTCGACTCTGAGTAACCGTGATCATATGACCAGCCGCATGTCTTCTTACAGCTAATAGTACCCTCGTCATGACTCTCACAGGATGTCCATGTACGGCTCTTTCAGTCCCATATTTTATAGCAACGTTCTTGCTATCGACCTACGAAACTCCAGAGTGTCCACGTTTGCTTCTAGTGACCTGGCCATCAATGTTGCGTTGTTCAAGGCGACATCAATTATCCAGTTCAATATTGATGTGTACCATTTTTTTCCTCTAACGGCAATGCGATAAGTACCGATGTTTGCGTCAAGCCTATCAACGCCACCCATAAATCTATTGTATTGTGCGACCACGTTTGGTTGATCAATTTCGATTCTTCTTTTGAGAACTGCTGAGTATCTTTTGGCTTTCAAACTCAAACTCAAATCATTTATTTCAATTAGACCATTACGGCACTTTTGAAAGTCGAAAATACAATAAAAGCAAAGCTACAGTCACAGTCACAAGGCATAATAACTTGAGAAAGTACTGTAGTTGCCCGTTCCCTAACGTAGATCTCTATGGAGAAGAACGGGCAAGAAACTCCATGGACACTCTTTTAAATCAAAATATTGTTACAAAATCTTGGTTACATCATTCATGTTGAGATTATACATATATGTGAGAACGATGTAGAAAGACGTGCACATTAAGAGCGTCCAGAGTAAAATAATAAATCAAAAATTAAAAAAAAAAAAAAGTAATTAAAATGAACGAACCGTGGCAGCCAAGAGATGACCAGTCCCAATTGAGAGCGCCCGTTCACGAACATGACGCATGTATCGGCGCCAAACAACTCGACCATATTTAAGGGAATTAAATGACCCGACACACCCGCCACCATCAGCGAGACATTTGAGTGAGCATGACATTCTCTCTTAGCCACCAAGGCATATTCAAGTCAATGAAAGATAACTAAATGTAAGTGGTGGCTGAACAGTACAAAGTACTCACACATGTGCTATGCAATTATATAATACTAAAAACTGGAATCTATATAATGCAAGTAGGTATATTTTAACAATCTTCTGCAGCTTCCACAATACATTAACATGGGAATCAATTCTTCTTCTACTTCTTTCCGTGTCGATAGACTCAAATAATGCCCGACCAGTGCAATCAATTAGTTTGCAACTATGGTTGTGGAGCAGGACCAGCATGTAGCCAAGCATTTTTATCATCAATGTAATCCCCCAACTTATAATATGCTTGCCTACATAGTGTGCGTTTTATACAAGATTTAAATTTCGTCTCATTCAGTTGAAGAATGTGGGGAGGTATTTTATTGTAACATTTCAAACAGTACCCCATGAAAGATGAATCTACTTTAGCAAGCCTGAAACCTGGCTGAACTAGTTGGTCCCTATTTCTAGTGTTATAGTGGTGTCTGTCACCTCTTTTACTGAATAAATGCAGATTTTTCCTAACGTACATGATGTTTTCATAGATGTATTGACAAGGTACTGTCATGATATTAATTTCCTTAAACAGTTCTCTTAGAGAATCGCGTCTACGTAATTCATATATGGCTCTGATGGCTCTTTTCTGCAGAATAAATATAGACTCGATGTCTGCAGCCCGTCCCCATAGTAAAATACCGTATGACATAATACTATGAAAATAACTAAAATAGACTAGCCTCGCGGTATCAATATCAGTAAATTGACGGATTTTTCTAACAGCATATGCAGCTGAACTCAGCCGTCCTGCAAGAGATGTTAAATGAGGACCCCATTGTAACCTTGAGTCGAGCGTGATTCCCAAGAAAACCGTTTTATCGTCAAATTCTAGTTTCTCTTGATTCAATATTATGTCACAATCATTACTTTTGACATTTGGTAGTGCAAATCGAATGCACTTAGTTTTTTTCCCATTTAGTACTAAATTATTAGCGGTAAACCAATTATGGACCTGCAGTAGGGCGTTATTTACGTCGTCAAGATCAGTGGCACGTCTGTTTATCCTAAATATTAAAGAAGTATCGTCAGCAAACAACACCATATGCGGATGGTTGTTAAATAAACGGGGTAGGTCATTAATATATACTAAAAACAGGAAGGGACCCAATATCGAACCTTGTGGTACACCTATTTTTACATTTAAACCCATTGAATTGACACCATTTATTTGTACTTGCTGCTGTCTATCATTCAAATACGATTTTACTAAACTGAGCGCAAGTTTACCTAAACCGTAATGCTCAAGTTTCAAGATCAGGGTTTCGTGATTTACGCAATCAAATGCCTTCGAAAGGTCACAAAAGATTCCTATGGCATCTTGTGCCTCTTCCCACGCAGTAAATATGTGTTTTAATAAAGTGACACCGGCGTCAGTTGTACAACGTCCTTTGGTGAAACCATACTGTTGCTCGTGCAATATTTTATTGGTGTTAAAATGGTTAAGCATTTGATTGAGCATTATCTTTTCAAACACCTTGCTGAAAACCGGCAACACGGATACGGGCCTATAGTTATTGGTGTCTTTACTATCCCCAGATTTAAAAATGGATTTTTCTGAATGGGTTGGACGCCAAATTCATTTGACAATAAAGTCACCACGTTATTGTCATTCCAGCACACTGCACAAATGCCGTCATCTCTTTCATATCGGAAATCATAAAACCCTCTGGCCTCTTTTTTGAATGATTTCACATCGAGCAATGGACACTTATCTACTCTGTAGGCTTAGCCAAGTTGACAATCTACAATCGTTAACGCTATAGAAAACTAACCAAATGTATGGGAATGACATCTATCATCGTTAAGTCACGTGGTCAAAACAAATGAATGGAAATTTTAAAGTTAAGTCAAAACTGTAAGTTGGCTACGATTTATATGGGATGTGTAGGGATCACGATTATAGAAACGAATACATTTCATTCTATCATCTTGATCGATGTAAACTTGTCTACGAAAGTTTATATTCGTTTGTTTTGACCACGTGACTTAACGTTTACGATTGTAGAAAGAGAATCGATACGAATCGTTTGTAACTTGGCTAGGCCAGCTGTTCTGCCGAACAGTTCCAGTGATTTTTACATTCCTATTCTGTAAGTTACTTAGCAAAGAGGGTGAAGTGAAAAAGTTATCGCAATAAACAGAGAACGAACTCTCTGGGTGGTATACGTTCTTTACAGCCTCGGTTAAATTTATTACTACATGCTCCCCAAGTCCAGTTTCCCGTGGTTCAGATCGGCCTTCGTAGAGATCAGCTTGTAAACAGTAGCCCAGGCGAGTAGCTGCCACCCATTCCTTGAAACCAAAGCGAATCGGTTTGCCATGAATATGTTGTTTGCAGCCGTGACGACCGAAATACATACTCATCGATACTCAAGTTTTTCTCAATGGAAGCATAAATCAAAAACTTTTCATTCAACATGTCAAATAAAGGCCGTACCTTTGCCATTTTATCATTTGGATGCAAATTGTCATTATCAGCAACATGAAGGTATCGAAAGATTTCAAAGAATTAAATGTTTATTTATTATATTTCATCTCCCAAAGGTAATTTTATTCATAAAATTGTTGACCACTTTTCTGACATAAAAACTCTTTGCTAAGATTTAAAAAAGTATAAACCGTGCATTTTACTTTACAGCACAAGTACGTAATGAGATACATTACGATATTGAAATTGGTGAAATAAGAGACCCTTTACGAGCAAATGTGTTATAAAAAAATATAATTATTATCGAAAATATTAATAGTATTAGGTTTATGTAGTTATTTTAATTAATATCATGAGGTTATTCAATTATTTTATTTACGTGTTTAATTGTTATATTTTATTGATTATTTCAGTTATTGTAATTTTATTAATTTGTATGAATTATTATTTTCTATTAATCTATATTCTATTTTATTAGGTAATTTGTATTTATAATTTTATTTTATTAATTCACATTTTTATTACATTTTACTAATTTGTTTTGTTTTGTTATGTGTAACAGCCTTACAAATAAAAATGTGTTATACCGCATCTATTCCATTCTTATACTAAGTATAGTTATAACAGTTATAACCTAAGAATATGTCGAGAATATTTTTTTACAAATAAACCAGGTATATCTTGGGTATAACTACTCTTCCGTTATGTCAAAATGCACGATTTGGCAACAGCGCGACCAAAGAGAAACTTCTAAATAAAAACAGTCTGTCCGTAAAAACTATATGGACCCTTTGTTAACTTGACGTCACTCGACCTTTTTTTGTTCTATTCTTTGCGCGCGAACTGAGTCAATACAGTTGTAATTGAATTTGTTTATTTTTGTGGATAGAGAAATATAATTTTAAAAGTGAATATTAAAATGGCTAAAAGAGACCGATCAATCAACTGGGAGAACGATTAAAATAGAATAATCTTTATTTACGTCCCCAGTACCTCAAAACAGAAGATAGTCCACCTCCGCGCGTGTCCATATTGAGAGATCTACCAATTAATTGGTCTAAAAACACCACCTTTAGAAAATTGATATTTTAACCGTAACTGCTCATTGCTATATACCTAAATCAAAAGGATTTTCTCTTTTTTTTTATATTTTAACTTTTCTTTGAACCTGCATTAGATTTAGAGTGTTATTTACTGGTTCTACTTCTTCTATTGCATCTAATTCCATAATCAAAACGAACGTAAAATATTTAAATGCGCGTAAACAAACACAAACCGTGGTATTTTTAAGGTTATACTAGCTTTATACAAGGGTGGAGGCGCGAATAACTTCGGAATAGCAGTTGTATGAAAACTTGTCAAAGCTATACTTGGTATGCGCTATTCTTTGTTTATTTGTAGACATTTTGCTTATTCTAAGTTTATTCTCGAGTATAACTTTTATACCACGTTTATTTGTAAGGCTGTAAGTGTACATGTATGTGTGCTTTTTCGTGCAAGTACGATGTATTTCAGTGGTTATAGGTAATATCTATCAATCTATTCACCAAATATTTTATTTTAAGTATTCTGCGACCGAGTAAAAGCATTTTTGTGTTAGGTATTCTTTTAATTTTCTGTTAAATGTATTGAAATTTGGTTCTTCTTTAATTGGTTTCGGTATTTTGTTGAAGATTTTTACTGCCATGTAGTATGGGCTATGGTAAAGCATTTTGATCCGAGATTGTGGAAGATATAATCTATTTTTATGGAGTGTGTTTACGTTATGCATGTCTTTTGTTTTAGGGAAAATGTAGCTATTTTTAAATACAAATATGCAAAGGTCTTGTATGTATATAGAAGGTAAAGTTAGGAGTTTTAATTTAACAAAGAATGGTTTACAGCTTTCGGTATTGTCAATATGGGCTAGTATTCTAACACATTTTTTTTGGATTATAAATACTTCGCTTGCGTTTACGCTGTTCCCCCATAACATCACTCCATATCTTAGCCACGAGTTTGCGTAGGCATAGTATGCCGATAGTGCCGTTTCTGTATTTGTGCTGTGCTTAAGTTGAAACAAGGCGTACGTAAACTTGGATAATTTAGATTTGACTGTTTCTATGTGCTTTTTCCAATTGAGATGCGTGTCTATGTTTATACCGAGTAAGTTAAATGTAGTTACTAATTCTATAGGGGTGTCATTAAAAATTACATTGTTGGTTAGGGGGCGGGCTTTGTACGATCTAAATTGTATCATTTTGGTTTTTTTACAGTTAATTTCTAAATTGTGGTCTTGTAGCCAAAGCGTTACCGTCTGGAGAGTATTTTGTAAGATAGCATTTGGGTCAGAATTTTTGTCACATTTCACACGTATGGAGATATCATCAGCGAAAAGTACTGGTAATGTGGTTTGTTTATTTAGTATTTTTGGGAGGTCGTTGATATATATTAGAAATAGAATGCAGCCCAGAACGCTGCCTTGAGGGATGGAGCATGTGAGATTTCTCACCTGGGACCACACTGTTTTTGTCTCCCTATCTTTAATATTGTGGTGTTCAATCTGGACTATTTGCTTTCTGTTATTTTTTTTTTTTTTTTTTAGGATGGGAAATCATCAAATGACTTCTCCCGCTCTGGGCGGAGCAGGAGGGAGTGTCAGACTTTTACTGACTAAAACCCATCCATGTTCCTTCATCGCCCTTTGTGTTCCGGGGCCACGGTATCTCTTTCGAATAGTCCCGCAGCCCCGGCAGGCTTCGGCCCTTGCGGACCCCTTCACTGTTGCTGACTCTCTTTGAGGCGCGCGTGGAACACGAACGCGCCGTCGACACGGCCTGTCGTCATGAGACGTACGGACGGCGAGCTAGCCCATAGCTCCCCGTCCACAGGCCCGCGCCTACGGTGGCCGGAAGCCACCACGTGGCCCCCGACGCCCGGGGCGTCTCCCGCGGCGGCCGGGACGTGAGGATCTCTCCCTGTCCTGTTCCGCCACCTCCTTCGCTAGCATGACTGCTTCGCAGAAGGAGGTGACGGCGTCCCATTCCGTCTCGCTCCGGACCATGGCACGAACCAGGGCCGGGAGCGAGAGGTCGCCGCCGCCAATCGCCGTTACGAGGACACGGCGGTGCTCCGCCCAAGCGGGGCACACCTCCACCGTGTGCTCCACCGTGTCCTCCGGTCGATCCTCACAATGGTGACACCCGGGCGTCTCCTCCCGCCCGATTCGGTGCTGGAACTTACCGAAACAGTCGTGTCCGGTAAGAACCTAAGGCAGGCGGAAGGTGAGGACGCCGTGGCGTCTCTCCAGCCACTCCTCAAAGAGGGGACTTATCGCCACTATTGTGGCGTGCCCTGCACGGGGTAGCGATAGTCGCTCTCGTATCTGTCGCATCGAGTAGTAGGCCTAATGCATACCTTTTGTCATTTATTTGTTGGAGAGCTGTTTGGACATATTTGTAAACTGCACATGTTGTGGATCTTGTCTTCCTAAAACCATTTTGACAGTCATCAAGAATATTGTATTTTTCTAAGAAAAAGTTTTGTCTGTTGCACATAGCCTTTTCAAAAATCTTTGATAAGGTCGGCAACAACGCTATGGGTCTATAATTACTAAGGGTGTGGATATCATCTTTTTTATGTATTGGTTTTACTAGGAAAATTCTTAGTAAGTCGGGAAATATTTATATATATATATAAATATATTTATATATATATAATAAAGTACTCTAAAAGAAACCAAAATGTACATTATAACATACTTCATTTTCTTAGAAGATTTATAGTTCTAAATTTTGAACAAAACAACGTCCACACAATCTAAAAAAATTACAACTACTTTCCAAAAAACTCTTTCACCAACCCCGATTAGGTTTTTACAATTAAACGTATCCCAATTATAAATAGTGCATGCGGGGTCCGGTCCGCACTTTAGTACTTACTAAAAGTATGCACAAATCGTAAAAAATCCATGTTTAAATCTGTACTTTTACAAACCTGTTAAATCTGTTTTTTTGCGGGAACCCGCTGGATGCGAGTCGCACGGGACCCGTCAATATGGCGACACTTGGGGGCCAGAAGTGGACGTCTTGCGGCTGAAATGATGATGATGATAACTTTTACAAAAAGTTTCTACTTTAAAAAAATCCAAAACCGAGTAAAATTAAAGTTGTTTCAATTAAAAATCGTATAATTTACCCTAAAGTAAAACAAAAACTGTTACAAAACAGAAAACTCACTAATACTACAAATTGCGTCCTATTAACGCCCTTGAGAAGGGGTTTTAGTCTTGCTACTCAATGGTTTTGAAATGGCGTCGCCTGAAGTAGAGGGTGGCGCCTGTTGCACTGGGCAGTTCACAAATCACGCAAACTCAACTTTCAATAGTTTGTAGTTTCCACACCGGAATGATATTTCACACCTTAACCAAAAACTGTGTTAATGATTTTAGATCTTTCAACGGTTTCAAATCAAAACTTTCAAATTATATTATTGAAACCCACAAACAATGTTACTAGCCTACCAGTTAAGATTAAAACCGTTGAACGTGTATCCCAACCAATTTAAAAATTATGTAATTTTAAGACTAAGTAATTAGGAATATGTTAAGATTAAGAATATCGGTGACCGTTACCTAGAATAAGTTTATTACATTACGTTATCAAAAGTTCTCATGTAAGTGGCTCTTTTGTCTTTTTGAGAATAAAGTATATTAAACCTATTATGCATTTTAACGTCAAAACAAGAACAGTTACCTCTATCGTCGCCACAAAAACAGCTTACATGTCTGTTTAGTACCACACTCGTTTCCGAACGCGGTTTGTGACGTATTGGGCAGCTGTCACTGTCATGTCTTTTTTGTAATGTCATTGCCGTTAACTTTGATATTCGCACGGAACGTTATCATTGAATTTCCTTTGAGAAAAATTGTAAATCCTTTTGAATCCGAGTTATATATATATAGTTTTCGGACATATTGTTTGCAATTCGAGCTTATCGAGCCTAACACCCCTTTTGCGCGTATTTACCCAGGATAGTTAGTGCATTGGACAAACGCTATTGAGGTTCAGTTAACCACCCCGCGCGTGGAAGCATAGTTCCTTTAAGACATTGGTGAGGAGTGTGAACGATTTAGTTCCGGCCCGGAGCCGCTTGTGATCTTCTTCAATAATTGTTGTGGTGCGTTCCGAACCATTACACGCTGTACGGACCAGCGCCTTTTGGAACATCGTTGGGATCTGACATCAAACTTCCCACTCATTACACCAACAAATACACATACATACATACACAGAAACGACGTGACCTCCAGGCAAGTCATTTATCCAGCGCTAGGTAAGTACATTAAGGCAAGAGTATTGTTAGTTTGGCTCCGCGATTCGCGGACATTCGACAGACCAGAGCTTGCCCTGGTTAGGCGTCGAACAATGTCGATGTTTTATTATTCCAGGCTCATCGGTGGTTACAATTTGATGGACAGCCATAGTTCCTACTAAAGCATACAAATTAGATACATGTTTCCTTTATAACGTTTATATCTTTATCCGACACATAATACAGTGTAACGTTTGTCTCTTGTTTAAGCAGTTTAAAAGCCTCAATGGCATTAGGAACGTCTTTCCCGTATCCTACGTGCATATCTAACGTTCTCTTTAGTACTCCACCTGTTCCGTCTGCTGCATTTTTACCGTGAGCAGCCTCAAAATAAGACCATGTAGCATATTTAAACCCCAATTGTTTAGTAAATCTATCAAATAGTGCGATTTTTGTCTTTTGCCGGTATTGTGTTGTTGGGCCGTCAGAATGCATATGCAAAGTATCTATCTCAGGGTGTTGATATTTTATTGAATGTAGAACTGGCAAAAGATGAGCCCAAATGGTGAAAGGGCTATGCTCGGTATTCGGAGATATTGAACAAAATCCTGCTGGATTTTCATTTTTAAGGTATGCTACGCCAGTATGTAAAGTTATTCGATCACGTGAAGATGAAAAATGCATACTCTGTATCTCTACATTATACTTACATTGGTAATTTTCAGAAAAATCAACTATAATAACAGCTTCATTGTCTTTAATATTGTCAACACATTGCCGAAATGCTTTTTGAAAAACAATCAAATGTGAATAACAACTATGACAATCTAATTTTCAAATTTTAATCTAACATTCCATATTTAAATTACCTCATACACGCAGCTACGAGTATGTCGCAAAGGAGTCTGCATTACAAAAGATGGATGTTAGTTAAAGAGCTTTAACTTGATTATTTGAATTTGTAACTTCAGATTTCCTGGTTTTCCTTTCATTTAATTTATCATGTTTGTTAGAGAGATTTCATCCTTATAATTGACCCTAACGATCGATGCAATAAAAGTACAGGGATAAATTTTTTCAGATTTTAGCCGGTTCGATTTCCGGGTGTGGGAGAAGAGAATTTTCGAAAATCTTTGAATGCAGTTTGCTTTCTATTCAAAAATAAAGGAATGTTTCTTTTGAGTAAAATTTTCCATCTGCAGTATTAAGAATATTTTCCCTCCAGGTGGCATTACAAAATTCTACCCTGTATGTGTAGATTGATGTCTGGTTTGAGACAAAATGTTATTATTGGAGCGAGAATCGAGTTTAGTTTTTAAATAGGCCGTTGCCGCTCAATCCAATTAGTTTACCTACGTGCAGTAGGTATACTAACCGAGAATTGGAAGTGTTTTGTTTTTTAATGGGCGGCTGTGTCCAACGTTGTAAACCAGTTGCTCTTGAGCCGATCGTGCCAGAAGCTGTGGACTTACTCGAACATTCTCTAAACGCCGTCTAATTCCGACTCCCTTTTTCCGATAAGACCGTTCTTTCTTTGTGATATGATGCTCGTACCATGAAGCAGCTCTGAGAGGCGATCGACATTGTCTCGACTCCGGGGAACTGTGGCGCTGGGTTTCTGCCGCTGGTGAATGCGGGCGGAGCGCGCCAGGCGGTCGGTCGATGGAATCACGCATGCGCCATGAAGGGCGGACACGTTAACCCATATATGCCCAGAAAAATTAAGGTCTATGATTTCCGTAATTTTTGGATATATTACTCATGAGGGATTTTAATTAGACCCGTATTTTTTTATTTTCAGTTTCAGTGACTGAAAGTATTTTTTTATTGATGGGTTACCCAGGACTCCGTGGGCAAATATGGTTCAGAGTTCAGAGTTTATTTATTTGTCAGAAACATGAGTATGCACACACAAAGCATGCAAGATGTTAAGTACAATGCAGAAAGGATCACAGTCATGTTTTACCTTTACGGCGTACAAATATTAAAAAGCGTATTATATAATAAAATTTGATCAATTATTTCATTAATTTTAACTATCAATATTTAAAATAAAATACAATTATTTGTTTTTTTTTTAGATTACAATAATTTACATTTGAACAATAAATTATTCAATAAATTACATAATATAGGTACAGCATACAACATTAGCAATTCAAACATCAATTAAATTAAATTTAAAGAACAAAATATTATAGTCAAAATCACTTTAAATGTCAAAATAAGAAAATATTATAGTCAAAATCAAATAAAATGTCAAAATAAGAAAATATTAACAACAGTCAACAGAACCAAAACTTCGCCCCCACACTAGAATTTACATTGGAATTAGTATGTTTTCTCCATTAGAAACTCAGCAATACTATAAAAACGGCTAAAATTGGCTGCTAAATACTCTTTTAGTTTTTTTCTAAATAACTTAGTAACAGTTATTTCTTTAAGTGCCTGTGGAAGGTGGTTAAATATACGTGGTGCCATACAGAAAACACTTTTATTTATTATTTTTTAGTGATTTAATAATTTTTGATATGTCATGTTGGCTACTGGGTGGCATAAATATGGAGTTATTATTTTTGGATATATTTTTTGTAACATTTTTACCACAATCAGGAACAGGTTTGACTTTTTCAATAAAAAAATTATTGAAAGCTTTTGCTATTTCAGTTGGATTAGTTTCTGTTTTATCGCCTACTTGAATTTGCGTAATAGCCTCCTTCGGTACATTCACTTTGGAACTGTTAATTATTTCCCATGTGGTTTTTATTTTGTTTGCAGATGTTTTGATTTTATGTGTATTTTGAGCGCGTAGTGCCATTTTAATTATTTTTTTGTACGTCGTGGAGTATTTTTTAAATTTATCTCTACTTGCGTCACTGGGGTTCAACCTATACTGCCATAGGAGTGCCCTTTTCTTTTTGCTACAAAGTCTTATTCCACGTGACACCCATTGTGGTTTCCTATATGTTTTAACTAAGACTCTTTTTATTGGAAAACATAGTTCATAGAATAACAAGAATGTCTCGATAAAAATATTGAATGCTCTATTTGGATCATTGTTTTCATAAACTTCAGAGAAGCTAATATTTTTTATACAATCATTAAATTTCTCCACATTTTCTTGATTATAATCCCTACGATGAATATACCATTGGTTAATCAAACTTTTTTTTTTAACTGGACATTTTAGTATTTGGCAGGTATGATCGGAAAGGGCAAGGTCCACGACTTCAGAATTACATTTGTTTCCTAGATTGTGTGCAAAATTATTATCATTGCATGTACCACTTTTCAGTCTAGTAGGCTGATATAATTGCAGTTTTAGATTCGAGTTAAGTAATAGACATTCTAATTCCAATGTAGTTCGAAAAAAGTAAAAATTACATGGGAAAAATAAAACGCGTTGTCCTTTATAAAATCAGTAAAATTGTTTTTTTTTAACTAGAAATATTTATAAATCAAACAATACATGTAAACGTAACCGTTTGGAGAATCAACAATAGTGCTAAGCATTGGCCATAGAATGAAATTTCTCGAAGCATTTGTCATGGAGATACACGACACGACACGACATGTGCCACACATTTTTACTGTTTCATTTTTACAGTAAGCACACCTTTTTCGACTCTGAGTAACCGTGATCATATGACCAGCCGCATGTCTTCTTACAGCTAATAGTACCCTCGTCATGACTCTCACAGGATGTCCATGTACGGCTCTTTCAGTCCCATATTTTATAGCAACGTTCTTGCTATCGACCTACGAAACTCCAGAGTGTCCACGTTTGCTTCTAGTGACCTGGCCATCAATGTTGCGTTGTTCAAGGCGACATCAATTATCCAGTTCAATATTGATGTGTACCATTTTTTTCCTCTAACGGCAATGCGATAAGTACCGATGTTTGCGTCAAGCCTATCAACGCCACCCATAAATCTATTGTATTGTGCGACCACGTTTGGTTGATCAATTTCGATTCTTCTTTTGAGAACTGCTGAGTATCTTTTGGCTTTCAAACTCAAACTCAAATCATTTATTTCAATTAGACCATTACGGCACTTTTGAAAGTCGAAAATACAATAAAAGCAAAGCTACAGTCACAGTCACAAGGCATAATAACTTGAGAAAGTACTGTAGTTGCCCGTTCCCTAACGTAGATCTCTATGGAGAAGAACGGGCAAGAAACTCCATGGACACTCTTTTAAATCAAAATATTGTTACAAAATCTTGGTTACATCATTCATGTTGAGATTATACATATATGTGAGAACGATGTAGAAAGACGTGCACATTAAGAGCGTCCAGAGTAAAATAATAAATCAAAAATTAAAAAAAAAAAAAAGTAATTAAAATGAACGAACCGTGGCAGCCAAGAGATGACCAGTCCCAATTGAGAGCGCCCGTTCACGAACATGACGCATGTATCGGCGCCAAACAACTCGACCATATTTAAGGGAATTAAATGACCCGACACACCCGCCACCATCAGCGAGACATTTGAGTGAGCATGACATTCTCTCTTAGCCACCAAGGCATATTCAAGTCAATGAAAGATAACTAAATGTAAGTGGTGGCTGAACAGTACAAAGTACTCACACATGTGCTATGCAATTATATAATACTAAAAACTGGAATCTATATAATGCAAGTAGGTATATTTTAACAATCTTCTGCAGCTTCCACAATACATTAACATGGGAATCAATTCTTCTTCTACTTCTTTCCGTGTCGATAGACTCAAATAATGCCCGACCAGTGCAATCAATTAGTTTGCAACTATGGTTGTGGAGCAGGACCAGCATGTAGCCAAGCATTTTTATCATCAATGTAATCCCCCAACTTATAATATGCTTGCCTACATAGTGTGCGTTTTATACAAGATTTAAATTTCGTCTCATTCAGTTGAAGAATGTGGGGAGGTATTTTATTGTAACATTTCAAACAGTACCCCATGAAAGATGAATCTACTTTAGCAAGCCTGAAACCTGGCTGAACTAGTTGGTCCCTATTTCTAGTGTTATAGTGGTGTCTGTCACCTCTTTTACTGAATAAATGCAGATTTTTCCTAACGTACATGATGTTTTCATAGATGTATTGACAAGGTACTGTCATGATATTAATTTCCTTAAACAGTTCTCTTAGAGAATCGCGTCTACGTAATTCATATATGGCTCTGATGGCTCTTTTCTGCAGAATAAATATAGACTCGATGTCTGCAGCCCGTCCCCATAGTAAAATACCGTATGACATAATACTATGAAAATAACTAAAATAGACTAGCCTCGCGGTATCAATATCAGTAAATTGACGGATTTTTCTAACAGCATATGCAGCTGAACTCAGCCGTCCTGCAAGAGATGTTAAATGAGGACCCCATTGTAACCTTGAGTCGAGCGTGATTCCCAAGAAAACCGTTTTATCGTCAAATTCTAGTTTCTCTTGATTCAATATTATGTCACAATCATTACTTTTGACATTTGGTAGTGCAAATCGAATGCACTTAGTTTTTTTCCCATTTAGTACTAAATTATTAGCGGTAAACCAATTATGGACCTGCAGTAGGGCGTTATTTACGTCGTCAAGATCAGTGGCACGTCTGTTTATCCTAAATATTAAAGAAGTATCGTCAGCAAACAACACCATATGCGGATGGTTGTTAAATAAACGGGGTAGGTCATTAATATATACTAAAAACAGGAAGGGACCCAATATCGAACCTTGTGGTACACCTATTTTTACATTTAAACCCATTGAATTGACACCATTTATTTGTACTTGCTGCTGTCTATCATTCAAATACGATTTTACTAAACTGAGCGCAAGTTTACCTAAACCGTAATGCTCAAGTTTCAAGATCAGGGTTTCGTGATTTACGCAATCAAATGCCTTCGAAAGGTCACAAAAGATTCCTATGGCATCTTGTGCCTCTTCCCACGCAGTAAATATGTGTTTTAATAAAGTGACACCGGCGTCAGTTGTACAACGTCCTTTGGTGAAACCATACTGTTGCTCGTGCAATATTTTATTGGTGTTAAAATGGTTAAGCATTTGATTGAGCATTATCTTTTCAAACACCTTGCTGAAAACCGGCAACACGGATACGGGCCTATAGTTATTGGTGTCTTTACTATCCCCAGATTTAAAAATGGATTTTTCTGAATGGGTTGGACGCCAAATTCATTTGACAATAAAGTCACCACGTTATTGTCATTCCAGCACACTGCACAAATGCCGTCATCTCTTTCATATCGGAAATCATAAAACCCTCTGGCCTCTTTTTTGAATGATTTCACATCGAGCAATGGACACTTATCTACTCTGTAGGCTTAGCCAAGTTGACAATCTACAATCGTTAACGCTATAGAAAACTAACCAAATGTATGGGAATGACATCTATCATCGTTAAGTCACGTGGTCAAAACAAATGAATGGAAATTTTAAAGTTAAGTCAAAACTGTAAGTTGGCTACGATTTATATGGGATGTGTAGGGATCACGATTATAGAAACGAATACATTTCATTCTATCATCTTGATCGATGTAAACTTGTCTACGAAAGTTTATATTCGTTTGTTTTGACCACGTGACTTAACGTTTACGATTGTAGAAAGAGAATCGATACGAATCGTTTGTAACTTGGCTAGGCCAGCTGTTCTGCCGAACAGTTCCAGTGATTTTTACATTCCTATTCTGTAAGTTACTTAGCAAAGAGGGTGAAGTGAAAAAGTTATCGCAATAAACAGAGAACGAACTCTCTGGGTGGTATACGTTCTTTACAGCCTCGGTTAAATTTATTACTACATGCTCCCCAAGTCCAGTTTCCCGTGGTTCAGATCGGCCTTCGTAGAGATCAGCTTGTAAACAGTAGCCCAGGCGAGTAGCTGCCACCCATTCCTTGAAACCAAAGCGAATCGGTTTGCCATGAATATGTTGTTTGCAGCCGTGACGACCGAAATACATACTCATCGATACTCAAGTTTTTCTCAATGGAAGCATAAATCAAAAACTTTTCATTCAACATGTCAAATAAAGGCCGTACCTTTGCCATTTTATCATTTGGATGCAAATTGTCATTATCAGCAACATGAAGGTATCGAAAGATTTCAAAGAATTAAATGTTTATTTATTATATTTCATCTCCCAAAGGTAATTTTATTCATAAAATTGTTGACCACTTTTCTGACATAAAAACTCTTTGCTAAGATTTAAAAAAGTATAAACCGTGCATTTTACTTTACAGCACAAGTACGTAATGAGATACATTACGATATTGAAATTGGTGAAATAAGAGACCCTTTACGAGCAAATGTGTTATAAAAAAATATAATTATTATCGAAAATATTAATAGTATTAGGTTTATGTAGTTATTTTAATTAATATCATGAGGTTATTCAATTATTTTATTTACGTGTTTAATTGTTATATTTTATTGATTATTTCAGTTATTGTAATTTTATTAATTTGTATGAATTATTATTTTCTATTAATCTATATTCTATTTTATTAGGTAATTTGTATTTATAATTTTATTTTATTAATTCACATTTTTATTACATTTTACTAATTTGTTTTGTTTTGTTATGTGTAACAGCCTTACAAATAAAAATGTGTTATACCGCATCTATTCCATTCTTATACTAAGTATAGTTATAACAGTTATAACCTAAGAATATGTCGAGAATATTTTTTTACAAATAAACCAGGTATATCTTGGGTATAACTACTCTTCCGTTATGTCAAAATGCACGATTTGGCAACAGCGCGACCAAAGAGAAACTTCTAAATAAAAACAGTCTGTCCGTAAAAACTATATGGACCCTTTGTTAACTTGACGTCACTCGACCTTTTTTTGTTCTATTCTTTGCGCGCGAACTGAGTCAATACAGTTGTAATTGAATTTGTTTATTTTTGTGGATAGAGAAATATAATTTTAAAAGTGAATATTAAAATGGCTAAAAGAGACCGATCAATCAACTGGGAGAACGATTAAAATAGAATAATCTTTATTTACGTCCCCAGTACCTCAAAACAGAAGATAGTCCACCTCCGCGCGTGTCCATATTGAGAGATCTACCAATTAATTGGTCTAAAAACACCACCTTTAGAAAATTGATATTTTAACCGTAACTGCTCATTGCTATATACCTAAATCAAAAGGATTTTCTCTTTTTTTTTATATTTTAACTTTTCTTTGAACCTGCATTAGATTTAGAGTGTTATTTACTGGTTCTACTTCTTCTATTGCATCTAATTCCATAATCAAAACGAACGTAAAATATTTAAATGCGCGTAAACAAACACAAACCGTGGTATTTTTAAGGTTATACTAGCTTTATACAAGGGTGGAGGCGCGAATAACTTCGGAATAGCAGTTGTATGAAAACTTGTCAAAGCTATACTTGGTATGCGCTATTCTTTGTTTATTTGTAGACATTTTGCTTATTCTAAGTTTATTCTCGAGTATAACTTTTATACCACGTTTATTTGTAAGGCTGTAAGTGTACATGTATGTGTGCTTTTTCGTGCAAGTACGATGTATTTCAGTGGTTATAGGTAATATCTATCAATCTATTCACCAAATATTTTATTTTAAGTATTCTGCGACCGAGTAAAAGCATTTTTGTGTTAGGTATTCTTTTAATTTTCTGTTAAATGTATTGAAATTTGGTTCTTCTTTAATTGGTTTCGGTATTTTGTTGAAGATTTTTACTGCCATGTAGTATGGGCTATGGTAAAGCATTTTGATCCGAGATTGTGGAAGATATAATCTATTTTTATGGAGTGTGTTTACGTTATGCATGTCTTTTGTTTTAGGGAAAATGTAGCTATTTTTAAATACAAATATGCAAAGGTCTTGTATGTATATAGAAGGTAAAGTTAGGAGTTTTAATTTAACAAAGAATGGTTTACAGCTTTCGGTATTGTCAATATGGGCTAGTATTCTAACACATTTTTTTTGGATTATAAATACTTCGCTTGCGTTTACGCTGTTCCCCCATAACATCACTCCATATCTTAGCCACGAGTTTGCGTAGGCATAGTATGCCGATAGTGCCGTTTCTGTATTTGTGCTGTGCTTAAGTTGAAACAAGGCGTACGTAAACTTGGATAATTTAGATTTGACTGTTTCTATGTGCTTTTTCCAATTGAGATGCGTGTCTATGTTTATACCGAGTAAGTTAAATGTAGTTACTAATTCTATAGGGGTGTCATTAAAAATTACATTGTTGGTTAGGGGGCGGGCTTTGTACGATCTAAATTGTATCATTTTGGTTTTTTTACAGTTAATTTCTAAATTGTGGTCTTGTAGCCAAAGCGTTACCGTCTGGAGAGTATTTTGTAAGATAGCATTTGGGTCAGAATTTTTGTCACATTTCACACGTATGGAGATATCATCAGCGAAAAGTACTGGTAATGTGGTTTGTTTATTTAGTATTTTTGGGAGGTCGTTGATATATATTAGAAATAGAATGCAGCCCAGAACGCTGCCTTGAGGGATGGAGCATGTGAGATTTCTCACCTGGGACCACACTGTTTTTGTCTCCCTATCTTTAATATTGTGGTGTTCAATCTGGACTATTTGCTTTCTGTTATTTTTTTTTTTTTTTTTTAGGATGGGAAATCATCAAATGACTTCTCCCGCTCTGGGCGGAGCAGGAGGGAGTGTCAGACTTTTACTGACTAAAACCCATCCATGTTCCTTCATCGCCCTTTGTGTTCCGGGGCCACGGTATCTCTTTCGAATAGTCCCGCAGCCCCGGCAGGCTTCGGCCCTTGCGGACCCCTTCACTGTTGCTGACTCTCTTTGAGGCGCGCGTGGAACACGAACGCGCCGTCGACACGGCCTGTCGTCATGAGACGTACGGACGGCGAGCTAGCCCATAGCTCCCCGTCCACAGGCCCGCGCCTACGGTGGCCGGAAGCCACCACGTGGCCCCCGACGCCCGGGGCGTCTCCCGCGGCGGCCGGGACGTGAGGATCTCTCCCTGTCCTGTTCCGCCACCTCCTTCGCTAGCATGACTGCTTCGCAGAAGGAGGTGACGGCGTCCCATTCCGTCTCGCTCCGGACCATGGCACGAACCAGGGCCGGGAGCGAGAGGTCGCCGCCGCCAATCGCCGTTACGAGGACACGGCGGTGCTCCGCCCAAGCGGGGCACACCTCCACCGTGTGCTCCACCGTGTCCTCCGGTCGATCCTCACAATGGTGACACCCGGGCGTCTCCTCCCGCCCGATTCGGTGCTGGAACTTACCGAAACAGTCGTGTCCGGTAAGAACCTAAGGCAGGCGGAAGGTGAGGACGCCGTGGCGTCTCTCCAGCCACTCCTCAAAGAGGGGACTTATCGCCACTATTGTGGCGTGCCCTGCACGGGGTAGCGATAGTCGCTCTCGTATCTGTCGCATCGAGTAGTAGGCCTAATGCATACCTTTTGTCATTTATTTGTTGGAGAGCTGTTTGGACATATTTGTAAACTGCACATGTTGTGGATCTTGTCTTCCTAAAACCATTTTGACAGTCATCAAGAATATTGTATTTTTCTAAGAAAAAGTTTTGTCTGTTGCACATAGCCTTTTCAAAAATCTTTGATAAGGTCGGCAACAACGCTATGGGTCTATAATTACTAAGGGTGTGGATATCATCTTTTTTATGTATTGGTTTTACTAGGAAAATTCTTAGTAAGTCGGGAAATATTTATATATATATATAAATATATTTATATATATATAATAAAGTACTCTAAAAGAAACCAAAATGTACATTATAACATACTTCATTTTCTTAGAAGATTTATAGTTCTAAATTTTGAACAAAACAACGTCCACACAATCTAAAAAAATTACAACTACTTTCCAAAAAACTCTTTCACCAACCCCGATTAGGTTTTTACAATTAAACGTATCCCAATTATAAATAGTGCATGCGGGGTCCGGTCCGCACTTTAGTACTTACTAAAAGTATGCACAAATCGTAAAAAATCCATGTTTAAATCTGTACTTTTACAAACCTGTTAAATCTGTTTTTTTGCGGGAACCCGCTGGATGCGAGTCGCACGGGACCCGTCAATATGGCGACACTTGGGGGCCAGAAGTGGACGTCTTGCGGCTGAAATGATGATGATGATAACTTTTACAAAAAGTTTCTACTTTAAAAAAATCCAAAACCGAGTAAAATTAAAGTTGTTTCAATTAAAAATCGTATAATTTACCCTAAAGTAAAACAAAAACTGTTACAAAACAGAAAACTCACTAATACTACAAATTGCGTCCTATTAACGCCCTTGAGAAGGGGTTTTAGTCTTGCTACTCAATGGTTTTGAAATGGCGTCGCCTGAAGTAGAGGGTGGCGCCTGTTGCACTGGGCAGTTCACAAATCACGCAAACTCAACTTTCAATAGTTTGTAGTTTCCACACCGGAATGATATTTCACACCTTAACCAAAAACTGTGTTAATGATTTTAGATCTTTCAACGGTTTCAAATCAAAACTTTCAAATTATATTATTGAAACCCACAAACAATGTTACTAGCCTACCAGTTAAGATTAAAACCGTTGAACGTGTATCCCAACCAATTTAAAAATTATGTAATTTTAAGACTAAGTAATTAGGAATATGTTAAGATTAAGAATATCGGTGACCGTTACCTAGAATAAGTTTATTACATTACGTTATCAAAAGTTCTCATGTAAGTGGCTCTTTTGTCTTTTTGAGAATAAAGTATATTAAACCTATTATGCATTTTAACGTCAAAACAAGAACAGTTACCTCTATCGTCGCCACAAAAACAGCTTACATGTCTGTTTAGTACCACACTCGTTTCCGAACGCGGTTTGTGACGTATTGGGCAGCTGTCACTGTCATGTCTTTTTTGTAATGTCATTGCCGTTAACTTTGATATTCGCACGGAACGTTATCATTGAATTTCCTTTGAGAAAAATTGTAAATCCTTTTGAATCCGAGTTATATATATATAGTTTTCGGACATATTGTTTGCAATTCGAGCTTATCGAGCCTAACACCCCTTTTGCGCGTATTTACCCAGGATAGTTAGTGCATTGGACAAACGCTATTGAGGTTCAGTTAACCACCCCGCGCGTGGAAGCATAGTTCCTTTAAGACATTGGTGAGGAGTGTGAACGATTTAGTTCCGGCCCGGAGCCGCTTGTGATCTTCTTCAATAATTGTTGTGGTGCGTTCCGAACCATTACACGCTGTACGGACCAGCGCCTTTTGGAACATCGTTGGGATCTGACATCAAACTTCCCACTCATTACACCAACAAATACACATACATACATACACAGAAACGACGTGACCTCCAGGCAAGTCATTTATCCAGCGCTAGGTAAGTACATTAAGGCAAGAGTATTGTTAGTTTGGCTCCGCGATTCGCGGACATTCGACAGACCAGAGCTTGCCCTGGTTAGGCGTCGAACAATGTCGATGTTTTATTATTCCAGGCTCATCGGTGGTTACAATTTGATGGACAGCCATAGTTCCTACTAAAGCATACAAATTAGATACATGTTTCCTTTATAACGTTTATATCTTTATCCGACACATAATACAGTGTAACGTTTGTCTCTTGTTTAAGCAGTTTAAAAGCCTCAATGGCATTAGGAACGTCTTTCCCGTATCCTACGTGCATATCTAACGTTCTCTTTAGTACTCCACCTGTTCCGTCTGCTGCATTTTTACCGTGAGCAGCCTCAAAATAAGACCATGTAGCATATTTAAACCCCAATTGTTTAGTAAATCTATCAAATAGTGCGATTTTTGTCTTTTGCCGGTATTGTGTTGTTGGGCCGTCAGAATGCATATGCAAAGTATCTATCTCAGGGTGTTGATATTTTATTGAATGTAGAACTGGCAAAAGATGAGCCCAAATGGTGAAAGGGCTATGCTCGGTATTCGGAGATATTGAACAAAATCCTGCTGGATTTTCATTTTTAAGGTATGCTACGCCAGTATGTAAAGTTATTCGATCACGTGAAGATGAAAAATGCATACTCTGTATCTCTACATTATACTTACATTGGTAATTTTCAGAAAAATCAACTATAATAACAGCTTCATTGTCTTTAATATTGTCAACACATTGCCGAAATGCTTTTTGAAAAACAATCAAATGTGAATAACAACTATGACAATCTAATTTTCTAATTTTAATCTAACATTACATATTTAAATTACCTCATACACGCAGCTACGAGTATGTCGCAAAGGAGTCTGCATTACAAAAGATGGATGTTAGTTAAAGAGCTTTAACTTGATTATTTGAATTTGTAACTTCAGATTTCCTGGTTTTCCTTTCATTTAATTTATCATGTTTGTTAGAGAGATTTCATCCTTATAATTGACCCTAACGATCGATGCAATAAAAGTACAGGGATAAATTTTTTCAGATTTTAGCCGGTTCGATTTCCGGGTGTGGGAGAAGAGAATTTTCGAAAATCTTTGAATGCAGTTTGCTTTCTATTCAAAAATAAAGGAATGTTTCTTTTGAGTAAAATTTTCCATCTGCAGTATTAAGAATATTTTCCCTCCAGGTGGCATTACAAAATTCTACCCTGTATGTGTAGATTGATGTCTGGTTTGAGACAAAATGTTATTATTGGAGCGAGAATCGAGTTTAGTTTTTAAATAGGCCGTTGCCGCTCAATCCAATTAGTTTACCTACGTGCAGTAGGTATACTAACCGAGAATTGGAAGTGTTTTGTTTTTTAATGGGCGGCTGTGTCCAACGTTGTAAACCAGTTGCTCTTGAGCCGATCGTGCCAGAAGCTGTGGACTTACTCGAACATTCTCTAAACGCCGTCTAATTCCGACTCCCTTTTTCCGATAAGACCGTTCTTTCTTTGTGATATGATGCTCGTACCATGAAGCAGCTCTGAGAGGCGATCGACATTGTCTCGACTCCGGGGAACTGTGGCGCTGGGTTTCTGCCGCTGGTGAATGCGGGCGGAGCGCGCCAGGCGGTCGGTCGATGGAATCACGCATGCGCCATGAAGGGCGGACACGTTAACCCATATATGCCCAGAAAAATTAAGGTCTATGATTTCCGTAATTTTTGGATATATTACTCATGAGGGATTTTAATTAGACCCGTATTTTTTTATTTTCAGTTTCAGTGACTGAAAGTATTTTTTTATTGATGGGTTACCCAGGACTCCGTGGGCAAATATGGTTCAGAGTTCAGAGTTTATTTATTTGTCAGAAACATGAGTATGCACACACAAAGCATGCAAGATGTTAAGTACAATGCAGAAAGGATCACAGTCATGTTTTACCTTTACGGCGTACAAATATTAAAAAGCGTATTATATAATAAAATTTGATCAATTATTTCATTAATTTTAACTATCAATATTTAAAATAAAATACAATTATTTGTTTTTTTTTTAGATTACAATAATTTACATTTGAACAATAAATTATTCAATAAATTACATAATATAGGTACAGCATACAACATTAGCAATTCAAACATCAATTAAATTAAATTTAAAGAACAAAATATTATAGTCAAAATCACTTTAAATGTCAAAATAAGAAAATATTATAGTCAAAATCAAATAAAATGTCAAAATAAGAAAATATTAACAACAGTCAACAGAACCAAAACTTCGCCCCCACACTAGAATTTACATTGGAATTAGTATGTTTTCTCCATTAGAAACTCAGCAATACTATAAAAACGGCTAAAATTGGCTGCTAAATACTCTTTTAGTTTTTTTCTAAATAACTTAGTAACAGTTATTTCTTTAAGTGCCTGTGGAAGGTGGTTAAATATACGTGGTGCCATACAGAAAACACTTTTATTTATTATTTTTTAGTGATTTAATAATTTTTGATATGTCATGTTGGCTACTGGGTGGCATAAATATGGAGTTATTATTTTTGGATATATTTTTTGTAACATTTTTACCACAATCAGGAACAGGTTTGACTTTTTCAATAAAAAAATTATTGAAAGCTTTTGCTATTTCAGTTGGATTAGTTTCTGTTTTATCGCCTACTTGAATTTGCGTAATAGCCTCCTTCGGTACATTCACTTTGGAACTGTTAATTATTTCCCATGTGGTTTTTATTTTGTTTGCAGATGTTTTGATTTTATGTGTATTTTGAGCGCGTAGTGCCATTTTAATTATTTTTTTGTACGTCGTGGAGTATTTTTTAAATTTATCTCTACTTGCGTCACTGGGGTTCAACCTATACTGCCATAGGAGTGCCCTTTTCTTTTTGCTACAAAGTCTTATTCCACGTGACACCCATTGTGGTTTCCTATATGTTTTAACTAAGACTCTTTTTATTGGAAAACATAGTTCATAGAATAACAAGAATGTCTCGATAAAAATATTGAATGCTCTATTTGGATCATTGTTTTCATAAACTTCAGAGAAGCTAATATTTTTTATACAATCATTAAATTTCTCCACATTTTCTTGATTATAATCCCTACGATGAATATACCATTGGTTAATCAAACTTTTTTTTTTAACTGGACATTTTAGTATTTGGCAGGTATGATCGGAAAGGGCAAGGTCCACGACTTCAGAATTACATTTGTTTCCTAGATTGTGTGCAAAATTATTATCATTGCATGTACCACTTTTCAGTCTAGTAGGCTGATATAATTGCAGTTTTAGATTCGAGTTAAGTAATAGACATTCTAATTCCAATGTAGTTCGAAAAAAGTAAAAATTACATGGGAAAAATAAAACGCGTTGTCCTTTATAAAATCAGTAAAATTGTTTTTTTTTAACTAGAAATATTTATAAATCAAACAATACATGTAAACGTAACCGTTTGGAGAATCAACAATAGTGCTAAGCATTGGCCATAGAATGAAATTTCTCGAAGCATTTGTCATGGAGATACACGACACGACACGACATGTGCCACACATTTTTACTGTTTCATTTTTACAGTAAGCACACCTTTTTCGACTCTGAGTAACCGTGATCATATGACCAGCCGCATGTCTTCTTACAGCTAATAGTACCCTCGTCATGACTCTCACAGGATGTCCATGTACGGCTCTTTCAGTCCCATATTTTATAGCAACGTTCTTGCTATCGACCTACGAAACTCCAGAGTGTCCACGTTTGCTTCTAGTGACCTGGCCATCAATGTTGCGTTGTTCAAGGCGACATCAATTATCCAGTTCAATATTGATGTGTACCATTTTTTTCCTCTAACGGCAATGCGATAAGTACCGATGTTTGCGTCAAGCCTATCAACGCCACCCATAAATCTATTGTATTGTGCGACCACGTTTGGTTGATCAATTTCGATTCTTCTTTTGAGAACTGCTGAGTATCTTTTGGCTTTCAAACTCAAACTCAAATCATTTATTTCAATTAGACCATTACGGCACTTTTGAAAGTCGAAAATACAATAAAAGCAAAGCTACAGTCACAGTCACAAGGCATAATAACTTGAGAAAGTACTGTAGTTGCCCGTTCCCTAACGTAGATCTCTATGGAGAAGAACGGGCAAGAAACTCCATGGACACTCTTTTAAATCAAAATATTGTTACAAAATCTTGGTTACATCATTCATGTTGAGATTATACATATATGTGAGAACGATGTAGAAAGACGTGCACATTAAGAGCGTCCAGAGTAAAATAATAAATCAAAAATTAAAAAAAAAAAAAAGTAATTAAAATGAACGAACCGTGGCAGCCAAGAGATGACCAGTCCCAATTGAGAGCGCCCGTTCACGAACATGACGCATGTATCGGCGCCAAACAACTCGACCATATTTAAGGGAATTAAATGACCCGACACACCCGCCACCATCAGCGAGACATTTGAGTGAGCATGACATTCTCTCTTAGCCACCAAGGCATATTCAAGTCAATGAAAGATAACTAAATGTAAGTGGTGGCTGAACAGTACAAAGTACTCACACATGTGCTATGCAATTATATAATACTAAAAACTGGAATCTATATAATGCAAGTAGGTATATTTTAACAATCTTCTGCAGCTTCCACAATACATTAACATGGGAATCAATTCTTCTTCTACTTCTTTCCGTGTCGATAGACTCAAATAATGCCCGACCAGTGCAATCAATTAGTTTGCAACTATGGTTGTGGAGCAGGACCAGCATGTAGCCAAGCATTTTTATCATCAATGTAATCCCCCAACTTATAATATGCTTGCCTACATAGTGTGCGTTTTATACAAGATTTAAATTTCGTCTCATTCAGTTGAAGAATGTGGGGAGGTATTTTATTGTAACATTTCAAACAGTACCCCATGAAAGATGAATCTACTTTAGCAAGCCTGAAACCTGGCTGAACTAGTTGGTCCCTATTTCTAGTGTTATAGTGGTGTCTGTCACCTCTTTTACTGAATAAATGCAGATTTTTCCTAACGTACATGATGTTTTCATAGATGTATTGACAAGGTACTGTCATGATATTAATTTCCTTAAACAGTTCTCTTAGAGAATCGCGTCTACGTAATTCATATATGGCTCTGATGGCTCTTTTCTGCAGAATAAATATAGACTCGATGTCTGCAGCCCGTCCCCATAGTAAAATACCGTATGACATAATACTATGAAAATAACTAAAATAGACTAGCCTCGCGGTATCAATATCAGTAAATTGACGGATTTTTCTAACAGCATATGCAGCTGAACTCAGCCGTCCTGCAAGAGATGTTAAATGAGGACCCCATTGTAACCTTGAGTCGAGCGTGATTCCCAAGAAAACCGTTTTATCGTCAAATTCTAGTTTCTCTTGATTCAATATTATGTCACAATCATTACTTTTGACATTTGGTAGTGCAAATCGAATGCACTTAGTTTTTTTCCCATTTAGTACTAAATTATTAGCGGTAAACCAATTATGGACCTGCAGTAGGGCGTTATTTACGTCGTCAAGATCAGTGGCACGTCTGTTTATCCTAAATATTAAAGAAGTATCGTCAGCAAACAACACCATATGCGGATGGTTGTTAAATAAACGGGGTAGGTCATTAATATATACTAAAAACAGGAAGGGACCCAATATCGAACCTTGTGGTACACCTATTTTTACATTTAAACCCATTGAATTGACACCATTTATTTGTACTTGCTGCTGTCTATCATTCAAATACGATTTTACTAAACTGAGCGCAAGTTTACCTAAACCGTAATGCTCAAGTTTCAAGATCAGGGTTTCGTGATTTACGCAATCAAATGCCTTCGAAAGGTCACAAAAGATTCCTATGGCATCTTGTGCCTCTTCCCACGCAGTAAATATGTGTTTTAATAAAGTGACACCGGCGTCAGTTGTACAACGTCCTTTGGTGAAACCATACTGTTGCTCGTGCAATATTTTATTGGTGTTAAAATGGTTAAGCATTTGATTGAGCATTATCTTTTCAAACACCTTGCTGAAAACCGGCAACACGGATACGGGCCTATAGTTATTGGTGTCTTTACTATCCCCAGATTTAAAAATGGATTTTTCTGAATGGGTTGGACGCCAAATTCATTTGACAATAAAGTCACCACGTTATTGTCATTCCAGCACACTGCACAAATGCCGTCATCTCTTTCATATCGGAAATCATAAAACCCTCTGGCCTCTTTTTTGAATGATTTCACATCGAGCAATGGACACTTATCTACTCTGTAGGCTTAGCCAAGTTGACAATCTACAATCGTTAACGCTATAGAAAACTAACCAAATGTATGGGAATGACATCTATCATCGTTAAGTCACGTGGTCAAAACAAATGAATGGAAATTTTAAAGTTAAGTCAAAACTGTAAGTTGGCTACGATTTATATGGGATGTGTAGGGATCACGATTATAGAAACGAATACATTTCATTCTATCATCTTGATCGATGTAAACTTGTCTACGAAAGTTTATATTCGTTTGTTTTGACCACGTGACTTAACGTTTACGATTGTAGAAAGAGAATCGATACGAATCGTTTGTAACTTGGCTAGGCCAGCTGTTCTGCCGAACAGTTCCAGTGATTTTTACATTCCTATTCTGTAAGTTACTTAGCAAAGAGGGTGAAGTGAAAAAGTTATCGCAATAAACAGAGAACGAACTCTCTGGGTGGTATACGTTCTTTACAGCCTCGGTTAAATTTATTACTACATGCTCCCCAAGTCCAGTTTCCCGTGGTTCAGATCGGCCTTCGTAGAGATCAGCTTGTAAACAGTAGCCCAGGCGAGTAGCTGCCACCCATTCCTTGAAACCAAAGCGAATCGGTTTGCCATGAATATGTTGTTTGCAGCCGTGACGACCGAAATACATACTCATCGATACTCAAGTTTTTCTCAATGGAAGCATAAATCAAAAACTTTTCATTCAACATGTCAAATAAAGGCCGTACCTTTGCCATTTTATCATTTGGATGCAAATTGTCATTATCAGCAACATGAAGGTATCGAAAGATTTCAAAGAATTAAATGTTTATTTATTATATTTCATCTCCCAAAGGTAATTTTATTCATAAAATTGTTGACCACTTTTCTGACATAAAAACTCTTTGCTAAGATTTAAAAAAGTATAAACCGTGCATTTTACTTTACAGCACAAGTACGTAATGAGATACATTACGATATTGAAATTGGTGAAATAAGAGACCCTTTACGAGCAAATGTGTTATAAAAAAATATAATTATTATCGAAAATATTAATAGTATTAGGTTTATGTAGTTATTTTAATTAATATCATGAGGTTATTCAATTATTTTATTTACGTGTTTAATTGTTATATTTTATTGATTATTTCAGTTATTGTAATTTTATTAATTTGTATGAATTATTATTTTCTATTAATCTATATTCTATTTTATTAGGTAATTTGTATTTATAATTTTATTTTATTAATTCACATTTTTATTACATTTTACTAATTTGTTTTGTTTTGTTATGTGTAACAGCCTTACAAATAAAAATGTGTTATACCGCATCTATTCCATTCTTATACTAAGTATAGTTATAACAGTTATAACCTAAGAATATGTCGAGAATATTTTTTTACAAATAAACCAGGTATATCTTGGGTATAACTACTCTTCCGTTATGTCAAAATGCACGATTTGGCAACAGCGCGACCAAAGAGAAACTTCTAAATAAAAACAGTCTGTCCGTAAAAACTATATGGACCCTTTGTTAACTTGACGTCACTCGACCTTTTTTTGTTCTATTCTTTGCGCGCGAACTGAGTCAATACAGTTGTAATTGAATTTGTTTATTTTTGTGGATAGAGAAATATAATTTTAAAAGTGAATATTAAAATGGCTAAAAGAGACCGATCAATCAACTGGGAGAACGATTAAAATAGAATAATCTTTATTTACGTCCCCAGTACCTCAAAACAGAAGATAGTCCACCTCCGCGCGTGTCCATATTGAGAGATCTACCAATTAATTGGTCTAAAAACACCACCTTTAGAAAATTGATATTTTAACCGTAACTGCTCATTGCTATATACCTAAATCAAAAGGATTTTCTCTTTTTTTTTATATTTTAACTTTTCTTTGAACCTGCATTAGATTTAGAGTGTTATTTACTGGTTCTACTTCTTCTATTGCATCTAATTCCATAATCAAAACGAACGTAAAATATTTAAATGCGCGTAAACAAACACAAACCGTGGTATTTTTAAGGTTATACTAGCTTTATACAAGGGTGGAGGCGCGAATAACTTCGGAATAGCAGTTGTATGAAAACTTGTCAAAGCTATACTTGGTATGCGCTATTCTTTGTTTATTTGTAGACATTTTGCTTATTCTAAGTTTATTCTCGAGTATAACTTTTATACCACGTTTATTTGTAAGGCTGTAAGTGTACATGTATGTGTGCTTTTTCGTGCAAGTACGATGTATTTCAGTGGTTATAGGTAATATCTATCAATCTATTCACCAAATATTTTATTTTAAGTATTCTGCGACCGAGTAAAAGCATTTTTGTGTTAGGTATTCTTTTAATTTTCTGTTAAATGTATTGAAATTTGGTTCTTCTTTAATTGGTTTCGGTATTTTGTTGAAGATTTTTACTGCCATGTAGTATGGGCTATGGTAAAGCATTTTGATCCGAGATTGTGGAAGATATAATCTATTTTTATGGAGTGTGTTTACGTTATGCATGTCTTTTGTTTTAGGGAAAATGTAGCTATTTTTAAATACAAATATGCAAAGGTCTTGTATGTATATAGAAGGTAAAGTTAGGAGTTTTAATTTAACAAAGAATGGTTTACAGCTTTCGGTATTGTCAATATGGGCTAGTATTCTAACACATTTTTTTTGGATTATAAATACTTCGCTTGCGTTTACGCTGTTCCCCCATAACATCACTCCATATCTTAGCCACGAGTTTGCGTAGGCATAGTATGCCGATAGTGCCGTTTCTGTATTTGTGCTGTGCTTAAGTTGAAACAAGGCGTACGTAAACTTGGATAATTTAGATTTGACTGTTTCTATGTGCTTTTTCCAATTGAGATGCGTGTCTATGTTTATACCGAGTAAGTTAAATGTAGTTACTAATTCTATAGGGGTGTCATTAAAAATTACATTGTTGGTTAGGGGGCGGGCTTTGTACGATCTAAATTGTATCATTTTGGTTTTTTTACAGTTAATTTCTAAATTGTGGTCTTGTAGCCAAAGCGTTACCGTCTGGAGAGTATTTTGTAAGATAGCATTTGGGTCAGAATTTTTGTCACATTTCACACGTATGGAGATATCATCAGCGAAAAGTACTGGTAATGTGGTTTGTTTATTTAGTATTTTTGGGAGGTCGTTGATATATATTAGAAATAGAATGCAGCCCAGAACGCTGCCTTGAGGGATGGAGCATGTGAGATTTCTCACCTGGGACCACACTGTTTTTGTCTCCCTATCTTTAATATTGTGGTGTTCAATCTGGACTATTTGCTTTCTGTTATTTTTTTTTTTTTTTTTTAGGATGGGAAATCATCAAATGACTTCTCCCGCTCTGGGCGGAGCAGGAGGGAGTGTCAGACTTTTACTGACTAAAACCCATCCATGTTCCTTCATCGCCCTTTGTGTTCCGGGGCCACGGTATCTCTTTCGAATAGTCCCGCAGCCCCGGCAGGCTTCGGCCCTTGCGGACCCCTTCACTGTTGCTGACTCTCTTTGAGGCGCGCGTGGAACACGAACGCGCCGTCGACACGGCCTGTCGTCATGAGACGTACGGACGGCGAGCTAGCCCATAGCTCCCCGTCCACAGGCCCGCGCCTACGGTGGCCGGAAGCCACCACGTGGCCCCCGACGCCCGGGGCGTCTCCCGCGGCGGCCGGGACGTGAGGATCTCTCCCTGTCCTGTTCCGCCACCTCCTTCGCTAGCATGACTGCTTCGCAGAAGGAGGTGACGGCGTCCCATTCCGTCTCGCTCCGGACCATGGCACGAACCAGGGCCGGGAGCGAGAGGTCGCCGCCGCCAATCGCCGTTACGAGGACACGGCGGTGCTCCGCCCAAGCGGGGCACACCTCCACCGTGTGCTCCACCGTGTCCTCCGGTCGATCCTCACAATGGTGACACCCGGGCGTCTCCTCCCGCCCGATTCGGTGCTGGAACTTACCGAAACAGTCGTGTCCGGTAAGAACCTAAGGCAGGCGGAAGGTGAGGACGCCGTGGCGTCTCTCCAGCCACTCCTCAAAGAGGGGACTTATCGCCACTATTGTGGCGTGCCCTGCACGGGGTAGCGATAGTCGCTCTCGTATCTGTCGCATCGAGTAGTAGGCCTAATGCATACCTTTTGTCATTTATTTGTTGGAGAGCTGTTTGGACATATTTGTAAACTGCACATGTTGTGGATCTTGTCTTCCTAAAACCATTTTGACAGTCATCAAGAATATTGTATTTTTCCAAGAAAAAGTTTTGTCTGTTGCACATAGCCTTTTCAAAAATCTTTGATAAGGTCGGCAACAACGCTATGGGTCTATAATTACTAAGGGTGTGGATATCATCTTTTTTATGTATTGGTTTTACTAGGAAAATTCTTAGTAAGTCGGGAAATATTTATATATATATATAAATATATTTATATATATATAATAAAGTACTCTAAAAGAAACCAAAATGTACATTATAACATACTTCATTTTCTTAGAAGATTTATAGTTCTAAATTTTGAACAAAACAACGTCCACACAATCTAAAAAAATTACAACTACTTTCCAAAAAACTCTTTCACCAACCCCGATTAGGTTTTTACAATTAAACGTATCCCAATTATAAATAGTGCATGCGGGGTCCGGTCCGCACTTTAGTACTTACTAAAAGTATGCACAAATCGTAAAAAATCCATGTTTAAATCTGTACTTTTACAAACCTGTTAAATCTGTTTTTTTGCGGGAACCCGCTGGATGCGAGTCGCACGGGACCCGTCAATATGGCGACACTTGGGGGCCAGAAGTGGACGTCTTGCGGCTGAAATGATGATGATGATAACTTTTACAAAAAGTTTCTACTTTAAAAAAATCCAAAACCGAGTAAAATTAAAGTTGTTTCAATTAAAAATCGTATAATTTACCCTAAAGTAAAACAAAAACTGTTACAAAACAGAAAACTCACTAATACTACAAATTGCGTCCTATTAACGCCCTTGAGAAGGGGTTTTAGTCTTGCTACTCAATGGTTTTGAAATGGCGTCGCCTGAAGTAGAGGGTGGCGCCTGTTGCACTGGGCAGTTCACAAATCACGCAAACTCAACTTTCAATAGTTTGTAGTTTCCACACCGGAATGATATTTCACACCTTAACCAAAAACTGTGTTAATGATTTTAGATCTTTCAACGGTTTCAAATCAAAACTTTCAAATTATATTATTGAAACCCACAAACAATGTTACTAGCCTACCAGTTAAGATTAAAACCGTTGAACGTGTATCCCAACCAATTTAAAAATTATGTAATTTTAAGACTAAGTAATTAGGAATATGTTAAGATTAAGAATATCGGTGACCGTTACCTAGAATAAGTTTATTACATTACGTTATCAAAAGTTCTCATGTAAGTGGCTCTTTTGTCTTTTTGAGAATAAAGTATATTAAACCTATTATGCATTTTAACGTCAAAACAAGAACAGTTACCTCTATCGTCGCCACAAAAACAGCTTACATGTCTGTTTAGTACCACACTCGTTTCCGAACGCGGTTTGTGACGTATTGGGCAGCTGTCACTGTCATGTCTTTTTTGTAATGTCATTGCCGTTAACTTTGATATTCGCACGGAACGTTATCATTGAATTTCCTTTGAGAAAAATTGTAAATCCTTTTGAATCCGAGTTATATATATATAGTTTTCGGACATATTGTTTGCAATTCGAGCTTATCGAGCCTAACACCCCTTTTGCGCGTATTTACCCAGGATAGTTAGTGCATTGGACAAACGCTATTGAGGTTCAGTTAACCACCCCGCGCGTGGAAGCATAGTTCCTTTAAGACATTGGTGAGGAGTGTGAACGATTTAGTTCCGGCCCGGAGCCGCTTGTGATCTTCTTCAATAATTGTTGTGGTGCGTTCCGAACCATTACACGCTGTACGGACCAGCGCCTTTTGGAACATCGTTGGGATCTGACATCAAACTTCCCACTCATTACACCAACAAATACACATACATACATACACAGAAACGACGTGACCTCCAGGCAAGTCATTTATCCAGCGCTAGGTAAGTACATTAAGGCAAGAGTATTGTTAGTTTGGCTCCGCGATTCGCGGACATTCGACAGACCAGAGCTTGCCCTGGTTAGGCGTCGAACAATGTCGATGTTTTATTATTCCAGGCTCATCGGTGGTTACAATTTGATGGACAGCCATAGTTCCTACTAAAGCATACAAATTAGATACATGTTTCCTTTATAACGTTTATATCTTTATCCGACACATAATACAGTGTAACGTTTGTCTCTTGTTTAAGCAGTTTAAAAGCCTCAATGGCATTAGGAACGTCTTTCCCGTATCCTACGTGCATATCTAACGTTCTCTTTAGTACTCCACCTGTTCCGTCTGCTGCATTTTTACCGTGAGCAGCCTCAAAATAAGACCATGTAGCATATTTAAACCCCAATTGTTTAGTAAATCTATCAAATAGTGCGATTTTTGTCTTTTGCCGGTATTGTGTTGTTGGGCCGTCAGAATGCATATGCAAAGTATCTATCTCAGGGTGTTGATATTTTATTGAATGTAGAACTGGCAAAAGATGAGCCCAAATGGTGAAAGGGCTATGCTCGGTATTCGGAGATATTGAACAAAATCCTGCTGGATTTTCATTTTTAAGGTATGCTACGCCAGTATGTAAAGTTATTCGATCACGTGAAGATGAAAAATGCATACTCTGTATCTCTACATTATACTTACATTGGTAATTTTCAGAAAAATCAACTATAATAACAGCTTCATTGTCTTTAATATTGTCAACACATTGCCGAAATGCTTTTTGAAAAACAATCAAATGTGAATAACAACTATGACAATCTAATTTTCAAATTTTAATCTAACATTCCATATTTAAATTACCTCATACACGCAGCTACGAGTATGTCGCAAAGGAGTCTGCATTACAAAAGATGGATGTTAGTTAAAGAGCTTTAACTTGATTATTTGAATTTGTAACTTCAGATTTCCTGGTTTTCCTTTCATTTAATTTATCATGTTTGTTAGAGAGATTTCATCCTTATAATTGACCCTAACGATCGATGCAATAAAAGTACAGGGATAAATTTTTTCAGATTTTAGCCGGTTCGATTTCCGGGTGTGGGAGAAGAGAATTTTCGAAAATCTTTGAATGCAGTTTGCTTTCTATTCAAAAATAAAGGAATGTTTCTTTTGAGTAAAATTTTCCATCTGCAGTATTAAGAATATTTTCCCTCCAGGTGGCATTACAAAATTCTACCCTGTATGTGTAGATTGATGTCTGGTTTGAGACAAAATGTTATTATTGGAGCGAGAATCGAGTTTAGTTTTTAAATAGGCCGTTGCCGCTCAATCCAATTAGTTTACCTACGTGCAGTAGGTATACTAACCGAGAATTGGAAGTGTTTTGTTTTTTAATGGGCGGCTGTGTCCAACGTTGTAAACCAGTTGCTCTTGAGCCGATCGTGCCAGAAGCTGTGGACTTACTCGAACATTCTCTAAACGCCGTCTAATTCCGACTCCCTTTTTCCGATAAGACCGTTCTTTCTTTGTGATATGATGCTCGTACCATGAAGCAGCTCTGAGAGGCGATCGACATTGTCTCGACTCCGGGGAACTGTGGCGCTGGGTTTCTGCCGCTGGTGAATGCGGGCGGAGCGCGCCAGGCGGTCGGTCGATGGAATCACGCATGCGCCATGAAGGGCGGACACGTTAACCCATATATGCCCAGAAAAATTAAGGTCTATGATTTCCGTAATTTTTGGATATATTACTCATGAGGGATTTTAATTAGACCCGTATTTTTTTATTTTCAGTTTCAGTGACTGAAAGTATTTTTTTATTGATGGGTTACCCAGGACTCCGTGGGCAAATATGGTTCAGAGTTCAGAGTTTATTTATTTGTCAGAAACATGAGTATGCACACACAAAGCATGCAAGATGTTAAGTACAATGCAGAAAGGATCACAGTCATGTTTTACCTTTACGGCGTACAAATATTAAAAAGCGTATTATATAATAAAATTTGATCAATTATTTCATTAATTTTAACTATCAATATTTAAAATAAAATACAATTATTTGTTTTTTTTTTAGATTACAATAATTTACATTTGAACAATAAATTATTCAATAAATTACATAATATAGGTACAGCATACAACATTAGCAATTCAAACATCAATTAAATTAAATTTAAAGAACAAAATATTATAGTCAAAATCACTTTAAATGTCAAAATAAGAAAATATTATAGTCAAAATCAAATAAAATGTCAAAATAAGAAAATATTAACAACAGTCAACAGAACCAAAACTTCGCCCCCACACTAGAATTTACATTGGAATTAGTATGTTTTCTCCATTAGAAACTCAGCAATACTATAAAAACGGCTAAAATTGGCTGCTAAATACTCTTTTAGTTTTTTTCTAAATAACTTAGTAACAGTTATTTCTTTAAGTGCCTGTGGAAGGTGGTTAAATATACGTGGTGCCATACAGAAAACACTTTTATTTATTATTTTTTAGTGATTTAATAATTTTTGATATGTCATGTTGGCTACTGGGTGGCATAAATATGGAGTTATTATTTTTGGATATATTTTTTGTAACATTTTTACCACAATCAGGAACAGGTTTGACTTTTTCAATAAAAAAATTATTGAAAGCTTTTGCTATTTCAGTTGGATTAGTTTCTGTTTTATCGCCTACTTGAATTTGCGTAATAGCCTCCTTCGGTACATTCACTTTGGAACTGTTAATTATTTCCCATGTGGTTTTTATTTTGTTTGCAGATGTTTTGATTTTATGTGTATTTTGAGCGCGTAGTGCCATTTTAATTATTTTTTTGTACGTCGTGGAGTATTTTTTAAATTTATCTCTACTTGCGTCACTGGGGTTCAACCTATACTGCCATAGGAGTGCCCTTTTCTTTTTGCTACAAAGTCTTATTCCACGTGACACCCATTGTGGTTTCCTATATGTTTTAACTAAGACTCTTTTTATTGGAAAACATAGTTCATAGAATAACAAGAATGTCTCGATAAAAATATTGAATGCTCTATTTGGATCATTGTTTTCATAAACTTCAGAGAAGCTAATATTTTTTATACAATCATTAAATTTCTCCACATTTTCTTGATTATAATCCCTACGATGAATATACCATTGGTTAATCAAACTTTTTTTTTTAACTGGACATTTTAGTATTTGGCAGGTATGATCGGAAAGGGCAAGGTCCACGACTTCAGAATTACATTTGTTTCCTAGATTGTGTGCAAAATTATTATCATTGCATGTACCACTTTTCAGTCTAGTAGGCTGATATAATTGCAGTTTTAGATTCGAGTTAAGTAATAGACATTCTAATTCCAATGTAGTTCGAAAAAAGTAAAAATTACATGGGAAAAATAAAACGCGTTGTCCTTTATAAAATCAGTAAAATTGTTTTTTTTTAACTAGAAATATTTATAAATCAAACAATACATGTAAACGTAACCGTTTGGAGAATCAACAATAGTGCTAAGCATTGGCCATAGAATGAAATTTCTCGAAGCATTTGTCATGGAGATACACGACACGACACGACATGTGCCACACATTTTTACTGTTTCATTTTTACAGTAAGCACACCTTTTTCGACTCTGAGTAACCGTGATCATATGACCAGCCGCATGTCTTCTTACAGCTAATAGTACCCTCGTCATGACTCTCACAGGATGTCCATGTACGGCTCTTTCAGTCCCATATTTTATAGCAACGTTCTTGCTATCGACCTACGAAACTCCAGAGTGTCCACGTTTGCTTCTAGTGACCTGGCCATCAATGTTGCGTTGTTCAAGGCGACATCAATTATCCAGTTCAATATTGATGTGTACCATTTTTTTCCTCTAACGGCAATGCGATAAGTACCGATGTTTGCGTCAAGCCTATCAACGCCACCCATAAATCTATTGTATTGTGCGACCACGTTTGGTTGATCAATTTCGATTCTTCTTTTGAGAACTGCTGAGTATCTTTTGGCTTTCAAACTCAAACTCAAATCATTTATTTCAATTAGACCATTACGGCACTTTTGAAAGTCGAAAATACAATAAAAGCAAAGCTACAGTCACAGTCACAAGGCATAATAACTTGAGAAAGTACTGTAGTTGCCCGTTCCCTAACGTAGATCTCTATGGAGAAGAACGGGCAAGAAACTCCATGGACACTCTTTTAAATCAAAATATTGTTACAAAATCTTGGTTACATCATTCATGTTGAGATTATACATATATGTGAGAACGATGTAGAAAGACGTGCACATTAAGAGCGTCCAGAGTAAAATAATAAATCAAAAATTAAAAAAAAAAAAAAGTAATTAAAATGAACGAACCGTGGCAGCCAAGAGATGACCAGTCCCAATTGAGAGCGCCCGTTCACGAACATGACGCATGTATCGGCGCCAAACAACTCGACCATATTTAAGGGAATTAAATGACCCGACACACCCGCCACCATCAGCGAGACATTTGAGTGAGCATGACATTCTCTCTTAGCCACCAAGGCATATTCAAGTCAATGAAAGATAACTAAATGTAAGTGGTGGCTGAACAGTACAAAGTACTCACACATGTGCTATGCAATTATATAATACTAAAAACTGGAATCTATATAATGCAAGTAGGTATATTTTAACAATCTTCTGCAGCTTCCACAATACATTAACATGGGAATCAATTCTTCTTCTACTTCTTTCCGTGTCGATAGACTCAAATAATGCCCGACCAGTGCAATCAATTAGTTTGCAACTATGGTTGTGGAGCAGGACCAGCATGTAGCCAAGCATTTTTATCATCAATGTAATCCCCCAACTTATAATATGCTTGCCTACATAGTGTGCGTTTTATACAAGATTTAAATTTCGTCTCATTCAGTTGAAGAATGTGGGGAGGTATTTTATTGTAACATTTCAAACAGTACCCCATGAAAGATGAATCTACTTTAGCAAGCCTGAAACCTGGCTGAACTAGTTGGTCCCTATTTCTAGTGTTATAGTGGTGTCTGTCACCTCTTTTACTGAATAAATGCAGATTTTTCCTAACGTACATGATGTTTTCATAGATGTATTGACAAGGTACTGTCATGATATTAATTTCCTTAAACAGTTCTCTTAGAGAATCGCGTCTACGTAATTCATATATGGCTCTGATGGCTCTTTTCTGCAGAATAAATATAGACTCGATGTCTGCAGCCCGTCCCCATAGTAAAATACCGTATGACATAATACTATGAAAATAACTAAAATAGACTAGCCTCGCGGTATCAATATCAGTAAATTGACGGATTTTTCTAACAGCATATGCAGCTGAACTCAGCCGTCCTGCAAGAGATGTTAAATGAGGACCCCATTGTAACCTTGAGTCGAGCGTGATTCCCAAGAAAACCGTTTTATCGTCAAATTCTAGTTTCTCTTGATTCAATATTATGTCACAATCATTACTTTTGACATTTGGTAGTGCAAATCGAATGCACTTAGTTTTTTTCCCATTTAGTACTAAATTATTAGCGGTAAACCAATTATGGACCTGCAGTAGGGCGTTATTTACGTCGTCAAGATCAGTGGCACGTCTGTTTATCCTAAATATTAAAGAAGTATCGTCAGCAAACAACACCATATGCGGATGGTTGTTAAATAAACGGGGTAGGTCATTAATATATACTAAAAACAGGAAGGGACCCAATATCGAACCTTGTGGTACACCTATTTTTACATTTAAACCCATTGAATTGACACCATTTATTTGTACTTGCTGCTGTCTATCATTCAAATACGATTTTACTAAACTGAGCGCAAGTTTACCTAAACCGTAATGCTCAAGTTTCAAGATCAGGGTTTCGTGATTTACGCAATCAAATGCCTTCGAAAGGTCACAAAAGATTCCTATGGCATCTTGTGCCTCTTCCCACGCAGTAAATATGTGTTTTAATAAAGTGACACCGGCGTCAGTTGTACAACGTCCTTTGGTGAAACCATACTGTTGCTCGTGCAATATTTTATTGGTGTTAAAATGGTTAAGCATTTGATTGAGCATTATCTTTTCAAACACCTTGCTGAAAACCGGCAACACGGATACGGGCCTATAGTTATTGGTGTCTTTACTATCCCCAGATTTAAAAATGGATTTTTCTGAATGGGTTGGACGCCAAATTCATTTGACAATAAAGTCACCACGTTATTGTCATTCCAGCACACTGCACAAATGCCGTCATCTCTTTCATATCGGAAATCATAAAACCCTCTGGCCTCTTTTTTGAATGATTTCACATCGAGCAATGGACACTTATCTACTCTGTAGGCTTAGCCAAGTTGACAATCTACAATCGTTAACGCTATAGAAAACTAACCAAATGTATGGGAATGACATCTATCATCGTTAAGTCACGTGGTCAAAACAAATGAATGGAAATTTTAAAGTTAAGTCAAAACTGTAAGTTGGCTACGATTTATATGGGATGTGTAGGGATCACGATTATAGAAACGAATACATTTCATTCTATCATCTTGATCGATGTAAACTTGTCTACGAAAGTTTATATTCGTTTGTTTTGACCACGTGACTTAACGTTTACGATTGTAGAAAGAGAATCGATACGAATCGTTTGTAACTTGGCTAGGCCAGCTGTTCTGCCGAACAGTTCCAGTGATTTTTACATTCCTATTCTGTAAGTTACTTAGCAAAGAGGGTGAAGTGAAAAAGTTATCGCAATAAACAGAGAACGAACTCTCTGGGTGGTATACGTTCTTTACAGCCTCGGTTAAATTTATTACTACATGCTCCCCAAGTCCAGTTTCCCGTGGTTCAGATCGGCCTTCGTAGAGATCAGCTTGTAAACAGTAGCCCAGGCGAGTAGCTGCCACCCATTCCTTGAAACCAAAGCGAATCGGTTTGCCATGAATATGTTGTTTGCAGCCGTGACGACCGAAATACATACTCATCGATACTCAAGTTTTTCTCAATGGAAGCATAAATCAAAAACTTTTCATTCAACATGTCAAATAAAGGCCGTACCTTTGCCATTTTATCATTTGGATGCAAATTGTCATTATCAGCAACATGAAGGTATCGAAAGATTTCAAAGAATTAAATGTTTATTTATTATATTTCATCTCCCAAAGGTAATTTTATTCATAAAATTGTTGACCACTTTTCTGACATAAAAACTCTTTGCTAAGATTTAAAAAAGTATAAACCGTGCATTTTACTTTACAGCACAAGTACGTAATGAGATACATTACGATATTGAAATTGGTGAAATAAGAGACCCTTTACGAGCAAATGTGTTATAAAAAAATATAATTATTATCGAAAATATTAATAGTATTAGGTTTATGTAGTTATTTTAATTAATATCATGAGGTTATTCAATTATTTTATTTACGTGTTTAATTGTTATATTTTATTGATTATTTCAGTTATTGTAATTTTATTAATTTGTATGAATTATTATTTTCTATTAATCTATATTCTATTTTATTAGGTAATTTGTATTTATAATTTTATTTTATTAATTCACATTTTTATTACATTTTACTAATTTGTTTTGTTTTGTTATGTGTAACAGCCTTACAAATAAAAATGTGTTATACCGCATCTATTCCATTCTTATACTAAGTATAGTTATAACAGTTATAACCTAAGAATATGTCGAGAATATTTTTTTACAAATAAACCAGGTATATCTTGGGTATAACTACTCTTCCGTTATGTCAAAACGCACGATTTGGCAACAGCGCGACCAAAGAGAAACTTCTAAATAAAAACAGTCTGTCCGTAAAAACTATATGGACCCTTTGTTAACTTGACGTCACTCGACCTTTTTTTGTTCTATTCTTTGCGCGCGAACTGAGTCAATACAGTTGTAATTGAATTTGTTTATTTTTGTGGATAGAGAAATATAATTTTAAAAGTGAATATTAAAATGGCTAAAAGAGACCGATCAATCAACTGGGAGAACGATTAAAATAGAATAATCTTTATTTACGTCCCCAGTACCTCAAAACAGAAGATAGTCCACCTCCGCGCGTGTCCATATTGAGAGATCTACCAATTAATTGGTCTAAAAACACCACCTTTAGAAAATTGATATTTTAACCGTAACTGCTCATTGCTATATACCTAAATCAAAAGGATTTTCTCTTTTTTTTTATATTTTAACTTTTCTTTGAACCTGCATTAGATTTAGAGTGTTATTTACTGGTTCTACTTCTTCTATTGCATCTAATTCCATAATCAAAACGAACGTAAAATATTTAAATGCGCGTAAACAAACACAAACCGTGGTATTTTTAAGGTTATACTAGCTTTATACAAGGGTGGAGGCGCGAATAACTTCGGAATAGCAGTTGTATGAAAACTTGTCAAAGCTATACTTGGTATGCGCTATTCTTTGTTTATTTGTAGACATTTTGCTTATTCTAAGTTTATTCTCGAGTATAACTTTTATACCACGTTTATTTGTAAGGCTGTAAGTGTACATGTATGTGTGCTTTTTCGTGCAAGTACGATGTATTTCAGTGGTTATAGGTAATATCTATCAATCTATTCACCAAATATTTTATTTTAAGTATTCTGCGACCGAGTAAAAGCATTTTTGTGTTAGGTATTCTTTTAATTTTCTGTTAAATGTATTGAAATTTGGTTCTTCTTTAATTGGTTTCGGTATTTTGTTGAAGATTTTTACTGCCATGTAGTATGGGCTATGGTAAAGCATTTTGATCCGAGATTGTGGAAGATATAATCTATTTTTATGGAGTGTGTTTACGTTATGCATGTCTTTTGTTTTAGGGAAAATGTAGCTATTTTTAAATACAAATATGCAAAGGTCTTGTATGTATATAGAAGGTAAAGTTAGGAGTTTTAATTTAACAAAGAATGGTTTACAGCTTTCGGTATTGTCAATATGGGCTAGTATTCTAACACATTTTTTTTGGATTATAAATACTTCGCTTGCGTTTACGCTGTTCCCCCATAACATCACTCCATATCTTAGCCACGAGTTTGCGTAGGCATAGTATGCCGATAGTGCCGTTTCTGTATTTGTGCTGTGCTTAAGTTGAAACAAGGCGTACGTAAACTTGGATAATTTAGATTTGACTGTTTCTATGTGCTTTTTCCAATTGAGATGCGTGTCTATGTTTATACCGAGTAAGTTAAATGTAGTTACTAATTCTATAGGGGTGTCATTAAAAATTACATTGTTGGTTAGGGGGCGGGCTTTGTACGATCTAAATTGTATCATTTTGGTTTTTTTACAGTTAATTTCTAAATTGTGGTCTTGTAGCCAAAGCGTTACCGTCTGGAGAGTATTTTGTAAGATAGCATTTGGGTCAGAATTTTTGTCACATTTCACACGTATGGAGATATCATCAGCGAAAAGTACTGGTAATGTGGTTTGTTTATTTAGTATTTTTGGGAGGTCGTTGATATATATTAGAAATAGAATGCAGCCCAGAACGCTGCCTTGAGGGATGGAGCATGTGAGATTTCTCACCTGGGACCACACTGTTTTTGTCTCCCTATCTTTAATATTGTGGTGTTCAATCTGGACTATTTGCTTTCTGTTATTTTTTTTTTTTTTTTTTAGGATGGGAAATCATCAAATGACTTCTCCCGCTCTGGGCGGAGCAGGAGGGAGTGTCAGACTTTTACTGACTAAAACCCATCCATGTTCCTTCATCGCCCTTTGTGTTCCGGGGCCACGGTATCTCTTTCGAATAGTCCCGCAGCCCCGGCAGGCTTCGGCCCTTGCGGACCCCTTCACTGTTGCTGACTCTCTTTGAGGCGCGCGTGGAACACGAACGCGCCGTCGACACGGCCTGTCGTCATGAGACGTACGGACGGCGAGCTAGCCCATAGCTCCCCGTCCACAGGCCCGCGCCTACGGTGGCCGGAAGCCACCACGTGGCCCCCGACGCCCGGGGCGTCTCCCGCGGCGGCCGGGACGTGAGGATCTCTCCCTGTCCTGTTCCGCCACCTCCTTCGCTAGCATGACTGCTTCGCAGAAGGAGGTGACGGCGTCCCATTCCGTCTCGCTCCGGACCATGGCACGAACCAGGGCCGGGAGCGAGAGGTCGCCGCCGCCAATCGCCGTTACGAGGACACGGCGGTGCTCCGCCCAAGCGGGGCACACCTCCACCGTGTGCTCCACCGTGTCCTCCGGTCGATCCTCACAATGGTGACACCCGGGCGTCTCCTCCCGCCCGATTCGGTGCTGGAACTTACCGAAACAGTCGTGTCCGGTAAGAACCTAAGGCAGGCGGAAGGTGAGGACGCCGTGGCGTCTCTCCAGCCACTCCTCAAAGAGGGGACTTATCGCCACTATTGTGGCGTGCCCTGCACGGGGTAGCGATAGTCGCTCTCGTATCTGTCGCATCGAGTAGTAGGCCTAATGCATACCTTTTGTCATTTATTTGTTGGAGAGCTGTTTGGACATATTTGTAAACTGCACATGTTGTGGATCTTGTCTTCCTAAAACCATTTTGACAGTCATCAAGAATATTGTATTTTTCTAAGAAAAAGTTTTGTCTGTTGCACATAGCCTTTTCAAAAATCTTTGATAAGGTCGGCAACAACGCTATGGGTCTATAATTACTAAGGGTGTGGATATCATCTTTTTTATGTATTGGTTTTACTAGGAAAATTCTTAGTAAGTCGGGAAATATTTATATATATATATAAATATATTTATATATATATAATAAAGTACTCTAAAAGAAACCAAAATGTACATTATAACATACTTCATTTTCTTAGAAGATTTATAGTTCTAAATTTTGAACAAAACAACGTCCACACAATCTAAAAAAATTACAACTACTTTCCAAAAAACTCTTTCACCAACCCCGATTAGGTTTTTACAATTAAACGTATCCCAATTATAAATAGTGCATGCGGGGTCCGGTCCGCACTTTAGTACTTACTAAAAGTATGCACAAATCGTAAAAAATCCATGTTTAAATCTGTACTTTTACAAACCTGTTAAATCTGTTTTTTTGCGGGAACCCGCTGGATGCGAGTCGCACGGGACCCGTCAATATGGCGACACTTGGGGGCCAGAAGTGGACGTCTTGCGGCTGAAATGATGATGATGATAACTTTTACAAAAAGTTTCTACTTTAAAAAAATCCAAAACCGAGTAAAATTAAAGTTGTTTCAATTAAAAATCGTATAATTTACCCTAAAGTAAAACAAAAACTGTTACAAAACAGAAAACTCACTAATACTACAAATTGCGTCCTATTAACGCCCTTGAGAAGGGGTTTTAGTCTTGCTACTCAATGGTTTTGAAATGGCGTCGCCTGAAGTAGAGGGTGGCGCCTGTTGCACTGGGCAGTTCACAAATCACGCAAACTCAACTTTCAATAGTTTGTAGTTTCCACACCGGAATGATATTTCACACCTTAACCAAAAACTGTGTTAATGATTTTAGATCTTTCAACGGTTTCAAATCAAAACTTTCAAATTATATTATTGAAACCCACAAACAATGTTACTAGCCTACCAGTTAAGATTAAAACCGTTGAACGTGTATCCCAACCAATTTAAAAATTATGTAATTTTAAGACTAAGTAATTAGGAATATGTTAAGATTAAGAATATCGGTGACCGTTACCTAGAATAAGTTTATTACATTACGTTATCAAAAGTTCTCATGTAAGTGGCTCTTTTGTCTTTTTGAGAATAAAGTATATTAAACCTATTATGCATTTTAACGTCAAAACAAGAACAGTTACCTCTATCGTCGCCACAAAAACAGCTTACATGTCTGTTTAGTACCACACTCGTTTCCGAACGCGGTTTGTGACGTATTGGGCAGCTGTCACTGTCATGTCTTTTTTGTAATGTCATTGCCGTTAACTTTGATATTCGCACGGAACGTTATCATTGAATTTCCTTTGAGAAAAATTGTAAATCCTTTTGAATCCGAGTTATATATATATAGTTTTCGGACATATTGTTTGCAATTCGAGCTTATCGAGCCTAACACCCCTTTTGCGCGTATTTACCCAGGATAGTTAGTGCATTGGACAAACGCTATTGAGGTTCAGTTAACCACCCCGCGCGTGGAAGCATAGTTCCTTTAAGACATTGGTGAGGAGTGTGAACGATTTAGTTCCGGCCCGGAGCCGCTTGTGATCTTCTTCAATAATTGTTGTGGTGCGTTCCGAACCATTACACGCTGTACGGACCAGCGCCTTTTGGAACATCGTTGGGATCTGACATCAAACTTCCCACTCATTACACCAACAAATACACATACATACATACACAGAAACGACGTGACCTCCAGGCAAGTCATTTATCCAGCGCTAGGTAAGTACATTAAGGCAAGAGTATTGTTAGTTTGGCTCCGCGATTCGCGGACATTCGACAGACCAGAGCTTGCCCTGGTTAGGCGTCGAACAATGTCGATGTTTTATTATTCCAGGCTCATCGGTGGTTACAATTTGATGGACAGCCATAGTTCCTACTAAAGCATACAAATTAGATACATGTTTCCTTTATAACGTTTATATCTTTATCCGACACATAATACAGTGTAACGTTTGTCTCTTGTTTAAGCAGTTTAAAAGCCTCAATGGCATTAGGAACGTCTTTCCCGTATCCTACGTGCATATCTAACGTTCTCTTTAGTACTCCACCTGTTCCGTCTGCTGCATTTTTACCGTGAGCAGCCTCAAAATAAGACCATGTAGCATATTTAAACCCCAATTGTTTAGTAAATCTATCAAATAGTGCGATTTTTGTCTTTTGCCGGTATTGTGTTGTTGGGCCGTCAGAATGCATATGCAAAGTATCTATCTCAGGGTGTTGATATTTTATTGAATGTAGAACTGGCAAAAGATGAGCCCAAATGGTGAAAGGGCTATGCTCGGTATTCGGAGATATTGAACAAAATCCTGCTGGATTTTCATTTTTAAGGTATGCTACGCCAGTATGTAAAGTTATTCGATCACGTGAAGATGAAAAATGCATACTCTGTATCTCTACATTATACTTACATTGGTAATTTTCAGAAAAATCAACTATAATAACAGCTTCATTGTCTTTAATATTGTCAACACATTGCCGAAATGCTTTTTGAAAAACAATCAAATGTGAATAACAACTATGACAATCTAATTTTCAAATTTTAATCTAACATTCCATATTTAAATTACCTCATACACGCAGCTACGAGTATGTCGCAAAGGAGTCTGCATTACAAAAGATGGATGTTAGTTAAAGAGCTTTAACTTGATTATTTGAATTTGTAACTTCAGATTTCCTGGTTTTCCTTTCATTTAATTTATCATGTTTGTTAGAGAGATTTCATCCTTATAATTGACCCTAACGATCGATGCAATAAAAGTACAGGGATAAATTTTTTCAGATTTTAGCCGGTTCGATTTCCGGGTGTGGGAGAAGAGAATTTTCGAAAATCTTTGAATGCAGTTTGCTTTCTATTCAAAAATAAAGGAATGTTTCTTTTGAGTAAAATTTTCCATCTGCAGTATTAAGAATATTTTCCCTCCAGGTGGCATTACAAAATTCTACCCTGTATGTGTAGATTGATGTCTGGTTTGAGACAAAATGTTATTATTGGAGCGAGAATCGAGTTTAGTTTTTAAATAGGCCGTTGCCGCTCAATCCAATTAGTTTACCTACGTGCAGTAGGTATACTAACCGAGAATTGGAAGTGTTTTGTTTTTTAATGGGCGGCTGTGTCCAACGTTGTAAACCAGTTGCTCTTGAGCCGATCGTGCCAGAAGCTGTGGACTTACTCGAACATTCTCTAAACGCCGTCTAATTCCGACTCCCTTTTTCCGATAAGACCGTTCTTTCTTTGTGATATGATGCTCGTACCATGAAGCAGCTCTGAGAGGCGATCGACATTGTCTCGACTCCGGGGAACTGTGGCGCTGGGTTTCTGCCGCTGGTGAATGCGGGCGGAGCGCGCCAGGCGGTCGGTCGATGGAATCACGCATGCGCCATGAAGGGCGGACACGTTAACCCATATATGCCCAGAAAAATTAAGGTCTATGATTTCCGTAATTTTTGGATATATTACTCATGAGGGATTTTAATTAGACCCGTATTTTTTTATTTTCAGTTTCAGTGACTGAAAGTATTTTTTTATTGATGGGTTACCCAGGACTCCGTGGGCAAATATGGTTCAGAGTTCAGAGTTTATTTATTTGTCAGAAACATGAGTATGCACACACAAAGCATGCAAGATGTTAAGTACAATGCAGAAAGGATCACAGTCATGTTTTACCTTTACGGCGTACAAATATTAAAAAGCGTATTATATAATAAAATTTGATCAATTATTTCATTAATTTTAACTATCAATATTTAAAATAAAATACAATTATTTGTTTTTTTTTTAGATTACAATAATTTACATTTGAACAATAAATTATTCAATAAATTACATAATATAGGTACAGCATACAACATTAGCAATTCAAACATCAATTAAATTAAATTTAAAGAACAAAATATTATAGTCAAAATCACTTTAAATGTCAAAATAAGAAAATATTATAGTCAAAATCAAATAAAATGTCAAAATAAGAAAATATTAACAACAGTCAACAGAACCAAAACTTCGCCCCCACACTAGAATTTACATTGGAATTAGTATGTTTTCTCCATTAGAAACTCAGCAATACTATAAAAACGGCTAAAATTGGCTGCTAAATACTCTTTTAGTTTTTTTCTAAATAACTTAGTAACAGTTATTTCTTTAAGTGCCTGTGGAAGGTGGTTAAATATACGTGGTGCCATACAGAAAACACTTTTATTTATTATTTTTTAGTGATTTAATAATTTTTGATATGTCATGTTGGCTACTGGGTGGCATAAATATGGAGTTATTATTTTTGGATATATTTTTTGTAACATTTTTACCACAATCAGGAACAGGTTTGACTTTTTCAATAAAAAAATTATTGAAAGCTTTTGCTATTTCAGTTGGATTAGTTTCTGTTTTATCGCCTACTTGAATTTGCGTAATAGCCTCCTTCGGTACATTCACTTTGGAACTGTTAATTATTTCCCATGTGGTTTTTATTTTGTTTGCAGATGTTTTGATTTTATGTGTATTTTGAGCGCGTAGTGCCATTTTAATTATTTTTTTGTACGTCGTGGAGTATTTTTTAAATTTATCTCTACTTGCGTCACTGGGGTTCAACCTATACTGCCATAGGAGTGCCCTTTTCTTTTTGCTACAAAGTCTTATTCCACGTGACACCCATTGTGGTTTCCTATATGTTTTAACTAAGACTCTTTTTATTGGAAAACATAGTTCATAGAATAACAAGAATGTCTCGATAAAAATATTGAATGCTCTATTTGGATCATTGTTTTCATAAACTTCAGAGAAGCTAATATTTTTTATACAATCATTAAATTTCTCCACATTTTCTTGATTATAATCCCTACGATGAATATACCATTGGTTAATCAAACTTTTTTTTTTAACTGGACATTTTAGTATTTGGCAGGTATGATCGGAAAGGGCAAGGTCCACGACTTCAGAATTACATTTGTTTCCTAGATTGTGTGCAAAATTATTATCATTGCATGTACCACTTTTCAGTCTAGTAGGCTGATATAATTGCAGTTTTAGATTCGAGTTAAGTAATAGACATTCTAATTCCAATGTAGTTCGAAAAAAGTAAAAATTACATGGGAAAAATAAAACGCGTTGTCCTTTATAAAATCAGTAAAATTGTTTTTTTTTAACTAGAAATATTTATAAATCAAACAATACATGTAAACGTAACCGTTTGGAGAATCAACAATAGTGCTAAGCATTGGCCATAGAATGAAATTTCTCGAAGCATTTGTCATGGAGATACACGACACGACACGACATGTGCCACACATTTTTACTGTTTCATTTTTACAGTAAGCACACCTTTTTCGACTCTGAGTAACCGTGATCATATGACCAGCCGCATGTCTTCTTACAGCTAATAGTACCCTCGTCATGACTCTCACAGGATGTCCATGTACGGCTCTTTCAGTCCCATATTTTATAGCAACGTTCTTGCTATCGACCTACGAAACTCCAGAGTGTCCACGTTTGCTTCTAGTGACCTGGCCATCAATGTTGCGTTGTTCAAGGCGACATCAATTATCCAGTTCAATATTGATGTGTACCATTTTTTTCCTCTAACGGCAATGCGATAAGTACCGATGTTTGCGTCAAGCCTATCAACGCCACCCATAAATCTATTGTATTGTGCGACCACGTTTGGTTGATCAATTTCGATTCTTCTTTTGAGAACTGCTGAGTATCTTTTGGCTTTCAAACTCAAACTCAAATCATTTATTTCAATTAGACCATTACGGCACTTTTGAAAGTCGAAAATACAATAAAAGCAAAGCTACAGTCACAGTCACAAGGCATAATAACTTGAGAAAGTACTGTAGTTGCCCGTTCCCTAACGTAGATCTCTATGGAGAAGAACGGGCAAGAAACTCCATGGACACTCTTTTAAATCAAAATATTGTTACAAAATCTTGGTTACATCATTCATGTTGAGATTATACATATATGTGAGAACGATGTAGAAAGACGTGCACATTAAGAGCGTCCAGAGTAAAATAATAAATCAAAAATTAAAAAAAAAAAAAAGTAATTAAAATGAACGAACCGTGGCAGCCAAGAGATGACCAGTCCCAATTGAGAGCGCCCGTTCACGAACATGACGCATGTATCGGCGCCAAACAACTCGACCATATTTAAGGGAATTAAATGACCCGACACACCCGCCACCATCAGCGAGACATTTGAGTGAGCATGACATTCTCTCTTAGCCACCAAGGCATATTCAAGTCAATGAAAGATAACTAAATGTAAGTGGTGGCTGAACAGTACAAAGTACTCACACATGTGCTATGCAATTATATAATACTAAAAACTGGAATCTATATAATGCAAGTAGGTATATTTTAACAATCTTCTGCAGCTTCCACAATACATTAACATGGGAATCAATTCTTCTTCTACTTCTTTCCGTGTCGATAGACTCAAATAATGCCCGACCAGTGCAATCAATTAGTTTGCAACTATGGTTGTGGAGCAGGACCAGCATGTAGCCAAGCATTTTTATCATCAATGTAATCCCCCAACTTATAATATGCTTGCCTACATAGTGTGCGTTTTATACAAGATTTAAATTTCGTCTCATTCAGTTGAAGAATGTGGGGAGGTATTTTATTGTAACATTTCAAACAGTACCCCATGAAAGATGAATCTACTTTAGCAAGCCTGAAACCTGGCTGAACTAGTTGGTCCCTATTTCTAGTGTTATAGTGGTGTCTGTCACCTCTTTTACTGAATAAATGCAGATTTTTCCTAACGTACATGATGTTTTCATAGATGTATTGACAAGGTACTGTCATGATATTAATTTCCTTAAACAGTTCTCTTAGAGAATCGCGTCTACGTAATTCATATATGGCTCTGATGGCTCTTTTCTGCAGAATAAATATAGACTCGATGTCTGCAGCCCGTCCCCATAGTAAAATACCGTATGACATAATACTATGAAAATAACTAAAATAGACTAGCCTCGCGGTATCAATATCAGTAAATTGACGGATTTTTCTAACAGCATATGCAGCTGAACTCAGCCGTCCTGCAAGAGATGTTAAATGAGGACCCCATTGTAACCTTGAGTCGAGCGTGATTCCCAAGAAAACCGTTTTATCGTCAAATTCTAGTTTCTCTTGATTCAATATTATGTCACAATCATTACTTTTGACATTTGGTAGTGCAAATCGAATGCACTTAGTTTTTTTCCCATTTAGTACTAAATTATTAGCGGTAAACCAATTATGGACCTGCAGTAGGGCGTTATTTACGTCGTCAAGATCAGTGGCACGTCTGTTTATCCTAAATATTAAAGAAGTATCGTCAGCAAACAACACCATATGCGGATGGTTGTTAAATAAACGGGGTAGGTCATTAATATATACTAAAAACAGGAAGGGACCCAATATCGAACCTTGTGGTACACCTATTTTTACATTTAAACCCATTGAATTGACACCATTTATTTGTACTTGCTGCTGTCTATCATTCAAATACGATTTTACTAAACTGAGCGCAAGTTTACCTAAACCGTAATGCTCAAGTTTCAAGATCAGGGTTTCGTGATTTACGCAATCAAATGCCTTCGAAAGGTCACAAAAGATTCCTATGGCATCTTGTGCCTCTTCCCACGCAGTAAATATGTGTTTTAATAAAGTGACACCGGCGTCAGTTGTACAACGTCCTTTGGTGAAACCATACTGTTGCTCGTGCAATATTTTATTGGTGTTAAAATGGTTAAGCATTTGATTGAGCATTATCTTTTCAAACACCTTGCTGAAAACCGGCAACACGGATACGGGCCTATAGTTATTGGTGTCTTTACTATCCCCAGATTTAAAAATGGATTTTTCTGAATGGGTTGGACGCCAAATTCATTTGACAATAAAGTCACCACGTTATTGTCATTCCAGCACACTGCACAAATGCCGTCATCTCTTTCATATCGGAAATCATAAAACCCTCTGGCCTCTTTTTTGAATGATTTCACATCGAGCAATGGACACTTATCTACTCTGTAGGCTTAGCCAAGTTGACAATCTACAATCGTTAACGCTATAGAAAACTAACCAAATGTATGGGAATGACATCTATCATCGTTAAGTCACGTGGTCAAAACAAATGAATGGAAATTTTAAAGTTAAGTCAAAACTGTAAGTTGGCTACGATTTATATGGGATGTGTAGGGATCACGATTATAGAAACGAATACATTTCATTCTATCATCTTGATCGATGTAAACTTGTCTACGAAAGTTTATATTCGTTTGTTTTGACCACGTGACTTAACGTTTACGATTGTAGAAAGAGAATCGATACGAATCGTTTGTAACTTGGCTAGGCCAGCTGTTCTGCCGAACAGTTCCAGTGATTTTTACATTCCTATTCTGTAAGTTACTTAGCAAAGAGGGTGAAGTGAAAAAGTTATCGCAATAAACAGAGAACGAACTCTCTGGGTGGTATACGTTCTTTACAGCCTCGGTTAAATTTATTACTACATGCTCCCCAAGTCCAGTTTCCCGTGGTTCAGATCGGCCTTCGTAGAGATCAGCTTGTAAACAGTAGCCCAGGCGAGTAGCTGCCACCCATTCCTTGAAACCAAAGCGAATCGGTTTGCCATGAATATGTTGTTTGCAGCCGTGACGACCGAAATACATACTCATCGATACTCAAGTTTTTCTCAATGGAAGCATAAATCAAAAACTTTTCATTCAACATGTCAAATAAAGGCCGTACCTTTGCCATTTTATCATTTGGATGCAAATTGTCATTATCAGCAACATGAAGGTATCGAAAGATTTCAAAGAATTAAATGTTTATTTATTATATTTCATCTCCCAAAGGTAATTTTATTCATAAAATTGTTGACCACTTTTCTGACATAAAAACTCTTTGCTAAGATTTAAAAAAGTATAAACCGTGCATTTTACTTTACAGCACAAGTACGTAATGAGATACATTACGATATTGAAATTGGTGAAATAAGAGACCCTTTACGAGCAAATGTGTTATAAAAAAATATAATTATTATCGAAAATATTAATAGTATTAGGTTTATGTAGTTATTTTAATTAATATCATGAGGTTATTCAATTATTTTATTTACGTGTTTAATTGTTATATTTTATTGATTATTTCAGTTATTGTAATTTTATTAATTTGTATGAATTATTATTTTCTATTAATCTATATTCTATTTTATTAGGTAATTTGTATTTATAATTTTATTTTATTAATTCACATTTTTATTACATTTTACTAATTTGTTTTGTTTTGTTATGTGTAACAGCCTTACAAATAAAAATGTGTTATACCGCATCTATTCCATTCTTATACTAAGTATAGTTATAACAGTTATAACCTAAGAATATGTCGAGAATATTTTTTTACAAATAAACCAGGTATATCTTGGGTATAACTACTCTTCCGTTATGTCAAAACGCACGATTTGGCAACAGCGCGACCAAAGAGAAACTTCTAAATAAAAACAGTCTGTCCGTAAAAACTATATGGACCCTTTGTTAACTTGACGTCACTCGACCTTTTTTTGTTCTATTCTTTGCGCGCGAACTGAGTCAATACAGTTGTAATTGAATTTGTTTATTTTTGTGGATAGAGAAATATAATTTTAAAAGTGAATATTAAAATGGCTAAAAGAGACCGATCAATCAACTGGGAGAACGATTAAAATAGAATAATCTTTATTTACGTCCCCAGTACCTCAAAACAGAAGATAGTCCACCTCCGCGCGTGTCCATATTGAGAGATCTACCAATTAATTGGTCTAAAAACACCACCTTTAGAAAATTGATATTTTAACCGTAACTGCTCATTGCTATATACCTAAATCAAAAGGATTTTCTCTTTTTTTTTATATTTTAACTTTTCTTTGAACCTGCATTAGATTTAGAGTGTTATTTACTGGTTCTACTTCTTCTATTGCATCTAATTCCATAATCAAAACGAACGTAAAATATTTAAATGCGCGTAAACAAACACAAACCGTGGTATTTTTAAGGTTATACTAGCTTTATACAAGGGTGGAGGCGCGAATAACTTCGGAATAGCAGTTGTATGAAAACTTGTCAAAGCTATACTTGGTATGCGCTATTCTTTGTTTATTTGTAGACATTTTGCTTATTCTAAGTTTATTCTCGAGTATAACTTTTATACCACGTTTATTTGTAAGGCTGTAAGTGTACATGTATGTGTGCTTTTTCGTGCAAGTACGATGTATTTCAGTGGTTATAGGTAATATCTATCAATCTATTCACCAAATATTTTATTTTAAGTATTCTGCGACCGAGTAAAAGCATTTTTGTGTTAGGTATTCTTTTAATTTTCTGTTAAATGTATTGAAATTTGGTTCTTCTTTAATTGGTTTCGGTATTTTGTTGAAGATTTTTACTGCCATGTAGTATGGGCTATGGTAAAGCATTTTGATCCGAGATTGTGGAAGATATAATCTATTTTTATGGAGTGTGTTTACGTTATGCATGTCTTTTGTTTTAGGGAAAATGTAGCTATTTTTAAATACAAATATGCAAAGGTCTTGTATGTATATAGAAGGTAAAGTTAGGAGTTTTAATTTAACAAAGAATGGTTTACAGCTTTCGGTATTGTCAATATGGGCTAGTATTCTAACACATTTTTTTTGGATTATAAATACTTCGCTTGCGTTTACGCTGTTCCCCCATAACATCACTCCATATCTTAGCCACGAGTTTGCGTAGGCATAGTATGCCGATAGTGCCGTTTCTGTATTTGTGCTGTGCTTAAGTTGAAACAAGGCGTACGTAAACTTGGATAATTTAGATTTGACTGTTTCTATGTGCTTTTTCCAATTGAGATGCGTGTCTATGTTTATACCGAGTAAGTTAAATGTAGTTACTAATTCTATAGGGGTGTCATTAAAAATTACATTGTTGGTTAGGGGGCGGGCTTTGTACGATCTAAATTGTATCATTTTGGTTTTTTTACAGTTAATTTCTAAATTGTGGTCTTGTAGCCAAAGCGTTACCGTCTGGAGAGTATTTTGTAAGATAGCATTTGGGTCAGAATTTTTGTCACATTTCACACGTATGGAGATATCATCAGCGAAAAGTACTGGTAATGTGGTTTGTTTATTTAGTATTTTTGGGAGGTCGTTGATATATATTAGAAATAGAATGCAGCCCAGAACGCTGCCTTGAGGGATGGAGCATGTGAGATTTCTCACCTGGGACCACACTGTTTTTGTCTCCCTATCTTTAATATTGTGGTGTTCAATCTGGACTATTTGCTTTCTGTTATTTTTTTTTTTTTTTTTTAGGATGGGAAATCATCAAATGACTTCTCCCGCTCTGGGCGGAGCAGGAGGGAGTGTCAGACTTTTACTGACTAAAACCCATCCATGTTCCTTCATCGCCCTTTGTGTTCCGGGGCCACGGTATCTCTTTCGAATAGTCCCGCAGCCCCGGCAGGCTTCGGCCCTTGCGGACCCCTTCACTGTTGCTGACTCTCTTTGAGGCGCGCGTGGAACACGAACGCGCCGTCGACACGGCCTGTCGTCATGAGACGTACGGACGGCGAGCTAGCCCATAGCTCCCCGTCCACAGGCCCGCGCCTACGGTGGCCGGAAGCCACCACGTTGCCCCCGACGCCCGGGGCGTCTCCCGCGGCGGCCGGGACGTGAGGATCTCTCCCTGTCCTGTTCCGCCACCTCCTTCGCTAGCATGACTGCTTCGCAGAAGGAGGTGACGGCGTCCCATTCCGTCTCGCTCCGGACCATGGCACGAACCAGGGCCGGGAGCGAGAGGTCGCCGCCGCCAATCGCCGTTACGAGGACACGGCGGTGCTCCGCCCAAGCGGGGCACACCTCCACCGTGTGCTCCACCGTGTCCTCCGGTCGATCCTCACAATGGTGACACCCGGGCGTCTCCTCCCGCCCGATTCGGTGCTGGAACTTACCGAAACAGTCGTGTCCGGTAAGAACCTAAGGCAGGCGGAAGGTGAGGACGCCGTGGCGTCTCTCCAGCCACTCCTCAAAGAGGGGACTTATCGCCACTATTGTGGCGTGCCCTGCACGGGGTAGCGATAGTCGCTCTCGTATCTGTCGCATCGAGTAGTAGGCCTAATGCATACCTTTTGTCATTTATTTGTTGGAGAGCTGTTTGGACATATTTGTAAACTGCACATGTTGTGGATCTTGTCTTCCTAAAACCATTTTGACAGTCATCAAGAATATTGTATTTTTCTAAGAAAAAGTTTTGTCTGTTGCACATAGCCTTTTCAAAAATCTTTGATAAGGTCGGCAACAACGCTATGGGTCTATAATTACTAAGGGTGTGGATATCATCTTTTTTATGTATTGGTTTTACTAGGAAAATTCTTAGTAAGTCGGGAAATATTTATATATATATATAAATATATTTATATATATATAATAAAGTACTCTAAAAGAAACCAAAATGTACATTATAACATACTTCATTTTCTTAGAAGATTTATAGTTCTAAATTTTGAACAAAACAACGTCCACACAATCTAAAAAAATTACAACTACTTTCCAAAAAACTCTTTCACCAACCCCGATTAGGTTTTTACAATTAAACGTATCCCAATTATAAATAGTGCATGCGGGGTCCGGTCCGCACTTTAGTACTTACTAAAAGTATGCACAAATCGTAAAAAATCCATGTTTAAATCTGTACTTTTACAAACCTGTTAAATCTGTTTTTTTGCGGGAACCCGCTGGATGCGAGTCGCACGGGACCCGTCAATATGGCGACACTTGGGGGCCAGAAGTGGACGTCTTGCGGCTGAAATGATGATGATGATAACTTTTACAAAAAGTTTCTACTTTAAAAAAATCCAAAACCGAGTAAAATTAAAGTTGTTTCAATTAAAAATCGTATAATTTACCCTAAAGTAAAACAAAAACTGTTACAAAACAGAAAACTCACTAATACTACAAATTGCGTCCTATTAACGCCCTTGAGAAGGGGTTTTAGTCTTGCTACTCAATGGTTTTGAAATGGCGTCGCCTGAAGTAGAGGGTGGCGCCTGTTGCACTGGGCAGTTCACAAATCACGCAAACTCAACTTTCAATAGTTTGTAGTTTCCACACCGGAATGATATTTCACACCTTAACCAAAAACTGTGTTAATGATTTTAGATCTTTCAACGGTTTCAAATCAAAACTTTCAAATTATATTATTGAAACCCACAAACAATGTTACTAGCCTACCAGTTAAGATTAAAACCGTTGAACGTGTATCCCAACCAATTTAAAAATTATGTAATTTTAAGACTAAGTAATTAGGAATATGTTAAGATTAAGAATATCGGTGACCGTTACCTAGAATAAGTTTATTACATTACGTTATCAAAAGTTCTCATGTAAGTGGCTCTTTTGTCTTTTTGAGAATAAAGTATATTAAACCTATTATGCATTTTAACGTCAAAACAAGAACAGTTACCTCTATCGTCGCCACAAAAACAGCTTACATGTCTGTTTAGTACCACACTCGTTTCCGAACGCGGTTTGTGACGTATTGGGCAGCTGTCACTGTCATGTCTTTTTTGTAATGTCATTGCCGTTAACTTTGATATTCGCACGGAACGTTATCATTGAATTTCCTTTGAGAAAAATTGTAAATCCTTTTGAATCCGAGTTATATATATATAGTTTTCGGACATATTGTTTGCAATTCGAGCTTATCGAGCCTAACACCCCTTTTGCGCGTATTTACCCAGGATAGTTAGTGCATTGGACAAACGCTATTGAGGTTCAGTTAACCACCCCGCGCGTGGAAGCATAGTTCCTTTAAGACATTGGTGAGGAGTGTGAACGATTTAGTTCCGGCCCGGAGCCGCTTGTGATCTTCTTCAATAATTGTTGTGGTGCGTTCCGAACCATTACACGCTGTACGGACCAGCGCCTTTTGGAACATCGTTGGGATCTGACATCAAACTTCCCACTCATTACACCAACAAATACACATACATACATACACAGAAACGACGTGACCTCCAGGCAAGTCATTTATCCAGCGCTAGGTAAGTACATTAAGGCAAGAGTATTGTTAGTTTGGCTCCGCGATTCGCGGACATTCGACAGACCAGAGCTTGCCCTGGTTAGGCGTCGAACAATGTCGATGTTTTATTATTCCAGGCTCATCGGTGGTTACAATTTGATGGACAGCCATAGTTCCTACTAAAGCATACAAATTAGATACATGTTTCCTTTATAACGTTTATATCTTTATCCGACACATAATACAGTGTAACGTTTGTCTCTTGTTTAAGCAGTTTAAAAGCCTCAATGGCATTAGGAACGTCTTTCCCGTATCCTACGTGCATATCTAACGTTCTCTTTAGTACTCCACCTGTTCCGTCTGCTGCATTTTTACCGTGAGCAGCCTCAAAATAAGACCATGTAGCATATTTAAACCCCAATTGTTTAGTAAATCTATCAAATAGTGCGATTTTTGTCTTTTGCCGGTATTGTGTTGTTGGGCCGTCAGAATGCATATGCAAAGTATCTATCTCAGGGTGTTGATATTTTATTGAATGTAGAACTGGCAAAAGATGAGCCCAAATGGTGAAAGGGCTATGCTCGGTATTCGGAGATATTGAACAAAATCCTGCTGGATTTTCATTTTTAAGGTATGCTACGCCAGTATGTAAAGTTATTCGATCACGTGAAGATGAAAAATGCATACTCTGTATCTCTACATTATACTTACATTGGTAATTTTCAGAAAAATCAACTATAATAACAGCTTCATTGTCTTTAATATTGTCAACACATTGCCGAAATGCTTTTTGAAAAACAATCAAATGTGAATAACAACTATGACAATCTAATTTTCAAATTTTAATCTAACATTCCATATTTAAATTACCTCATACACGCAGCTACGAGTATGTCGCAAAGGAGTCTGCATTACAAAAGATGGATGTTAGTTAAAGAGCTTTAACTTGATTATTTGAATTTGTAACTTCAGATTTCCTGGTTTTCCTTTCATTTAATTTATCATGTTTGTTAGAGAGATTTCATCCTTATAATTGACCCTAACGATCGATGCAATAAAAGTACAGGGATAAATTTTTTCAGATTTTAGCCGGTTCGATTTCCGGGTGTGGGAGAAGAGAATTTTCGAAAATCTTTGAATGCAGTTTGCTTTCTATTCAAAAATAAAGGAATGTTTCTTTTGAGTAAAATTTTCCATCTGCAGTATTAAGAATATTTTCCCTCCAGGTGGCATTACAAAATTCTACCCTGTATGTGTAGATTGATGTCTGGTTTGAGACAAAATGTTATTATTGGAGCGAGAATCGAGTTTAGTTTTTAAATAGGCCGTTGCCGCTCAATCCAATTAGTTTACCTACGTGCAGTAGGTATACTAACCGAGAATTGGAAGTGTTTTGTTTTTTAATGGGCGGCTGTGTCCAACGTTGTAAACCAGTTGCTCTTGAGCCGATCGTGCCAGAAGCTGTGGACTTACTCGAACATTCTCTAAACGCCGTCTAATTCCGACTCCCTTTTTCCGATAAGACCGTTCTTTCTTTGTGATATGATGCTCGTACCATGAAGCAGCTCTGAGAGGCGATCGACATTGTCTCGACTCCGGGGAACTGTGGCGCTGGGTTTCTGCCGCTGGTGAATGCGGGCGGAGCGCGCCAGGCGGTCGGTCGATGGAATCACGCATGCGCCATGAAGGGCGGACACGTTAACCCATATATGCCCAGAAAAATTAAGGTCTATGATTTCCGTAATTTTTGGATATATTACTCATGAGGGATTTTAATTAGACCCGTATTTTTTTATTTTCAGTTTCAGTGACTGAAAGTATTTTTTTATTGATGGGTTACCCAGGACTCCGTGGGCAAATATGGTTCAGAGTTCAGAGTTTATTTATTTGTCAGAAACATGAGTATGCACACACAAAGCATGCAAGATGTTAAGTACAATGCAGAAAGGATCACAGTCATGTTTTACCTTTACGGCGTACAAATATTAAAAAGCGTATTATATAATAAAATTTGATCAATTATTTCATTAATTTTAACTATCAATATTTAAAATAAAATACAATTATTTGTTTTTTTTTTAGATTACAATAATTTACATTTGAACAATAAATTATTCAATAAATTACATAATATAGGTACAGCATACAACATTAGCAATTCAAACATCAATTAAATTAAATTTAAAGAACAAAATATTATAGTCAAAATCACTTTAAATGTCAAAATAAGAAAATATTATAGTCAAAATCAAATAAAATGTCAAAATAAGAAAATATTAACAACAGTCAACAGAACCAAAACTTCGCCCCCACACTAGAATTTACATTGGAATTAGTATGTTTTCTCCATTAGAAACTCAGCAATACTATAAAAACGGCTAAAATTGGCTGCTAAATACTCTTTTAGTTTTTTTCTAAATAACTTAGTAACAGTTATTTCTTTAAGTGCCTGTGGAAGGTGGTTAAATATACGTGGTGCCATACAGAAAACACTTTTACGCATTAATACTGTATTGGATGGTCTCACACACAATCTGTGCTTGTATTTCTCGCGCCGGTTACGGTTATCCATATCTCATTGTTTCTTAAACAGATGCGGATTTGTTTTTACGAACATCGCAATTTCAAAGATATAGAGTGATGGGAGGGTAAAAATTTTATATTTTACAAAGAATGGTTTGCATGAGTCGGTTGTTTTAGGCCGAACATGGTTCTAATACATTTCTTCTGTGACCTGAATATTAACTCTTTGAGGGTTGAGTTTCCCCAGAAGATAACACCAAATCTCAGAAGAGGACCAACAATGCCATGATACGCCGTGAGCATGGCCACACCCAGAACAGGAGAGATTTTGTAGAGCATATAGGCTGATTTACTCAGTCGTTTGATTAACTCCCCTAAATGTGGTTTCCAGTTTAATTTTTTATCTATTGTGAGCCCTAAGAACTTACTTACATCTGCTTTACTTATGTGTTTGTTATTGTTGTGTATATAAAGGTTATTATTAATGTTCAAACGCTGACTGAATAACATTACTTTGGTTTTATCAATGTTTATTTTAAGATTATTATTACTAAGCCATGTAATAATGGAATCAACTGTATTATTTATGTCATCTTCATAATTTTGATCATCTATGTATTTAATAGTTACTGTGCTATCATCGGCAAAAAGTGACATCGGATTATTTGTTACATTTGGTAGATCATTAATATAAATTATGAACAATAGAGGGCCCAGGACACTTCTTTGTGGAACGCCATACATAACTGATTTGCGTTTGGAACTAAATATCTGCTCTTCTTTAGTTACATGATTGCATTGACTTATTTCAACATACTGCTTTCTGTTTCTGAGGTATGATTCAATCAACTGTAGAACGTTTCCCCTGATTCCGTAAGCATCTAATTTATCTAGTAATATTTTATGGTCCACGTAGTCAAATGCCTGTGTCATATCGCAGAACACTGAACATACTGGACGCCTTTTATCAACATTTTCTACTACATAATTTAGGAAATCGTAGATTGCCATATTTATGGTCTTACTTTTTCTAAAACCTTTTTGATCATCTGTCAGAATGTTCATTTTTTCTAAAAAATATATATATGTCGCCGCAAGAGTCTCTATCTGCTAAGATTTCATCTAAGTAATAACACTCATGGTTCTATTCCATGATGGTATTGATGAACCTGCCATCTCTGCTTGGCAGTACGATTATTACAAACATTGTTATCGATTAACTGAATAGTTAAGCGCCATCTATTGGTTTTTGTATTAACTAGTACTTAGATCTTCAAGTGACAATTTAGAGAGTAATTGATTAAACTAAAGTATTTATCTAGAATTACAGTTAAAATTAACTTAACTTAAAGTTTAAATACTTTATGGCACTTGGGATTTTACCAATTTGTTATTGCCCTTTTGGCACTATGATTTGTTTGTATGGCAACATTCCACAGTGTTGTGGAATGTGGCGCTAAGTACGATTTTAGTGGTCAATGACTCAATTTATAATTTTAAACTACGAATAAATCAGTTTTCCTAAAACTAACTACAAACCAAAAAGTAACAAGATTATTTACAAAGCAATTTGTTAGGGAAAGACCTGTTCTTAGTATTAATTAGACCTGCCTTCGAACTACCGGAAATGGTTTTAAAAACAAAGTGTAATAAGTAATGAAGCGAGTAATTTAGCTTAAACTTAATAACACCTTTGCATTTGTGAATATTAGTATTGTTTAATTATCACAATAATTAATTGTGAAGTATTCTGGTATTGCTTGTATGTTATAATGAACTTACGATGTAATGAATCACTGAATTGAGTGGGCGTGTCACTTCCGCCGACTCAAGATGGACGCGCGTACGCCGACGTGTCTCGTTAGCTTAGGATTAGCAAAACAATTGAAACACTAAGTAATTATAAGTGTTTATTGAAGTGAACAATATTAAGTTGTGAAAACAAGAAATGTAACACGATTTAAAAGAGTGTATGGAGTTTCTTCGTCCGTTCTTCTCCATATCAAACACATGCGAACGGACGGCTCAACTCTAGAATGTTTCTAATAAATGTGCCTGTACCTAAATGGTTTAATAAAAATAAACGTTTGGAGTTTGAGTCAAGTGCTGTGTGTGATTTCAAATACCCTACCCTAATCGCACGGCGATGTGATGGCTAGAGAATGAAAGATGATATGGCGGCGGATGGCGCCAATATTGTGGACAGTGTTCCTCTAAGGAGTCTAAGCTTTCCCTGCCGTGATATATATTTGTACATATAAATATTTTTCGAATACTTTTGATAATATAGGTACAAGCGCTATTGGTCTATATGACTCCAGTGACATCTTCTCAGTTTTTTTCAGAAGTGGTTTTATAACGGCAATTTTGAGGTGTTCTGGGTATACACCTTCAGTTATGCATAGGTTTAGAATATGGCTTAGTGGTTTGCTAATGATGTCAGCGACTTCTTTGACTATATGTGTGGAAATACCATCATGTCCCGTACTCTTTGTATTTTTAGTGATTTAATAATTTTTGATATGTCATGTTGGCTACTGGGTGGCATAAATATGGAGTTATTATTTTTGAATATATTTTTTGTAACATTTTTACCACAATCAGGAACAGGTTTGACTTTTTCAATAAAAAAATTATTGAAAGCTTTTGCTATTTCAGTTGGATTAGTTTCTGTTTTATCGCCTACTTGAATTTGCGTAATAGCCTCCTTCGGTACATTCACTTTGGAACTGTTAATTATTTCCTATGTGGTTTTTATTTTGTTTGCAGATGTTTTGATTTTATGTGTATTTTGAGCGCGTTGTGTCATTTTAATTATTTTTTTGTACGTCGTAGAGTATTTTTTAAATTTATCTCTACTTGCGTCACTGGGGTTCAATCTATACTGCCATAGGAGTGCCCTTTTCTTTTTGCTACAAAGTCTTATTCCACGTGACACCCATTGTGGTTTCCTATATGTTTTAACTAAGACTCTTTTTATTGGAAAACATAGTTCATAGAATAACAAGAATGTCTCGATAAAAATATTGAATGCTCTATTTGGATCATTGTTTTCAAAAACTTCAGAGAAGCTAATATTTTTTATACAATCATTAAATTTCCACATTTTCTTGATTATAATCCCTACGATGAATATACCATTGGTTAATCAAACTTTTTTTTTTAACTGGACATTTTAGTATTTGGCAGGTATGATCGGAAAGGGCAAGGTCAGACTTCAGAATTACATTTGTTTCCTAGATTGTGTGCAAAATTATCAATGCATGTACCACTTTTCAGTCTAGTAGGCTGATATAATTGCAGTTTTAGATTCGAGTTAAGTAATAGACATTCTAATTCCAATGTAGTTCGAAAAAAGTAAAAATTATATGGGAAAAATAAAACGCGTTGTGCTTTATAAAATCAGTCAAATTGTTTTTTTAAAACTAGAAATATTTATAAATCAAACAATACATGTATACGTAACCGTTTGGAGAATCAACAATAGTGCTAAGCATTGGCCATATAATGAAATTTCTCGAAGCATTTATCATGGAGATTGACACGACATGTGCCACACATTTTTACTGTTTTATTTTTACAGTAAGCACACCTTTTTCGACTCTGAGTAACCGTGATCATATGTCCAGCCGCATGTCTTCTTACAGCTAATGGTACCCTCGTCATGACTCTCACAGGATGTCCAGGTACGGCTCTTTCAGTCCCATATTTTATAGCAACGTTCTTGCTATCGACCTACGAAACTCCAGAGTGTCCACGTTTGCTCCTAGTGACCTGGCCATCAATGTTGCGTTGTTCATGGCGACATCAATTATCCAGGTCAATATTGATGTGTACCATTTTTTTCCTCTAACGGCAATGCGATATGTACCGATGTTTGCGTCAAGCCTATCAACGCCACCCATAAATCTATTGTATTGTGCGACCACGTTTGGTTGATCAATTTCGATTCTTCTTTTGAGAACTGCTGAGTATCTTTTGGCTTTCTGAATGGGTTGGACGCCAAATTCATTTGACAATAAAGTCACCACGTTATTGTCATTCCAGCACACTGCACAAATGCCGTCATCTCTTTCATATCGGAAATCATAAAACCCTCTGGCCTCTTTTTTGAATGATTTCACATCGAGCAATGGACACTTATCTACTCTGTTCTGCCGAACAGTTCCAGTGATTTTTACATTCCTATTCTGTAAGTTACTTAGCAAAGAGGGTGAAGTGAAAAAGTTATCGCAATAAACAGAGAACGAACTCTCTGGGTGGTATACGTTCTTTACAGCCTCGGTTACTTTTATTACTACATGCTCCCCAAGTCCAGTTTCCCGTGGTTCAGATCGGCCTTCGTAGAGATCAGCTTGTAAACAGTAGCCCAGGCGAGTAGCTGCCACCCATTCCTTGAAACCAAAGCGAATCGGTTTGCCATGAATATGTTGTTTGCAGCCGTGACGACCGAAATACATACTCATCGATACTCAAGTTTTTATCAATGGAAGCATAAATCAAAAACTTTTCATTCAACATGTCAAATAAAGGCCGTACCTTTGCCATTTTATCATTTGGATGCAAATTGTCATTATCAGCAACATGAAGGTATCGAAAGATTTCTTCGAAACTATTGCGTCGCATGGATTTGGAGATAAGGACATTATGAGTGTCCTCGTTTAGTTCCCAGTACATTCGACGTCTAGGCAGGGGAGCATAGCCACTGAGAATAAGTATGCCTATAAAACAATACATTTCATCAACAGATCAGCTGGTATCAATGCAGCACTTTGCTTATCATGGTTACGTAGCATCAATTCTCCGCTACGGCATCATTATATGGGGAAATTCTGTCGATACTATTAAAGCATTCCGAGCCCAAAATAAATGTATCCGATCAATGACTAAAGCCCAACCATTACAAAGCTGTGTCCCAATATTTAAAAAAATAAAAATATTACCACTCCCATCTTTATATACAACATGTAACATAATTAACGCACATCCTGAAATTACTTTGTTCAGAATCGTTTACTGAATCGATTTCTATGATTTTTAATATAGGTAATTTTTTATCCCAAAAATAATTAAAGCTACTTAATTTATAGTCACACTACCCCTGTATAGTCCAAGCAAACTGAAATGGACCGTAACTCAAGGCAATAAGACTTTTAAAAGTGCAGTTTTATTTGTATTAATACAAATTCCACCATTCAATACAAAATAAAGAAAAATGAACCGTATTTCAAGCAAGTTAAGTCTTTACAAAAACAGTTGAAGTAAACTTGGCGATTTAACCGCACGCACCCACTTACAGACACTGGATACAAAGGAAACAATAGTTACCCATACCAACAAAATGCAAAATATGTCGTACCAGTTTTCGTTCCCTTTCTCGTGCAAATTAAAAACGTGGGATAGAGCGAGATAGCCATCATGACAACGGGCGGCGCGGGCGATGAAAGCTAACTTAAATAAATGTAAACAATATTTAGTCTCGCGCTACCTTCCGTACAGTGTATGCAAATATCGCGATGTCTTTCGAATAATTGACACAAAATGTTCAGTGAAATGGTGACTAATAGTGAGGCCTGTGGCACGGTGCAGTGTGGTGATAATGTGGTTCTAGCTGGCAGAACATTCAAGTCAACCAAAGGTATGGTACAAGAGTAGACCGCAGGGTAGGACTATGTTAGCTGCTACTTCGTGGCCATGGAACGTTCCGTCCGAACACAGCCATCGACAGGGGAGCCGATTGGCGTACACGTACTCGTTTTCAAAACGAAATATGGGATTAATTCGATGAGAATCCCCAATCAGCTGATTTGACGACTTTTTTTGTGGGGACGTATTAAATCGTTGGTTTATTTTATAAAATTGGATAGTGAACGCTTTTGATAAAAAATGACGAAGTGCTTTCTAAATTAAAACATCAATTAAGAAAACAGGCATTAAAATGTATTGAAGTTTTCTATTGAAGTTGAGTCGAGCGACGACGCGACGTTAACAGCTGTCTCGAACGCGAGCGAATACCTACAAGGCTAGCAAGACTCACACAGTCGCATACGTAGGTATGAGACCTACGTATGCGACTGTGTGCGTTCGTTGATTTGTACTGTGACTACAACATTCTTCCGGAATTAGGAAAACTAATTTATTAAATAATCATTGCTTATACATGTTTAATTAAAAATTCAGTGCATGTATTATGATTATAACATAATAAACTAATTGGGGTGTCTGAGGGTGTGCGTTAATTACGTTACATGTTGTATATTCGAACTCTGTATCTTTGTACGTAAAAACTTAGCTTTATTTCAAGTACACAATGATGTTGTTATAAGGAAAAGTCGAAATATCCACAAATTATGTACACCCCAACAAAGAATTAAACTATTTTCGAATAATGTTTACTGTATGGCAATTCAAATTTATAATAAATTACCTAATGTTTTTAAAAGTCTTAACCTTGTGACATTTAAAAAGAAACTATTTAACTTTCTATTGCAAAAGTGTTACTACTCAACTAATGAATTTTTAAATGAAAAATTTGATTCAAAATTTAAATTAGACGATGACTTACCTCCTAATAATTGAATGGAATTTCATTTCTATGTCATTGTAATGGAATTTTCCTTTCTTTTTTATTGTATTTAATAATTCTTGACATTATAATTAATTAACCCGTGACATTGTATTTAATCATTCTTGACATTATAATTGATAACCCCTGACATTGTATTTGATAGTAGTTAACGTTTTCTTATTCTCGACATTGTATGGTTTATTAGCCTCTAGCCAAGATATAATACCTGACTTAGGTAATTTTGTCTCACCTAATAGTCTTGATTCTAATCTTTCAGTTATGTTCTCTGATAGTATAGGTAGAGGGCTAGGGAAATTAATCAGTAATAACCTGAGTTATTGTACGCAAAATTATTGTATGCCTGGGTCGACCTACAAGCAGGTTATGGCATCAGTAACAAAAACTGTTTGTAATCCTAATACTGCCATTACTATATGTGTTGGTAATAGCTCTAAGATTAAAAATAAAGACATTACTGACTGTGTCTCAGAGTTGTTAAAGTTAAATGTGGTAAAATCATATTGTGTGCTTTTCCCTATTTTGAAAATTTGGGTAATAGAAAAAACAATTATATACATATGTTAAATAACCATGTACATTTTTAGTAGGTCACTATAGTGACAGACTTATTTATATATCTGGATATCAACACTATTGTTGGTAAACTGAAGTCGACACGGGGTAAGGTGTATCTACCTGTTAGATGTAGACACAAAATAGCTCGGCTATTTATAATATTCACACAGACATAAATAGTATGTCTAAGTTTAGTTCTATTATTAACACTGCGACTAATGTACAGGTGACTTTAAATGAATATAGCATTAGTGCTAAAAATGTTTACAATCATTGTACTGAGGAGGATCCATGTGTCACCGTGGAGAATTCTCATTTAGGGTCTCATTTAGGGTATATTAGTGATTGTTGTCTGAGGATGGCACGGGAGTCTGCGGCCTCACTCCAAATATTAATTTAAACTAGAAAGTGAGACAACAGAAGGTACCATTAACAATATTGTTAATCCTACCAACAGCAAGGTATCTTCTTGCACTCAATTAGTTAGTAAAAAAGGGCCTCAGCAGAACACTTTGAAATTATTCCACCAAAATATCCAAGGCATTTCTTCCAAATTATTGGAAATTGAATTGTTTTTAGAAAATAGTAAGTTTGACATTATTTGTTTTACTGAACATTGGCTAAAGGATTACCAAATGCTTATCAATTATGAGAACTATATGGTGGGTAGCTGCTTTAACCGTAAAACTATGCTTCGTGGAGGTTCCCTAATATTAATAAAAAATTGTTTTAAATATAAGCAACGTAATGACATAGTAGGTCTCTCAGTTGAACATTGCGTCGAACTGTCCTGTGTTGAGTTAGATAAGCATGTAATTGTGTGTGTACAGACCCCCAAACTATCAAAACTTTTCCTTATTTGAATCAATAATGGAAGATGTCCTGGCAAAACTTGCAGCCAGTAATAAATCTACAATTATTTGTGGTGATTTCAATATCAATATTTTAGAAGAAAGTTCAAATAGCAGTCGGTTATTAAATCTTTTTAAGTCATTTGACTTGACCAACACTTTTATAAAACCTACTAGAGTCACTCCTACTGCTACTTGCATAGATAATGTTTTCTGCGATTGTGATTACTTAGATAAGGCCATAGTAAATTGTCTGCCTTCTGACCATAGCGGACAAACTGTAACTTTTAGGTGTAATACACCCCCATTGCAAACAGTTCAAATTAAATTTAGACTATAACTTCTAGCAGATTAAATAGGTATAATATTTCGCTACAGAACAAGTTAAGTGCTATCAGCCTTGACGATATTAATATAAATCAATTGTATGATCGTTTCTTTTCAATAGTGCACACGGAATTCAATAAAACTTTTGAAAAGAAGACAAAAAGTATTTGCCCTAAATTCATATTTAGTGATTGGGCAACTAGAAGTATCCGAAAAAGTAGGGAAAGACTATTTGAGCTTTATGGCCTTAAGCCTTATATAAACACTGAAACTTTTAACAAGTATGTTGCCAAGTATTTAAAAGATTTTAGAAATACATGCAAGGTTGTTAAAGCCCTGCACATTAGCAACAAGATCAAAACAGCAGAAAATAAAATAAAGACAGTTTGGAAAGTCATAAATAACGAGACTAACAGGAAGAAAATACGTAACACTAGCTACACATTAGATACAGCATGTGGTCCTAAAAGCTCTGATCAGGAAGTAGCTCAAGAATTTGTAAATTTCTTTACCGATGTACCATTAAAAACTACAGAGGCTCTTATTTCCTCACCTGAACTCTCAATTGGTTTATTAAAGGCGAATGTGTCTGGCTGCCTGGCTGAATTAAATTACTAACTAGCTAACTAACTTATTAAATTTAAACACATTAACCCTATGATAGTTATTAAAGCTTTCCGGCAAATAAAAATAAAACTGACCGAAGATCCATGGGGAATGTCTATCAAAGTTTGTACATCCATACTTGTGACTATAGCCCCTTACCTAGCTTTAATTTTTAATTTATGTGTAGACCAAGGAGTTTTCCCTGATTTAATGAAATACAGTAAAGTCATACCTCTTTTCAAATCCATGGACAGTAAAGACACTAATAATTATAGACCTGTATCGGTTTTACCAGCTTTTAGCAAGGTTTTTGAAAAGGTAATGCTTAATCAAATGCTCTATCATTTTAACACCAACAGAATCTTACATGATCAACAGTATGGTTTTACCAAAGGACGTTGTACAACTGACGCCGGTGTAACCTTATTAAAGCACATATTTACTGCGTGGGAAGAGTCTCAAGACGCCATAGGAATTTTTTGTGACCTCTCCAAAGCGTTTGATTGTGTAAATCACGACACATTACTTTTGAAACTTGAGCATTATGGACTGGGTAAACTTGCACTTAGTTTGGTAAAATCTTATTTGAATGATAGACAACAACATGTTCAAATAAATGGTGTTAATTCACATGGTTTGAAAGTAAAAATGGGGGTTCCACAAGGCTCAATATTGGGTCCTTTCCTTTTTCTAGTATATATAAATGATCTACCCTATTTATTGAAAAACCAACCTCAAAATATGGTGTTATTTGCTGATGACATTTCCTTAATTTTTTAAGGTAAATAGGCGGGCCCAAAATCTAGATGACGTAAATAATGCCCTACTTCAGGTCCAAAATTGGGGTTCACATTTAACATCTCTTACGGGGCGGATAAGTTCAGCAGCATATGCCATTAGAAAAATCCGTCAATATACTGATGTAGATACCGCTAGACTGGTTTATTTTAGTTACTTTCATAGTATAATGTCTTATGGCATTTTGCTATGGGGACGGGCTGCAGATATTGAGTCTATATTTATTCTGCAGAAAAGAGCCATCAGAGCCATATATAATCTTCGTAGGCGCGATTCTCTAAGGGAACTGTTTAAGGATATTGGCATCATGACAGTACATTGTCAATACATCTACGAAAACATAATGTACGTCAGAAAAAATCTGCTTCTTTTTGGTAAAAGGGGTGACAGACATAATTACAGTACTAGAAATAGAGACCAACTAGTTCAGCCAGGCTTCAGACTCGCTAAAGTAGACTCATCTTTCATGGGGTACTGTTTGAGATGCTATAATAAAATTCCACAAAGTATTCTTGAACTGAATGAGACGAAATTTAAAACATGCATTAAACGCACACCAAGTAAGCAAGCATATTACAAGTTGAGCGATTATATCGCTGATAAAAATGCTTGGCTCAATGCTGGTCCTGCTCCACAGGGCGCTTAAATTGATAGCATTAAATGGTATTGTTGGAGCTGCTGAAGATTGTACAACTATCTTTGCATTGTATAGATTCAATCTCTTTAGTGTTATATAATCGCATAGCCCATATTGTGTGAGTACTATGTACTAGAAAGCTATCATTCACTGGAAACCTACGTCTTTTCTTGACTTGAATGTGCCCTGGCGGTTGAGAATATGTCATGCTCACTCAAAAGTCTCGCTGATGGTGGCGCATGTGTCGGATCATTTAGTTCCCTTCAAAATGGTTGAGTTGAATGGTGCTGATCTATGCGTCATGTCCGTGAACGGGCGCTGTCAGTTGTGACTGGTCATCTCTCAGTTGCCATGGCTTATTTTAATGAATTATTTTAGTTTTTGAATTGTTTTTTTTTTTGTTTTGTTTTACTGTGGACACTTTTAACGTGCACATTTTGCTACATTGTTCTCACATAATATACCATCTCAACATGAATGATGTAACCAAGATTTTGTAACAATATTCTGATTTAAAAGAGTGTCCATGGAGTTTCTTGCCCGTTCTTCTCCATAGAGATCTACGCTAGGGAATGGGCAACTACAGTACTTTCACAGTTTTTATGTCTTGTGACTGGGACTGTAGCTATATTTAATTTTCATCTTTGTTTCGACAATTCAAAAGTGCCTGTAACTGGCTTACTTGAAATAAACGCTTTGATTTTGATTTATTATTAATTTTAATTCTTTGAAATATTTGTACGCTGGAAACTGCAGAATATTATGGACATCATATTATGTGTAACACCTATGTAAGAACAATATTCTAACAAATAAATCTATTATTATTATATTATTATTAGATAGGTTGAAGGCTGCGTTGGGATCTTTGCTTACAGCATACATAACTGAATGCCGAACAATGTGTCTAACCAACTCCTGGTCGAAAAATAATTCAAAGAATTCAATGGGCTCACTTTCTTTCGACAGTGACAGTCCATTTTTGGATGAAGTTTTTAGTGATTTAACATATTTCCTCACATTCATCTAAACATCATAAAATACAAAACTGTCGCTAAAAATTGTAAAAACAATATTACCACCCACAACTAATTAGTACATTTAAGTTAATATTTTTTTCTTGAATCGCTGATTACAAAGGAATGAGTATTCATACCAAAATCCACATTAATAGATAAAAATAGATAAGTAAACTCAAACTCAAACTCTTTATTGCATTCATGTGTACATTTAGGGTTCATACGCACTATGCGGGGTAGCCGCATTACGGCTAGCCGCGCGGCTGACCGCAGGATGTGGTTGCGAATGCGGCCAGCCGGATCGCGGGCAGCCGCATTCGCAACCGCAACGTGCGGTTGAAGAACCGTTGCGATTTGCGGTCATGTCGATCCATTTCAAAGATGGACGTGGAAGAAGTTGCAGCTATTTACTACTTTTACACACGTTACGTAAAGAAGAAAAAACAAATAAAGAAGTACTGGGTGCATCCTTTTTTGCAAACACGAGATGAGAGCAAGCATTTTGCAATATTTTTCGAAGAACTAAAAAAATATGAAGATGAGTTTTTCGGATTTACTAGAATGAGCATAAAAACGTTTGAAGAATTATTGAACATTTTAGAAAAAATTATAACAAAGCAAGACACACAATTTCGCAATAGTATTAAACCGGAAGCAAAGTTAATAATAGTGCTACGGTAAGTAAGATAAATATGTATAATTCAATTTTTATTAAAATAATGTAGGTACACATTTCAGGCATCATCGTCAGTGATGGAATTAAAAAGTTCCATATAATCACTCTCCTGAGAATTTTCGGAAATTGGCGATTGTGCATTCGTCGGATTCCGATAATCAGTCTCCTGAGATTTTTCGGAAATTGGCGATTGTGCATTCGTCGGATTCCTCACAATTTCTTGAGACGTGTCTCGTCCAAACTCCAAAGACTGCACAGGCTGCGTGTAGACATTACTTCCTGAATACTGTGCCGTTTGATATCCATGATGGGTATTCCCTCGTCCAACCTCCGAGAAGTTTGTACGGTGAGAATAGGGACTATTACCAGAATAATGTGACGTTTGATATCCCCGGTAAGAATTAGGCCTTGGATAATCAATGTTCGAATAATTGAAAATCTGCGCACTTTTAATTACCTTTAAAATTATCTAAATTTACTTTGCAATTGCATATGTTCTGGAATTTTTTTAAATTCTTATACTAGAGACAAGAAAAAGAGGCGATCTTCGTCATCTTCAACACTCTTTCTTTCTAAATTTCTATTCAAGGCCCCGTCTAACTCTCTACCGATAAGATCATCACTATTATTTTTCTTGTTTCTCTTTGGTGCCCATGAAGTATTTGATGGAAGTGTTTCTTCATTTTGCATAGCTGTGTTACCATCTTCATTTTCTTTAGTTACATTCCCCGTTGTGCTATTGACAGTTACAGTATCTTTTAAAAATAACAAACTATCGTAGAAAACATATGAAGTCTTTTTTTTTTGCCGCTGATCCGCTCTTAGTCTCTTTCGCTTTATGGGCCTTCACAAAACAGTCGCGAATATTTCTCCATTTTTTTTGAATACTCAAACCTAAAAAAAAAACATTGTTTCAGATATTTGGCGTCAGGCTGTTCATTCGCAGAATTGCATTATATGTTTAAGATTGGAATTAGTACTATCGCCGAAATAGTTCGAGAAGTATGTGCAGCTATATGGTTTTGCTTAAAAAATATATGCCTACCACAACCAACCAAAGATATATGGCTTCAAATTGCAAATGGTTTCTCTACTAGAGCACATTTTCCGAACTGTATAGGTGCTTGTGACGGAAAACATATTAGAATTATAGCACCTAACAATAGTGGATCAATGTGCTTCAATTATAAAGGATAGTTTTCTTTGGTATTGCTAGCAATTTGTGACAGCAGCTACAAATTTGTGATGATTGATGTTGGAGCATATGGAAGATTCGGTGACTCAGCAATATTTCAAAACTCAAACTTTTATAAAAAATTCAAGAGAACCGCTTGAACATTCCTGAACCAGCACCTATTTCAGGAAACAATGCAACTTGTTTCCCCTTCGTTCTTGTAGGAGACGAGGCATTTGCTTTAAGTACGAGTATGATGCGCCCTTATCCGAGAAATAATTTAAATATTTGAAATTTGAAATTTATTTATTTGCCAGAATATAGGTGCTTACATGATAATTGGTAAAATAATTTTAGTTTCACTATATTCGACTTATCAGTCGTGCAAATATTTCTAGTACATGCATAATAATATCATTAAATTACATCAATGTCATTAGTCATACACAATATAATCATCATTGTCATAATAGAATTTACAGCAGTCTTGCTTTGATTAATCTTAGTTAGGAATAATGTTCATTATAGAATATATTAAATTAAGTAGTTAGTAAATTAGTTATTATTAGTAATATAATTATATCTCACTGTCACGACAATTCATCAATGTATTAATTAATTTATAAATAAGGACAATTTAAATTTAAATAAGTCTTCGTTAATTTATTTACATCATGTCTGTTTAAAATTTAAATAATCATCTATTGAATAAAAACATCTGTCACAAAGCCAATTGGTTAAAGTTCTACTAAATTCTAAGTTATTCATTTTTCTTATTTTTTCCGGTAGTTTATTATAAATTTTCACCGCCATGGTGTAGCAGTTTCTGTCACATAATTTTAATCGGCTACGAGGTACTACCAGAGGTTTTTGTACAATTTTCCTTTTAAATTGGGCCTTCTCATTATTACAAAAAGAATATTCAATTATAGACTTTGTGTGGCTAGACGTTACATTGAATGTACTTTTGGCGTACTTGCGAATAAGTGGCGCATTTTTCACAGACCAATTAATGTTCACATCGATTTAGTTAGTGATATTATTAAGTCTGCTTGCATTTTACACAACTTCGTAAGAGACAGAGACGGATATTCTTTTAGAGACTCATTAAGTAATCCACTAACTGAAACTATTACTCGAGATAACGTGCGAAGAAACAATAGAACTGCTTTCGGATATCGAGAATTATTTGCAGAATATTTTATGCATGAAGGGAGGGTAGAATGGCAGGATAATTACATTTAAAAAATACAATGATTTTGATAATTACCTAGTTTTTGTTTTTCCTCCTTTGTCAATTCCGTACCGTGATAAATATGCACTAACTCTTCCCATGCTCTTTGTTTTAATATTCTATCAGAATACTCTGGTAATTTGGTGTTCCAAATTGCTGGCCGACTCTGGATTTCGATGATAAATTTTTCGGTATCGAATTCCATTTTACCAGACGTACCACGTGCACACACTCACTCGCGAATGGCGGGCAGCCGCAGACTGAACCGCACAGTGCGTATAGCAACCGTCCGGCTGGCCGTCACTCGGGCCGCAGCCCTCCGAGCGACCGGAGCGGTCTGCGGGTAGCCGCATCGCAGTGCGCATAGAAATGAATATTACGTACATAATTCGGTATGTAAAGTATTTTTCAGGTATTTTTTTATATTTTTATTTCGTAAAACATTTAATTTTAAGCCACTAATTTTAAGCTTTTTTTTTTCCAAGTAACAGTTTTTTTTTAATTATTTTTTAAAGTATTATTCGTGATGACGTCATTTCATAGACTGAATAGCTTTAACTCTTTGCCACGTTTTCAGCACATACAAAAAACACTATTAGATAACTTCAAACTTGACATTGACAATAGTTGACACTTGACTGATACGATTTTTTATTTTGTTGTGAAATGTGAATGCTGTGATCGAGGCTGTGATGTGAACTTTTTGTTTCGAGTTACTTTTCCTACGATTTTTAGCAATCCGCGCAATGAATCTATCATCGACAACTGGTGCTAAATGCTTCGTACCGTCATGTAGAAACACTACAACAAATCGCCGACACAAATTGTTTGTCAATGTGAAAGAAACGCTAAAAAAGAAGTGGTGCGAGGAGGCAAATGTGGAATACAAGCCTGGGCGTCGTCTTTTTTGTTGCGAAGATCATTTGAACGTAAGTGTTACAAAGACAGTACCTATGTAAGGACGAAGGCGAAAAGTAGGTAATAGAATTCTACATAAAAAATTGAGAGAACATGTCGGGTGGTCAGGGCTCTGGAAAAGAAAATGAAATCTCGTGAACTATTTGATATTAGAACAATTTCAGCTATAAATTTACTTCAAGCCATGTTTAACATTCAATCTTTTTGTAGTTGGAAGAAGATCTAGAAAACTACCAATATTACAAATTAATGATAGGAAGACCTGTATTAAAAGCAACTGCTAAGCTACGTAGAACACATGATATGCCATCATGTAGTAAATATGTAAGTATCCCACATGAAAAGGTTTAAGTAGGTACAATGTTATGAGTTATGTTAATTCGGACATCAACATTTATTTACTGTTTTAGGAAACAAAAACTGTTGCGGGGGAATCATCTAGCTTAAAATCTCTCCTACTGAAACCTATTGCGACCTCACAGATGCATACCGAGACCTGTTTTACTAAGATGCTTACTCAGCCTACTGCTACATCATATGCCTCAACACATTCAATATAAGTAAGATTTATATAATTATACTATTATTAGTCCAGAATTTTTGTTTTGATAAATGTTTATTTTAGATGTATTATAATAATTATGTTTTATATTTTAAGATTGATTCTTCTACTCAATGTCACGTTGAAATGATGGACCGGAGTACCTCAACTAGATGGTTAATGCAGAAAACAATGGATTTGCCTTCACTGGCATCTTCGGCATCCTCGGCATCTTGTGAAATTACACCAGTGCCTTCACTTTGTGGCTTTACATCTGATACAGAAACCACAGCATTATTAAATAAAGATCACAGTTCCCGAAACCAGATGTTGAAATTTATTGCTGAAGACCCAAAGGCATACTTAGGTTTACCAAAACAATATTATTGGTTGATTAAACACATTGCAACTCAAAGTGTCACAAAAATAAGTGAACTCTTTATCATTATAGTGTTATTTAAAATTAAAATAAATGATCCTGTAAATATAATTTGTGACCAATTCCAGATGTCAAGAGTAACATTTTCACAAGCACTTTATAAAGGACTACAAGTTCTAGCAAACTTTTTCCAAAATTTAATTTATATACCTACTTTGTTACAAATTAAACAGAATCTTCCGTTAGCATTTAAAATAAGTTACTCAAATGTATGCATAATATTAGATGCATTTGAAATAGAAATTCAAAAACCACATAATCCCATACGTCAAGCACAGACTTGGTCCCAATACAAGAATGCTAACACGGTAAAATATTTGATTGGTAGTACCCCTAATGGGTTTGTATCTTATGTCTCAAAGGTTATGGTGGTAGAATATCAGATAAAGCTTTAGTAGAAAAAAGTAACTTAATTGAATGTTTACCTGACTGTGCAGTCATTATGGCTGATAGGGGTTTCAAAGAAATCGAATCTCTTTTAATGGCGAAAGGCATAAAGCTTCTGCGCCCTCCAAGTGTTTATGCCTCGAGTAAACCATCGAAAGAAGAAGTTATTCAAAGTAAAGTTGTGGCAAGTTTAAGGGTGCACATAGAAAGAGTTATTAGAAGAGTTAGGGAGTTTCGATTTCTAAAACCTCATTAAGTAGTCAGCCACAAACATGTTGGATACCTAGATAATGTAGTGTTAATTGCATGTGGTTTAATAAATTTACAAAGTGAAATAATAAAGACTGAAGTAACATAATCGTTTTATTTGTAATATGCACTAAACAGTAAATACTGTTGAATTTACAAGAATCAAGCAGTTAATACAATACCTTACACTTATTTTACACCTTTTAATATGTTATTAATATTTTATACCTTATAACAGTAAGTTTTATGTCTTGGCACTAATAATAATCTTTTTGTATATAAACATTCTCCAAAACATCAACGCTTTATCAATCAGGTCCCTAGTGTATTGAGCGTCGTAATTTAACCAATACAGGGTAATCTTTTTATTTTCTTCAAATTTTGGATCAGCCACACAGAATACAGCTTTTTGTTTTTTTGCTGCATGCATTTGGGTTTGTATTTGAGCAACATATCAATTTTGGATTATACCATTATCAACATATGTTTTCAGAGTTTTTTCTGAAGATGGACATTTACATTCTATTATAAAATCCTCCCCTACTCCATCAGGTGAAGCACCTACTACTCCATTAATTAAGATAAAACCAGATTTTTCTATTTTGAAGTTTAATTTTTTTTCTGCCTCCTCAATAATACTTTGTTGCAAGATTTTGCCTCTTTTAATAAATTTTGTTTCTGGTACTTTGTAACCTCCCAAAATTTGTTGCACTAGTGTGCCATCAGTTTTGCACCTTGACGCTTCATATATTTTAGAGGCTGTTATTCTTCCTTGTCTAATATTATGCCACAGTTTTGAATGTATTTGTGATTTTGTTTTAAGTTTAATTTCACTTATAACACTTTGGGTTACTTTATTGTTTAAAAATGACATGTATTTGTCAAAATCTTCATTTTCAGTTTTTAGATACTCCACAGTTAAATCAAATATGTTAAAACTTGGCTTTTCATTTGAAAAACATGTTGCCAATGAATTTGATACCCTTTGTTTTCTACATTCTTGAATGAATTTTATTAAAACACTTGGATCCTTCAGAGATAATTTAATCTTTTTAGATTTTGGAAATATATCTTCGCATTTTATTGGGTCTGATCGGATACCAGATAGGGTCGGTTTTTTATGGCAGTAACTACTATCTAATATGGTAGTTTCCTTTATAGTGGTATGATTTTGGTATCGAAGGATATGTCATAAAAATGTATCTTTTGCCCATTTATTACTAGGTGTTTTATAGTCGAAGGTTTTGTCTGTTTGTTTGTAGACCTTGTCGGTGAAATACATTAAAATGTAACTCGTTCCTTTTTACTAAGTACTCTGTCTTAAATATAATCATTTATTAATATATTTAACTCCGCCCCTAAGACAACTTAATGAGCCAGATTTTGCCATAAAAATGCCTAACCCTCAATGGGCTGGTTATGCCTTCAGCAGAAAGTCAGTCTTTTTGGTTAGATAGGCTGTCTAGCAATTGAATATTAACAGTTATTAGAAAATATTCTTCATCATGTCTTTACTAAGTAATGCAAAGTGTCTGCCAAGGCACAGCACGAGGGCTCTTAATATTTGGACCTAGTTTTTAAGCTGGGTCTAGTATGTTGACAAAAAGTTGTGAAAATTTTGTTAAAATGAAATGTGAGATCATTTAATATTGCTAAGAAAAAGAAAGTAAGTCTATTTATTATCTAGTAGTAGTCTAGTCTAACCGAGTAAGCGTGTAAGTGTTACATTTACTTAATAAATGTGTGTAACACTTACACGCTAAATATGTAAGCTGGAGCCGGAGGATGCAAAAAAAACCAATTTACTTTAGACTAATTTATTTAAAAATAAATGAAATTACAATTTAAAATGCTAAAATTACGTAGGTGACAATTGGTCGATGTATGTACCAAGAATGCGCGAGGCGTGGAAAACGTTGAAGGCGTTCGATGTCCGGTCCCACGGTTGCGAAAGTGCTGCGTAGGCAACTCGTGTAAGTAAAGCGCTGCGATGCGCAATATCGGTGTCACGTAGTCCACAGTCCGTGTTTTATACCGAATCGTAATATCAGCGATCCTTATGTTACACCGTTGCGTAACATCTCCCCCCGTAGAACAGCGACTATTTGTTAACTGTTGTTAAAAATGTTGCTGTAAGATGACTGGGGTCCATCTTGATCCCAGCTGGATGAATATTTCTTCTTGGTTCTGCTTCAGCATGGATGTCTTGATCTGCGTTAATTTCCATAGATGTAGGGACGACCTTCTTGTCTTTATTTCCCATCCAATGCCGGTATGTAAGAGCAATGGCAAGTACACCTGCACTAAATAGTAATAGGTATACAGGTATGGTAGTATGGTAGAGGCTTCCATCTGATATCTCGTTGAGTCTTACTGGAGGCTGTACTGAAGCTTTCTTGTAACTTTCGTGGAGATTCTCGAGGTTGATTGAATTAAGCTGTACCAATGATTCTTCAGTTTTTGATATAGTGTTCTGTTCCCATAGTGTTCGTATTCTAAGTACATGTCCTTTAATTCGGTTGTCGGTGTTAGCGATAGTAAATTCGGTGGTTCTTATCAGGCAATCCTGCGGTATTGTGGCCAAATAACTTCCTTGAAGTGTTCTGAATTGTTCTTGTCCACATGACGTCTGAACTTTTGCAGGTATGGGGAAGCTTAGTGTGTAGTGTTTTTCGTCCAGTTGTTCCAGAGCTTGCTTGTGTAGAGTGACTGGCGTTAGTGTACAGGAGTTGAGATGCTGTTGAGTGATGAGCTGCTGCACGCAGTCCGGCTTGTCTATAACTTTGAAACCGACTTTCTCTTCGCAGAGGTACCATGAGTTAAGCTTCGGACATTCTGTCTCCATGTACATAGAATATGATTCATGAATTGCTATAAAAGGTGAGGTAGGGATAAGGGCCATATTATTTTTGTTAGGAATTATGGACAACTTGTATAGGATATAGGTTCTTGGTAAGGCAATCGGCACCTTTATAACTATAACTATTTTCTTATCTAAATAATATGATCCTAATTTTAAAATATTATAGTACTCTCGAAGATCGATGTCAATGATTTCGTCTTTTGAGTATAGTAACCCTAATCTGCTTATCATATTTCTAAGATTACTTAAACTAACCATAAAATGGGTAGTGCTGGAGGCACGCGTAAAAGCTACCATAAGTTCTATTTTATTTAACTCATCCGATAATGCCTCTATATTATCGTTTAAAATAAGTAAGTGCTGTGCTAGATGGGCATACGTTACTAGGTCTGCCTGCTTGTATGCGTCTTGTTTTAAGATTTGGTTGAGTTTTTTAGCAATAATGTTCTGGTTGTCTACTATATTTTTTAATACATTAGAATGCTCTAGCATCCATTCTTTAGTCAAACTTATGTGACGGTTAAATTCCGTTTCTAGTTTATTGTCGTTACCTTCTAAGACTTGGATGGCGTTATTATATTTGACTGCATCTGTGTAGTCTAAATTTCCCGATATACTTTTTATAACTGATCCTAGTCCGTCAATGAGTCCTCTTTTAACACGACCAGGCTCAAAACTTTTTATTTGTATGGATATCTTTTCGAGTTTGTCCCCAAGGTAACCTATGTGGGGTTCAAAGAGTGACAGTGTTTTATTGTTAATTACGGGCCTAAATTCATTTAATTGCAATTTAACTAAATCAACCTTTGACTGAATATCTTCTAAGTCAATGTGTAAGAGGAAGGAATGATAATGAGACACGATTTTTGTAGGTCCCAATTTGAAAGGGAGTAATCCGGGTCCGTCTTCTAGTGGTTCAAGTGATATGTCCTCTGCTCGGACCAGGTGTAGCAATATCGTCAGTAGTATTCTGCAACAATTGTTTCGTGTTAGGTGTTCTTTTAAGACGTGATTTGGCAACGGGGCCACGCTTCTTTTTTGTGTAAATATGAATGGGCAGGTCAGCCAACACTGTGTCATGCGTGTAGCGAGGTGCGAGTTTCTGTCTGTTAGCTAGTGGATTCTTAACAAATACTTGTTGGTCTGGCTCGTATTCCTTTTCAGGCTCCCTATCTTTGTTCCTATGTTCGATTAGTTCTGTGCGTTTATGCAGGGACGTTTCATTAATAGCCTCGTATACTTTAGACATCTTATCTCGGTGTTCTTGCACGTATTGTTGTAGCAAGTGCACGGATATATCTATATCTGAGGGATGTATGACCGGTAACTACTTCAAGTGGTCTGCATTTTGTAAAACTGTGTATGCTACTGTTATATGCTAACAAAGCGTATGTCATAAGGTTGACAATCGCTTCACTATGGTGTTGTAGTTTTAGAATTCTCAAATGTTCTAGTAAAGTGGAGTGTAAACGTTCCACCATCCCATTATCATTGGGGGCATGAGCCAAGGTTTTATGATGTTGAATTTTATGGACACGCGTAAATTCGGTAAATAACTGATTAGTGAATTCGGGTCCCTGGTCCGTGACTATTGATACTGGAACGCCGTGATGGGAGCAAAACTTTAAAAGGGCTTGTACTACACTAACTGCTGTGCCATCTCTGAGATGGTATGCCTGGGCGTATTTAGAGAAAGCATCAATGATGGTCAAGTACTTCTCGTTTTGGGCCGTAAACAAATCTAAGTGAACTACATCAAACGGTTTTGCTGGTGGTGGTACTATGCAGAATCTTTGTTTTATAGGATTTCGGTCATACTTGGCTTGCCCGCATATATTGCATTCATTTATGTACTTTGATATTTGTTCTTTCATTTTTGGCCAATAGTACTTATGGGATAAGGCTAGGTAGCACTCATTTATACCGCGATGATTAGTTTTACCATCGTGGTATTTCTGAATGATCTCTTGCTGCTTGAGATATTCCTTTACGTTTTCTAATTCGGTTTTAGTTAAAACAAGATTCATAGCGGAGCTCTTGAACTTTTCCTGGATTATTGGAACTATTTTGTACATAGCTAATGGGGGATGTATTATAATGCCAGTTTTAACTTTCGGGTTTACGAATTCTTTAATTGCATTTATTACATCCTCCTCTAAATTTGATTCGGAGAGTTGGATGGAGGTACGGGTGTGAGTCTCAAATGGCTTAGAAACTGCTGGGCGTCTCTTTATATCACCTACCACTGTAAAACATATTTGTCTGTTAAATTTATTTAAGGGGTTATCTGAGATTGGTATTTCTAATATTGGATTTTCGGCACTAGTGTGAGCTGTGAGAGTGGATGAGCCCACTACGGATGGGGGCTTTTCGGATACGTTAACTACGATGGAGCTCGTTTCCTCGTTATTAATTTCGATTCGCGACAAAGCATCGGCATTAGTGTTGTTTTTGCCCTGCTTATAAACTACCGAATAGTTGTATTCACTGAGCTTGAGTTTCCAGCGAGTTAGTCTCGAGCTAGGTTCTTTTATGTTCATGATCCATTGAAGCGGTTTATGATCTGTTATAATTTTGAACTTACGTCCGAATAGATATGGCCGAAAATATTTGGTTGCCCAAACAATAGCTAGAAGCTCCTTTTCTATCGTGCTATAATTGATCTCGCTTGTGTTTAGTGTACGCGAAGCATAGGCAATTGGTTTGTCCGAACCTATAGATCCCTGTGAGAGTATCGCTCCTATGGCTAAGTTTGATGCGTCTGTCGTGAGTAGAAAATCTCTATTAAAATCGGGATATTGTAAGATCGGGTCGTTAGTAAGTAATGTTTTACATTTTTCGAAGCAATTTACATAGTTGGTATCATTGCAGGTTATTTTTGAGCCCTTCTTTAAACATTGGGTCATTGGTTTCGTGATTTTAGCGAAGTCGGGAATGAACTTCCTATAGTACCCTAGTAACCCTAAAAATCTTTTAATTTCCGTGGCTGTTTTGGGAAGTGGGAATTTTTGGATAGCTGTAATTTTATCGGGATTCGGTTTAATGCCATCTTTACTGATTATATGTCCGAGATATGCTGTTTCCAAATTTAAGAATTCCGACTTATCCATCTGTATTTTGAAATTAGAATCTCTGAGTCTTTTAAAGACTTTTTCCAAATTTATTATATGCTCCTGTAAACTAGTGCTAAATACGATGATGTCGTCTAAATATACTAGGCAAATAGAATTTTGGAGGTCCCTAAGCACATTGTCCATGACCCTTTGGAAGGTTGATGGTGAATTTTTAAGACCCATTGGCATGCGTAGGAACTCAAAATGGCCATGTTCTACGTTAAATGCAGTTTTTGGGATATCATTTGGGTTCATCTCGACCTGATAAAATCCACTGGCGAGGTCGAGAGTTGTGAAATATTGGCAATTGCCCAATTTATCCAACACATCAGTTATGTTCGGAATAGGGTACTTATCATCAATGGTTTTTTCGTTCAGTTTCCTAAAATCCACTACAATTCGCCATTTGACTTTACCGGATGCATCAGGTTTTTTTGGGACTACCCAAATGGGTGAGCTCCAGGCCGATTCTGAAGGTTGAATGATTCCCTGTTCTAACATTTTTGAAATTTGACTGCGTACTTCTTCGCGGTGTACAAATGGGTATCTATAAGTTTTAGTATAAACTGGTACCTCATCTGAAGTACGTATGCTGTGTTTTATTTTATTGGTAAAGGTAAGCGGTTCTCCCTCTATATAAAATATATCGGCATATTGCGAAACCAAAGACTTCAGATTAGCGCGCTCTTCTTCGTTTAGATGGTCAGTGCGTAACCGAGATAGTACTTCCTCTACTCGGGTTTTATGTGGTTGATGAGTAAATTCTAAGTTATATGTTTCTGCTTTAATAGGTTGGTCCATGGAGAAAATTAAGTCATTATTAGTTGGATTGAAAATTTCTAGGTAACCACGATTATTTTTGACACTCGTAATACATTCGTTTATGCAACAATTTGAAATTATCTGATCAGGAATTAGAGCATCTCCATCTTGTATATTAACTGGGACCCTGACTAACTTTGAGGAATTTGCTGGTACGACATCTTCATATAAATTGCTATTGCGTGAATTATACATAACTATTGGGTTAACTGCAACTTTTGTAATTAATTTATTATTTTTAAGATCAATATTTGACTCCCACTTATTCAACAAATCTAAACCGATAAGGCCGTCAAAGTATTCGTGAAACCTGTAAATGTAGAATGTTAAATCATTGTTGTCGTTTATCTCCTGAAAACAAGGTAAGTTAATGGAGTAATCATTACGGCTAGTTGCATGCACGTTCGTTACCTCAAAAGGGTCATAGTTCCATGGTAAATGTGAGTAAAACCTCTGGACAGCTTCAGGGCTAATAAACGATTGGTTCGCCCCCGTGTCGATTAATAATTTTAATGGTGGGTCTGAAATTACTATATATGGTAGGTAACGTTGGGTTTGTAGATTGACCTCTATTTTGATTCGTTTGTAGTCCGACTCTCCTGAAAATTTCCCTGATTAGAAGGCGCTGACTCGTCGGTAGATTTCCCCTCGGATGTCGCTTGACTCGCCTCTGGGGCAATTGCAATTGGGGGACCTAATTGCTGGTTCATATATGCATTCCAAGCGTCATAGTAAGAATAGTCGGGCTGTTCAAAGGAATTATACAAATAATTGTCGAAGTTATTATCACAATAAGGTTCAAACATATATGGATATTCAAAGCATTCGTTGAAATTCATCTCTCTAGTCTTAAAATAATTGGAAGGTGGTGGGTTCCCCTGTCTAATCCAATTGTTACCCCGGAATGGCATTGGTCTCGGTGCGAAATGAGATACACCGCTCATTGGTCTTGGTGTATCATTTGAGTTCGGTCCTTTAGATTGATTATTAGCAGATGAATTATTTTGTGGATTATAGTTAAAAGGACGTGCCCCGAATATCTGCTGCGTACGCGATGGACCTTGTTGCTGGACTTGCTGCGGTTGGTTAAAGCCTGGTCTCCACATTTGCGGTAGTCGTTGCAGTGGATGTGGCATAGCTATATTTGGTCGATAAGGGCCAGGCATATTAAAATTAAACGGCCTCTGCATGGGCATGGGAATGTTAGGCATGACAGCCGGTGCCTGAGGCTGTGGCTTTTTAGCGGGTGTATGCTCGTTTCGCTGTTGTAAGTAGAGAGTGTTCATTTCCTCATGAACAAACTCAAGCGCTTTTTCAATCGTCTCCGGTCGCATGCACCTAATGCGTGAACCTAAGGGGTCACGAAGGCCCCGTAAGTATGATTGCAAAGTTAATTTTTGGTAAAGAGAACGTTTCGAATCGATTGTACTTTGAACGGTTTCGTGTAGCGACACATAGGTCATAATAGTGGCAAATAGAGTTTGGCACTTTTCGTAAAATTCCTGTGGTGTGGAAGAGCCTTGAGTTAATAGAGCTAAGTCGTTATAAAGCGAGGTCTCATCGCGTTGGTCAGAGAAGTTGTTAACTAAAGAATTGCGTATGCCAACCCAAGTTTCTGGTACGCCGTGGGTGTTAATTAACCGAGCTGCGGGTCCAGTGACCTTGTTAAGAATCCCGTTCAAAAGAGTCAAGTTTATTAATTCGCGCCCTGGTTCAGCTGATACATAGGCCTGCACTAACTGGTCACACAGTTTGATGAATCTGGTGAGGACATTGGGGTTTCCGTCAAATTCGGGGACTACGCGTAAGGCCTTGTAGATTTCGTCTATCGCCGCCATTTCTATGGTTATATCTCTATTTTCTAACTGCCTAAATGAATCTAATAATGACGATCTGGACGATCTATCTAGCCTAGGGGTCCTCGATTGCCTGGGATGGAAAATCTTGGATTTTTATAATTAACACTTAAGGACAAGGATGAGCAACTCAAGAACTATTCTAAAGTACTCACATGAACATAATTGGTCCCTCTGCGGTATCGATGTCTGGATACTCCTCCTGCCGACAGCTTCTGAAGATCCGGATACTCGTAGGGTGCTTGATAGTCACCCGGGTGACTCGCGAGTCGCGATTTTAAGATGATTCTATGAATTTACTCTCGCGAACCGGCCCGCGAGTATCCTACCGGCTGCGCCAAATATGTAAGCTGGAGCCGGAGGATGCAAAAAAAACCAATTTACTTTAGACTAATTTATTTAAAAATAAATGAAATTACAATTTAAAATGCTAAAATTACGTAGGTGACAATTGGTCGATGTATGTACCAAGAATGCGCGAGGCGTGGAAAACGTTGAAGGCGTTCGATGTCCGGTCCCACGGTTGCGAAAGTGCTGCGTAGGCAACTCGTGTAAGTAAAGCGCTGCGATGCGCAATATCGGTGTCACGTAGTCCACAGTCCGTGTTTTATACCGAATCGTAATATCAGCGATCCTTATGTTACACCGTTGCGTAACACGCTTACTGGGTTACTCAAATTTGATAACTTTCAGTTAGTGCGGCATGGGGTCTTGTATATCTGAAGCATTCCTTGCCCGTGGTACAGTTGGCTAGGTCCGGTTGACTGGACCATTTTTTATTTCTGTGAACCGTGGTACTGTTGACCGGACCAGGGTTATTTTTTTTTAACTATATCCCACTGAGCACGAATATGTTGCATAAACATTGCTGAAACTATAAATTGGGTGGGTGTAAGTTGTTGGGAGGTCAGAGTGGATCGATGAGTCTCGTTGATTCAAACAGCTGGATCACTTTCCATATATTTAATTATAAATATTGGGTAAAAAAACAGTGATTATTTAAATAAAATATGATTTAAATTACAAGCTGAACGGGGGCAAGCAATTACGTGGCCCGAGAACACAGACAGTTTTTGTGACAGTGACAGACAGTAGCATAGAGTAAAAAAACATTCCTAATATGCAGATTATAAATATGAACATACGTTCAATTACTTTTTAACACTTCCCCTTAAGCTGCATATTATCATTAAAACTAAAACATTTAAGTAAGCAGTCCGAACAAACATCATCGCGGGGTGAGTCGAACCCAATATTAAAAGATGTGTTAAATACTTTCCTTAAAAAGCTTTTGGTTACTGAAAATCCCGGCATCGATTTATCTTGATACATTTTGTATAATTTGGAAATATTCAGGCTTGGATCCAGATATATTCTACGCTTAATTTTGCCCCTGCAATAATGCCTTTCTAAAGGCTGAAGTTTCATAATAATGTTTTGTACAGCTTCTCTCTTAGAACGAAAAGCATGGTGTTTTCGGTTTCCTCCACGGTTTTCTGACGGGGTTTGCCCTGTAGCTGCAAATCGATTAGAAACGCCCTTAATGCGGCCTTGTTTGATTCTTAAAATTCCACAAAATGCATCAAGGCAGACAGGAACTTTTTCTTTTGTTTTGTTCTTAGTAACAAAATATTGCATAGAATGAGTGCGCCCATTTCGAGTGTTATTTCTTGGTCGTTTTCTGTTGACAGGTTTCAACAGTAAATTTTGTAAAATAAAATTATCTTGACTAATTTTGTCAAATCTGTTGTGAAAATAAAATACGTCATTCGACGTTAACGTTTCACATTTATAAGCACTCTTCTTGTTGTGACGACATTTTGGTTTTTGTGGCAAGCGTTTCGCAGAGTACCTAAAAGTATGGATTAAAAACCAATATCAGAATGTTTATGTGCACATACATTTTTGTTAATAGGAAAACCACAGTAAATTACAAAGATAATAAGTACATACAAGTAGGCATGTTACATATAGCAGTGAAATACGAATAATAAAAAATTACGTTGTTAGTTACTGCAAACAAGTCTTTTATGATAAATGTAATTGTATCACTTCATTATGAAATATATATAGAAATTATTTAAAAATCTCTCATGAACGGGTCTCACCCGGGTGGCGGTCGACCGTTAGCAGTCCGGCCCTGTGAACTCATGTTATGAATCTCGCCTCATCATAACCCTACTCAAAACAAAGTGAATTTATAACAGTAGACTTACAAATCCTGCTGCTTTTTTTTCTGTTTTCCATTCCCCTTTAACTTTGGCTTCTGTTAAGCTAATTCTGGACTCACATCACTTATAACTAACTAACTACGCACGATACGAACACCACGAGATTAAGACAACAATGGCGGCCATGACACAGCGCAGCGCTGTCTGTCATTGGTTCAAATGGACTTTGGCATGTTTGATCTACACTGCCATTGTGACTTAGGCTGTTATGAAAAAATCCCGAACATTTAGAACCTTATTTGTATGTGAAATAGTAGACTTAGGTCAATTTGATATTTTGGCGCCTAAATCAGGATTACCAAAAATGTTTGAAAATGTCTATGGCGGACTTATTTGATATGTACCGACACATTTAAGTTAATATTTTTTTCTTGAATCGCTGATTACAAAGGAATGAGTATTCATACCAAAATCCACATTAATAGATAAAAATAGATAAGTACTCTAAAAGAAACCAAAATGTACATTATAACATACTTAATTTTCATAGAAGATTTATAGTTCTAAATTTTGAACAAAACAACGTCGACACAATCTAAAAAAATTACAACTCCTTTCCAAAAAACTCTTTCACCAACCCCGATTAGGTTTTTACAATTAAAAGTATCCCAATTATAAATAGTGCATGCGGGGTTCGCACTTTTGTACTTACTAAAAGTATACACAAATCGTAAAAATTCCATGTTTAAATCTGTACTTTTACAAACCTGTTAAATCTGTTTTTTTGCGGGAACCCGATGGATGCGAGTCGCACGGGACCTGTCAATATGGCGACACTTGGGGGCCAGCAGTGGACGTCTTGCGGCTGGAATGATGATGATGATAACTTTTACAAAAAGTTTCTACTTAAAGAAATCCAAAACCGAGTAAAATTAAAGTTGTTTCAATTAAAACTCATATAATTTACCCTAAAGTAAAACAAAAACTGTTACAAAACAGAAAACTCACTAATAGCACGAAGAAAAGTCTTCAGGTCGGGGCTTCTGGGCGATCCTACTGTGTCAGATATTATTGGAGCATAGAGTCCAACGATCTCAGCGCTGTTGAAGTTCCAACCCAAAAAAAATCACCACGTACAAATTGCGTCCTATTAACGCCCTTGAGAAGGGGTTTTAGTCTTGCTACTCAATGGTTTTGAAATGGCGTCGCCTGAAGAGGGTGGCGCCTGTTGCACTGGGCAGTTCACAAATCACGCAAACTCAACTTTTAATAGATTGTAGTTTCCACACCGGAATGATATTTCACACCTTAACCAAAAACAGTGTTAATGAT